>JASDFA010000019.1:101137500-101795000 GCA_035772735.1 Datura wrightii | reverse complement strand
CCCATTCGGTAAAGTTTCGATTTTTGGGTGAGCTAATCTTAGAGTGGAAGGGTAGTTTAGTAGCACCTGTAGGTCGTTTTGTCTCCTATCTTAAGGCCAAAAAGATGATCTCTAAGGGTTGTGCGTACCATCTAGTTCGGTTAGGGATTTTACGTCCGAGACCCCGACCCTCCAATCTGTCCCTGTTGTATATGAGTATCCAGAGGTGTTCCCAAATGATCTACCTGGAGTCCCTCCTGAGCAGAAGATCGACTTTGGTATTGACCTTCTTCCCGACACGTAGCCTACATCTATTCCTCCTTACAGAATGGCTCTAGCCGAGCTAAAGAAGTTGAAGGACCTCATGGATAAAGGGTCTATCAGGCCTAGCAAGTCCCCATGGGGTGCACCAGTTTTATTATTTTGAAAGAAGGATGGTTCCCTTCGTATGTGTATTGACTATTGGCAATTGAACAAAGTCACAATCAAGAATAAATATCCCCTCCCCAGGATTGTTGACTAGTTTGACCAGCTTCAGGGTGTGAAATGTTTTTCCAAGATCGACCTCAGGTCCAGTTATCATCAGCTCATAGTTAGGGAGAGTGACATTCTAAAGACAGCCTTTCGAACTCAGTATGGTCACTATGAGTTTGTCGTTATGTATTTTGGGTTGACGAATATCCCTACATCTTTTATGGATTTGATGAAAAGAGTGTTTAAGAAATATTTGGATATGTACAAAGATATCCTCATATACTCTCGAAGAAAGGAGGAGCATGCTACTCATTTGAGGATTGTGTTACAGACTCTCAAGGATCATCAATTATTTTCTAAGTTCAACAAGTGTGAGTTTTAGCTGAACTCAGTGGCTTTCTTATGACATGTAGTTCTACCGAGGGTGTGCAGGTGGATTCTCAAAAGATAAAAGCGGTGAAGAATTGGCCTAGACCTATTAGACCGATAGACATTAGGATCTTCTTTGGCTTAGCTGGCTAATATAGAAGATTCATTGAGGGATTTTCATCTATTACGACACCTTTGACTAAGTTGACTCAGAAGAAGGCAAAGTTTTAGTGGTCCAATGCTTGTGAGAAGAGCTTATAGGAATTGAATACTCGACTCACTTCATCCCCAATTTTGACTTTGCTCGAGGTTACCGATGGGTTCATTGTGTACTGTGACACCTCTAGGGTTGGAGTTGGTTGTGTGTTGATGCAGCATGGTAAAGTGATTGGATATGCTTCTAGGAAACTTAAGACCTATGAGAAAAACTATTCGACTCACGACCTCGAGCTGACAGCGGTGGTATTTTCCTTGAAGATTTGGAGACATTACTTGTACAGAGTGATGTGAATGTATTCACGAATAACAAAAATCTTCAGTATGTTTCACTCAAAGGGATTTGAACTTGCGATAAAGGAGGTCGCTAGAACTTCTCAAGGATTACACTATGAGTGTCCTTTACCATCTGGGCAAGGCCAATGTAGTGGCAGATGCCCTTAGTAGATTTTCTATGGATAGTGTGTCTCATGTCGAAGATGTAAGAAAGGAGTTGGTGAAGGATTCTCATCGGCTTACAAAGTTAAGAGTTAGCCTTTTGGACTCGACAGATGGTGATGTGGTTGTTCAAAATGGGTCCGAATCTTCATTGGTGACTGAGGTCAAGGCTAGGCAAGATGAGGATCCTACTTTATTGAAGTTGAAGGAAGCGGTCCCGAACTCAGAAAGTGGAAGTCTTCTCCTAAGGGGGAGATGGTGTGCTTTAATATCAGGTCCATTTATGTGTTCCGAGCATTGGTGATTTGAGAGAGCATATATTGCTTTAGGCTCATGGTTCTCGATACTCTATCCACCCAGGTGCCACCAAGATATACCGTGACCTATGAAAAATCAATTGGTGGAATGGCATGAAGAGGGATATAGCTGAGTTTGTGGCTAAGTGTCCAAATTGCCAATAGGTAAAGGTTGAGCATCAGAGACCTGGTGGTGTGCATCAGGATATAAGTATTCCCATCTGGAAGTGGGAAGAGATCAACATGGAATTCATTACAAGGATTCCCCATACTCGTCGACAGTATGACTCTATATGGGTGGTTGTAGATAGGCTGACAAAAGAAGCCCATTTCTTACCAGTCAACATTACCGACTCAACCGAGGACTATGCTAGATTGTACATTCAGGATTTAGTCCGATTGCATGGAGTTCCATTATCCATCATTACCAGTACCCAGTTCACCTCCCAATTTTGGAGATCATTTTAGAAGGGTCTTGGCACACAAGTGAAGCTTAGTACCATTTTTCACCCTCCGACAGATGGTCAGGCCGAGTGGACCATTTAGACTTTGGATGATATATTGAGAGCCTGTGTGATCCACTTTAAAGGAAGTTAGGATGATCACTTGCCTCCTATTGAGTTTTCTTTCAACAACAGTTACCACTCAAGTATTAAAATGGCTTCCATTGAGGCTCTTTATGAGCGGAGGTGCAGATCGCCTATTGGATGGTTAGAGGTAGGTGAGTGTCACGCCCCGCCTTAGGAGGCATGACTGGCACCTAGTTCCCTACTAGGACCTAGACTGCTGGACTAGCTAAGCCTAGGTACTTCTAATGCCAGGCTGGCTCTAACTCCGGATTCAATAAAACGACGGGCTATATAATGGCTGTAAATACAGCCTCCGGCCGACTAGGCCTATAGCCACCTATAAGAAAACAACAGCTAACCAGAAAAACTAAATCAATAGGGAACCTACGGGGGCCGAAAAGGCCACCATGCTGTCTAGTTATTTCTAAATCAAGAAAACAAGTGCTAAGCTGCTACGTGACCGACAAGGTCACCAATGCCAACTGAATAAGACCCCACACGACCATCATAAGAAAAACTAAAACATACACACGGCCTCACACGACCGGTACAGCTAACCACAGGGAATATACGATCTGCAAGCCTCTAAGAATATTGATAAGATGGTCGGGACAGGGCCCCAGCCTACCCATACTGTATAACAAAAGAAAAGGAATAACCTCTAGCTGTCTAGCTTCGGATGACAGGAGCTAGCTGTCTAGCTTTGGATGACAGGAGCTGATGATTCTATGTGCTGGCTAGAATCACGAGGGATCGGCTCCTCATCTATGAGTACCTGTAGGCAAGTAATGCAGCGCCCCAAATGGGCGTTAGTACCACTGGTACCGAGTATGCAAAGCAAAACAGAACATAACTGAAGATAAGCAGTAAACTGGTAATTACTGACATGACAGAAGATAACTAAAACTGTCTGGAATAGCAGAATTTGTACCGAGCTTAACTGTGCTGGAAAGAAGATAAGTATCATAACTATCGATGCGACGTCCTACTATCTATCAATTTATAAATAACACACACATATATATAGCATACAAGAACCTACACCAGCCCCCATAAGCCGTAAGGTGCCAATCAACACGCAATCTATATACCTCTACCCGGGTCAAACCATCCGAAAATATATTCACTCCACTCACCTAATAACTACGAGCATCCCGCCGGCCCCCTGGGTATGCAGCTTGGGCTCTTTGGGCCCTTGACTATAACTGTATCTGAGTCCGGAGGACTCCTGTAACTGTGATCTGAATTTGTATCTATAATCTATAATTTGTGCCCTGGGCGCAAGCGCTTGACAGGATATGCTATAATGCTGATCAGCCCGCTATTAGGAATGCTGCATCCCATCTTCGTCCTACTGCGGATGGCATGCCACTCCTTGGAGTGACGTATCCTCACCCTCTGGCGGGCGAGTCGACACAGCTATTAACCCTGGGGCGGCAAGGAAGCTCTAAGGGTGCCCACATATCACAAACAAGTCTTAACAAGCAACAGTAATCACATATAACATGTATATTAAATCTGAAAATACTATCCATGTTCTAATATTTTATTCTGAATCTCTTGCTGAATTAAAGTGAATCTAATACTGAGTTAAACTGAGTATGGGATAAGATCTTGCTCTCTGATGCTGATTTACTAACTTTTATTTTGAATATGACATAACAATACAAACATACTTAATACTCAGCTTGTGGAATTTATTCTATTTTACTATACTAGAATTACTAACTTGCCGAAGGAACTAGCTTTACATACCTCAGTTGTCGGTTTTCCAGCTAACTGGCGTAACTCAGCCAATATATTTCTTCTAACTGTATCCACATTCATATCAACTAGAACTAAATTCATCAATATTCTGGAAGAAAATACTACTTTGAATATATATATAGCCCAAACTTTGACTTATCAAAAACAGCCGTAAACTCGCTATTTCTCGGAAGTCCAGAAGGGAGAAATGCTCACTTTAGGGCTAGGAGTATATTGACACTAATTTGGAGCAATTCCACTTACCTTAGCTCGGTAGGACAACGATTCGCCGGCCGAATTTCATGAAACTAACTCCGCAGGAGTGCTCCCGACAGCTTGATACTTCACTACCCAAGATTAATTCGAGTTTGTACCGCGTTTAATAGCGTAAATGGAAGGAATTTTATCAAAATTCTTTGTTCTCTCTGTTTTCTGGTTTGTTGCTGGAAAATTATGATAATTATCTTAAAAAAATGAAGTGGGGGCTTATATAGTTGAGGCTGAACCTCACCTCCGTGACACGCCGACTAACGCGGAGGTGAGCCCTCCGTGACATGTTGGCCATCGCTTCCCAAGTCATCTCCTCTCGGTTCCTGTTACGCCATAATACTTTGACAGAAGCAACATCTTTCGTTCTCAACCTGCGAATCTGCCTGTCTAGTATGGCCACTGGAACCTCTTTATAAGACATCTCTTCCATAACCTGGACATCCTGAACTGGGACAACTCTAGAGGGGTCTCCTATATACTTCCTCAGCATAGACACATGGAAAACTGGATGGATAGACTCTAATTCTGGAGGCAAGTTCAACTCGTATTGCCACTTGGCCTATTCTTCGACGAATCTGATAAGGCCCAACAAATCTCGGGCTGAGCTTACCTTTCTTGCCGAATCTCATCACCCCTTTCATTGGAGAAACTTTCAAAAACACCTAGTCATTCATATTAAATTCCAGGTTTCTGTGCTGCACATCAGCATACGATTTCTGGCGGCTTTGAGCAGTCAGTAGGCGTTCTATGATAAGATTTACCTTCTCCTATGACTGATGAATAATATCCAGCCCAATCAATGCTGACTCTCCTACTTCAAACCAGCCAACTTGGGATCTGCATTTCGCCCATACAAAGTCTCATAGGGTGCCATTTGGGTAGCTGAGTGGTAACTATTGTTATTAGCAAACTCAATAAGTGGTAGGTGCTCATCCTAGCTACCTCCAAAGTCCAATACACAAGCTCGTAACATATCCTCGAGCGTCTGAATAGTGTGTCCTGCCTGCCCATCTATCTGAGGATGGAATGCTGTGCTCAGATTAATATGTGTTTCCAGGCCTCTCTGAAATGATTGCCAAAATTTAGCTGTAAATTGTGCCCTTTTGTTTGAAATAATGGACAATAGAATACCGTGCAGCCTGACTATTTCTTTGATATACAACTCAGCATAATCTTCGGTAGAGAAAGTATCCCTTACTGGCAGAAAATGGGCTGATTTTGTCAGTCTGTCAACAATTACCCAAATCAAGTCATTTCTATGTTTGGTACGGGTTAATCCTGCTACAAAATCCATATATACTGCTTCCCACTACCAGAGAGGCACAACTATGTCCTGAGTCAATCCGCCAGGTTTCTGGTGTTCCGTTTCTACTTGCCGGCAGTTAGGACACTGGGCTACAAATTCTGCTAATTCCCTCTTCATACCTGGCCACCAGTAGATTTCTTTAATATCGTGGTACATTTTTGTCGTGCCTGGGTGGAGAGAATAGCGGGCATAATGTACCTCACTCATAATCTGCTGGAGAAGCCCTAAAATATCTGGAACACAAAGGCGGCCTTTACATTGCAACACTTCATCCTCAGTTACCTGAAAATCCGGTGCTTTTCCTTGCTGAACTCTATCTTTAAGCTGAACCAGATCAGGATCCTCATACTGCCGTTCCTTTACTTCTACAACTAACGACGACATAGTAGAGTTTTGAATTACCGCTCTGTTGTCCTCTGTTTCTGCTACACGAACGGCTAGACCGGCTAACTGGTGTATTTCTCTGGCCAACTCCCGCTGCTCAGGTTGCAAGTACGCCAAACTCCACATAGATTTGCGGCTAAGGGCATCTGTTACTACATTGGCTCTTCTTGGGTGATATAGAATATTTATATCATAATCTTTCAACAATTCCAACCAGCGGCGCTGCCGCAAATTCAACTCTCTCTGAGTGAAGATATACTGTAGGCTCTTATGATCAGTGAAAATATCCACATAGACACCGTACAAGTAATGTATCCATATCTTTAAAGCGTGGATCACTGCGGCTAGTTCCAGTCGTGGGTAGGATAATTCTTTCGTGTTTTCTCAGCTGTCTGGAAGCATAAGAAATTACTTTACCATGTTGCATCAACACACATCCTAACCCAATACCCGAAGCATCACAATAAACTGCATAACCCTCTGTACCTTCTGGCAATGCTAATACTAGGGCGGAGGTCAACCTGTCTTTCAATTCCTAGAAACTCTGCTCACATGCATCCGTCCATTGAAACTTTACTACTTTTTGCATCAGCTTAGTCAGAGGTGCCGCTATGGTGGAGAATCCCTCAACAAATCTTCTGTAGTACCCTGCTAATCCCAGAAAACTGCGGACTTCGGTCAGAGTGGTAGGTCTAGGCCATGTTTTTACTGCTTCTATTTTCTGCGTCTCTACATGTATACCAGCATCCGACACAATACGCCCCAAGAAATCGACTGAGTTCATCCAAAATTCACATTTAAAGAACTTGGCATACAGCTAACGGTCCCTGAGAATCTGAAGCACTGTTCGTAAATGATCTTGGTGATCAGCCTCAGAGCGAGAATACACCAGAATGTCTTCAATAAACACTATCAGGAACAGGTCCAGGTATGGTCTAAAGATGCTATTCATCTGGTCCATAAATACTGCTGGGGCATTCGTCAGTCCAAAGGACATGACTAGGAATTCAAAATGGTCGTATCTGGTCCTGAAGGCAGTCTTCGAAATGTCCCTTTCATGAACTCGAACCTGATGGTATCCGAACCTTAAGTCAATCTTGGAGAAATATCTGGCCCCCTGTAACTGATCAAACAAATCATCTATTCTTGGAAGCGGATACTTATTCTTGACTGTAACCTTATTCAACTGCCGGTAGTCTATACACATGCGGAGTGAGCCATCCTTCTTCCTCACAAATAGAACTGGCGCACGCCAAGGTGAAGTACTCGGCCTGATGAAGCCCTTATCTAACAGATCTTTCAGCTGCTCCTTTAATTCTCTGAGTTCAGCAAGAGCCATACGATACGGAGGAATTGATATGGGCAGAGTGCCTGGTAGCAAATCAATTGCAAAATCTATTTCTCTTTCTGGGGGAATACCAGGTAGCTCATCTGGGAATACGTCAGAGAATTCATTGACCACTGGAACAGACTGGAGAGTCGAAGGCTCTACCTGAACATCCTGGACTCTGACTATGTGGTAAATGCATCCCTTAGCTATCAACTTCCTTGCCTAAAGGTAGGAAATAAACCTACCCTTTGGCGTAACTGTGCTTCCCTTCCACTCTCGTACTGCTTCCCCTAGAAAGTGGAATCGGACCGTCTTGGCCTAGTATTCTACATTGGCATAGCACGACACTAACCAATCCATACCCATAATGGCATCAAAATCAATCATCTCTAATTCTACCAGATCTACTGTAGTTTGACGATCAACAACCTCTACAGTACACCCTCGATGCACCCTTCTAGCTATGATGGAGTCACCGACGGGTGTAGATACTGAAAAGGGTTGCTGAAGCAACTCTAGTACAACACTGAACTTCCGTTCCACAAATGGGGTAACGTAGGACAAAGTAGATCCTGGATCAATCAATACATAAGCAGGGTATGAGAAAATAGTCATCATATCTGTTACCACATCTAGAGACGCCTCTGAGTCCTGCCTCCCTGGTAATGCATAGGTACGGCTTGGGCCCGTACCTAAACTAGAGGCCCCTGATCTACCTCGGCCTCTACCTGCTGGACCTGAGGGCCTACGCCCCGCCGAAGATGCTGGAGCTCGCGACCCTGCTGATGCCCTGTCCTGATTATCTCGGCTACCCTGACCCCTGGCTGGACAATCTCTCATCACATGACCCTCCTGCCCACATATATAACACCCTGTGGAGCCATATCTGCAAGCTCCAGTGTGGGGTTGGCTGCAAATAGGGCAAGGTGGGGGGTGTAACTACTCTGCTCTTCCCTTCTCTATTGAGGTGAATCTACCGTTCGAGAACTGCTACCGAACTCTGCCTTTCCTCTGCGACTGAATCTACTCCTCTGCTACTGTGATGGAGGTGGGGGTCTAGGTGGCCTATCTGACAACCGTGGCCTGGGCCCTCTCTGAATTTCCCTCTGTATTTCATCTGATCTATCCTTGCGGCGCTACTCCTAACTTATTCGTCTGCTATCCTGTTGCCGCTGTCTAAGGCCCTCAATAGTCTGGGCAAAGGCCTGCCCCCGAGCAATGTCCATATCTTCCAGCAGTGTAGCTGTCATGCACGCCTCTATGTACTCTGGGTTCAGACCCTTAATAAACTGGTAGACCCTAGATGGCATGGTGTCCACAAAAGATGGAGCATAGCGGGCCAAGGAATCGAACTGTAGGGTGTATTCTCGTACACTCCTCGCCCCCTGCTCCAAATGTAAAACTGATCCATCCAGGCCTGTAGGATTTCCTGTGGCAGATAACGGTCCAGGAAGGCCTCTGAAAAGCTGGACAAGGTCAGAGGGGAAACATCTCTCCCTTGTGACCTTTCCCAACTTTCAGACCACAACACAACAATATCCCGCAGCCGGAATACCGCTAACTCAACTGATTCTGTAGATGTCACATGCATGACTCGGAAGATTCTCTTCATTTGGTCCAGGAAAACCTGGGGGTCCTCTGCCTGATCCGACCCTGTGAACTGCGGGGGACCTAGTGCCAAGAATTCTCGAACCCTCGAACTGCCAGGCCCACCTGATGACTCTACTGTTACGGGTGGCACTGACTTGCGCTGAGTAGCGATCATTTGTGCCAACATAACCACTGCACTTTGAATTTCCTGGTCGGATGGTGTAGGTACAGGAACTGTTGGAGGCAGTGTCGTCTCGAGTGTCTCCTGGTGAGGTGGGGACTGTTGAGAAGGTCGTGATGATGCCTCTATATCACCCTCAGATCGGGCTAATTCTAAGTGAGGCTGAGGCATCCTGCTGGTGCCTTCTCCTACTGCGATATCCAGTCTTCTACCTGTGGCAGGGTGTCACTGGTCTGCCATTTTAATCTGTAAACAAAAGTATGATAAGTTTTAGTGACTCGACCCTATACTGTACTGCTCTATAGCACGACTGAATATGAAGAAAGAGTAACCCTCCAATTATGCCTCGCAGCCTCCTACCTATGGTATGTGGTGCACAACAGATCCATAGACAAGAATCTACTTAGAACGGCTTGCAGACTCCCTGGGACACGACCTGCTCTGATACGAAGTTTGTCACGCCCCGCCTTGGGAGACATGACTGGCACCTAGTGCCCTACTAGGACCTGGACTACTAGACTAGCTGAGCCTAGGCACTTCTGATGCTAGGATGGCTCTAACTTTGGATTCAAGAACATGACGGGCTATATAACGGTTGTAAATACAGCCTCCGGACGACTAGGCCTATAGCCACCTGTAAGAAAACAACAGCTAACCATAACAACTGAATCAATAGGGAACCTATGCGGGCCGACAAGGCCACCATGCTGTCTAGTTATTTTTGAATCAAGAAAAAAAGTGCTAAACTGCTACGTGACCGACAAGGTCACCACTACCAACTGAATAAGGCCCCACACGACCATCATAAACAAACTAAAATATACACACGACCTCACACGACCGGTACAACTAACCACAGGGAATATACGATCTGCAAGCCTCTAAGAATATTGATAAGATGGTCGGGATAGGTCCCCAGCCTACCCATACTGTACAACAAAAGAAAAGGAATAAACCTCTAGCTGTCTAGCTCCAGATGACAGGAGCTGATGACTCTATGTGCTGGCTAGAATCACGAGGGATCGGCTCCTTGTCTATGAGTACCTGCAGGCAAGTAATGCAGCGCCCCCAAACGGGCGTCAGTACCACTTGTACTGAGTATGCAAAGCAAAACTGAGCATAACTGAAGATAAGCAGTAAACTGGTAATTATTGACATGACAGAGGATAACTAAAACTGTCTGGAATAGCAGAATTTGTACCGAGCGTAACTGTGCTAGAGAGAAGATAAGTATCATACCTGTCGATGCGGCGTCCTGCTATCTATCAATTTAATAAGTAACATATATATATATATATATATATATATATATATATATATATATATATATATATATATATATATATATATAGCATACAAGAACCTATACCAGCCCCTATAAGCCATAAGGTTCCAATAAACACGCAATCTATATACCTCTACCCGGGTCAAACCATTCGAAAATAAATTCACTCCACTCACCTAATAACTACGAGCATCCCGCCGGCCCCCTGGGTATGCAGCTTGGACTCTCTGGGCCCCTGACTATAACTGTATCTAAGTCGGGAGGACTCCTGTAACTGTGATCTGATATCTACGTTTGTAATCTGTAATCTGTGCCCTGGGCACAAGCGCTCGACAAGGTATGCTATAATACTGATCAGCCCGCTATGGGGAATGCTGCATCCCATCTTCGTCCTACTGCGGATGGCATGCCACTCCTTGGAGTGGCGTATCATCACCCTCTGGCGGGCGAGTCGACACAGCTATTAACCTTGGGGCGGCAAGGAAGCTCTAAGGGTGCCCACATATCACAAACAAGTATCAATAAGCAACAATAATCACATATA
Source organism: Datura wrightii (assembly GCA_035772735.1). NCBI lineage: Eukaryota > Viridiplantae > Streptophyta > Magnoliopsida > Solanales > Solanaceae > Datura > Datura wrightii. Next base: position 101,784,023 of record JASDFA010000019.1, on the reverse strand, counting down.
ACATGTATTTTAAATCTGAAAATACTATCCATGTTCTGATATTTTATTCCTAATCTCTTGCTGAATTAAAGTGAATCTAATACTGTGTTAAACTAAGTCTAGGATAAGATCTTGCTGTCTGATGATGATTTACTGACTTTTATTCTGAATATGACATAACAATAAACATACTTAATACTCGGCTTCTGGAACTTCCTTCTGGAATTTATTCTATTTTACTATACTAGAATTACTAACTTGCCGAAGGAACTAGCTTTACATACCTCAGTTTTCGGTTTTTCGGCTAACTGGCGTAACTCGACCAAATTTAGCTATTTCTTCCAACTGTATCCACATTCATAGCAATTAGAATTAAATTCATCAATATTCCAGAAGAAAATACTACTTTGAATATATATATAGCCCAAACTTTGACTTATCAAAAACAGCCGAAAACTCGCTATTTCTCCGAAGTTCAGAAGGGAGAAATGCTCACTTTAGGGCTAGGAGTATATTGAAACCAATTTGTAGCAATTCCACTTACCTTAGCTCTGTAGTACAATGATTCGCTGGCCGAATTTCACGAAACTAACTCCGCAGGAATGCTCCCGACAACTTGATACTTCACTACCAAAGATTAATTTGAGTTTGGACTGCGTTTATAGCGTAAACGGAAGGAATTTCATCAAAATTCTTCGTTCCCTCTGTTTTTTGGTTTGTTTCTTGAAAATTATGATAATTATCTTAAAAACTACGAAGTGGGGGCTTATATAGTTGAGGTTGAACCTCACCTCCATGACGCGCTGGCCAACGCGGAGGTGAGCCCTCCGTGACACGTTGGCTGTCGCGTAGGGCGTCTGCCCAGCCTCCTCTTGCGATGGTTCGATGTGGCACTTGTCCGGTCTTTCCCCGAGCCTTTTTCTAGCATGTGTGGCATTCTAAAACTCTTAACCAACATGCGAATAGGCCATCTAAATGTCAAGAATTTACAGGGTGTAACAGTGAGGCTGCAATGATAAGACCAGATTCAGTTTATGAAGCTATGGAGAAGGTTTAGATTATTAGAGGTAGGCTTGAAATAGCGCAGAGTCTACAGAAATCCTATGCGTATGTGAGGTGAAGAGACCTTGAGTTTTCCATTGACGATTAGGTGTTTCTAAAGGTGTCTCCCATAAGGGGAGCCATGAGATTCAGAAAGAAGGGGAAGCTTAGTCCTCGATATGCTGGGCCATACCAGATTGTGAAGCAGGTTGGCAATGTGGCTTATGAGTTAGAGCTACCAGTGGAGTTAGCCTCAGTGCATCCGGTGTTTCATGTGTCCTTGTTGAAGAAATGCATCAAAAATCCATCTCTAGTTGTTCCGCTATAGACTATTGAGGTGAGAGGCAACCTTACCTATGAGGAGGTACCAATCGAGATCCTTGATTATCACATTTGTAAGTTGAGAAACAAGGAAACAACCTCGGTGAATGTTTTGTGGAGGAATTAGTTAGTTGAGGGAGCTACATGGGAAGCCGAAGATGATATCATGGCTATATACCTGCATCTATTCCCTTCCAATTCCGGTCTAGCTTGAGGTATAAATCTCATCCTTAATATTCTATTTAGTTTCATGACTAGTCCGTGCATGTAAGTTCCTTTCATGTTTTAGCATATATATATATATTTCACGAATTTAGTTGAATCATGTGTTTCATGTTCGGAGTCAGTCACTCTATCAATTTCTGTTGTTGTTGTTTAGTTTTGGGATTTCAGTTCCTTCTCTATTCTTTCAGTATGCTTAGTCTATTCGAGGACAAATGTTCCCAAGGGGGAGATATTGTAATACCTCATATGTTCCAAAGACTAGGTTTAGGATTTGGAAATGGGATCAACAAAAGAATCTGCAATTTTCTCTTAGGATGACTCATTGTACGAGTCGTGGGTTAGTCTGGTGGGTTGTGGTTGAAGTCGTGGTGAATAGACTAAGTGGCGGTTCTGGACAAACGATCCATGGTACGACTCGTTGGTCGATGTGATGACTCATCGTCATGAATTATTGTTAGCAACTGTAAAGGAGGGCTCGGTGTAATGTGTCATGGTACGACTCATAGGTGGTTGTAATGGGTCATCTAAAGGAGTCATTTTTTGGACCTGTAGGTGAAGGAAGAGGTACCACAATTGTTAGTACAATTCATTGTGGGAAACAACGAGTCTTGATAAGGGTCGTGGTTTTCCAGGTACGAAGGTGTTGTCACGACCGGTGGTAGGAAACCACGATTCGTAGGGTGTAACTGTAGGAAGGTTCAAAGAAAATTTCGAGGCTCAGTGACGACGGGTATTCTCACGACCCGTGGTGTCATGTAATGACTCGTTGCGATATCCATGGTATGACATTCAAGAATAAGTCCTATGACCACTGGTGACAATGGGAGGTGACAACAAGTCATTACTTCATCATAGACTCGTGGTAAGGGTCGTGATGACTAGTTGTGACTTTTTCTCTGGATTTTTCATTAAGGGTATTTCCGTATAGGGTCCTAAACTATGTCGTTTTAAGCATGAAAAAGAGTGTATTGGGGGTATTACTCATCCTAGATCATCCATTACTCTCCTAACACTCTAAATTGAAGAATCAATTCTATCAAATCTCTCAAGAAATTCATTACTCTCCTAACACTCTAAATTGAAAAATCAATTCTCTCAAATCTCTCATGAAATTCATAGGATTCTTCCTCAAGTTCTTCAAAAGTCAAGTGGGGTTTCATTTTTCAGTTGGGGATTTATCAATTCAAGTATGTGGGTCTATCAATGAGGATTCCTTTCAATCTCATGTCCCTTTTCAATCAAAAGTACGATCACCCAATTTCCCCAAAGCCCTAATTTCGAAAATTGTGATTCTATGTTGGGTTTTGAAATTTGTTCATGATTCCCTTTTGGGTAAAGCTGATTTGATATAAAAATATAATTTTCATGATAGGGTTTATGATCTCTTCAAGTATTTTATTAAATTAGAATATCTTATGATTAAAGCATGATTATGAAATTTAAGGATTAAATCCCTTTTATAAACTTCTTTGGTTCTCTTATAAGATTTAAATATCTCAAGTCCTAATTTATGACTTATATATTATGATGCATGATTTCCTACAAGTATCCTTCATGAAATTATGAATTTAAGTATGAGGATTTTTATCAAGTATGTATAATGTCTTTCACGACTTTCATGATATATGATTATGGCCGACTCAAGGGCCCTATTTCATGGCTAGTTCACGTATATCAAGCACATTTATGCTTATCATGATTTAAACTACAATATGAACCGTATGCATGTTTTCCCTACTATGATATGAGCACTATATATGTTTTGGGAGTAGTATTTAGCACCAAGTAGACCAGGGTTCCAGCCCACCCATGTCTTAGAACTACGAGCCAATGTAGCCATGATTGGACCTCCCTTGAGAATGTCCTCCTTTGCTCGTATGGGCCTTTCATTAGTGATATATGATCTCGGGCATATTTACATGCTTGAGTGTAATATTATATCGTATTTTGATTCATGTTTGTTAATGAAATTGATTATATTCTCATGTAATTTTATATGTATATATGCATGAACTAACCAACGTGATTAGCCTTTTCATGTAGGTGAAATATACTAAGGAGGGGCTGAAAACGGTGTTCAGTGCACAAGAGGATAGCATGGAAGTGATTGCACAAGATAATAAAACTAATGTGCCAAGATGTAGGCTGGCCGTGCTAGGCGCCGTGCCAAGCTAGGTGTGTGCTGCATCCATAGCCGTGCCACGCCAGGGGCATGCACCCGCATGAGGGCAAGGCTGCAACAGCAACGTGCGATGGCACCGTGCCACACCCTGCATCCTGCATGGCTAGGGGCGTGCCACGCTGGGCGACGTGCACCAGTGCAATGCCAGCCTGCCGAGAATTCCAACGAGCCTACACGACAGCTCTGTGTTATGGAGGCTATGCTACGCAATAGGCTGAGTGACATAGAGCTGGTCTACCGAAGGAAAAATTTTGTAAATTTTCATTTAGTATAAATTCAAGACTTAGGTCATTTTTTATATTATCACGACATTATTTCTGAAAAACACAAAAGAGTGAAGGGAGAACGGTGAAAAATCACCTAGGGTTTGTTTTTCCTTATTTATTCTTAACCATTTTTTGTAATTACTAGAATTCAATCAGGTTTATGAATTTTTGTATGAAAATGAGTGGCTAAAACACTTCTTCTAGGGTTGAGGCCACATGACATGAACGTTTTAGGTTAAATTCGTCTTTGGTTCAAGTTTGATTTGTTGTTTTTCTTGCATTCTTGTTATTTATCGTTCTAATGGTTGCACCATTAAAATGCATGTATTATGCTTACGTAAAAGGTTGAAAGAGTAACCCTAGGTTAGAATTAAGAATGCAAGAAGCAGGTTCAAAGTCTTCAAGACTTGAATTGCGGTTAGGATAGAAATATACCTAATTCGCCTTGCTTATTTACAAAACGGGGAGATAACTAGGCACCTACTTATAATTGTCACATCACCGCTCATAGAAGTAGTTGTGAAACTAAGTTAGGTTAAATGGTTAGAGGTTCGAAAGTCCATAACCAAGGCGTAAACACCGTAAAACACTCCACATAGTTAATTGCTCATGAATTAGGATGTCACATCCCTGCTCAATGATAACATCCAAACTACACTCCTCTTTTACAAAAGAGCGTAAACGGTCGTTGTAGGTTCGAAAGTCCATAACCAAGGCGTAAACACCGTAAACCACTCCACATAGCTAATTGCTCATGAATTAAGACATCACATCCCCAATCAATTATAATGTACAAACTACACTCCTCTTTTACAAAAGAGTGTAAACGGTCGTTGTATCAAAATAAATATCAGTCGAATCCCATAGAGAATTGAGTCGATATTTCAAGAGTTATAAACTAATTCAAACTAGAATGCATAATTATTCAACATTTGAAAATAAAAAGTGGGGGAAAATTAAAGGGGAATAAATATCGAATACTAAACTAAGACTAATTGGGGGAAATGCCAATTGTTGCAATAACAAGTGATATGGCTAGGGACATTCTAAAGATGAGATCACAACAAAATTGGGAATTTCTTCAATGCCTTAGACTCACAATTAGCATAGATAGCAGTGGATAATTCACATTCTCTTATTTTTCAATCATAAGAATGTTTATGCCTTCGGTTCTTTCAAACCCCAAAGCCAATTCAAGTTATCAACCATACAAGCTTGAGGAAGGAGTAGCTATTTCTAGTGTTGACCTTTAATGGAGTGAAAATGTGGGTTTTAACTATCTCTTGCTTAATCCCACACACTAACACTCGAATTCCTCACCAATATCTTCTCACCCCATTCTCACCTTTCTCTTTCAAGCAAAAGCAAGAAAAGTAAAGCATAATTCATGTTTGCAAACCATCGGCTTTGGCAATTATAATTTGGGAGAAGATGATAGATCTACAATTTAATAAGAATCCAAAAGCAATTTATCAAAACCCAATCAAATTAGTAAAGCATATTTAAAGGTAGAGAGAAGATACCAAGAGGATTCCCCTCACATTCATCACATTAGCTTCACAAGCTCTTACAATAATGGTGGAATTCCCCCAATTTGGATTAAAGAAAAAGAAGAAGAAAAGTACTACCTAACTCTACAAATCTATAGAGAAAAGAATCTCCAAAAAATTCTCTAAAGAAGATGAAGTCTAGATGAATTAATTGATGAAAGGCTAGTTGGTGTACAATGAAAGCTCCCTAAATATTTGTACTTTCTTGTGTATAACATTCTCCAAATGCCCCTGAAGATTCTAGATGCTTTGGGGACCTTTTTGGACCCTTTTACCCTTCATTAGACGGCCTCTCCGGTAAGGAACCGGCGTTTTACCGGTGCCAATCCGTGGAGCACCAAACTTTATCCGGTTGAAAGCAGTGTCCTGGCTGGGGGAACTGGCAGTTCAATGGGCATTCAGCTAATGCCATTCCGTGAAGAGCTGGTTGTTTAGCCGGTCTGGGCAGTAGCTTCAGTGTTTCGGCCTTCCAGATCCCCGTTTAGCCAATTCAAAGCATGTCTTTGCACCTCTTCTCGAGCTCAAATCTTCTATTATCTTTGGCTCCTCTCCTTCATATGCTAACTTATCAAATTTCATCTCAAACTCCATGTGTTTTGCTCGATTTCATGCTTTCTCTACTCACATGAAGTACCTAGAAAGATTTCAAGAGAAAGGGCATAAAATCCACATAAACAACTCAAAAACTAGGAGAAAACTCATGCTTAGGAGCCTAATAAGTTGGTAAATTTCCAACTCATCAAACCCCCAAACTTGAATCATTGCTTTTACTTAAGTAATGCAATTCATTACAATTGAGCAAATGAACAACATGCAATTTATGAGTTTTTGCATAAAGGACCAATCAAGACGTTCTTTCACAAGAGGACATTGTTAAAACTTAAAGCATTCTGGCTGTTATACACAAAATCATCAGGTCTCGAGATAACCCAAACAATATACACCAACTCAAGAAAAAGAAAATACTTAAACCATGTTGCACAAGCTTCAATAGGTAACCACAACCATTAAACATATCTTGCATGCATTCATTTCATTCAAACAAGGGACATAGTTCCTCAAAACAAGTTCAAAGAGCATATCAAGTCATTGAATATTCACATTCAAAACCATACCTCTTTTTGAAAATAATTTTAAGCATCTACTCCAAGGGAATGATGCCCCTCACAAGAAGAGAGAATCCCACACACATTTTTTTAGCATTTCACACAATGGGATTATAAGATAAGACAAATGCGCTCACTCTCACAAAGAAATTCAAGTGCATACCGATTGACCTATAGGATTGCCCTTCATGTATATCACCACTAATGTAGTGTTGCTACACTCAAAATCAATTAGGACTTGCGGGTCATAATGAAGGCTAGGGGTAATGGTAGGATAAATATTTAGCTTTAGTAACTAACGCCTCCCTAATTCCTTTATAAACACTTGTAATCATCCCATCATTTTATTGAGATCACTCCACCTGACTTCTCCTTTTTCATCATCTTCATTTCTTGTGTAACACGAGCCACCGTTATAACGCCTATGCATTTAACATTCAGTCTTATCTTATGCAAGAGATAGCACCCTTTTACTATTTTTTCTCTTTTCATGATTTGAGGTCTTTCAATCCATCGATTCATTCATTTCATCACAATTTTGGTGTTACCTCACATTTAGGCTTCCCATTTTCCCCTACTCTTGCAAACCCCCAAACTTAGGCTTTTGCCTCATTTCACATTCATTTCCGTATCGCTCCCTATTTCTTGGGCTTGATGCCCCCGTTATGCATTGTTTCATTACTAAGAATTATGGAGGATGGGTGCCAAAGAGAGGGATTAAAAATGGTCATTAGGCTTGCAATGTAGTCTTCAAGAAAGGGTCCAAGGCTCAAATGCTGGCTATCAAAGATTAATATTCAAGGAAGTCATTTTAGGTGAAGTGACTAAGAAAAGAGGGCCTAAGATCATGTTTTAAGTGTATCCCCATCTATCATTCACCTTGAATCACACTTAGAGCAAGTTCTAGACAATCATGCATACACACAAATTAATCAAAAAGTCTCTTCACACAAGGCATCACAATCCAAGGGGTTCATACACTTACTTTATCATATTAAGAGAATGAATTTCGCCAAGCTAGTTATGAATCAAAAAGGCAAGCAATGAATGTATAATTCATGACCAGAGAGTGCTCATTCTCACATTTAAATGCCCTCCTTTTCTTTTGAAAAGATCATGCACAATGCCAAGCAAGAAATATTGGTGTTACCTCATCAAACAAGTGCACAAAGACTCAAAAAGACTCTAAACGTGACGTTTTCCCTTAGGAAAGTTGCCTCTCAATCTATCATTGGGAAATGCCAACCCCATTCAATAACAAAAAGAAAAGACAAAGAGATTGCTCCTTGGGAAAGAACAGTAGTATAAAGAAAACGTTTGGAGTTTATTCAAAGACTACTATCTAAAAAGGAGATACTACTAACAAGTAATGACGATTTACCCTAAAGAATGACATCACCCAATCTACCATAGGGCCATATCATGCATCACTTAACAAGTGGGCTACTCAGACATCACCCCTAACAAATAAAGTATTGTCCTTGATTCACATGGTGAAACAAAGCAAGAAAAGGAATAGGTGGAAGAACTCCCTGGGCCTTTTGCTCATAATCGGCGTTCCACTGGCATTTTTCGCCTTTGAACCTGCATTTCACTGGGCTAAAGTAAATGTGCCACTGCTTAAGTAATTTTCTTCCAAGCATTCCATTTGACATCTACGTTTCGCGCATTTGGACTTGCACTTCGCCAGTTTAGCACCGGTTTCTCAATTTGAATTTGGCTTCTCTCACCCTTTATTCCATTTTGTACCGGTTCCATCCGTACACAATTAAAGACAACACCAACATAAAGTAAAACAAAAAAAAGGAAAAATAAGAACAAAAAGTAAAAGCACTTGGGTTGCCTCTCAAGAAGCGCCTTAGTTAACGTCGTGGCTCGACGACTTCTACTTCATCACTGTTCTCTCCACGTTAAGCTTTTGAATCGCACCCCTAGTTTCTTGTCCATTCTTCTATTCTTCTTGAGGGGTGGTGGTGTAATCATAAAGGGACCAAGAAATGGTGTTGCATCTTGTGTTTCTTGGTCCTTAAAGGAGGGATGCGCTTTGGCCTTGTTGGCATGGCATACTCTAAGATGAAGCCACCTTGATCTTCCTTCTCAATTCCATTCATTGACTTGGTCTCCTCAGTTTCCATTTTGTCAACCAAGGTCAATGCTGAAAAATGATAAGAGGGTGGTTTAAGTCGCTCCCCTTTCAATCATGCTTCTTTATTGACATCCTCCTCTTAAAGTGCACTAGAGTCCTTGAGCACGATTTGTTGGATGCCACTTGGGGGCTCTAGTGTCACTTCTTCAACTTCGGCATCTTGCATTTTTGCAATCTTGGTTGGTTAGCGTACCTCTATGATTTCTTGAAAGTTCACCTTGACTCCTTCTTCATCATCACTTTGAGTTTCCTCCGATAAGTCAAGTTGAGTTATGCCCCATTATTCACTTCTTCTTGTTATGCTCCTCAATGTCTCCTCTGCTTCTTCTTTTAGAGTTTTACATCTTTCTTCTTGAGGAGTTGATGATTCCATGGGCATGGAGGGGTTGACCTTCTTTTCCGCATTAGACTCCCGCTCCAAAAAGTCTTGGAGCATGGCTTTCATGCGCCCACATGTATTTCTCCTTCCCCCACTTTCCATGGCGTCATTCCTATAAAGCTTAGGAACACAACTTCTATCATATCCACCATAATGAGAAGTGATCCCATTTGGGCATCCATCCCAGTGTCTCCCACGACTACCACATAATGTGCATCTATACCAATTATAGGAAGGAGAAGGTGCACTCATCTCCCTTCTAGGGGCATATTTGTAATCTTTCCAATAGTGTCGTCCTCCGCAATAGGGACATGGGTCATCATAATAAGGGTTTCCGCCAACAAACCTCCTTTCATTCCATGATAACATCATTCAACTACAAACAAACAAAAAAAAAAAGCAAAACAAAATGTAAAACAAAAATTCAAAACTAGTTCGAATCAATAAATAACTAATGGCTTATCACAACTCAATTTCCGGCTACGATGCCATTTCTGATAATGTCCAAACTACACTCCTTTTTTACAAAAGAGTGTAAACTATCATTGTATCAAAACAAATATCAGTCGAGTTCCATAGAGAATTGAGTTGATAATTCAAGAGTTATAAACTAATTCAAACTAGAACACATAATTCTACAATTTCTATACATGGTACGATTGGAATATGTTTTTATTGATGGATTGTGAAGCTTGGGCAGATTTTAAATTGCTTTCAAATAAAAATTGTGTTTTCTAATTTATGAAATTAAATGCCCATGGATAAGAAATTTAAGAAAGAAGAGAATGATGATGATTAGATTTGATGATGAAAAGCATGTTTCTAAAGATACCAATGATTATGATATTGTTTTTAAAATTAATTGAGTAGATCCAAGCATGATAAAGTTTTGGGCAAGGCCCTTATATCAAGTATGATGATATAGTATCTCTAAAGTAAGCTTACCACATGGTTTTGGAGTAAATACTCCCACTTATCTTTGAGCCTGTGGTATGTTTCAAAATAAAGCTTCTCATATGCATGAATTCATAATTGGGATGTACGTTATTATTGAGCTTCATCTTCACACGATGTTGAGTCTATGCATGATTCATTATTGAGCTTTGTCAGTAGACAATGTTGAGCTTTGTTTTCATACGATGTTGAGTTTATACATGATTTCATCTTTGAGCTTCGTCGATGGATGATGTTGAGGTTCGTTATATATGATGTAGAGCATTGCATATTTTGAAAAAAGAGTCTAGCACCGAGTGGACTAAGGGTCAATCACCCTACGCCCCAAAACTACGCGCCAACATAGGTTGATACTATTATATGTATCGGACCTCCCTTGTGAGCTTCCCTTGCCCGAATGGGCCTTCATCTTGATATCGATATCATGATAGCGTCCTTAGTCCTGACAAAGTTTTGGATGGCTCTGCCCACTTGAGTGTGATGGTCGAGACCACGTAAGCTCTATTGTGGTATGTCGGTTAAGTGACGAGTCTCCCATTTCCTATATGATTTAGATTTGCATATTCATTTACTTATGGTTATTAGTTATACATGCATGATCTAAAGTAAGGTTTGACTCAATGTTCAGCTTTTCTATAAATTTCATATTTCAGCTTTGAGTCATTGGAGTTAGCTATGATGTTATGAAGTTATGTATAGTCATCTTATGAAAAGCTTATGATTTCAGAAAGAATGCATGCAAGCTCTCCTCTCAGATTTGAAAGCTATGATATGCCATGAAATGCTTTAAATGATTTACTTTACTTAAGCGGTTTTACTTACCCTGCATACTCGGTACATTCCACGTAATGACCGCATACTTTCTATGCTATATCATTTCATGATATAAGACCCGACCCTCAGGTTCAACTCCGCTCTTAAGTAGTTCATCGGAGTTTGTGTCTACCTATTGGTGATTCCTTATCTTTCGAGGACCAGACTATCTATCTTTGTTTATGTATTTCAGTTTCACTATTGTTGAGTTAGTTGGGGTCTTATTCCTTGAACTCATCCAGATTAGAGGCTTTTCAAACATGTATATAATTAGCTTCAGATGTTTATTGATGTTATATTTAAGTAGACTTCCGATGAGCTTTTATCATTAATTCTTCAGTTTACATATTGAGTTAGATGTATGCTTACGCCTTGGGTCGACTTGGGGTATCTCGGGGTCCCTTGTCCCATGTCTATGATCAAGGCCTCTGTTCGGGTCGTGAAAAACTTGGTATCAGAGTAGTAGGTTTTAAGTGTCCTAGGGTGTTTGAAAGTCGCATTAAGTAGGGTCTTTTTCATGGGTGTGAAGTGTGACACACTTATGATGAAGAGGCTACGAGACGTTTAGGAAATGTTCGCTTTTTTAATGAGCTATATCGTGCAATGAAAAGTATTTCTATCCTTCTAATTTGTGCTATTTGCAATTGCATAATCATGACTCCTTGAAGAATGAACTGAAGGAGGAATGGAGGTGGTGAAGGCCACGAGGATGGAAATGGTTATGGGCATCAGCCAGCCCCACTAGTTCAGGAGTCAGCCGCTCATGCTGAGTTTTGGGCCGCTATTCAGATGCTCTCGTAGGCCTGGACCGCTCAGGTCAACCAGCAGGCCGTTGCGCATGTCTCGAAAAATGGCAATGCAGTGGCTACTCGAGTCAGAGACTTCTTGAGGATGAACCCGCCGAAACTCTCGGGGTCCAAGGTAGATGAGGACCCGCATGAATTCATTGATGAGATTGTCAAGATCACCCAAGTCATGGGGGTGAGTGTTGTTGAGTGTGCATAGTTGGCCTCTTACCAGTTGAATGGGGTTGCACATATAAGGTTTCTCCAGTGGAAGGATAACAGTGTCACAAGAGCAGGTCTGGTCACTTGGGAAGAGTTCCAGGTTGCATTTTTAGACTAGTTTTTCGCTCGGGAGATGAGGGAGTTGAAAGCAGCTGAGTTTATGAATTTGAAGCAAGGGAGAATAATTGTACTAGAGTATACCCTTGAGTTCACTCACTTAACGAAATATGCTCCAGAGTTGGTAACCGATCATAGGATGCGGTGAGTAGATTCGTCCATGGAGTCACAGTTTATTTGGACAAAGGCTGTAGGGTAGCCATGCTACACTAGGATATGGACTTTCCTTGGATAGTATTGTACGCCCATCAGATGGAGGCGGCACATTTGAGTGAGAGGGAGGCCAAGAGGGCCAGGACCGAGGACCAAAAATTCTCCCAGCAGAGATCCGGTGGTGGGCACCAACAGTAGACCCACCAGAGATCATCAGCCCCAGCATCTCCATCATTGGGTGTGCCATCCAGGACCAGGCATGATTAAAGAGGGAGGACATCAGGATCGAGAGGTCATAGCAGTAGGCTTGCAGATTCCAGCATCCCAGCTTGTCGTAGGCTGTGGGCGAGGGCACACAGGCTAGTGCTTGCCAGGTTCAGGTGCTTGTTTCAGGTGCGGGCAACCCGGACACATTCTTAGAGATTGTCTAGCCGCGAGGTAGGATTAGGTTGGGGGCTGAGGCCCAGCTTCTAGTTTAGCAGCCCCTCTTGAACGCTCAGCACATCAGGGTGCATCTACTAGCACAGCTGGCAGTCAGTGCCAAAATAGATTCTATGCTTTAGCATCCCGACAGGAGCAAGAGGTTTCCCCTGATATGGTCACTGGTACATTGCAAATTTTCCATGTTGATGTATATGCTTTGTTAGATATGGGGGCTACCTTGTCTTTTGTGACACCTTGTGTGGCCAGTAGCTTCAGAGTCTGTCCTGATGTCTTTTTAGAACCCTTCTCAATTTCCACTCTAGTAGGTGACTCAGTTATAGCTAGACGGGTGTCTAGAGGTTGCCCAGTCTCAGTCCTTCATAAGGTCACCTCAGCAGATTTGATAGAGTTATCCATGATCAGTTTCAATGTTATTCTCGGCATGGATTAGCTATTTGCATGCTATGCTTCAGTTAACTGTAGAACCTGGTCAGTAGAGTTCAGATTTTTGGGTGACCCAGTCTTAGAATGGAAGGGTAGTTCAACTGTGCCTGTAGGTCGATTCATTTCCTACCTTAAGGCCAGAAAGATGATTTCTAAGGGTTGCATGTACCATCTAGTTAGGGTTAAGGATGTCGAGTCCAAAACCATGACTATCCAGTCAATTCAAAATTTCCTTGCCAAGCTACATGAAATAGATTTCCGGAAGTCCACAGAAAAATTATTGCTAATTGACCGAAGTGAGAAGCAAAAATATTCTAATAAAGACGTCAGTGGTACGTGAGTATTCAAAGGTCTTTCCTTATGATTTTCCAAGTGTTCTTCCCGAGCGGGAGATTGATTTCGGTATAGATCTTCTTCCTAACACGTAGCCTATCACTATTCTGCCCTATAAAATGGCTCTAGCCGAGCTAAAAAGGTTGAAGGATCAGTTGAAGGACCTGTTAGATAAGGGCTTTATTAGGCTGAGTAAGTCTCCATAGGGTACACCAGTGCTATCGTCCAGAAAAAGGATGATTCGCTTTGGATGTGCATTAACTATCGACAGTTAAACAAGGTCACCGTTAAGAACAAGTGTCCTTTACCCAGGATAAATGAATTTTTTGACCAGCTTCAAGGTGCCAAGTGTTTCTGCAAGATATATCTCAGGTCCGGATATCATCACCTCTGAGTTCGGGAGAGTGATATCCCCAAAATTGCTTTCAGGACTCGGTATGGTCACTACGAATTTGTTGTTATGTCTTTCGGACTAACCAATGCCCCTACAGCTTTTATAAATCTAATGAACAGGGTGTTCGAGGCATATTTGGACATGATCGTGATTGTGTTCATTGATGACATCCTTATATACTCTCGGAGTGAGGAGGAGCATGCCGCTCACTTGAGAGTAGTGCTTCAGACCCTTAAGGATCGTCAGTTGTATGCAAATTTCAGCAGATGTGAGTTTTGGTTGGACTCTGTGGCATTTATGGGCCATGTGGTATTAAGTGAGGGAATAAAGGTAGAATCTCAGAAAATCGAGGCGGTGAAGAATTAGCCCAGACCGGTAAACCCATCAGCTATGAGGAGCTTTTTGGGTTTAGCGGGTTAATATTGGAGGTTTGTTGAGGGTTTCTCCTCCATCACAACACTTTTGATCAAGTTGACTCAGACGAAGGTAAAGTTCCAATGGTCGGAGGCTTGTGAGAAAAGCTTGCAAGAGTTGAAGACTCGACTCACTTCAGCACCAGTTTGACCCTACCCGAGGGTACCGATGGTTTTGTGGTGTATATGCAGCACGGGAAAGTGATAGCATATGCCTCAAGATAGTTTAAAGTCCATGAGAAGAATTACTCGACCCATGATCTTGATTTGGTCGTAGTGGTGTTCGCATTGAAGATATGGCGGCATTACTTATATGGGGTCCACGTGGATGTATTCACGGACCACAAGATCTTGCAATATGTGTTCACACAGAAAGATCTCAATCTTCGGCAAAGGAGGTGGTTGGAGCTACTAAAGGACTACGACATGAGTGTCCTTTAACACCCGGGTAAGGCTAATGTAGTAGCGGACGCACTTAGTAGGCTCTCTATGGAGAGTGTGTCCCACGTAGATGAGGGAAAGAAGGAGTTGGTGAAAGATGTCCATCGACTTGTAAGGCTAGGAGTTAGATTGGTTAACTCGACCGATGGCATCGTTGTTGTGTAAAATGGATCAATCGTCCTTGGTGACTGATGTGAATGCTAGACAAGATGAGGATCCGATTATGGTAAAGCTGAAGGAAGCTGTTCAGAGTCAGAAGGTGGAGGTCTTCTCCAAAGGGGGAGGATGGGGTGCTGCGGTACCAAGGTCGTCTATATGTTCCAAATGTTCATAATTTGAGGGGACTGATATTGAATGGGGCACATGGATCTAGGTATTCTATTCACCCGGGCGCCACCAAGATGTACCATGATTTGCGGGAAATATATTGGTGGAATGACATGAAGAAGGATATTGCAGAACTCATAGCTGAGTGCTCGAATTGTCAGCAAATCAAAGTTGAGCATCAAAGGCCAGGAGGTGTACTTCAGGATATTAGCATTTCCACTTGGAAGTGGGAAGAGATTAATATGGATTTCATTACAGGCCTACCTCGTACTCGTCGACACTACGATTCTATTTGGGTGGTGGTAGACAGGTTGACAAAGGCTGCACATTTTATACTGGTCAAAACCACAGATTTAGCGGATGATTATGCCAAACTGTATATCCGGGAGTTGGTGCAATTACACGCAGTGCTCTTGTCTATATTTTAGACCAAGGTACTCAGTTTACCTCCAAGGTTTGGCGGTCTTTTCAAAAAAAGTTTGGGACTTAGGTTAAACTCAACACAACATTTCATGTGCAAACGGATGGTCAGGCAGAGCGGACAATCTAGACTCTCAAGGACATGTTGAGAGCATGTGTGATGGACTTCAAAGGTAGTTGGGACAATCACTTTCCCCTGATCAAGTTTGCTTATAATAAAATCTATCACTCTAGTATCCAAATAGAACCGTTCGAGGATCTTTATGGGTGGAGGTGTAGATCACCCATTGGATGGTTTGAGGTTGGTGAGGCAGCTATGTTAGGGCCTGATTCAGTTCATGAGGCTGTGGTGAAGGTTCAGATGATTTGGATAGGCTAAAAACTGCTCAGAGTAGTCAAAAGTCATATGCGGATATGAGGAGGAGAGATTTGGAGTTCGAAGTAGATGATCGGGTATTTCTGAAGGTATCCCCCATGAAGGGAGTCATGCGGTTTGGGAAGAAAGGGAAGCTCAATCCCCGTTATGTTGGTCCCTACCGGGTTATGAAAAGAGTTGGTAAGGTAGAATAGAGTTGGACTTTCCCTCAGAGTTATCTTCCGTGCATCCCATCTTTCATGTATCATTCTTGAATAAGTGCTTGGGTGATCCAGCTTTGGTTGTCCCGGTGGAAAGTGTTGGTGTGAGAGATAGCCCCAATTATGAGGAAATTCCAATTGAAATATTGGATCATCGGGTTCGGAGGCTAAGGAACAATGAAGTAGCTTCAGTTAATGTATTATGGAGGAATCAACATGTTGAAGGAGCTACCTGGGAAGCCGAAGCAGATATGATGGCTAAACACCCACACTTATTCTCTATTGGCTCAGTTTCAACTTGAGGTATCAGTTTTTCTCTATAACTCTATTTAATTTCACGCTCAGTTCATGCATGCAAGTTTCTTTTATGTTTATGGGTGTGTATGTGATTTGTGAATTCAGTTCAGTTGTATATTATGAATAAGAGGTAGTCAATCCGTCAGTTTTCGGTTTAAATGATTAGTGTTTACATATGATGATTGCACGTTTCTGCACTTTCTGTGTGTATCTAAAATTCGAGGATGAATGTTCTCATGGGGAGATATTGAAATACCCTAGGAACCCAAGGATCAGACCCGAGAGTTAAAATAGGAAAAAAATGTAAAACTAGTGTTGCAGGCATAGAACGAGTCATTGGACGACTCATGAGGACAGCCCACGAGTTGTCAGGTGACTCGTGGGGAGGCCAGGAAAGAGTTGGGAAGTTTTGAGGAAAAGGGGTCCCCACGGCGTGGGAACAACTCTTGGTCAGACACCATGAGTCGTTAGGTCAGTCGTGGGGTAAGGGAGAAGGAAAATAGAAGAAGAAAAGACAGTGCACTTAATGGAAGCTAATCACGACTCATTGGGTGTGGTAACAAGTCGTGGTGTGAGTCATGGGGTGATATAAGTGTGAAGTGAAATAATTGTGGAAGTGCACTTGACGATTGGTGACCACGAGTCGTGGTCACCCCTAACGAGTCGTTATGTCAGTCGTTGCTAGCCCAGGATGTCAGAATAGACAGTGTACTCAACGAGCAGCCTGATGAGTGGTTTGCCCGAGTGACGAGTTGTCAGGTTGTTCGTTAGGACCACCTGACAGTTATATTCTACGATTTTAGTAAGGGCTTTTTCGTAATTCCTAAGTCCTAGGGGTCTATACTATATTGTTTAAGGCTCGTTTTAGTGGGTTTTAGGAGGGGAAAACCTATTCTAAGTCATTCATTACACGCATGCAAGCTTGAGAGGCTAAAGAGGTGATTCAAGGCTAGTATTCAAGGTTCCCATCCAATTTCCTCTTGGGTAATCAAAGATTTGGTAGAATCAATCTCTTCCAAGTATAGAGGGTCTTGAGTGGGTGTTTCCTTCCTACCCCATGCGCAATCTCTATCTAAGTATGAGAACTTCCTATGATCAAGTTATGGGGTTTTTACCCAATTGCATAATTCTATAATTTCTATACATGGGTACGATTAGATTATGTTTCTATTGACGGATTGTGAAGCTTGGGCAGATTTTAAATTGTTCTCCAATAAAAGTTGTGTTCTCTAATTTATGAAATTAAATGCCCGTGGATGAGAAATTCAGGAAAGAAGAGAATTGATGATGAATGTATGATGATGATGAGATTTGATGATGAAAAGCATGTTTCTAAAGCTACCCATGATTATGATATTGTTTTCAAAATGAATTGAGTAGATCCAAGCATGATAAGGTTTTTGCAAGGCCCTTATATCGAGTATGATGATGTAGTATCTTTAAAGTAAGCTTACCACATGGTTTTGGAGTAAATACTCCCACTTATCTTTGAGCTTGTGGTATGTTTCAAAATAAAGCTTCTCATATGCATGAATTTATAATTGAGATGTACATTATTATTGAGCTTCATTTTCATATGATGTTGAGTTAATGCATGATTTCAATATTGAGCTTTGTCAATAGACGATGTTGAGCTTCGTTTTCATATGATGTTGAGTTTATACATGATTTCATCTTTGAGCTTCATTAATGGATGATGTTGAGCTTCATTATATACGATGTAGAGCATTGCATGTTTTGGGAGAAGAATCTAACAATGAGTGGGCTAAGGGTCGATCACCCTATGCCCCAAAACTATGCACCAACGTGGGTTGATACTATTATATGTCTCGGGACCTCCCTTATGAGCTTCCCCTTTCCCGAATGGGCCTTAAGCTTGATATCGATATCATGGTCGCATCCTTAGCCCTGGCAAGGTTTTGGACGGCTCTGCCAACTGGGGTGTGATAGTCGGGACCACATAAACTCTATCGTGGTATGTCGGTTAAGTGATGAGTCTCCCATTGCCCATATGATTCAGATTTGCATATTCATTTACTTATGGTTATTAGTTATACATGCATGATCTAAAGTAAGGTTTGACTCAATGTTCAACTTTTTTATAAATGTCATATTTCAGCTTTGAGTCCTTCGAGTTAGCTATGATGTTATGAAGTTATGTATAGTCATGTTATCAAACGCTTATGATTTCAGAAAGAATGCATGCAAGCCCTCCTCTTAGATTTGAAAGCTATGATATGCTATGAAATTCTTTAAATTACTTACTTTACTTAAGCAGTTTTACTTACCTTTCATACTTGGTACATTCTACGTACTGACTGCATACTTTCTATGCTGTATCGTTTCATGATACAGGACCCGGCTATCAGGTTCTGCCCCGCTCTTAGGTAGTTCATCAGTGTTAGTGCCTACCTATTGGTGAGTCCTCATCTTTCGAGGACCAGACTATCTATCTTTCTTTATGTATTTCAGTTTCAATATTGTTGAGTTAGTTGGGGTCTTATCCCATCAACTCGTCCAGATTAGAGGTTTTTCGACTTATGTATGCAATCAGCTTCGGATGTTTATTCTTATGTTATCTTTAAGTAGACTTCCGCTGAGTTTTTATCTTTGATTCTTTAGTTTACATATTGAGTTAGATGTATGCTTATGCCTTGGGTCGACTTGGGGTCTTTCGGGGTACCTTGTCCCGTGTCTATGATTCGGGCCTCCGTTCGGGTCGTGAAAACTAAGCTCCAAATGACATGGTTTATAAGTTAGAAGCATAGTATTTTACAAAAATTCCCCTGAAGAAACGCAGGAAAAATCACCCTGCTAGACTCCACGAGGCACCCCACAAGTGGTGGGGTTAGGTAATGACTCGTGGGGACCTAGTCGTGAAGTGCACTGCCCAAATTCTCAAAAATCTCCCAAATCAACTGACGACTCACTTCACTAGTCATGGTCTGCCATGACGACTCGTGGCCTACATCCGTCACCCCCACTGCCTGAGACCTCATCCAGATACTCTAGCCTCCACCTAACGGCCGACTTAATGAGTTCTTTCCAGCCAAGATGACTTGTCAGGTCGTCTGTTATCACAGGACTTCACCACACCTCTGAACTTTCCCCTACGGGTCTGACCACGACTCGTGGGGTCTCCTAACGAGTCGTCCCCCTAGTCATTCTACTAAATAAATTCCACATTCTACCTGATTTCTTTGCCTTAAGCCTATAATCTGATCTTAGAACATTCGCGGTGTTACAATATCTCTCCCTTGGGAACACTCATCCTCAAATGTTGGCTAAACATACTGAAAGGATAGGGACGGAACTGAAATTCCACAATCAATAAATCACAGATAAAACCAATGGAGTATCTGACTTTGGGCTGACACTCCATTCACGAACCTGCTCACTCGGGCCCTCTGGTCCGCTACCATCTTCGGGGCATACTTGGATAACCGGGTAAATTCCAATGCGTATTCTTGAAATGTCATGTCATTATGTTTCAGGTTGATGAACTCTGTCGTCTTTGCCTCTCTCAACTCTCTAGGGAAAAACCTGTCCAGGAACGCAGTCTTAAATTCATCCTTCCCACGAGGCCTGCTCCAATCCCTTTACCGTCCCTCCACTGACAAAACCATATATAAGCAACTCCTTTTATCTTGTAGGAGGGTAAGTCTGCGCTCTCAATTCTCGTCACCCCCATGATGTGGGTAATCTTCTGAATTTCTTCCAAGAACTCATATGGGTCCTCGTCTACCTTTGTCCCCAAAAACTCGAGTGGGTTCATTTGGAGAAAATCCCTCTCCCTTGTCGCCCCTACATTCCCATTCTGGGGAATACGAGCCATTGCTTGCTGATTAATCTGGGCGGTCATAGCCTGTGCCAACATATTAAAACTTGCCCGGAACTCGGCATGGGTAACATGGCCGTCTATCGGGTTCGCCGGGGCTAGTGGTAGCTGCTGGCGGTCATTACCATTTCTCCTTCCATTTGCTCGTCTAGGAGGCATTATCTGCGAGCGCGTAAAGCATGAGACAGGGAAGAAACTATTTAGAGCTTCATACTCTACGCACGATAAGAATCATGAAGAAAAGGGAGCAGTCCTAAAACATCTCATAGCCTCCTCGTCATAAGTGTGGCGCGCTTCACACCCATAAAGAAGACTCTACTTAACGTGGCTTTTAGACACCCAAGGACACTCTAAACCTTGGCTCTGATACCAAATTTGTCACCACCCAAACGTATGCCCGGATCATAACACGGGACAAGGAACCCCGAAAGACTCCAAGTCGACCCATGGCATAATCACAACATATCACTGAACAATGGAAACAACCAACAACATGAATGAGAGAAAGCTAACTGCAAGAGTCTAATAAAGAACAATAAGTATAAATGTATTGTCACTTTGATACAACGCTGGATCTATCTAGACAAGTCTGAAAGCCTTCAATTAAATTGATGAATTGCTAGGACAAGCCCCCACAAACTCCTAAAATCTGAAACTGAAACATAAAGAAAGTATAAACATAAATCACGTCCTCGGGAGATGAGGACTCACCATTAACCACTGAGAGGGAATGAAGAGTATCTACCCACGAGGCTGAGTCCGGGTACCTAAATCTTTATCATAAAATGATATAGCACAAAAGGTGTGCGGTCAGTACTTGGAATGTACTGAGCATGCGGGATAACGAAAATAGCTAAGCATACAATTTTACGATAAGGAAAATAACAAAGTACATTAACATATCTGATTCAACATGCAACAATTCTCTTATGAGTCACATATGCATATATATACATGAAATTTTGTTTAGATCTCATATTATGAAACATCATTGATCTCATGCATAAGGGTCAAGTTTTGAATGTTTAATAAGAGCCGAATCAGAAACTAGCATCACACTGTACTGGATCACCACTGGTAACTGAGCCTGATTTTCATTATTTTAAATCTGTTATAATTTGAAGTCTGAATCATATGGAACTGAGTCATGCTGATAACATAACTAAGGGAATCATTCTCTACTAGGGAGAAACCCAATTGAGCTAGGAGTCACTCTCTGCTATGGAGGATCCTGGCTGAGCTAGGGAGTCACTCTCTGCTATGGAGGATCCCGACTGAGCTAGGGAGTCACTTCTGCTATGGAAGATCCCGAATGAGCTAGGGAGTCACTCTGTACTATTGAGGATCCCGACTGAACTAGGGAGTCACCCTCTGCTATGGAGGATCCCAAGCTGACCAAGGGAAACATTCTCGGCAATGGAGAATCCCTGGCTGACTAGAACATGAGGAATACTGGTCTGACATTTTGTATATCTGGTCTATGTTACTACAGCTAGTCAGAAACATGAACATGTACTGCTTTCATCATATAACATTCATTTCAAAGGGATTGGGGCTACTTTCTACTAACAACAAGCCCAATATTCTGAAATATCATTCTCATGCTTTATCATCATAATTCATATCATCTTAGAGCCACATCAATATCTTCAAACATCTTATGTTAGTGAGCATCTATAGATTCACTTCATGCATTATACCTCCACCACATTTAGTTTCGACTACATATCATTCAACATGTATCATAGAGTTATTTCTAATCCAAAGATCTAATTCGTACCTTAACATTCATACATTGATTCATATATTCTAAATTTACGGGAAGCCATGTACTTAACTCATAACTTACACATTCACAACAATCATGGGAGAACCATACATTTTCATTTCATAAGACTCATTTCGAGATTTACTCCAATTCATGAGAAGGATGCATTAATTAGGACATTATCATAGATTTACCTCATACCCAATCAATTCCTATCGAAAACATAAGGGACATACGTATTTTACATTCAATTATTCAAGCCCATAAACTCTAATTTCTTCTCAACAATCTATCAATGGCACAATCAAGTTCTTAGAGATAATCATACGAGCCCATAAACCCAATTATTCTACCTCCTAATTAGCCTCATAATAATAATCGATTTAGGAATTTAGATAAATATAGGCGAAATCACCCATCACACAAACCCTAGGTCATGCCCTTCTAGAATAGTTGAACTTGGGAATTTTTTGAAAACATTTTGGGGCACAAGAATGGAAGATTATCCTTGTTAAAAGACCCGCATACCTGGTAGAAGAATCCTTGCTAGAAATCACACCTTGAAGCTTTGATGAACACGTTGGTGGAATCCTTGGATCTTGAGGGGAGAGGAGGAATAAGGATTTTGCGGAGTTATTTCATGAAGAATAAGGGTTTAGGCTAGTTATCCCTTTAAAAACTTCCCATACTAAGCGACATATTTTAGAAGTTAGAGCATAGGATTTTACAAAAATGCCCCTAGAAAAACATAGGAAAAATCACCCTGCCAGACCCCACGAGGGACCCCATGAGTCGTGGGGTCATGTAACGACTTGTGGGGATCGAGTCATGGAGTGTACTGCCCAAATTCTCAAAAATCTCCCAAATCGACTGACGACTCATTTCAGGAGTCGTGGTCTGCCACGACGACTCGTGGCATGCATTCGTCATCCCTATTGCCTAAGACCCCATCCAAGAACTCTAGCCTCCACCCAACGGTCGACTTAACTTGTTGTTGCCAGTCAGGATGAATTGTCAGGTCGTCCGTTATCACTGGACTTCACCACACCTCTAAACTTTTCCCCCACGGGTCTGACCACGGCTCGTGGGGTCTCCTAACGAGTCGTTCCCCGACTCGTTCTGCTAAATAAATTCAACCTTCTGCTTGATTTCTTTCCCTTAAGCCTGAATCTGATATTAGAACATTTGGGGTGCTATAAACTATCTCTAGCTTAATCCCGCACGCTAACACTCCAATTTCTCACCAATATCTTCTCATCCAATTCTCACCTTTCTCTTTTAAGCAAAAGCAAGAAAAGTAAAGCATAACTCATGTTTGCAAGCCATCAGTTTTGACAATTATAACTTGGGAGAAGATAACAGATCGACAATTTTAATAAGAATCCAAAAGAAATTTATCAAAAACCAATCAAATTAATAAACCCACCATGAATATACCTCTAGCTGGAAAATTAGTAAAGCATATTTAAAGGTAGAGAGAAGATAGTAAGAGGATTCCCCTCACATTCATCAAATTAGCTTCACAAGCTCTTACAACAATGGTGGAATTCCCCCAATTTGGGATAAAGAAAAAGAAGGACAAAAGTAATACTCAACTCTACAAATCTATGGAGAAAAGATTCTCGTCAAAATTCTCCGAAGAAGATGAAGTCTAGATGAATTAATTGATGAATTACTAGTTGGTGTACAATGAAAGCTCCCTAAATATTTGTACTTTCTTGTGTATAACATTTACCAAATTCCCTTTGAATATTCTAGATGCTTTGGATACCTTTTTAGACCTTTTTACCCTTCACTAGAGGGCCTCTCTAGTAAGGAACCAGCGTTTCGCCGGTGGCAATCCACAGAGCACAAAACTTTATCCAGTTAAAAGCAATGTCCTGGCAGGGAGAACCGATGTTTAAATAGGTGTTCCGCTGATGCCATTCCTTGAAGGGCTGGTTGTTTAGCCGGTCTGGGCAGTAGCTTCGCCATTTCGCCCTTCCAATTCCCCGTTTAGCCGTTTGGAAGCATGTCTTTGCACGTCTTCTTGAGCTCAAATCTTCTATTATCTTTGGCTCCTCTCCTTCATATTCTAACTTATCAAATTTCATCTCAAAATCCATGTGTTTTTCTCGATTTCTTGCTTTCTCTACTCATAAGAAGTACCTAGAAAGAATTTAAGAGAAACGACATAAAATCCACATAAACGACTCAAAAACTAGGCAAAACCTCATGCTTAGGAGCTAATGAGTTGGTAATTTCCAACTCATCAAACCCCCAAACTTGAGCAATTTCTTGTCCTCAAGTAATACAATTATTTACAATTGAGCAAATGAACAACGCGCAATTTATGAGTTTCTGAATAAAGGACCAATCAAGACGTTCTTTCAGAAGAGGACATTGCTAAAACTTAAAGCATTATGGTTGTTATACACAAAATCATCAGGCCTCAAGATAACCCGAATATTATACACCAACTCAAGAAAAAGAAAAGATTAAACCATGTTGCATAAGCTTAAATAGGTAACCAAAATCATTAAGCATATCTTACATGCATTAATTTCATTCAAGCAAGGGGCATAGTTCCTCAAAACAAGTTCAAAGAGCATCTCATGTCATTGGCAATTCACATTCGAAACTTGCCTTAAAGTTCACTACCCGCTTGCCTTAACCGAACCTCTTTTTGAAAACAATTTTAAGCATGTACTCCAAGGAAATGATGCCCCTCACAAGAAGAGAGAATCCCACACACATTTTTTTAGCATTTCACACAATGGGATTATAAGACAAATGCACTCACTCTAACAAAGAAATTCAAGTGCATACCAATTGACCCATAGGCTTTCCCTTCATGTATATCGCCACTAATGTAGTGTTGCTACACTCAAAATCAATTAGGACTTGCGGGTCATAATGAAAGCTAGGGGTAAGGGTGGGATAAATATTTAGCTTTAGTAACTAACGCCTCTCTAATGCCTTTATAAACACTTGTAATCATCCCATCATTTTTTTGAGATCACTCTACCTGACTTCTCCTTGTTCATCATCTTTATTTCTTGTGTAACATGAGCCACCCTTATAACACCTATGCAATTCACATTCAGCCTTATCTTATGCAAGAGATAGCCCTTTTTTACTATTCTTTCTCTTTTGATGATTTGAGGTCTTTCAATCCATCGATTCATTCATTTCATCACAATTTTGGTGTTACCTCATATTTAGGTTTTCCATTTTTACCCTACTCTTTCAAACCCCCAAACTTAGGCTTTAGCCTCATTTCACATTCATTACCGTATAGCTCCCTATTTCTTGGGCTTGATGCCCCCGTTATTCATTGTTTCATAACTAAGCATTATGGAGGATGGGTGCCAAAGATAGGGATTAAAAATGGTCATTAGGCTTGCAATGTAGTTTTCAAGAAAAGGTCCAAGGGCTCAAACGCTGGCTATCAAAGATTAATGTTCAAGGATGTCATTTTAGGTGAAGAGACTAAAAAAAGAAGGCCTAAGATCATGTCCTAAGTGTAGCCCCATCTGTCATTTCTCCTTGAATCACACTTAGGGCAAGTTCTAGACAATAATGCATACATAAGAATTAAGCAAAAAGTCTCACCATACAAGGCATCACAATCCAAGGGGTTCATACACTTACTTCATCATATTAAGAGAATGACTTTCGCCAAGCTAGTTATGAATCACAAAGCCAAGCTACGAATGTATAATTAATGACCAGAGAGTGCTCATTCTCACATTTAAATGCCCTCCTTTTCTTTTAAAAAGATCATGCACAATGCAAATCAAGAAATATTGGTGGTACCTCATCAAACAAGTGCACAAAGACTCAACAAGACTCTAAACGTGACATTTTCCCTTAATAAAGTCGCCTTTCTTTCATCGGGAAATGCCAACCCGATTCGACAACAAAAATAAAAGACAAAGAAATCGCTCCTTGGGAAAGAACCGTAGTATAAAGAAAACCCTTGGAGTTTATTCAAAGACTAGTATCTAAAAAGGAGATACTACTAACAAGTAATGAAGATTTACCCTTAAGAATGTCATCACCCGATCTACCATAGGGCCGTATCGCGCATCACTTAACAAGTGGACTACTCAGAATTCACCCCTAACACAAATAAAGCATTGTCCTCGATTCACATGGTGAAACAAAGCAAGAAAGGTGATAACACAAAGGTTGAAAATACCAAAACTAGAGTATAAACTTAAAGTAAATATGGAAGCAAAACTATAAAACTAATTAAAAAGACTAAACAAGAACTAAGAGACACAAATTTGACAAGATCCAAGTAACAATGAATTGGCTATAGGGAAATCAAACGCCTTTATTTGAGAAACTAATCAATGTTAGAATTGGATCTTGACTGCTTCGCTAGTAACGTTAGACAACAATTAGTAAGTGTACTAATCTCCTTCTAAGAATACCAAGAAGAAACCAAAGATATCAAGAAAGAATTATCTTATTACCATAAACTATGAACTAGTTAGGTTGCAAGATAAATCCAAAAGTAATCTTCCACAAAGGTTCAAAAGAACTCTCAAATATATTAATAATCAAACTCTGATCTTCATGAATGAACAAAGACCCCTTTATATAGCAGTGAAGAAGGGTTGGTCAAAAGATATCATAAATGAAAATGATACTTCCTAAGACCTAGAAAACTACCACACACATTATCCTATAAAGTCAACATAGAATAAAACAACTATTAAATGGCATAGAAGGCTTCCACACACAAAGTCCTAGGAGTCAACATAGAATAAAACAACTTTAAATTTAATTCTAGAAACTAATAAAAAAATGCTGCAGTATTTTCTCTATTTAGGGGCTAATTTGGGCTGCAACCATCTCCTCTTGGACTTTAATTTGGGCCTTCAAATAGATGTAAGACTTGGAGAAAATATCTTCATTGGGCTTGAGATCTTCTTCCATAAAATACACTTTCTAATAGCTAATTCCAGCCCATTAAGTTAGTCTTCAAATTTCATTTTTTGGGATCTTGTCATGGGTCCTCTTGGAACTTCCAAAGCTTCCTTAGTTTATGATGAGTTGCCATGGATGTTATAATTCCCAACTCTTATTCAAGAGAATTCATCCTCGAATTCAATGCTGCGTTAAATAAAGAAAGATCAGCAACATTAAAGGTAGCACTAACTTGATATTCATTAGGAAGATCAAGTTTGTAAGCATTGTCTCCAATCTTTTCAAGGACTTCAAATGGACCATCTCCTCTTGGGTGTAACTTGGATTTTCTTTTGGTAGGAAACCTTTCCTTCCTAAAGTGCACCCACACTAGATCCCCAGGTTTACAAATAACAGATTTTCTCCCCTTATTTCTTCTTAAGGCAGTTTGTTCATTCCTCCATTCAATCGCAAAGCCTTTTTTATTCATGAATCTTCTTCATCATTTCAGCCTTCTTCCTACCATCAAGATTTACAATATCATTAGTAGGCAAAGGAAACAAATCAAGGGGGTGAGGGGATTAAATCCATAAAACAACTTCAAAAGGAGACTTACTAGTAGAAGAATGGATAGTTCTATTGTTCGGCTTCTGTGGTGATTACACGCAAGTGCATGTGGTCGAACAGGTAGTAAAGTGGCTTAAGTAAAGACAAGTATCGATCCCACAGGGACTGAGCTACGGTACTAATTAACTTAAGTGTTAATGAACTATATTTTTAAGAATGTAGACAACCAAATAAATAATATTTTGATAGTTTGAGTTTACTAATTAATAAGAATCTAAGGCAAAATTATAAAGTGAGTCTGAACAATAGTAATAAGCAAGCTGAGTTCAAAATGAACATGCAAGGAATTAATTTATCAATACAATTCAGTTGATCTTTTCGGTTGCTAGTAAAGAATTATTGCCTATGGATTGGAACTTTCGACTCCTATCCAATTTAAGAATCATGAGCGTTAATCTATATTTCTGTGATAAAAGGATTTCATGTTCTAGCCATACATTCTCGATTCCCTAATTGACTAATAAGACTTTCAGATATATTTCTATTCTGAATGTAAATCAATTCTCAATTTTGCAAACTAAGAAAAGATCATATCCTACCAATACACATCTTTCAAATTTCTTTCCTTGTCAAAATAAAATTTTGATTTTTAGATATACATTAACATTGGCCAAACATTAAAGCAGTAAGAACAAGAATTAATAGAACAACCATTGAAGAAAAGTTGAAAACTGAAATGATTAACAATTACATTCCACTACAATTTTTCTTAACCTCAACAAGAAGTGAATTTAGCCACTCATTTGTGGATTAAACATCATCAAATAAGTAGAATTCATACAAACAATTGACATAAAAGAGAAAGAAATAGAGAAGAACCCTAGAAGTTTCGTCCCCTTAACTGCCTGTAACCCACGTTGTTGCTCAACCAAGTCAGAATGTTTAAAATAAAACCTAAGTGTGCTATTTATACTTTTGAGAATTTTTCCCAGAATAACAAGCAACGTGGCATGGAGTGTATCGTGGAGCACTCCCTGCGTGCCACGGAGGTATCACGGACCCTCACTGGAAGTCGGCCCCCCAAGCAATTTAACCTCAACGTGCCATGCCCTGCATCGCGGAGCCTGGCCAACGTGACACGGTGCTATCGCGCACCTTCACTGGAAATTGCCAAAATTATTTCATCTGAGGAAGAGTGCCTCCGTGATGGTAACGTGACACGGCTCCATCGTGGAGCCCTTGTTTTTGCTGATCTTCCATGTCCTTTTCCACTCCTTGTTTCCAAGTCCATTCCCGATTTTTACCAACATGTATCATAGCTTACCAAAATTCCATTTTACCTGCAACACAAACCTAATCATGTTGGTTAGTATAAATTCACATTTAACTACCAATCACATGAGAATGTACACATAACAATCGATAAATAAGACAAACTGAAGCGTTTGAGTATCACTTGGGCATGCAATTCTGCCCAAGATCACTTACCCCACACTTAAACTCTTGTTCGTCCTCGAACAATACTCTCACATCTCATGCAATTGACCCTCAAGCATAGCTACTTTTGCTCGACAATTTAAGCTATGGCTATACCGATTATTTAAAATAGCAAATCATCAAGAAAACATGCATGGTCTCATCAATACAATGAAGTACATCACATTAAGATATCTTTAGCTCAAGAATCAATTCTCGATCTTGGCAAACTCGTGCAAATCAACTGATCAAGACATCCGGCACGAAATTGATCTCTCGTCAAGCAGGTGCCCTCACAACACAAGAGAAATACCCCATTTGCTATCATATGATTTCCAAAGCACTACATGTAGGGGTATATGAATAAAATTTCGCTCTTTCTCCCAAAGAATTCACATGCATCATGTCTTGAACCATAGGCTTGCCTCTAGTGTATTCCTCCACTAATATAAGGACGAGCGATGTAAGATCACGTAGGACTTAATAGGTTTTAACGTAAGCTAAGGAACTAGTAAATACTGGGCTAACCAATAATAGCAACTAGCTTCCTTAAGCGCTTTTCAATACATCCCACCATCATTACGGCCATTTTTTTTTTCTCTTCATCCTTCCATTCTTGAAGAAATTTTTTCTTTATTTTTGTTCCCATTTCTTTAAGCACACTCGACTTACTGACAAAGATTAGTTATACATCTTTATTTTATTTAATTTCAGCAAGTGCAACTTTGACCTTTTCTTTAAATTTCACCACTTCCGCTTTTTCTTCCATTTCACAATTCTCACTCCTTTACACTGTGGGAAAATTGTTTTTTTCTTGAGCGCTTAAGAGTTTTGGATCAAATTCACGGCTAATAAAAAGAAGGGATTAAGCTAGGTTTGTACCTCTTCGAGAAAAGAAAAAAATACGCTAAAGGCTCAATGGGGCTAACTAGGATGTACATTCAAGGTAGGTATTATAATGGAGAAACTTTCAGTTTAATCAAAGAAATGCCTACATCCTTTCCTACATTACCCATCCTTCATTTCGTTTAGTACACATACCAGGCAAGTTCTAGACACTTCACAGTAGCATGGAATAATCGAAACCTCACCTCACACTCAATGCACATGCTCAACTCAAGACATATTCACAGACTCTTCAACCAACTAATTACAAGAATTCACTATTAAGCCTTGACCACACCAAATCGAACTCTATGGCCTAGGTATCTCAGCATGTTTACACATTTGCATTCTTTCATAAGAATCACTTTTGCATCTTAATATCATGTACAACACGTAATAGGAATTCCGAACCATGAAGTAACGACACGTTTGGGACACAAACAAAAATAAAAGAAAGAAAAGAAAGAAAAGAACTACTCCTATCGACTACATTTCCCTTAAGAAGGTCGTCATCCATCCATCATAGGGAATGGTCACTGTCTACGACTTTGGTTCAATGGGACTATTCTCGGTAAAAGCACCAAAAACAAAGGCCGAGAAACCCAACATAAAAGAAATTTAACAAAAAATTTTAAAATTTTTGATAATTTCGATAGAAATTAAAAATATTTACACAACAACCAACAACTCAACACAACACACAACAACTTTTTACACAACAACCAACAGCTCAACACAGCACACAATAGCTTTTTACACAACAACCAATAGCTCAACACAGCACACAACATCTTAACATTCATTACAACACTACTTAATTACAGAACACATAACACAAAGTCACAGGGTCACATTTTTCACAGGCACAACAACAACACAAAACATAAACATAAACAAAAACGGAGTAGCGTGCACCTAACTACTCGTACCCCACACTTAAACCCAACACTGTCCCCAGTGTTCACATAATTCAACATATCATAAAGGTGGGTGGTGAAAATCCCTGATCAATCGAAGTATTCAACTTCTTCATCAGGTGTCGTTGCCTCGTCTCCCATATCAAAATCTCCCCCGCTGTCCTCGTCTAACTCAACATCTGAGTCCTCCCGTCGTGTCTCCTCATCGGTGGGTACGTCATCATCTATGGGCTCCACAAATGCAGGCCCCACTCTACATAGAGCTTGGGCATTCTCGCCGAATGGGTAATCTAGCTCGAGCTGCCACAACTCATCCTCCGTTGCAGGCCTTCCGCCAATGCGCAACTGCAGCATCTGCATCCCGTACATGCAGGCCATATACTGATCATCCCGAGCATGTCACTCGGCTAGTGTGAGCACCGGCCCATGAGTAGTGTTAGGTGCCTTGGTTTTGGTGACATCCAAGGCATGCCTGTCAATCTGTGGGATGTAATCCAAGGCCTCCTCCTCGATATCATGGCCCCTTAGAAACTTGGTAAGCAAACCACTAAACCCGTATATGTGCCCTTGATGTTGTCGGGCTCTCTTTATGGCGAAGATGATCACCGCCCCAACATTTATTTCAAGCCTCTTCATTAGGGCATACACCAAGCAGACTCCATCCCGGGTGACATCTGTCATGTGCACCCCCGGGATAAAGCATGAGCACACAATTTTAAGCCATATCCGGGCTTCCCTGTTCATCTGCGAGTAGGCCAGTGTCTGGTGGTAGCCCCTCTCCTTGTTCCTGCTCCACCTTGCTGTCGAACGGGCTCCACATAGAGTGCATCTGATGTCCACATAAGGTGGAGTGATGTTCAGCTCCCGGAGGACATGGGCGTCTGTGTCCCGTGCCCCCAAGATAGCATTCAGGTGATGGGGCTCAAAAGTTACAACCTGCCCCCTGATTTTGACGGTGTGACTGCGGAGGGTCGGGTTCCAGTTGGCATAAAAATCCTGAATGAGATGGAGATTGCACTCCCTGGGCTCTTTGAAGATGAAGTTAAGCCCAGCGGTGTCAATCTGGTGTAAAATCCGGGTGAATTCCTGTGCCAGCGGCTCCCTTGATATTTTCTCCTTCGGGAAGTATTTGGTTTCTTTGTGTTTTGCATACCATTCCTTCCCTTCGTCAGTCACCCATCGGGTTCCATATTGTCGGCGTTGGCCTCTCGAAATCGCTGGTGCTGCTGGAACTGCTGTTCCCAATCTTATTCTTTTTCTGCCGGCGCCCGATGTTGATGCGCCTTTACCCTTGTCTTGTCTGCCTAACATTGTTCCTGTACAATCAAATAGACAGTCTCAATGTTATTCAAGTCATAATTAGCTTCAACTAAGGTTGGGTTTAATTAGGTCACCCCACACTTAGTCTTTAGCCACAATCAAAACAATTCGACAAGACATTCATGATTTTCCTCATTCTTAACATTCAACCGGCTTAGTGCATTCATATAAATCGATGGAACAATTACTATGTACTACTCAGACTTCGTACAATGAATAAAAATATTGCCTTCAATTCCATTACATCATCATAGCACTTAGGCAATTTTTGTTCTCAACACCTTATGCAAATCACGAATTTCATTCTCCCGAAAACCCCTTGTCTACGTAGCATATTCAACATTAATCCCAACATAATTCAATTCACCCAACATGCACAACCCAATTTTGTTCAACATTTCAAACAATTTTAGTCTCTTCATATTCAATTTCCAACCCTAGCTAACAATTTCGCAAAAATTCAATAAAACATGCATTCATCGAGTTCATATACTCACAACGATACTATGAACATCAATCAATCATAAATTAATTGAATTCAAGCTATATTCTCACTTAGGTAAAGTTTCAATCACTACACATGTTCAAGAATCGAAAATTAAAGCAAAAATGAGGTAAAGTTCAAGAACATACCTTTAATCCGATGAAATTGAAGAAAACTCGAAGAAAATCGATGCCTAGGTCCGTGTCACATTGGGGGAGAAGGGAATTTGGGGTGTTGGTCGTGGAGGAAAGGGAAAATAATGAAGAAGTTGAGGGAAATCGGGGTTTTAAAGTGATATTTCGCACGGGTTACCCGGCAACCCGGTGTGACCCGATGCGAAATAACACTCAACGTGTCACGAAGGGTAACGCGGAGCACCCCCTCCGTGACACGGAGCCATTGCGCCAGTGTTCTAGATTTTTAAAAAATCCAGAACACTCTTCAACGTTTCACGGAGGGTAATACAGAGCACCCCCTCCGTGACACGGAGCCATCGCGTAGGCTCACTGTAATGTGTCAATTTTTATTTTCCTCACCTCGATTTTTTCCTTTGCGTTTCTTTGTATTTTTGCCCTCCGTTCCACCTGAAAATCACTTCACCAAAAGAAATTGGTTAGAACTCATACGTTTCAACTCAAAACAAAAATTTTATGAGCAATAGTAATGAGCAAGCTGAGGTCAAAAGGAACATGCAAGGAATTAATTTATCAATACAATTCAGTTGATCTTTCCTTCGGTTGCTAGTCAAGAATTATTTCCTATGGATTGGAACTTTCGACTCCTATCCAACTTAAGAATCATGAGCGTTAATCTATATTTCTGTGATAAAAGGATTTCATGTTCTAGCCATACATTCCCGATTCCTTAATTGACTAATAAGACTTTCAGATATATTTCTATTCTAAATGTAAATCAAATCTCAATTTTCCAAACTAAGAAGAGATCATGTCCAACCAATTCACATCTTTCCAATTTCTTTCCTTTTCAAAATCAAAATTGGATTTTTAGATATACATTAACATTGGCCAAGCATTAATGTAGTAAGAACAGGAATTGATAGAACAACCATTGAAGAAAAGATGTATGAAATGATTAACAATTACATTCCACTACAATTGTTCTTAACCTCAACAAGAAGTGAATTTAGCCACTCATTTGTGGATTAAACATCATCAAATAAGTAGAATTCATACAAACAATTGAGATAAAAGAGAAAGGGATAGAGAAGAACCCTAGAATTTTCGTCCCCTCAACTCCCTGTAACCCACTTTCTTGCTCAACCAAGTCAGAATGCTTAAAATAAAACCTAAGCATGCTATTTATACCATTGAGAATTTTTTCTGGAATAACAAGCAACGTGGCACGGAGTGTATCACGGAGCACTCCCTCCATGCCATGGAGGTATCGCGGACCCTCACTGGAAGTCGGTCCCCCAGGCAATTTAACCTCAACGTGCCACGACCTGCATCGCGGAGCCTTGCCCACGTGACACGGTGCTATTGTGCACCTTCACTGTAAATTGCCAAAATTATTTCATCTGAGGTAGAGCGCCTCCGCGATGGCAATGTGACACGGCTCCATTGCGGAGCCCTTGTTTTTGCTGATCTTCCAGGTCCTTTTCCAACTCCTTGTTTCCAAGTCCATTCCCTATTTTTACCAACATGTATCTTAGCTTCCCAAAATTCCATTTTACCTGCAACACAACACTAATCATGTTGGTTAGTATAAATTCACATTTAACTACCAATCACATGAGAATGTACACATAACAATCGATAAACAAGATGAAATGAAGCGTTTGAGTATCACTTGGGCATGCAATTCTGCCCAAGATCACTTACCCCACACTTAAACTCTTGTTCGTCCTCGAACAATACTCTCACATCTCATGCAATTGACCCTCAAGCATAGCTACTTTGGCTCGACAATTCAAGCTACGGCTATATCGATTATTTAATATAGCAAATCAATAATAAAACATGCATGGTCTCATCAATACAATGAAGTACATCACATTAAGGTCTCTTAAGCTCAAGAATCAATTCTCGATCTTGGAAAACTCGTGCAAATCAACTGATCTAGATATCCGACACGAAATTAATCTCTCGTCAAGCATGTGCCCTCACAACACAAGAGAAATACCCCATTTGCTATCATATGATTTCCAAAGCACTACATGTAGGGGTATATGAATACAATTTCGCTCTTTCTCCCAAAGAATTCACATGCATCATGTCATGAACCATAGGCTTGCCTCTAGTGTATTCCTCCACTAATATAAGGACGAGCGATGTAAGATCACGTTGGACTTAACGGGTTGTAATGTAAGCTAAGAAACTAGCAAATACTGGGCTAACCAATAATAGCAACTAGCTTCCTTAAGCGCTTTTCAATACATTCCACCATCATTACGGCCATTGTTTTTCTCTTCATCCTCCCATTCTTGAAGAAATTTTTTCTTTATTTTTGTTCCATTTCTTTAAGCACACTCGACTTACTAGCAAAGATTAGTTATACATCTTTATTTTATCTAATTTTAGCAAGTGCACCTTTGACCTTTTCTTTAAATTTCACCACTTCCGCTTTTCCTTCCATTTCACAATTCTCACTCCTTTTGCACTGTGGGAAAATTGTTTTTTTTCTTGAGTGCGTAAGAGTTTTGGATCAAATTCACGGCTAGTGAAAAGAAGGGATTAAGCTCGGTTTGTACCTCTTCGAGAAAAGAAAAAAATAGGCTAAAGTCTCAATGGGGCTAACTAGGATGTACATTCAAGGTAGGTATGATAATGGAGAAACTTTAGGTTTAATCAAAGAAATGCCTACATCGTTTCCTACATTACCCATCCTTCATTTCGTTTAGTACACACCAGGCAAGTTGTAGACACTTCACAATAGCATGAAATAATCGAATCCTCACCTCACACTCAGTGCACATGCTCAACTCAAGACATATTCACAGACTCTTCAACCAGCTAATTACAAGAATTCACTTTTAAGCCTCGATCACACCGAATCGAACTCTATGGCCTAGGTAACTCAACATGTTTACATATTTTCATGCTTTCATAAGAATCAATTTTGCATCTTAGTATCATGTACAACACGTAACAAGAATTCCGAACCATGAAGTAATGACACATTTGGGAGACCACAAAAACAAAAGAAAGAAAAGAAAGAAAAAAACTACTTCTATCGACTACATTTCCCTTAAGACGATCGTCATCCATCCATCATAGGGAATGGTCACTGTCTACGACTTCGGTTCAATGGGATTATTCTTAGTAAAAGCACCGAAAACAAAGGCCGTGAAACCCAACATAAAAGAAATTTAACAAAAAATTTTAAAAATTTCAATAATTTCGATAGAAAACAAAAATATTTATACAACAACCAACAACTCAACACAGCACACAACATCTTAACATTCATTACAACACCACTTAATTAGAGAACACATAAAACCAAAGTCACAACGTCACATTTTTCACAGGCACAACAACAACACAAAACATAAACATAAACAAAAAT
This sequence comes from Datura wrightii, assembly GCA_035772735.1. Taxonomy (NCBI): domain Eukaryota; kingdom Viridiplantae; phylum Streptophyta; class Magnoliopsida; order Solanales; family Solanaceae; genus Datura; species Datura wrightii. Next base: position 101,748,034 of record JASDFA010000019.1, on the reverse strand, counting down.
GAAACAGCTGGCACCGAACTACTCCCATCCACACTTAAACCAAACACTATCCCCAGTGTTCACATTATTCAACAGATCACAAAGGTGGGTGGTGAAACTCCCTGATCAATCGAAGTATTCAACTTCTTCATCAGGTGTTGTTGCCTCGTCTCCTATATCAGAATCGCCCCTGCTGTCCTCGTCTGACTCAACATCTGAGTCCTCCCGTCATGTCTCCTCATTGGCAGGGACGTCATCATCTATGGGCTCCACAAATGTGGGCCCCACTCTACATAAAGCTCGGGCATTCGCCGAATGGGTAATCCAGCTCGAGCTGCAATAGCTCATCCTCCGTTGCAGGCCTTCCGCCAATGTGCAACTACAACATCTGCATCCCATATATACGAGCCATATACTGATCATCCCGAGCATGTCGCTCGGCTAGTGTGAGCACCGGCCCATGAGTAGTGTCAGGTGCCTTGGTTTTGGTGACATCCAAGGCACGCCCGTCAATCTGTGGGATATAATCCAGGGCATCCTCCTCGATATCATGGCCCCTCAGGAACGTGGTAAGCAAACCACCGAACCCGTATCTGTGCCCTTGATGTAGTCGGGCTCTCTTCATGGCAGAGATGATCACCGCCCCAACATTTATTTCAAGTCCCTTCATCAGGGCATACACCAAGCAGACTCGGTCCCCGGTGACATCTGTCATGTGCACCCCCGGGATCAAGCATGACCACACAATTTTAAGCCAAATCCTGGCTTCCCTGTCATCTGCGAGTAGGCCAGTGTCTGGTGGTAGCCCCTCTCCTTGTGCCTGCTCTACCTTGTTGTCGAATGGGCTCCACATAGAGTGCGTCTGATGTTCACATAAGGTGGAGTGATGTTCAGCTTCCGTAGGACATGGGCTTCTGTGTCCCACGCCCCCAAGATAGCATTCAGGTGATGGGGCTCAAAAGTTACAACCTGCCCCTTGATTTTGACGGTGTGACTGCGGAGGGTCGGGTTCCAATTGGCGTAAAACTCCCGAATGAGATGGAGATTGCACTCCCTGGGCTCTTCGAAGATGAAGTTAAGCCCAGCTGTGTCAATCCGGTGTAAAATCTGCAGGAATTCCTGTGCCAGCGGCTCCCTTGATATTTGCTCCTCCGGGAAGTATTTGGTTTCTTTGTGTTTTGCATACCATTTCTTCCCTTCGTCAGTCACCCAACGGGTTTCGTATTGTCAGCGTTGGCCTCTCGGAACCACTGGTACTGCTGGAACTATTGTTCCCAATCTTATTCTTTTTCTGTCGGCGCCCGATGTGGAGGCGCCTTTACCCTTGTCTTGTTTGCCTGACATTGTTCCTGTACAATCAAAAAGACAGTCCCAATGTTATTCAAGTCATAATTAGCTTCAACTAAGGTTGGGTTTAATTAGGTCACCCCACACTTAGTCTTTAGCCACAATCAAAACAATTCGATAAGACATTCATGATTTTCCTCATTCTTAACATTCAACCGGCTTAGTGCATTCATATAAATCGATGGAACAATTACTATGTACTACTCAGACTTCGTACGATGAATAAAAATATTTCCTTCAATTCCATTACATCATCATAGCACTTAGCCAATTTTTGTTCTCAACACCCTATGAAAATCACCAATTTCTTTCTCCCGAAAACCCCTTGTCTACGTAGCATAGTCAAAATTAATCCCAACATAATTCAATTCACTCAACATGCACAACCCAATTTTGTTCAACATTTCAAACAATTTTAGTCTTCTTCATATTCAATTTCCAACCCTAGCTAACAATTTCGCAAAAATTCAATAAAACATGCATTCATCGAGTTCATATACTCACAACAATACTATGAACATCAATCAATCATAACTTAATTGAATTCAAGCTTAATTCTCACTTAGGTAAAGTTTCAATCACTACACATGTTCAAGAATCGAAAATTAAAGCAAAAATGAGGTAAAGTTCAAGAACATACCTTTAATCCAAATAAATTGAAGAAAACTCGAAGAAAATCGATGCCTAGGTCCGTGTCACATTGGGGGAGAAGGGAATTTGGGTTGTTGGTCGCGGAGGAAAGGGAAAATAATGAAGAAGTTGAGGGAAATTGGGGTTTTAATGTGATATTTCGCGCGGGTTACCCGGCGACCCGGTGTGACCCGACGCGACTCAACGTGTCACGGAGGGTAACACGGAGCACCCCCTCTGAGACACGAAGCCATCGCGCCAGTGTTCTAGATTTTTAAAAAATCCGAAACACTCTTCAACGTGTCATGGAGGGTAACGTGGAGCACCCCTTCCGTGACACGGAGCCATCGCGTAGGCTCACTGTAATGTGTCAATTTTTATTTTCCTCACCTCGATTTTTTCCTTTGCGTTCCTTTGCATTTTTGCCCTTAGGTCCACCTGAAAATCACTTCACCATAAGAAATTGGTTAAAATTCATAGGTTTCAACACAAAACAAAAATTTTATTATATATATTTTTTCTTTTTCTCTTTTTTTTCAAATATTTCTACTCATCTATTACAATAATTTCATGGGTTGCCTCTCGTGCAGCGCCTTATTTACTGTCGCGGCTCGACGTCATTCACGTTCAATCATCCTCTAGAGTGATGGACGTCTTCTCTCGAATAACATCCTAACCCCAATAATGCTTACATCGCTGCCCATTTACTAAGAACGTGGAACTTCTATCTTCTTGCCACAAATCCACTGCCCCGTGCGGGGTCATTCTTACCACCTCAAATGGCCCTGACTATTTGGACTGCAATTTTCCTGGAAAAAGCCTCAATCTTGAATTGAATAGCAATACTTTCTGCCCCCGCTCAAAGATCCGATGCACCATATGCTTATCGCGCCAGCTCTTTGTTTTCTCTTTGTAGCACTTGGCACTTTCATAAGCATGCCAGCGAAACTCATCAAGTTCACTGTAGTTGGTCTAGGACTGCCCAGCCCCAACTTCTTAAACACCGATGTCGGCATCAAGTTTATGCTCGCTCCCAAATCACATAATCCACGAGCTCGGATACTTTGCCCTATTGTGATCTGAATTGTAAAGCTCCCAGGTTCCTTGAGCTTTGTTGGCAACCTGTTATGAATCCGAGAAGTGCACTCCTCAGTAAGCGCCACCATAGCATACTCCGTCAATCTGCTTTTGTTAGCTACGATGTCCTTGATATACTTTGCATATTTAGGCACTCCCTGCAAAACATCAACCAAAGGTAAATTATGTGTACCTGTTTAATCACCTCCATGAACGTTTTAAAACAAGCTTCCTCCGTGTGTTTCTTTACTCTTTGAGGGAACGTGGGTGGTGGTCTTTTTGCTTCAGCTGCCTTCTCCTTCCCCCTCTCATCATCATGTTCCCTATCTTTTCCACTGCTCCTGATTGCTGAGGTGATCTTTCTGGTTCCACCTCCTTGAGTTGTAATCCACTCATTGTGGTCACTGCATTGACCTTCTTGGGATTCGGGTCAGTGTCACTCAGTAGTCCTCCTCTGGGCCTGCTGTTTTGAGCTCCAGCTAGTTTTCCAAATTGGTACTCTTATGCCTTTGTAGCTAACTGCTGGTTTTTCAAGTATGCCGCTAATTTCACATAATCAGCCTGCATTTGAGCTTGGTTAGCTATCATTGTTTTGAACATTTCCTCAATGTTGTTGGTTGGTGGAGGCGGTGCATTGTTTCCTCTGTACTGAGATTGAAAATTCTGCTGCCCCCCTTGATTTCTCTGCATACCCTGATTCGAACTCTTCCCTTGATGGCTGTTACTAGCCCAAGAGAAATTCAAATGATTTCTCCAATTTGAGTTGTAATTATTGCCATACTGCTGGTGATTATTTCTCTGAACATTCCCAACAAAGTTCACAGAATCTGGATTTGCACCACAACACACAACTGAGTGTTCATTACTACCACATACTTCACACCGAACCTGCTGCACTACATTGACTGGGGCTTGTGGTTGATTCAAGCTCATACTGTTGAAGTGGGTGTTGAGTTGATTTTGCAATGTAGCTATCTGTGCAGCGATAGTTGTAAAACCATCCACCTCAAAGACTCCTGCCGCATTCCTTGTTCCTCCTCTTGAAGAGTTCGCATTCCACTCTGGATTTCCCTGTGAAATAAGATTTAACAAAGTATACAACTAAGTCTTATCTAATGCTTGTCCCCCAACTGCTGAGTCTAGCAAAATTTTTGTGTGGGGTTCCAAACCCTCTATGAAAGTATGCACCATCACATCATTGGACTGGTGATGGTGAGGACAATCCCTTAACAGTGATTTGAACCTTTCCCAAGCTTGATACAGATTCTCCCCCTCTCTTTGTTTAAAACATAGTATCTGACTTCTAAATCTTGCTGTTTTCCCGGATGGAAAAAATCTTATCAAAAACTTTCTTGCAAGATAATCCCAAGTGGTGATAGAGTTAGGTGGTTCAGCTTTCAACCACCTCTTTGCTTCCCCCAATAATGAAAATGGGAATAATGTAAGCCTCACGTAGTCGGATGATACTCCAGCGGGAATGTAAGTGTCACTTATCTCCAAAAAGTTTTGGAGATGTTGTTGTGGATCTTTATGAGGGAGACCTGTGAATTGCCCGTTGTTGTGCAACAATTGCACCATGTTCTGTTTAAGCTCAAACCTCCCTCCTGGCTCTGGTCTGCGAATACTAGATGTAACATTGTTAGCATGTGGGATTTCCACTTCGCGAACCGGCCTTGCTGCTATTTCCTCGGGCACTAGAACTGCCCTCACAAGTGGTGGATTCTGTTGTTGCTCCAGAATTGCTTGTCTGAGCAACTGTAGCTTTTTCTCTAGAGCTTCCCTTCTTTGACGATAAAATTGTCTTTCCGGCTCTATATATGAATCCACCAACTCCTTGTCTCTTGCCAGTGTTCAATAGAATTCAATATCTACGAGAGAAAGGCTAAGATCAAGTTGTCAGCACTTAAATATAATTTGTAAACTAACACTAAGAAAATAATTTTACCAATTGTTAGTCCCCGAAAACGGTGCCAAAAACTTGGTCGGCTTCTGTGGTGACTACACGCAAGTGCACGTGGTCGAACAAGTAGTAAAGTGGCCTAAGTAAAGCCAAGTATCGATCCCACAGGGACTGAGCTACGGTACTAATTAACTTAAGTGTTAATGAACTATATCTTTAAGAATACAGACAACCAAATAAATAATATTTTGATAGTTTGAGTTTACTAATTAATAAGAATCTAAGGCAAAATTATAAAGTGAGTCTGAACAATAGTAATGAGCAAGCTGAGGTCAAAACGAACATGCAAGGAATTAATTTATCAATACAATTCAGTTGATCTTTCCTTCGGTTGCTAGTCAAGAATTATTGCCTATGGATTGGAACGTTCGACTCCTATTCAACTTAAGAATCATGAGACTTAATCTAGATTTCCGTAATAAAAGGATTTCATGTTCTAGCCATACATTCCCAATTTCTTAATTGACTAATAGGACTTTCAGATATATTTCTATTCTGAATGTAAATCAATTCTCAATTTTCCAAACTAAGAAGAGATCATATCCTACCAATTCACATCTTTCCAATTTCTTTCCTTTTCAAAATCAAAATTGAATTTTTAGATATACATTAACATTGGCCAAACATTAAACAAGAATTGATAGAACAACCATTGAAGAAAAGATGAAAACTAAAATGATTAACAATTACATTCCACTACAATTATTCTTAACCTCAGCAAGAAGTGAATTTAGCCACTCATTTGTGGATTAAACATCATCAAATAAGTAGAATTCATACAAACAATTGAGAGAAAAGAGAATGAGATAGAGAAGAACCCTAGAATTTTCATCCCCTCAACTGCCTGTAACCCACGTTCTTGCTCAACCAAGTCAGAATGTTTAAAATAAAACCTAAGTGTGCTATTTATACTGTTGAATTTTTTCTGGACTAATAAGCAACGTGGCACGGAGTGTATCGCGGAGCACTCCCTACGTGCCACAGAGGTATCACGGACCCTCACTGGAAGTCGGCACCCCAGGCAATTTAACCTCAACGTGCCACGACCTGTATCCCGGAGCGTGGCCAACGTGACATGGTGCTATCGCGCACCTTCACTGGAAATTGCCAAAATTATTTCATCTGAGGCAGAGTGCCTCCATGATGGCAACGTGACACGGGTCCATCGCGGAGCCCTTGTTTTTGCTGATCTTCCATGTCCTTTTCCACTCCTTGTTTCCAAGTCCATTCCCAATTATTACCAATATGTATCTTAGCTTCCCAAAATTCCATTTTACCTGCAAAACAACAATAATCATGTTGGTTAGTATAAATTCACATTTAACTACCAATCACATGAGAATGTACACATAACAATCGATAAACAAGACGAAATGAAGTGTTTGAGTATCACTTGGGCATGCAATTCTGCCCAAGATCATCTATTATAGGAAAACTCTACCATGGGAAAATGTTCCTCCCAAAAGGTTAGTTTTCCCTTTAAAACAGGTCTTAACATATTTCCTAAAGTCCTATTAACTACATCTATTTGCCTATCAGTTTTCGGGTGACAAGATGTAGAAAATAACAATTTAGGCCCCAATTTTTCCCAAAGAACTCTCCAAAAGTGAATTAAAAACTTAGCATCCCTATCACTAATAATAGTTTTAGGTATACCATGTAATTTAACCACTTCTTTCACAAATAAATCAGCCACATGTGATGCATCATTTGTATTCAACGTGGAATAAAATGAGCCATTTTTGAAAATCGGTCTACCACTACAAATATACTATCCTTACCATGTTTAGTTCTAGGCATTCCTAACACAAAATCCATGGAAATATCAATCCAAGGAGAAGTAGGAACAGGTAAAGGAGTATAAAGACCATGTGGTAACACTTTTGATTTGGCCTGTTTACATTCAAGACACTGGGAACACACTTTCTCAAAATCCTTTCACATGCTAGGCCAAAAAAAATGTTCAACAAGTATATCCAAAGTTTTGGGAACTCCAAAGTGTCCCACGAGCCTACCACAATGTTCTTCCCTAACAAATAATTCACGTAAAGAGCTATTAGGAATACACGACTTATTTTTCTTAAAAAGGAATCCATCTTGAAGATTGAACCACTCATACGGACCCAACTTACACTCTGCAAAAATCTTGCCAAAAACAAAACCATTAGCATAAAGGCCCTTAATTTGATCAAAACCCATCAATTTAGAAAAAAGAGTAGAGACCAAGACATACCTTCTTGAAAGTGCATCAGCAACCACATTTTCTTTTCCTTACTTGTAAGCAATCACATATGAGAAAGTTTCAATGAATTAAACCCATTTTGCATGCCTATGATTTATCTTACCTTGGCTCTTCAAGTATCTTAAGGATTCATGGTCAGTCTTAACCACAAACTCTCTAGACCACAAATAATGTTTCCATGTAGCTAAAGCTTTGACCAAAGCATATAGCTCTTTGTCATAAGTTGAGTAGTTCAATGTAGCTCCACTCAACTTTTCACTAAAGTATGCAATGGTCTTGGAATCCTGCATTAAAACAACACCTATTCCTCTTTCGGAGGCATCACATTTAACCTCAAAAGACTTAGAAAAATTAGGAAATTGCAAAAGAGGAGAAGAACACAATTTTTGTTTTAATAAGTTAAAAGCAGCATCTTGTTCTTTTCTCCATGTGAAAACCTTGTCCTTCTTAATAACTTCAGTCAAAGGAGCAGCAATGGTGTTAAAATCTCTAACAAACCTCCTATAAAAACTAGAAAGCCCATGAAAACTCCTAATTACAGTTACACTCTTAGGTTTAGACCATTGTTTGATTGCCTTAATTTTCTCTTCATCAACTTCAACTCCCTTAGAACTGACAACAAAATCCAAGAATACCACACGATCCACACAAAAGGTACACTTTTTGAGATTAGCAACCAATTGTTGCTTCTTAAGAACTTTGAGAACTTGTTTTAGGTGTTCAAAATGCTCATCTATATTTTTAGAAAATATCAAAATATCATCAAAATAAACCACCACAAACTTTCCATGAAAATCCTTAAAAATATGATTCATCAATCTCATGAAAGTGCTGGGTGCATTAGTCAATACAAAAGGCATAACTAACCACTCATAAAGCACATATTTGGTCTTAAAAGCAGTTTTCCATTCATCTCTAGAATTCATTCGAATTTGATGGGAACCACCTTTTAGATCAATTTTAGAAAAAATTTTGGACCCATGCAATTGGTCTAACATGTCATCAAGACGAGGAATAGGATGATCATACTTTACCATAATCTTGTTCATAGCTCGACAATACACACACATCCTCCAATATCCATCCTTTTTGGGCACCAATAGAACAGGAACAGAGCAAGGACTCATGCTCTCTCATACAAACCCCTTTTCAAGTAACTCTTCAACTTGTCTTTGCAACTCTTTTGTCTCTTCAGGATTACTTCTATAAGAAGGCCTATTTGAAATTCGGTCTTCAGGTACAAAGTCAATTTGGTGCTCAATGCCACGCAAAGGTAGTGACCTTTAGGAATATCCTCAGGAAAAATATCAGCAAAATTCCGCAAAAAAGAAGTAACACTACTTGGGAAAGAAGAAGTTAGTATCTTAGAATTAATCAAGAATTCTATATAAGTAAGTAGTATTATGGGCAGTCCCTCTTTTCTTGCACTCAAACACTCCTTGGCTTTTATATAGAAACTCTCTTTTTTCTTTTCTTTAGCTTCTTTCCTCTCACCCAAATTTTCTTTTTTTCCACTCGAGCCCTCTTTTACCTCTTTGCTTATGTTTTGAATCCAATTTGGATATTATAAAGGATTACTAGATATAACACAAAATATCTCCACCTATCCCTCTTTTTCTCTTTCTTGGCCATCTCTCTTTTTTTCTAACTCTTGGCCAGAACTCTTTTGTTTTCCCTCAAGCTCACTTTTATTTCCTACCTTTTGTTTTCTCATTGATTCCCGCAATCTCTTTTGATCTTCAAACACTTGAGAAGGAGTTAAAGGTGCAAGAGTATACTTCTTGCCATTAAGCTCAAGAGAATATCTATTCTTTCTACTATCATGAAAAGTATGTCTATCAAACTCCCAAACCAAACATGATATGACAAGCTTGCATAGGAATCACATCACAAAGAGTTTCATCCTCATACCTACTAACATTGAATGAAATCATGCATTGTTTGTTGACTTTCAATTCACCACTATCATTCAACTATTGGAATCTATAGGGCTTAGGGCGTTTTATGCGTGCAAGCCCTAACATATCTACCAAGTGTGAACTCACCACATTACAACAACTACCACTGTCAATAACCATAGAACAAGTTTTCCCCTTTATCCAACACCTAGTATGGAATATATTCTCCCTTTGTTCATCACTATCAATTCCCAAACTGATAGACATAAGCCTCCTAACTACCCCAATCAAACTATGATTAAAAGAAAGTTCTACACCATCTTCACTCTCACCTTCATCTTCTTCCTCTTTCTCACTCTCATATTCTACTTCAAGAATCTGCGTAGCTACCCCAAAAAGACCATCATTAGGCATTTCTACATCATCTTCACTCATACTTCCCTCTTCTTTCTCATCCTCACTTTTTTCACTCTCATACTTTCCATATTCTCTCAAGATAATGTTTCTTCTAGTTGGAAATTCATGCATCATATGCCCTCTCCCATGACATTTATGATATTGAATGGAACTGGAAGGCTTAGATGTCTTAGGAAAAAAAAGATTTACCTCCCTCTTTCTCATCTACTTTACCCTTGCTTGTCTTCTTGAGGTCTAGAAGATACTTCTTCTTTTGACCATAGATTCTTGGAAATGGTGTTTGGTTGATTCCTCCATGAACTAGCCTGATGTCTTCTTTTATTTTTCTTTTCTATCTGTACAGCCAAATCTACTAATTCATCTAAAGCTACATATGGTTGTATCTCTACTACATTAGCTATTTTTCTATTTAAACCATTAAGAAATCTTGCCACAGTAGCCTCTTTGTCTTCCATGCAATTAGCTTGGATCATAGCCATATCCATAGCCTTAAAGTATTCATCAACAATCATAGTTCCTTGCTTCATTGAATGAAGACACTGTTGCTGGTCTCTTTGAAAATGCGAAGGCGCAAACCGTTTCTTCATGACTCTCTTCATCTCAGCCCAAGTGGCAATTGGTGGTTCTCCATCTTTGTTATCTATCCTGTTTCTTCATGGCTATCATGAAAGAATTATCTTACTACCATAAACTATGAACTAGTTAGGTTGCAAGATAAATCCAAAAGTAATTTTCCACAACGGTTCAAAAGAACTCTCAAATATATTAATATTCAAAATCTGATCTTCATGAATGAACAAAGACCCCTTTATAAAATAGTGAAGAAGGGGTTGGTCAAAAGATATCACAAATGAAAATGATACTTCCTAGGACCTAGAAAACTACCACACACATTATCCTATGAAGTCAACATAGAATAAAACAACTATTAAATGGCATAGAAGGCTGCCACACACAAAGTCCTAGGAGTCAACATAGAATAAAACAACTTTAAATTTAATTCTAGAAACTAATTAAAAAAATGTTGCAGTATTTTCTCCATTTTGGGGCTGATTTGGGCTCCATTTCATCTCCTCTTGGACTTTACATTGGGCCTTCAAATAGATGTAAGACTTGGAGAAAATATCTTCATTGGGCTTGATATCTTCTTCTATCAAAAGCACTTTTTAATAGCTAATTCTAGCCCATTAAGTTGGTTTTCAAATTTCCATTTTTTGGATCTTGTCATGGGTCCTCTTGGAACTTCCAAAACTTCCTTAGTTAATGATGAGTTGCCATGGATGTTATCAAAAGGAATAGGTGAAAGAACTTCCTAGGCCTTTTGCTCATAACCGGCCTTCGACTGGCGTTTTGCGCCTTTGAACCAGCATTTTATCGGGCTAACTCAAATGTGCCACTTCTTAAGCAATTTTCTTCCAAACACTCTATTTGACATCTACCTTTCCTGCATTTGGGCTTGTGCTTCGCCGGTTTAGCACCGGTTGCTCAATTTGAATTTGGCTTCTCTCACCTTTATCCTATTTCATACCTATTCCATCCCTACACAATTAAAGACAACACCAACATAAAGTAAAACTTAACAAAAGGAAAAATAAGAACAAAAAGTAAAAGCACTTGGGTTACCTACCAAGAAGATCCTTAGTTAAGGTTGTGGCTCAACGACTTCAACTTCACCACTTTTCTCTCCACGTTGAGCTTTTGAATCAAACCCCTACTTTCTTGACCATTATTTTATTCCGCTTGAGGGGTGGTGGTGTAAGAATCAAGGGACCAAACAATGGATGTTGCATCTTGTGTTTCTTGGCCCTTTCAAGCATTCTTATTTCTTGACATCCTCCTCTTCAAGTGCACTAGAGTCCTTGAACATGATTTGTTGGATGCTACTTGGGGGTTGTAGTGTCACTTCTTCAACTTTAGCATCTTGCATGTTTTACTGTTGGTTGATTGGCATACCTCTATAATTTCTTGAAAGTTCACCTCGACTCCTTCCTCATCATCACTTTGAGCCTCCTCCTGTGATTCAAGTTGAGCTATGCTCCATTGTTCACTTCTTCTTGTTATGCTCCTCAATGTCTCCTCCGCTTTTTCTTTTAGAGTTTTACATCTTTCTTCTTAAGGAGTTGATCATTCCATGGGCATGGAGGGGTTGACCTTCTTTTCCGCATGAGACTCCTGCTCCAAAAAGTCTTGGAGCATGGCTTCCATGCACCCATATGTATTTCTCCTTCCCTTACTTTCCATGGTTTCATTCCTATCAAGCTTAGGAGCACAACTTCTATCATAGCCACCATAATGAGAAGTGACCCTATTTGGGCATCCATCCCAATGTCTCCCGCAACTACCACATAATGTGCATCTATACCCATCTTAGGAAGGAGAAGGTGTACTCATCTCCCTTCTAGGGGAATATTTGCAATCATGCCAATAGTGTGGTCCTCCGCAATAGGGACAAGGATCATCATAATAAGGGTTGCCACCAATAAACCTCGTTTCTTTCCATGATGCCATCATTCAACTACAAACAAAAAAAAAAGGAAAACAAAATGTAAAACAAAAATGCAAAACTAGTTCGAAATCAATAAATAACTAATGGCTTATCACAACTCAATTCCCCAGCTACGGTGCCATTTTTTATAACGTCCAAACTACACTCCTCTTTTACAAAAGAGCGTAAATGGTCATTGTATCAAAATAAATATCAGTCGAATCCCATTGAGAATTGAGTCGATAATTCAAGAATTATAAACTAACTCAAACTAGAACTCATAATTGTTCAAAAAGTGGGGGGAAATTAAACGGGAATAACTATCTAATTCTAAACTAAGACTAATTGGGGGAAATTCCAATTGTTTCAATCACAAGTGATATGGATAGCGACATTCTATAGATGAGATCACAACTAAATCGGGAATTTCTTCAATGTCTTAGACTCACAATTAGCATAGATAGCAGTAGAAAATTCACATTCTCTTGTTTTTCAACCATAAGAATGTTTATGCCTTGGCTTCTTTAAAACCCCAGAGCCAATTCAAGTTATCAACCACACAAGCTTAAGCAAGGAGTAGCTATTTCTAGCCTTGACCTTCAATGGAGTGAAAATGTGGGTTTTAACTATATCTAGCTTAATCCCACACACTAGCACTCCAATTCCTCACCAATATCTTCTCACCCAATTCTCACCTTTCACTTTCAAGCAAAAGCAAGAAAAGTAAAGCATAATTCATATTTGCAAACCATCAATTTTGGCAATTATAACTTGGGAGAAGATAATAGTTCTACAATTTTAATAAGAATCCAAAAGGAATTTATCAAAAACCAATCAAATTAATAAACCCACCATGAATATACCACTAGCTGGAAAATTAGTAAAGCATATTTAAAGGTTGTTTAGCCGGTCTGGGAAGTAGCTTCGCCATTTTGCCCGTGTTTCACCCTTCCAGGTCCCCATTTAGCCGATTGAAAGCATGTCTTTGCACCTCTTCTTGAGCTCAAATCTTCTATGATCTTTGGCCATCTTCTTCATATGCTAACTTATCAAATTTCATCTCAAACTCCATGTTTTTTGCTCGATTTCATGCTTTCTTTACTCACGTGAAGTACCTAGAAAAAATTCAAGAGAAATTGCATAAAATCCACATAAACGACTCGAAAACTAGGCAAAAACTCATTCTTAGAAGCCTAATAAGTTGGTAAATATCCAACTCATCAAACCCCCAAACTTGAACCATTGCTTGTCCTCAGGTAATGCAATTCTTTACAATTGAGCAAATGAACAACATGCAATTTATGAGTTTTTGCATAAAGGACCAATCAAGACGTTCTTTCAGAAGAGGACATTGCTAAAACTTAAAGCATTATGGTTGTTATACACAAAATCATCAGGCCTCAAGATAACCCAAACATTATACACCAACTCAAGTAAAATAAAAGACTTAAACCATATTGCACAAGCTTCAATAGGTAACCACAATCATTAAACATATCTTGCATGCATTCATATCACTCAAACAAGGGGCATAGTTCCTCAAAACAAGTACAAAGAGAATCTCAAGTCATTGACAATTCACATTCAAAACTTGCCTTAAAATTCGCTACCCACTTGCCTTAACCATACCTCTTTTTGAATACAATTTTAAGCATGTACTCAAAGGAAATGATGCCCCTCACAAGAAGAGAGAATCCCACACACATTTTTTTAGCATTTCAAACTACGGGAATATAAGATAAGACAAATGCGCTCACTCTCACAAAGAAATTCAATTGCATACCAATTGACCCATAGGCTTTCCCTTCATGTATATCGCCACTAATGTTGTGTTGCTACACTCAAAATCAATTAGGACTTGTGGGTCATAATGAAGGCTAGGGGTAAGGGTAGGATAAATATTTAGCTTTAGTAACTAACGCCTCTCTAATGCCTTTATAAACACTTGTAATCATACCATCATTTTTTTGAGATCACTCCACCTGACTTCTCCTTGTTCATCATCTTCATTTCTTGTGTAACACGAGCCACCCTTATAACACCTATGCATTTCACATTCAGCCTTATCTTATGCAAGAGATAGCCCCTTTTTACTATTCTTTCGCTTTTGATGATTTGAGGTCTTTCAATCCATCGATTCATTCATTTCATCACAATTTTGGTGTTACCTCATATTTAGGCTTTCCATTTTTTCCCTACACTTTCAAACCCCTAAACTTAGGCTTTTGCCTCATTTCACATTCATTATCGTATAGCTCCCTATTTCTTGGGCTTGATGCCCCCGTTATTCATTGTTTCATTACTAAGCATTATGGAGGATGGGTGCCAAAGAGAGGGATTAAAAATGTCCATTAGGCTTGCAATGTAGTTTTCAAGAAAAGGTCCAAGGGCTCAAACGCTGGCTATCAAAGATTAATGTTCAAGGAAGTCATTTTAGGTGAAGAGACTAAAAAAAGAGGGCGTAAAATCATGTTCTAAGTGTAGCCCCATCTATCATTTCGCCTTGAATCACACTTGGGTAAGTTCTAGACAATCATGCATACACAAGAATTATGCAAAAAGTTTACCACACAAGACATCAAAATCCAAGGGGTTCACACACTTACTTCATCATATTAAGAGAATGACTTTCTTCAAGATAGTTAGGAATCAAAAAGCCAAGCAACGAATGTATAATTCATGACTAGAGAGTGCTCATTCTCACATTTAAATGCCCTCCTTTACTTTTCAAAAGCTCATGCACGATGCCAAGCAAGAAATATTGGTGGTACCTCATCAAACAAGTGCAAAAAGGACTCAACAAGACTCTAAACGTGACATTTTCCCTTAAGAAAGTCGCCTCTCAATCTATAATCAGGAATGTCAACCTAGTTCAAAAACAAAAAGAAAAGATAAAGAAATCGCTCCTTGGGAAAGAACTGTAGTATAAAGAAAACCCTTGGAGTTTATTCAAGTACTACTATCAAAGAAGGAGATACTACTAATAAGTAATGAAGATTTACCCTTAAGAATAATGTCACCCAATCTACCATAGGGCCATATCGTGCATCACTTAACAAGTGGGCTACTCAGACTTCACCCCTAACACAAATAAAGCATTGTCCTCGATGCACATGGTGAAATAAAGAAAGAAAGGAATAGGTGAAAGAACTCCCTGGGCTTTCTGCTCATAACCGGTGTTCCACGTCTTTGAACCGACATTTCACTAGGCTAACGCAAATGTGCCACTTCTTAAGTAGTTTTCTTCCAAGCATTCTGTTTGACATCTATGTTTCGCGCATTTGGACTTAGGCTTTGCCGGTTTAGTGTCGGTTGCTCAATTTGAATTTGGCTTCTCTCACCTTTATCCCATTTCATACATGTTCCATTCCTACACAACTAAAGACAACACCAACATAAAGTAAAACAAAAAAAAAGTAAAATTAAGAAAAAAAAGTAAAAGCACTTGGGTTGCCTCCCAAGAAGCGCCTTAGTTAATGTCGTGGCTCGACGACTTCAGCTTCACCACTTTTCTCTCCAGTTTGAGCTTATGAATCGCACCCCTAGTTTCTTGTCCATTCTTCTATTTTGCTTGAGGGGTGGTGGTGTAATCATTAAGGGACCAAGCAATGCATGTTGCATCTTGTGTTTCTTGGCCCTTAAAGGAGGGATGCGCTTTGGGCTTGTTGGCATGGCATACTCTAAGATGATGCCACCTTGATCTTCCTCCTCGCTTCCCTTCATTGGATTGGTCTTCTCAGTTTCCATTCTGTCAACCGAAGTCAATGTTGAAAAATAATGAGAGGGCAGTTTAAGTCCCTCCCCTTTTAAGCATGCTTCTTTCTTGACATCCTCCTCTTCAAGTGTACTAGAGTCTTTGAGCATGATTTGTTGGATGCCACTTGAGGGCTCTAGTGTCACTTATTCAACTTTGGCATCTTGCATTTTTGCAATGTTGGTTTGTTGACATACCTCTATGATTTCTTGAAAGTTGAACTTGATTCCTTCTTCATCATACCTTTGAGCTTCCTCTTTTTAGTCAAGTTGAGTTATGCCCCATTGTTCACTTCTTCTTGTTATGCTCCTCAATGTCTCCTTCGCTTCTTCTTTTAGAGTTTTACATCTTTATTCTTGAGGAGTTGATTATTCCATGGGCATGGAGGGGTTGACCTTCTTTTCCACATTAGACACCCGCTCCAAAGAGTCTTGGAGCATGGCTTTCATGCGCCCACATGTATTTCTCCTTCCCTCACTTTCCATGGCTTCATTCCTATCAAGCTTAGGAGCACAACTTCTACCATATCCACCATAACGAGATATGACCCCATTTGGGCATCCATCCCAATGTCTCCCATGACTACCACATAATGTGCATCTATACCAATCATAGGAAGGAGAAGGTGGGCTCATCTCTCTTCTAGGGGCATATTTGTAATCTTTTCAATAGTGTGGTCCTTCACAATAGGGACATGGGTCATCATAATAAGGGTTGCCACCAACAGACCTGCTTTCATTCTATTATGCCATCATTCAGTTACAAACAAACAAAATCAAAAACAAAAATAAAAGCAAAATAGAAATGCAAAACTAGTTTGAATCAATAAATAACTAATGGCTTATCACAACTCAATTGATCGCCTATGGTGCCATTTTTGATAACGTCCAAACTATACTCCTCTTTTACAAAAGAGCGTAAACATTCGTTGTATCAAAACAAATATCAGTCGAATCCCACTGAGAATTGAGTCGATAATTTAAGAGTTATAAACTAATCCATACTAGAACACATAATTGTGGGGGGAAATTAAAAGGGAATAACTATCTAATTCTAAACTAAGACTAATTGGGTGAAATTCCAATCATTGCATTCACAAGTGATTTGGCTAGGGATTACAAAACTTGAGATAATGGGTGTAAACCAATAAAGGATAGATCACAACTAAATCGACAATTTCTTCAATGCCTTAGACTCACAATTAGCATAGGTAGCAGTGGATAATTCACATTCTCTTATTTTTCAACCATAAGAATGTTTATGCCTTGGCTTCTTTCAAACCCCAAAGCCAATTCAAGTTATCAACCACACAAGCTTGAGGAAGGACTAGCTATTTCTAGCCTTGACCTTTAATAGAGTGAAAATGTGGGTTTTAACTATCTCTAGCTTAATCCCACACACAAACACTCCAATTCCTCACCAATATCTTCTCACCCAATTCTCACCTTTCTCTTTCAAGCAAAAGCAAGAAAAGTAAAACATAATTGATGTTTGCAAACCATCAATTTTGGCAATTATAACTTGGGAGAAGATAATAGATCTACAATTTTAATAAGAATCCAAAAGAAATTTATCAAAACCCAATCAAATTAATATACCTCTAGCTAGCAAATTAGTAAAGCATATTTAAAGGTAGAGAGAAGATACCAAGAGGATTTCCCTCACATTTATCACATTAGCTTCACAAATTTGCTTCAGAAGCTCTTACAACAACAGTGGAATTCCCCCAATTTGGGTTAAAGAAAAAGAAGAAGAAAAGTACTACCTAACTCTAGAAATCAATGGAGAAAAGATTCTCCTCAAAATTCTCTGAAGAAGATGAATTCTAGATGAATTAATTGATGAATGACTAGTTGGTGTACAATGAAAGCTCCCTAAATATCTGTACTTTCTTGTGTATATGTAATGCCCCAAAAATTCAAAGACTAGACCCGGGACTTAAAATCAGAGAAAATTAGAAAATCTGCATCAGGTCATAGAATGAGCCATTTTGTGACCTGAGAGATGTGACCAGGAGTCATTAAGTGACTCCTGGTGAGAAATGGGAAGACCCAGGATGTAGAAGATCATAACATGAGTGATTCGGCACATTTGGATTCATATAAGATTTCTGTGATGTGGGTCCGCTTAGCTTAGAGTTTAGAGCATCGCATTAAAGGAACATTATCAATCATCTAAAAAATGGAATAAAAAAAGAATAGCGAAAAGCCAGCTATCGAAATCGAACCGATGACCATAAGGTTCATTCCTCTTGCCTCAAAAAATGGACAAATTCCTTTTTTTAGGAAACACATACAAGATTCGTCACTCCAAAAAGGATAATGGTAAATGAGGTGACCACGACTCTGGCCAACCCCACGAGTCATGATATGACCCATGGTCAAGAGCAAATTTAAGGCCGAGGAGAAGTTAGGTAGTGTACCCAATGGATCCTCACCACGGCTCGTTTGGGACACCACGAGCTGTGGTGTCACCCCTGGGGACTCCAGGGTCTTTTTTGCAGGGGAAAACATGGGAAGTGATCACGAGTCGTGGTCACCAACCACGACTCGTTGGGTCATCTCTGGTGACCAGTAGGGGTTTTAAGGCAGTGTACCTCACGACTAGGACCACGAGTCATCGTCACTGTCCACGACCCGTTAGGTCCCCCGTGGGGACTGTAGATCAATTTTTCCCTATGAGTTTTCAAGGGTCTTTCAGTAATTTCCTACCTCCTAGACTCTAAACTACGTCATTTTAAGCATACTTCCAGATTATTTGAGGGGTTAAACGGTTTCTTTCCTCATTCTCCCCATTCTGACTTTCAGAAAGCAACGTAGGAATTCTCTCATAGCATTTCAATGCAAGAACTAGGCCAGTCTATATCTCCTCGGTTTCTCAAGGGAATTCTTTAGGCTTCTTCACTAGGTATGTGGTATTTCAACAAGGGAATAATTCTTCTCTTGTGTCCCCAAATTTCCTCCTTTCTTTTCTCTATCAGTTCTAGCACCCTGGAATTATCGAATGTTAAGAAATTTTGGTCATACTTCATTTATTTCATGTGGAATATTATATCATGTTAATTATAGATATTTTCCACCAGTTTGTGACTGAAATGATGTTTGTTCTTGTAAAGTGAAATTTAGCCCTACTTCTTGAATGTAGAAAATCTTGAATATTGCAGTAGTGTTTGAATATTGAAAATTTTGTTTGATTTTATCAGTGTTGGGGACTCCCATGTTGTTAGTAGCATTGAATCTCAATCAGATTATTGTCAGTTCAGTTTTAGTAAGAATGTTAGAATTCTCAGTGTCGGTCAGAAATGTCAGCTGATCAGTTTGACTACAGAAATTTCTGAGACGTCAGTAGTACCCCCCGGTTATCAGAATCAGATTCAGAACTCAGTTTTAGTGGTCCACTAGGCGATCATGACACTTTATATAAACAACTCTTACTAGCCTTAGGACCCCAGCTTCATATTACAATTTGTTCCAGAATCTAGTTTGATAAGACTCTCAGGGTGTTCTCAAACATGTATCCCTGACAAGTCTTGGGCCCCAGTTTTGAGTTATCAACTTAGTATTCAGTCTAGGACTATCCAGTGGGAGTAAGACTTAGTACCGAGCGGACCAGGGTTCTAGCGCGCCTAGGTTCCCAAAACTACGTTGCCACCGTAGGTTACAACTTTATTTGGCCTCATGGCCCCAGACTCTTGTGATCACCCAGTTCATACCTTTATACCTTAGAAAGGTATATTGGGTCCTACCGGTGGGGTGTATACATTGGACTCCACATCTAGCTCACGTGGTATGTCAGTTAAAGACTCTCCCACTATTCAGCTCAGTTCAGTTTCAGATCAATTCAGTTCAGTATCTTAGAAATAGGGTATGCCCTTGACCATCAGAGAGGGTCTTTGAGACCATCTCAATTGTTTCAGTTATTCAGTTCAGTAGCTTTAGTTGGTCATTACATGTCTTTTCAATTCAACACTTTTATTCCTTTGTGTTATGTTTTCTCCTACTTAGTACATTCAAAGTACTGATGCATAATTTTATGTCATATCATTTTATGATACAGCTGCAGGATCTCAGTCTCAACCTCGCTAGTCGATCGCTCTCCGAAAACTTCGGTTGTTCTAGTTGGTGAGTCCTCATTCTTCGAGGATGGAGATCATTTAATTTAGTTTCATTTCCTTTCCTTTTATTTAGATTTGGAGTTAGCTGGGGGCTTGTCCAAGAAATTAATCAGTTGTAGTGGCTTTCGGACACAGATTTGGTTTTTCAGACTTGTAGCTTTGTTCAAATATGTTCAAATATTATGAACCAACTTTATTCTCTCAAATGTTTATATTTTTGCTTTAAACTTCCACTGCATATATTTATATGTTACTCAGAATGCCAGTGTATGATAGACCAGAGGTTGACTTGGGGTTACTTGTGACTCCAAGTACCGTGTTCCGTCCAGGGTGTAAACTTGGGGCATGACAAACTTGGTATCAGAGCACTAGGTTTAGAGTATCCTCGGATGTATGAAAGTCTTCATGGGTGTGAAGCGCGCCACACTTATGACAGGGAGGTTACGAGATGTTATTAGAAAAATTTCCTTTATTTCATACTCCTTATTGTGCATTGAAATTCAGTTCCAGAATCATCCTCCTAACTCGTGCTCTGTTTCGTTTCAGTGAAACGTGCCTCTGCGATGTGGTAAAGGAAGAAGGGCCGGTAATGCTCACCGACCTTCCCCACCATCCCCGGCAGACCCTTAGGACGACTCAGTTCCACCGTAAAATTCAGGGCGACCATTCAGCTGCTCTCTCAATCTGTTACCAACCAAGTGAACCAGTAGGTGGTTCCAATCAACAACAATGGCTCTGTAGCAGCTGCCCGAGTGGGGGACTTCACCTGGATGAATCCTTCAGATTTTCATGGTTCTAAGGTGGGAGAGGACCCACAAGGAATTATGGATGAGATTATTGAGATCACCCGAATTATGGGTGTCAGCCCCTCAGAGAGTGCCGACTTGGCTGTCTACCAGTTGAAAGGGGTAGCCCAGGTCTAGTACGAGCAGTGGAAGGAAGGGAGGCCAGTGGAGGCAGGACCAGTGAAATGGGAGGAGTTAATTACAACCTTCAGGAAAGATTCTTTCCTCGGGAGCTCAAGGAGGCGAAAGTGGCAGAGTTCATGAATCTGAGACAGGAAAATCAAACAGTACAAGAATATGCTCTGGAGTTCACCAGGTTGTCCAAATACACTCCAGAGATGGTGGTAGAGCCAAGGGCCCGCATGTATTAATGGGGTGTCGAACTTGGTCCTTAAAGAGTGCAGGAAAGCGATGTTGATTAAGGATATTGACCTCTCCAGCCTTATTGTCTATGCCCAGCAGATTGAGTTTGAAAGACTGAGGGACATGGAGCAAAAGAACAAACGGACAAGGATTGACGAATCAGATTATAGCCACCAAAGGTCTAGCGATAGCAGCTGCCCACAGTAGCAGCAGCAACAGAGAGCTCCAACACCCAGCTCAACCAGCGCCCCTACCTTTCTGTTCCCCCAGGATCGGAAGGGTCGAGCATTTGGCTCTTAGTCCCAGAGCTACAGTGCCGGCAACAGATATCCAGCTTGCCTCAACTGTGAAAAGAACCACCTAGGAGAGTTTCTTCAGGGTCAAAAGGGCTATTTTGGTTGAGGACATCTTGGTCACCGTCTTAAGGAATGCCCGTCAGCAGGACGGGGAAGGTTGCAATCATCTACCTCAGCAGCTCTAGGAAGCCGACTATCTCAGCAGGCTAATACATCACGTACGGAGGGCAGTCAACGCCAAAACTGTTTTTATGCATTATCATCTCGTCAGGATCAGGAGAACTCACCGAATGTGGTCGCGGGTATATTACGTCTTTTCCACCTAGATGTATATGCCCTACTAGATCCAAGGGCCACACTATCATTCGTGACTCCATACATAGCTGTTCAGTTAAATATCAGTCCAGAGGTCTTCTCAGAACCATTTTCAATCTCCACCTTTGTTGGCGAGTCACTTAGAGCTAGCCGGGTGTATAGCAACTGCCCAATCTCAGTCTTCAATAAAGTCATTCCAGCTGACCTTGTAGAGTTAGACATGGTCAACTTTGACCTCATTCTTGGCATGGATTGGTTACACTCCGGTTATTATATTCCCCGAGTTTACACCTTGGTTGAAACACGGTACTTGAGGTCACGAGTGACCCCATGTCAACCCCTGGTCTATCATATACTGGCATACTGAGTAATATAAAAATACGTACAGTGGAAGTTTAAAGAAAAATATAAATATATGAAAATATTAAAACAAAACTACAAGTCTAGTAAAATCCAATCTGAGTCTAAAGATATCTATGTCTCAAAGACACTATAACTGATGAGTTGCTGGGACATACCCCCAGCTAACTCCAAATCTAAATAAAAAAGAAGAAAAGTATAACTGAACAAATAATTCTCGATCCTCGAAGGATGAGGACTCACCAATTGGAATAGCTGAGGTGTTCGGTGAACTATAGGCTAACGGAGCTGAGACTGAGATCCTGCAGCTGTATCATAAAATGATACAACATAAAAGTATGCGTCAGTACTTTGAATGTACTGAGTAAGTTCAGAAACCATACACTATAGAATAAACAACAAGAGAAATGCTGAACTAGAAGACATGCAATGACCAACTAACGTTACTGATCTGAATATCTGAAATATTGAGGTGGTCTAGAAGACCCTGTTTGATAGTCAAAGCATGCTCTAATCATGGAATACTGATTTGGACTATACTGGATTGAGACTAGACTGAACTGACTAGTGGGAGAGTCTATAACCGATATATAACCATGCGAGCTAGACGTGGAGTCCGATGTATACACCCTATCGGTAGGACCCAATATACCTTGCCAGGGTATAAAGGCATGAACTGGGTGATCACAAAAGTTTGGGGCCAATTAGGCCAATAAATACTATAACCTACGCTGGCAACGTAGTTTTGGGAACCTGGGTGCGTTGGAACCCCGATCCGCTCGGTGCTAACTCCTACTCCCACTAGATAATCGTATACTGAATACTTATCTGATAGATAAAAATTGGGGCCCAAGGCTAGTCAGGGATACATATCTAAAAGTACCTTGAGAGTCTTATCGGACCAGATTCTCAAATTGGGCTCCAGACTGGTTAGAGTTGCTTATCTAGAAGCGTCGTAACCATCTAAGAACAAACTGTAATCTAAACTGGGGTCCTAAGGCTAGTTAGAGCTGTATATCTAAGTGTCATGACTGCCTAGTGGACCAATAAACTGAATTATGAATTGATTATGATAACTAAAAGGTAATACTGACAAATTGGGAAATTTGTAGTCAAACTAATCAACTGACATTTCTGACAGACATTGAGTATTCTCAAATTTTAACTATATCTAGGCAACCATGTAGATGACAGAGTTTTTAGCATATAAAAAAATATGGGAATTCACCACACTGATATAGTCAAGAAAATATTAAGGTTAATAACATTAGCAAGATTCTAGTCTTTTCTACTCTCAAGGACTGAGACTAAACTCAATGTATGGAGACAAGCATCAATACTATCACAAACTAGTGAAAATATCCACAATTAATATAACATAATAATAATTCCACATGGATTAAATGAAGCATTACCAAGAATTTCTTAGCATTCGAAAATTTGCAGGGCTAGAATTCACTTTTACAGGAATAACATCAATTTAATCATGAACTGATAGAAATCATGTCAAAAATAATCATGGATATCATTCTATGTGAATTCAAAGAAAATGACACCTATTCTCTTCACATTCGAAAATGCAGGGCTAGGATTTTTAGAGAAACCAGAGAAGGGTTTTGGGGGACACAAGGGACGAACTATCCCCTTGTTGAATTCCCACATACCTGAGTAGAATTTCCTTGGAGAAGGAAGCTTGGACTGCTGCAATGGAGGAAAACCCTAGTCTTGCTTGAGAGCTTCTTGAGAGGAAAGCTTATGGTATTTTTCTGAAGATGAGTTGGAATAAGGGGGAAAATCGTTTTGCCCTTCTAAATCCCCTCAAAATAATGCAAAACGACTTAGTTTAGGATCTAGGAGGTTAGGAAATTATCGAATACCCTTAGAAAATTCATAGGAATAACTGACTGCTAGTCCCCACGGGGGACCTATGACTCGTGCCCAGTGACCACGACTCGTTTTCACGATCTTTGGGTCCACTGCCCAAAATCCCCTATTCGTGACCACGAGGGACACCACGACTTGTGGTGTAACCTATGACTTGTGGTGACCCACTCGTCAACTACACTGCCAACAACAATAGTCTTCCATCAATTTTGAACCACGGGTCACCTAACGAATCGTGGCTTGGACCACGACTCGTGGTGACTCATTGTGAAGTTCACTGCTAATATTCTCCTT
The DNA here is from genome assembly GCA_035772735.1 of Datura wrightii. Classification (NCBI taxonomy): domain Eukaryota; kingdom Viridiplantae; phylum Streptophyta; class Magnoliopsida; order Solanales; family Solanaceae; genus Datura; species Datura wrightii. The sequence continues at coordinate 101,723,834 of JASDFA010000019.1, read as the reverse complement.
GTCTTCAAATTATCCTTGACCACTATCATCTCATGAATCGAGGGGGTGGACCACAACTCGTGGTCACACCTGTGGTCACCCCAAACACCAAAATTCAAAATAAACCCTCAGGTCTCACCACGAGTCACTTAATGGCTCGTGGTCACTCCCCACGAGTCACAGAACGACTCGTTTTGTGACCTGAAGTAGATTTTCCAGTTTTCTTTGATTTAAGTCCCATGTCTAGTCCTTGAGTTTCATGGGCATTACAATATCTCCCCCTTAGGAACATTCATCCTCGAATGTTGAAAAACACATAGGAAAGCATATAATTACAATCACTATACTCAAATACTATCTATAAAGGCTAGAAACTAATGCAATGACTACCTCCGAACTAAAGTACAAGTCTGAACTGAATTCACTAATCATACACATGATCAATTACATGAAAGAAACTAGAACACACGAACTGAATGGAGTTCTAGGGAGAAAATTGGTTTCTTAAACTGAAACTGAGCTAGAAGAGAATAAGTATTGATATCTGGCCATCATATCTGCTTCAACCTCCCACATAGCTCCCTCAACCTGTTGATTTCTCCATAAAACCTTGACTGAAGCTACCTCTTTGTTCATTAGCTTATGAATCTGACGGTCAAGGATCTGGACTGGAACCTCCTCATATGAGAGACTATCCTTTATTTCTACACTGTCCAAGGGCACAATTGAAGTTGGATCACCAATGCATTTCTTTAGTAGTGACACATGGAATACTGGGTGCACAGACGCCAACTCTGGCGATAACTCTAGTTCATAAGCTATTTTGCCAATTCTCCTTAGAATTCTGTAGGGTCCCACATATCTAGGACTGAGCTTTCCCTTCTTCCAAAATCTCATAACCCTTTTCATGTGTGAAATTTTCAAATAGACCCAGTCATCCTCAGCAAATTCCAATTCTCTTCTACTCACATCAGCATAAGATTTCTGACAGTTCTGAGCTGTTTCCAATCTTTCTTTGATGAGCTATACCTTCTGCATAGCTTCATAAATCGATTCTGGCCTGATTATAGTATCTTCACCAACCTCAAACCATCCAATAGGAGACATGCACCTTCTACCATACAATGCCTCAAAGGGGGCCATCTAGATGCTGGAGTGATAACTATTGTTGTACACAAACTTGATAAGAGGAAAGTGGTCATCCCAACTTCCCTTAAAATTGATTGTGCACGCCCTCAACATATCTTCTAGGGTCTGAATAGTCCGCTCAGCTTGCCCATTTGTCGACGGTTGAAAAGTTGTACTGAGCTTGACTTGGGTTCAAAGTCCCTTCTGAAAAGACTTTCAGAAATGTGAGGTAAACTGGGTACCCCCATCTAAGATGATGGATAATGGCACCCCATGAAACCGGACCAATTCCCGGATGTAAAGTCTAGCATAGTCCTCAGCTGAATCTCTAGTTTTAACTTGGAGGAAATGTGCTGACTAAGTCATCCAATCTACTACTACCCAGATGGAATCATGTTGCCGACGAGTTCGAGGTAGACCCGTAATAAAGTCCATATTTACTTCTTCCCACTTCCACGTGGGTATGCTGATATTAGGGGTCATACCTCCCAGTCTTTGGTGCTCCACCTTGACTTGCTGGCAGTTCGGGCACATAGCTACGAATTCGGTGATGTCTCTCTTAATGCCATTCCACCAGTAAATATCCCGAAAATCACGGTACATTTTAGTAGAACCAGGGTAGATGGAGTACCTCGAACTATGTGCTTCAGCCAATATATTCTGTCTCAGATCGCTGACGTCTGGTACGCACAATCTGCCTTGGTATCAAAGCACACCATCTCCCTCTTTAGAGAAAGCCTCAACCTCTTTCTTGAGAACCGCTTCCTTAAGTCTAAGTAGAATGGGATCTTCATCCTGTTTGGACTTAAGTTCAACAACAAAAGAGGAGTCTGCCCCACTTTGCATCAGAACTCCATGTTCACTCCAAACTACATGCAAGTGCACATGGTCGTACAAGTAATAAAGTGGCTTTATTTTAAGCCAGGCATCGAATCCACAGGGACTGTAAAGTTTAATTTTTTGTTAAGTGTTTAGTATATGCAATTCTTTATACAAGTGGACAAATAGAACAAATGGTCAATTTTCATGAATATTAGTTAATGTAACTTTAATTAAAGAGATTGTGATTTGTAATCTGAACAATAATACAAACAAGCTAAGGTTAAGGAAAAACATGCAGATATGTAATTTACTGATTTAATTTCAGTCAACACTTCTCTTCGGTTGTTGGTCAGGAATTATTGACCAATGGATTGAGTCTTTCGAATTCCTCTCCAATTAAAGAATCATGAGACTCACATTACACATTTCTGTGATGCAAACACTTCATATTCTAGCAATACACAACAAATTCCATAGATGACCAAATATGATATTACAAATATATTTCTATTTTGAATGTGAATCTTCTCTTAATTTCTCAGCCAAGACAAGAACATATCCTACCAATTCACATCTATCCAATTAATCTTCCTTTCATAAATAAAATTGGAATTCTAGGATTTACATTAACAATGGCCAAGCATTAATGTAGTGAAAACAAGAATTAGCAGAACAACCTTTGTAGAGAAGATAAAACTGAAATAACATCAACTACATATTACTACAATCATCCTCAACCTCAGCTAAAGGTGAATTAGCCACTCATTTGATGAATAAACATCTTCAAACAAGTAGAAATCATACAAGCAATTGAAATTGAAGAGAAAAAGGAAGAAAATTAGCCCAAGAACTTCTTCAGCTCAACTTCCTAATCCCATGTTCTTTGCTTGAGATGTCAGATATATTAAAATAAAATCTAAGTGTGCTATTTATACAAGTGGGAAATTTCCCACTGGCAACGTGGCACAAAGGGTATCGCGGAGCATCAGCTCCGTGCCACGGCCTTGATGCGGACCTTCACTGGAACTTGGGGTGCCGAATAATTATTTTCAGCGTGGCACGGAGGGTATCGCGGAGCCTCAATTCCGTGCGAAGGAAGTAACGTGCACCTTTACTAGAATCCAGGTGAGCAGCTAAATCCTCCCACCGTGTCACTAGAGTGAACGCGGAGCATGGGCTCCATGACACGGTGCCATCGTGCACCTTCACTGGAATTCCACCCAAATTCCCCTCTAGGCAGAATGCCTCCGCGATGGTGGCGTGACACGGCCCTGTCGCGGAACATCAATTTTTTAGCATTTTCTTGCCGACTTCCTAGTTTTGCTTCCGAGTCCATTCCTCCACTTCACCAACTTGTAGATTAGTTCCCAAAATTCATTCTAACTGCAAAAACAATAACTAATCATGTTGGTTAGTATAAATCCACATTTACATAAAAACCACATGAGAATTTAAACATATAAGTAGATAAACAAGTCAAATTTAAGTAATAAAGTATCACTTGGGCATGCCATTACGCCCAAGATCACCTACCCCACACTTAAAGCGTTGTTCGTCCTTGAACAACCCTTTCATATCTCATGTAATTGAAGACTCACGCATAGCTAATTTAGCACGACAATTCAAGTTATGGCTATAAAGATTATTTAAGATAGTAAGTTAAAAATAAGGCAAGCATGATTTCATCATCAAGATGAATTACAACTATGTTAAGACTTCCTAACCTCAAGAATCGACTCGCAATGTTAGCAAACTTGTGCAAATCAACTGATCAAGAATTCCACATGAATGTTATCTCTCATTAATCATGTGCCCTCACAACACAAGAGAGTTACCCCATTTTTACTTCAAAAGAATTTCAAATCACAAAAGGTTTGGGTATATGAATCAAATTACACTCACACTCTCAAAGAATTCACATGCATCATGTAGTGAACCATAAGCTTGCCCTTAGTGTTTACTCCACTAATTTAAGGATGCATGAAGGTAAGATGAAGTAGGACTTAATGGGTTGTAATGTAGGCTAAGGGACGGGTAGGTACTATTCTGGACAATAATAATGACTATCTTCCCCCAAGCATTTTTACTACATCCACATTCATTAAAGACATCTCCTCTATACCTCTTCCTCACTCTTCTCACCCTTGAATATTCTCTTTTTGTTCCCATTTCTTTAAGCACACTCAGCTACTAGTAAAACATACTTACGCAAATTTTTCATTTACTTTCGTACTCTCTACTAATAATCAATCATTTTCAACAAGTGCACCTTTGTCCTTTTTTCAACTTTCACAACTTCCACTTTTCCTTCTGTTTCACGTTTCTCACTCCTTTACTCTTTGGAATCTTTCACTTAAGCGCTTTGGAGTTTTGGATCAAATTCACGGCTAATGAAAGAAAAGGATTAAGCTTATGTTATAGCTATGAAAGAATAGGCTTAAGGCTCAATGGGGCTAACTAGGATTAAATATTCAAAATAGGTAAAGTGAGGGATGACATTTAGGTTCATTCAAAGAAATGCCTAAATCATCTCCTACTATTGACATCCTTCATTTCGGTTTATATACAAACCGGGCAAGTTCTAGACACTCCACAGTAGCATGGAATATTAGAAAAACTCACCCTCACTGCACATGCACATGCTCAATTCAAGATATATTCGCAGACTCTTAACTCAGTTAATTACAAGAATTCAAAATTAAGCTTTAATCACATCGTCGAATTCTAGAGCCTAGGTGTCTTAACATGTTTAACACACTTGCATGCTTCCACACGAATCACACTTGCATCTTACAATATAGCACCTAACAAGAATGTTGAACCATTAATTAGCTATGTGTTCACAAAAAAAAAACTTTAAACCTACTGACTCAATTTCCCTTAAGACGGTCATCATCCATCCATCATAGGGAACAATCTCTATCTAATACTTCGGTTCAAAGGGCCTATACTCGGAAAAAGCACCAAAAACAAAAACCGAGAAACCCAACTCAAAAAATAGAAAAAACTAAAGTAAAACAAATAGCACATAACTTACACAAATAATTACACAAATAACTACTCAACAACAAACAATTTATTACAATTACATTACCAGCACCACACACAAAAGCATCAACAACAACATAAAACACAATGTCACACATTAAACAGCCACAGAACACAAGCACATCAACCTTACTACACCAGTACCTAACTACTCCCACCCCACACTTAGTTGGAACACTATCCCCAGTGTTCGCATATCTACAATTAAAAACAAAGTTTTTGGGTGGTGTAACTCCCTGATCAATCAAAATGTTCAATCTCTTCATCAGGTGCTAGTGCATCATCACCAAGATCAGAGTCTTCTTCGCCTTCCTCCTCTGACTCAATGTATGAGTCATCCCGGCGCATTTTTTCATCAATAGGGATGTCGTCATCAACTGGTTCTACAAATGCAGCCCCAACTCTGCAAAAGACCGGGCATGCTCATTAAATGGATAATCCATGTCGAGCTGCCACAATTCATCCTCCGTAGCAGGCCTTCCACCAATCCGCAGTTGCAACATTTGCATCCCATACATTCAGACCACGTATTGGTCGTCCCAAGCATGTCGCTCGGCGAGTGTAAGCACAGGCCCATATGTGGTAGCAGGTGCTTTGGTCTTGGTAACATCCAAAGCACGCCGGTCAAGTTGAGGAATGTAGTCCAGGGCCTCTTCTTCAATACCATGGCCCTTGAGGAAAGCAGTGAGAAGGCCACTGAAACCATACCGATGCCCTTGATGAAGTCTGGCTTTCTTCATGGCGGAAACAATCACCGCTCCAACATTTATCTCCAGTCCTTTCATCAACGCATACACCAAACAAACTCTATCCCGGGTAACATCAGTCATGTGCACCCCTGAGATCAGGCAAGTACATACTATCTTCAACCAGATCCTCGCTTCTATGTTCATTTTGGAGTATGGCATTGTCTGGTGATACCCTCTTTGCTTGTGACGACTCCACCTAGTTGTTGATCGTGCTCCACATAATGTGCGTCTGATATCTGCATATGGTGGAGTGATATTTAGCTGGCGGTGGACATGTGCGTCTGTGTCCCGCATCCCCAAGATGACATTTAAATGTTGTGGTTAAAAAGTAACCACCTGTCCTCTGATCTTGACTATGTGGCTGCGCACAGTTGGATTCCAGTTAGCGTAGAATTCCCTTATGAGATGGAGATTGCACTCTTTGGGTTCTTCAAAGATGAAGTTTAGCCCAACAGTGTCTATCCTGTGTAGGATTCTTTGGAATTCTTGAGCTAGTGGTTCCCGTGCTATTTGTTCCTCCGGGAAATACTTGGTTTCCTTGTGTTTGGCATACCATTTCTTTCCCTCATTGGTAACCCATCGTGTTCCATATTGTATACGTTTCCCCCTTGGAACCGGTGGAGCTGTTGGCACTACTGCCCCAATTCTCAATCTTTTTCTGCTGGCGCCAGATGTGGATGCGCCTTTCCCATTGTCTTGTCTTCCAGACATTTGTCCTGTCCATCAATAACATAAATTTCAAATGTCATCCATGGTATAGTTTGCTACTACTAAGGTTGGGCTTAAGTCGATCACCTCACACTTAGTCATTAGCCGCAGTCAATACAATTCGACAAGAACAATCACATATTTTCAGTTCTTATTTCCCAAAATGTTCAGTGCATTCATTAAAGTTGATGGAACAATTTCATTGTACTACTCAGACTTCATACAATGCATTATGAAAGTTTATCCATCGATTCATTCATATAATCATGAGCACTTTGCAATTTGTGCATAGCAACCTATGGGAATTTTCTACTTTCCTCCCCCAAAAATTCATCTTCTACCATAACATAATCCGACTTCAATCACAATATGTTTCAACTCAAACAACATGCACAACCGAAAATATCTCCATTTTTACCCATTTCTTCTTCTTCCTAATCAAATTCTCAACCCTAGTTATCAACATTGTAAGATTTTTAACAAAGATCATGTAATCAATGAATTCATCCAATCAAAACGATCATACAAACCACATTCATCCGTAACTCAATTGATTACAACACTTATTAATCACTTAGGGCAGAATTTCATCAAAGAAAACATGTTCAAGAATCGAAATATTCAGCAATAATGAGAAAAAATTTGAGAACGTACCTTTACTTGAAGAATTTTAAGAAGAATCGAAGAAATTTTCTAGCTAGGGACGTGGCACGTTGAGGGAGAAGGGGTTTTGGGGTGTTGGTCGTGGAGGGTTTCAGAAAAATGGGGAAAAATAAGGAATTTGGGGTTAAAAAGAGTGATTTTCGCGCGGGTGAACCCGTTGCCCCGAACTGACTCGTCGCGAAATTACACTCAACGTGTCACGGAGGGTAACGCGGAGGCCATGCTCCATGACACGGAGCCGACGTGGAGGCTTACTGGATTTCTGATCATACTTGGAAATAGCCTCAACGTGTCACGGAGGGTAACGCGGAGGTCAGCCTCCGTGACACGGAGCTGACGCGGACCCTCACTGTTTCTTGCCCCAATTTTCACTTTTTACCTTTATTTTCCACTTGCGACTTTTTTGTAATTTTTCCCTCCATATTTCCTGCAATTCACAAACAACTACAATTTGTTAGAAAATCGTAGGTTGCCTCCCACCTAGTGCCAGTTTTTCTTTTTTTTTCTTTTTTCTTTTTATTTTTCTAACTAGTCTAGTACATTACATCCATGGGTTGCCTCCCGTGCAACGCTTGGTTTACCTTCACGACTCGACGCTTAACATCCTCATTCATCTACTAAGGTGATAGACGTCTTCTCTCGATTAACGTCTTCACCCCAGTAGTGCTTACACCTCTACCCGTTCACCAAAAATGGGGCACTTTTATCCTCTTGCCACAATTCAACCGCTCCGTGTGGGGTCATCCTTGCTACTTCAAATGGCCCTGACCACTTGGAGCACAGCTTACCCAGGAAGAGTTTCAACCTTGAGTTAAATAGCAACACCTTCTGACTCGGCTTAAAGATTCGATGCACCATGTGCTTGTCATGCCACCTTTTAGTTTTTTCTTTATAGCATTTGGCACTTTCATATGCATGCCATCGAAACTCGTCCAACTCACTCAGTTGCATCAATCTCTTCTTTCCTGCAAGCTTAGGATCCATGTTCAGCTTCCGCACAGCCTAAAAAGCTCGATGTTCCAGCTCCACGAGTAGATGACATGCCATCCCATAAACCAATCTATACGTTGAAGTCCCAATGGGTGTCTTATATGTAGTTCGATATGCCCACAATGCATCATCCAGTTTGCTTGACCAATCTAAGCGTTGTGCGTTCACCATTTTCTGCAAAATCTGTTTAATTTCCCTGTTTGACACCTCTACTTGCCCACTGGTTTGGGGATGATATGCTGTCGCCACTTTATGCCGAACCCCATATTTCGCTAACAAATTCCTGAAACCTGCATTTACAAAGTGTGCTCCTCCATCACTGATATTGGCTCGTGGCGTACCAAACCTTGTGAAAATCTACTTCTTCACAAATTTAGTCACCACCTTGTTGTCAGTCTTGGGACACGCTACTGCCTCAACCCACTTGGACATGTAGTCCACCTCCACCAAGATGTATCGATTTCCAAATGATGGTGGAAACAGAACCCATGAAATCTATCCCCCACATGTCAAACACCTCAACTTCCAACATGTGATGCAATGGCATTTCCTGTCTTCTGCCGATTGTTCCTGTTCTTTGACATCGATCACATACTTTGGCATAAGTTGCAGCATCTTTGAACAGTGTGGGACAAAAGAACCCAGATTGTAGCACTTTGTGAGCAGTACGCTCACCTCCATGATGACCTCCATACGACGATGAATGACAACTCCTCAGTACCTCTGCCGTCTGGCTTTCTGGAATGCATCGCCTCATCACTTGATCTGGTCCTTGCTTAAACAGAAAGGACTCATCCCACATGTAGTATCGGGAATCATGCCTCAGCTTCTTCCTTTGCTGAGCCGTTGCCTCAGGTGGATATACTCCACTTACCAACAAGTTCACAATATCTGCATACCAAGGGAGTTCAGCTTCCTTTATTGCCAAGTGTTGTTCATCGGGGAACTCTTCTATGATGATATCACCTTCCTTCATATGTGAATGGTTCTCTAGCCGCGATAGGTGATCTGCAACCTGATTCTCACTTCCCTTTCTGTCTCGGATATCCATATCAAACTCTTGCAACAATAATATCCACATGATTAACATGGGCTTCGCATCCTTCTTTCCAAATAGGTACCGAATTGCCGCATGATCAGTGTGGACCACCACTTTAGAACCCACCAGAAAGGATCTAAACTTGTCAAATGCAAATACTAGAGCCAGCATCTCCTTCTCAGTGACTGTATATTTGACTTATGCAGCATCAAGTGTTTTGCTTGCATATAGATGGAACGAAAAATCTTATTCCTTCGCTGCCCCAATACCGCTCCTACAGCCATATCACTTGCATCACACATTAACTCAAAAGGATATTCCCAATCCGGAGCAATGAGAATAGGAGCTTCCACTAGCTTCTTTTTCAGCCCCTTAAATGCTTCTACACATTCCTTGCCAAATTCAAACTTCACCTCTTTTTCTAGCAACCGGCATAATGGTCTCAAAATTTTAGAGAAGTCTTGAATAAACCATCGGTAAAACCCAGCATGTCCTAAGAAGCTGTGGATACCCTTTACTGATACTGGTGGTGGTAGCTTTTCAATCACCTCTATCTTTGCCCGATCGACCTTCAAACCTCTGCATGACACCTTATGGCCAAGGACAATACCCTCCTTGTCTAAAAAGTGACACTTTTCCCAGTTGAGCACCAGGTTTGAGTCTTCACATCTAGCTAACACCCTGTCAAGATTCTGCAAACACATGGCAAACGAGTTACCAAAATCAGAAAAGTCATCCATAAATACCTCGACATAGTCTTCCACCATATCGTGGAATATCGCCATCATGCATCAATTGAATGTGGTTGGTGCATTGCATAGACCAAATGGCATCATCCTAAACGCATATGTCCCATACGGACATGTAAACGTGGTCTTATCCTGATCTTCTGGTGCTATGACTATTTGATTATAGCCATAGTATCCATCCAGAAAGCAATAATATTCCTGCCCTACCAGTCTGTCCAACATCTGATCAGTGAATGGAATAGGATAATGATCTTTCCGAGTGGCCTCATTGAGCTTCCTATAATCCATGCAAATCCGCCAGCCCGTGACTGTGCGTGTCGGAATCAACTCATTCTTCTCATTTGTAACCACTGCCATTCCCCCTTTCTTGGGAACGCATTGAACTGGGCTAACCCATTCACTCTCTGAGATGGGATATACCACTCCCGCATCTAGCCACTTGATCACTTCCTTTCTGACTACATCTTTCATCACCGGATTCAATCTCCGCTGATGTTGCACGGTTGTCTTGGATCCCTCTTCCATAAATATTCTATGCATGCAGAAAGATGGACTAATCCCCTTAATGTCCGACATCTACCATCCCATTGCTCTCTTTCTCCTCTTAAGGACCACCAATGCATCTTTCACTTGTGCATCTATTAGTTCTGCTGAAATGATGACTGGTAAGATGTCATCTTCACCCAAGAATACATACTGCAGATGTGGAGGCAATGCATTTAACTCCAATTTAGGTGCTTCCTCTATTGATGCCTTTGGGGATGGTTCCAAAGACCTCTGCAATGGTTCAAAATCTCGTTTCTTGAAAAACCATTTTGGTTAATTCAAAGTCTGCACCATCTCATATGTCGCACAATCCCCAAAATGATCACGTCCCACTAAGGCTCTCTCCAAGGGATCCTGTAAGTCAATTCTGAAGGGTTGACTCCTGATTCAAAATACTGATTGCTGATAACTCTTAATATATGGCCGGTAGCTTCATGGCCTTGTAGACACCAAAGACCTATACCTTATCATGAGCTCTCATGGTTAGCTTCCCAGCAGCTACATCAATTAAGGCTCGCCCGGTTTCCAAAAAGGGACATCCCAAAATAAATGGGACTTCCGCATCTGGCTCAAAATCAAGAATTATAAAATCCACCAGGAAAATGAGGGAGCCTACTTGCACTAGCACATCCTCCACGATACCATTAGGTCTGGCCAATGAACGGTCAGCTAGCTGCAAGATTAAAGTAGTGGGTCTAGGACTGCCCAGCTCCAGCTTTTTGAATACTGATGTTGGCATCAAATTTATACTTTCTCCCAAATCGCACAATCCATGAGCTCGAATAGACTGCCCAATTGTAATCATAATAGTGAAGCTCCCAGGATCCTTGAGCTTCGTCGCAATCGATTCTGAATACGGGAGGTGCACTCTTCAGTAAGTGTAACTGTAGCATACTCTGTCAATCTGCTCTTGTTTTGTACAATGTCTTTGATGTACTTGGCATATTTTTGCACTCCCTGCAACACATAACCAAAGGAAGATTAATATGTACCTTTTTCAGCACTTCCATGAACTTCTTGAAGCATGCTTCCTCATTGTGCTTTTTCAATCTTTGAGGAAACTGGGGCGGTGGTCTTTCCATCTCTGCTGCCTTTTCATTCCCCCTCACTTCATCATTTCCTTCATCCTTTTCTGTTGCTCCAGATTTCTGAGGTGGTCTTTCGGGTTCCACCTCCCCTAGTTGCTTTCCACTCCGGGTAGTAATTGCATTCACCTGCTTAGGATTTGGGTCTGTATCACTAGGTAATCCTCCCCTCGGTCTAGTATTTTGGGCTCTAGCTAACTGTCTCAACTGATACTCCAATGCCTTTGTAGCTAACTGCTGATTTTTCATATCACCTGTCAATTTTACCTGATCAGCCTTCATCTGCGTCTGGTTAGCTATTATGGTTTTGAGCATATCCTCGATATTCTGGACTGAGGAGGTGCATTATTTCCTATAAACTGTGGCTGAAAATTGTGATGACCCCCTTGATTTCTGTGTACACCCTGATTTGAACTCTGTCCCTGATGACTATTTCTCCTCCATGAAAAATTCGGATGATTACGCCAATTTGGGTTGTAACTGTTTCCATATTGATGATTACTACTCCTCTGGGCATTTCCAAAAAAATTTACGGAATCTGGATTGGCACCACAACAATCAGCTGAGTGTTCACTACTTCTACAGACTTCACACCATACCTGATGAACTCCATTGACTGGGCTTGTGCGTGGATCAAGCTCATACTGCTGAAATGAGTGTTAAGTTGATTTTTCAAAGCAGCTATCTGTGCAGCGATAGCTGTAAATCCATCCACCTCAAAAACCCCTGCAGCTTTATTTGCTCCCCCTCGAGTTGTATCCGCATTCCATTCCAGATTACCTTGTCAAATACGGTTCAACAAGGTGTAAAGCTCTTCATAGGTCTTTTGCAATGCCTGCCCCCCGGCTGCTGAATCTAACAAAATCTTTATATGCGGTTCCAAGACCTCAACGAATGTATGCACCAACACATCATTAGACTGGTGATGGTGAGGACAATCTCTTAGCATTGACTTGAACCTCTCCCAAGCCTGATACAAATTCTCACCCTCTCTCTGTTTGAAACTTAAAATCTGACTTCTAAGCCTGGCTGTCTTCCCTGATGGAAAGAATCATATCAAAAACTTCCTTGCTAGGTCATCCCAAGTAGTAATAGAATTTGGCGGTTCAGCCTTCAACCATCTCTTGGCTTCCCCCAGCAGTGAGAACGGGAATAGTGTAAGCCTCACATAATCAGATGATACTCCAGCGGGTATATATATGTCACTTATCTCCAAGAAATTTTGGAGATGCTGTTGTGGATCTTCATGAGGGAGACCTATAAATTGCCTGCTGGTAGCTGCACCATATTCTGCTTAACTTCAAACCTCCCTCCTAGTTCCGGCCTGCAAATGCTGGATGTCACATTGTTCGCATGTGGGATTACCACCTCGTGTACCGGTCTTGCTGGCATCTCTTCAGGCACTAAAACTTCCCTTACAATTGGTGGTTGCTATTGTTGCTCCATAGTTGCTCTCCTTAATAACTACAACTTCTTTTCTAGAGCTTCCCTTTTCTGTAGATGAAATTGTCTCTCTGGTTCTAACAACGGATCCACCAACTCCTTATCCCTTGCCAGTGTTCAGATACAATTTAGTACCTGTAGGAGAAGGGCTAAGATCAAGTCATCAACACTTGTATCGAACTTGTAAACTAACACTAATAAAATTATCTAACCAATTGCCAGTCCCCGACAACGGCACCAAAAACTTGTTCACTCCCAACTGCACACAAGTGCACGTGGTCGTACAAGTAATAAAGTGGCTTTATTTCAAGCCAGGTATCGAACCCACAGGAACTGTAATGTTACCGTAATTTTTCGTCAAGTGTTTAGTATATGCAATTCTTTATACAAGTGGACAAATAGAACAAATGGTCAATTTTCACGAATATTAGTTAATGTAACTTTAATTAAAGAGATTGTAATTTATAATCTGAACAATAATACAAACAAGCTAAGGTTAAGGAAAAACATGCAGATATGTAATTTACTGATTTAATTTCAGTCAACACTTCTCTTCGATTGTTGGTCAGGAATTATTAACCAATGCATTGGGTCTTTCGAATTCCTCTCTAATTAATGAATCATGAGACTCACATTATACATTTTTGTGATGCAAACACTTCATATTCTAGCAATACACAACAAATTCCATAGATGACCAAATATGACATTATAGATATATTTCTATTCTGAATGTGAATCTTCTCATAAATTCTCAGCCAAGACAAGAACATATCCTACCAATTCACATCTATCCAATTAATCTTCCTTTAAGAAATAAAATTGGAATTCTAGGATTTACATTAACAATGGCCAAGGATAATGTAGTGAAAACAAGAATTAGCAGAACAACCTTTGTAGAGAAGATAAAACTGAAATAACATCAATTACATATTATTACAATCATCCTCAACCTCAGCTAAAGGTGAATTAGCCACTCATTTGATGAATAAACATCTTCAAACACGTAGAAATCATACAAGCAATTGAAATTCAAGAGAAAAAGGAAGAAAATTAACCCAAGAACTTCTTCAACTTAACTGCCTGATACCCACGTTCTTAGCTTGAAATGTCAGATATATTAAAATAAAATCTAAGTGTGCTATTTATACAAGTGGGAAATTTTCCGGAATAAACTAGCAACGTGGCACGGAGGGTATCGCGGAGCATCAGCTCTGTGCCACGGCCTTGACGCCGACTTTCACTAGAACTTGGGGTGCCGGATAATTATCTTCAGCGTGGCACAGAGGGTATCGCGGAGCCTCAGCTCCGTGCCATGGAAGTAACGCGCACCTTTACTGGAATCCAGGTGAGTAGCTAAATCCTCCCACAGTGTCACTGGAGTGAACGCGGAGCATAGGCTCCGTGACACGATGCCATCGCGCACCTTCACTGGAATTCCACTCAAATTCCCCTCTAGGAAGAATGCCTCCGCGATGGTGGCATGACACGACCCTGTCGTGGAACATCAATTTTTTAGCATTTTCTTGCCGACTTCCTAGTTTTGCTTCCGAGTCCATTCCTCCACTTCACCAACTTGTAAATTAGTTCCCAAAATTCATTTTAACTGCAAAAATAATAACTAATCATGTTAGTTAGTATAAATCCACATTTACATAAAAACCACATGAGAATGTACACATATAAGTAGATAAACAGGTAAAATTTAAGTAATAAAATATCACTTGGGCATGCAATTATGCCCAAGATCAGTCCATCCTCAGCTGAGTCAACCAACTGGACCCCTAACCGAGCTAGTCTGTGAATATCCTTCGCCAACTCCTTTATGCCTTCCTCAATATGAGCCATGCTACCCATAGACACTTGGCTTAGGGCATCAGCCACCATATTGGCTTTGTCTGGGTGATATAACACGCTCATGTCATAATCCTTCAGGAGCTCTAACCACCTTCTCTAATGAATATTCAAGTCCTTCTGACTGAATACATACTGAAGGCTCTTTTGATCGGTGAAAACATCAATGTGAGCCCCGTATAGGTAATGTCTCCGTATTTTAAATGCAAACACTACCACTGTCAACTCCAAGTCATGAGTTGGATAATTCTTCTCATGAACCTTGAGCTGTCTGGAGGCATAGGATATCACTTTGCCCCGTTGCATCAGAGCCCAACCGAGTCCAACTCAGGAAGCGTTGCAATACACTGCAAATCCATTCGATCCATCCGGTTGAGTCAACACTGGAACAGTAGTGAGTCGAGTCTTTAACTCCTGGAAACTATTCTCACACACATCTGACCACTAGAATTTCACCTTCTTCTAAGTCTGCCTAGTCAGTGGAGATGCTATAGAAGAAAAGCCTTCTACAAAGCGTCGGTAATAACCTGCCAAACCTAAGAAACTTCTAATGTCGGTTGGAGAGGTAGGTCTGGGCTAGTCTATCACTCCGGCTATCTTTTTAGGATCAACCTAAATACCCTCACCCGAGACTACATGACCCAGGAAAGTCAAGGACTTAAACTAGAATTCACACTTGCTGAACTTGGCGAACAACTAGCGATCTCTAAGTGTCTAAAGCACTATCCTCAGGTGATTAGCATGCTCTTCCTTATTTTTTGAGTGTACCAGAATGTCGTCGATAAATACAATGACGAACATATCCATATACTGCTGAAGACTCTGTTCATCAGGTCCATAAAGGTTGTAGGGGCATTTGTTAGTCCGAAAGACATAACCACAAACTCAAAGTGACCAGACCAAGTCCTGAAAGCTATTTTCGTTATGTCACACTCTCTGACTCTTAGGTGGTGATACCCTGACCTGAGATCTATTTTGGAGAAGTAGTTGGCTCACTAAAATTGATCGAAAAAGTCATCAATTCTAGGTAGAGGATACTTATTCTTGATTGTGACCTTGTTCAATTGACGTTAATCGATGCATATTTTGAGGGTACCATCTTTCTTTCACATGAATAGCATAGGAGCACCCTAGGGAGAGATGTTGGGTCTGATAAAACCCTTATCAAGAAGATCTTTCATCTGCTCCTGCAACTCCTTAAGTTAAGCCGGAGCCATTCTATAAGGAGGGATGGAGATGGGTTGAGTATCTAGAATAAGGTTTATGCTAAAGCCAATTTCTCGTCCAGGGGGGACTCCGGGAAGATCTTCGGGGGACACATCTGGAAACTCACTGATAGCAGGGACTAACTGGATCATTGGGGTTTTAGAATTAGAATCCTTAACCCGAACTAGATGATATAAACGTACCTTAGAAATAAGCTTCCTGGCCTTAAGGTAGGAAATAAACCTATCCTTTGGTGTTGAACTATTGCCCGACCATTCTAGAGCTGGCTCATTAGGGAATTGAAACTTGACGACCCTATTTCTGCAGTCGACTGAGGCATAACGGGAGTGTAACCAATCCATGCCAAGGATGAGGTCAAATTTGACTATGTCTAACTCTACAAGGTCAGCTGGAATGACTTTATTGAAGACTGAGATTGGGTGTTTCTATACACCCGCTGGCTTTAACTGGCTCGCCAACTGGGTGGAGACTGAGAAGGGTTCTGAGAGGACTTCTGGACTGATCTTGAACCGAACTACTACGTAGGGAGTCACGAATGATAGTGTGGCCCTCGGATCAAGCAGGGTATATACATCAAGATGAAAAAGATGTAACATACCTGTGACCACATCCGGTGAGTTCTCCTGATCCCGACGAGATGATAATGCATAAAAATGGTTTTGGTGTTGACGACCCTCCATATTTGATGTGTTAGCCTATTGAGTTGCTAAAGTGGTGGATTGTGATCTCCCCCATCTTGCGGATGGGCATTCCTTAAGTTGATGCCCAAGCTGTCCACAACCAAAACAACCCTCTCAACCCTTAAGACACTCTCCTGGGTGGTTCTTGCTGCACTTAGGGCAAGGTGGATACCTGTTCCCGGCACTGTAACTCTGAGACTGAGATCTAGATGCTCCACTCCTCCAATCCTGGTGAGACCGAAAGGTAGGAGCACTGGATGAGCTGGGCATTGGAGCCCTCTGCTGCTGCTGTTGTTGTATATACTGTTGTTGTGGGCGGCTTCTACCGCTAGACCTCTGGTGGTCGTGATCTGATTGGCCAGTCCTTGCCCGCTTATTCTTTCTCTCCATGTCCCTCATTTTTTCGGCCTCAATCTGCTGGGCATAGACAATCAGGCTGGAGGGGTATATATCCTTGATCAACATCGCTGTCCTGCACTCCTTGAGGACAAGGTTCGACACCCCATTTACAAATTTCAGCATGCGAGTCCTTGGCTCGTCCACCATCTTTGGAGCATATTTGGACAACTTGGTGAATGCCAGAGCGTACTCTTCTATGGTGCTGTTTCCCTGGCCCAGGTTCATGAACTCCACTACCTTTGCCTCCCTGAGCTCTCGAGGGAAGAATCTTTCCAGAAAGGCTGTAGTGAACTCCTCCCATTCTACCGATCCTGCTTCCACTGGCCTCCCCTCCTTCCACTGCTTGTACCAGACTTGGGCTATCCCTTTCAGTTGGTAGGCAGCCAAGTCAGCACTCTCTGAGGAACTGATACCCAGGTTCCCAGAACTACGTTGCCACAATAGGTTACAAGTTTATTTGCCTCATGGCCCCAGACTCTTATGATCACCCAGTTCATGCCTTTATACCCTGACAAGGTATATTGGGTCCTACCGATGGGGTGTATACATCTTACTCCATGTCTAGCTCACGTGGTATGTCGGTTAAAGACTCTCCCACTAGTTAGCTTAGTTCAATTTCAGACCAGTTCAGTTCAGTATCTTAAAAATAGGGCATGTCCTTGACCATCAGACAGGGTCTTTTAGACCATCTCAGTTGTTTCAGTTATTCAATGTAGTAGCTTTAGTTAGTCATTGCATGTCTTTTCAATTCAACAATTTTATTCCGTTGTGTTATGTTTTCTCCAACTTACTCGGTACATTCAAAGTACTGACACATAATTTTATGTTGCATCATTTTATGATACAGCTGCAGGATTTTAGTCTCAGCCTCGCTAGTCAGTCGCTCTCCAAAGACTTCGGATGTTCTAATTGGTGAGTCCTTATTCTTCGAGGGTAGAGATTATTTAATTCAATTACATTTCCTTTCCTTTTATTTAGATTTGGAGTTAGCTGGGGGTTTTTCCCAGCAACTCATCAGTTGTAGTGGCTTTCGGACATAGATTTGGTTTTTCAGACTTGTAGCTTTGTTCAAATATTTTCAAATATTATGAACCAGCTTTATTCTCTAAAATGATTATATTTTTGCTTTAAACTTTAGCTGTGTATATTTATATGTTACTCAGAATGCCAATGTATGATAGACTAGGGGTTGACTTGGGGTTACTTGTAACTCCAAGTACCGTGTTTTGTCTAGGATGTAAACTCGGGGTGTGACAAACTTGGTATCAAAGCACTAAGTTTAGAGTATTCTCGGGATGTTTGAAAGTTGCATCGAGTAGAGTCATCTTCATGGGTGTGAAGCGTGCCACACTTATGACGGGGAGGCTATGAGATGTTATTAGAAAAATTCCCTTTATTTCAGACTCCTTATCGTGCGTTGAAATGCAGTTCTAGAACCATCCTCCTAGCTGGTGCTCTATTTCGTTTTTGTGAATCATGCCTCCGCGATGTGGTAACGGAATAAGGGCCGGTAATGCTCATCGACCAGCCCCACCAGCCCCTCAGGACGACTCAGTTCCACCGCAGAATTCAGGGTGACCATTCAGCTGCTCGCTCAAACTGTCACCAACCAAGTGAACCAGCAGGTGGTACAAATCAACAACAATGGTCCGCAGCAGCTGCCCGAATGGATCCTCCAGATTTTCATAGATCTAAGGTGGGAGAGGACCCATGAGGATTTTTGGACAAGATTAAAAAGATCACCTGAATTATGGGTGTCAGTGTCACGCCCCATCTTGGGAGGCACGATTGGCACGTAGTGCCCTACTAGGACTTGAATTGCTGGGCTGACTGAGCCTAAGCACCTCTGGTGCAGGGCTGACTGTAACTCTAGAATTAAGAAAATAACGGGCTATATAGAGGCTGCAAATACAACCCCCGGTACACATGGCCTATAGCCGCTTGTGAAAATAAATAGCTAACCAGAGACGAACAAACCGAGGGAGTCCTATGTGGGCTGAAAAGGCCACCATGATATCTAGTTATAACTGCAAAGTAAAATCCGATGCTAAACTGAGCTATGACCGACAAGGCCACCAATCAACAGCTAAATAGGGCCCCACACGACCAACACACATAGTCTAAAACATATATGGGCCCCACATGGCCGATATAATCTAACCACAGGTAAGTAATGTAATCTGCAAGCCTCTAGGAGTAATAAGATGGTCCGGACAGAGCCCCGACTTACCCATACTGTACAAACAAAAGAAATAAACCTCTATCACACAAGCTCCAGAAGAAAGGAGCTGATGGCTCTGTACGACTGACTGGAACTACGAGGGACCTGCTCCTCGTCTATCTGCACCTGTAGGCAAGTAATGCAGCGCGTAGAAGAGGGCGTCAGTACCACAGGTACTGAGTATGTAAAGCAGTAACTTTAAATAACTGGAATTAAGGAAATAGAACTGACAATAACTGAAGTACAGGAAACAGACTGAGAATGACTGAAGTAGTGAAATCAGGACTAAACATAACTGTGATAAGGAGGGTAGGGTTCATACCTGGCAAATGAGGCGACTCACTGTCTAAGTATCAGTAACTAAAGCGAGCATAAGCCTTACTTGGCCCCCATAAGCCGGAAGGTACAACTAGCACAGAATAACCCACCTGGGCCCCCATTAGCGCTAGTGAGTACACCTCAATCTATATACCCCTATCCAGGTCATACTGAATCAAGTACCAGCTATAAGTGTCCTGCCGATCCCCTAAGTCTGCAACTGGGCCCGTTCAGCCCCTGACTATAGCTGTGTCTGAGTCCGGAGAACTACTAATATCTACACCATGGGTGTAAACGCTCGGCGGGGGTGTGTATATGGTGAACCATGACAATATGAGGATCTCGATCCCCATCTTTGTCCCTTGCGCACGGCATGCCGCTCCTTATAGCGACGTATCCTCGCCCCTGGCGGGCGGCGACACAACTATTAACCCTGGGGTGGTCACGGAACCTATATAGGTGTAATCCAACCAAAAACAATACAATTTGTGAGTCTCAAGTGACAACAACAACAGAACATGATAACATACTCCTGACATGCGTTACTAGGATTCATACTAGATTACTATGCTGAAGAAACTAACTTGCCAAAAGAAAATGCCTTAATATACCTAGATTGCCGGTTTATGATTAACTGATAGGTTCCAATTAGTATTCAATAGCTCTTCCCAACTGGAATCGTGTTACTACAAGGATAGGACTAGTTTTAACACTAAGTTCGGCAAAAAGGAAAGCTTTATATACAAATATTAACTATATTCTAACTTCACGGAACACGATCAAAACCTCGTTATTTCTCAAAATTCTTGAAGGGAAAAATGCTTACTTTAAGCCTAGGACCGTTTTGACACTAGTTTGGAGCAATTCCAACAACTTTGGTTCGGCGGGACAACGATTCGCTAGGCGAATTTCACGAAACTAACTCTGTAGAAATGCTCCCTGCAGCCTTATACTTCAATAGCCCAAGTTAATTTGGATTTGGACAGCGTTTTGCGGTGTAATTAGATTAAAATTAAATGTTTTCCTTTGTCCCTATTCTTTGTTGGTCGTGATTTATGATTAATAATCTCATTTCTAAGTGTGAGACCCCTATATACTTGAGGCAGCAGACCCCAATGCACTGATTCTGCTCCGTGCCACGTTTGCTAATATAGAGGAGCAGCTCCGTGCCACTTTGCCTCTCTGGGCAGCTTGGTTCGGCCTGCTCCCGCGAAATCCCGACTTTGCACTCGTTCGGCCTTTCTCCCGGCCCTTTCCTCATACATATGGCACTCTAAAATACTTAACCAACATACGAATAGGACGATTAAACTCTAGAAACTTACGGGGCATAACATCCTCCCCCCCTTAAGAACATTCATCCTCGAATGTTAACTTCTTCTTGCAAGAACCTTAACCTTGCAATGACTTATTCTAGAAAAATATCGGCAGAGTATCCCCTGTAATATGGACTATACAAAAACCCTGAAACGCAGAAAAGTCCAATACAGGTACTCCACACAAGACTATGGCATTCATTTCACAATAAACTGAAGTCAACTACTCCACATATACATGTATATAATGCAACTTATGAAACAACAATAACAACATACCTCTGGCTGCACAATGCGACTAAGTCTGAAATAACTGAGGATATCTAGTTTTCGTATCATCTTCTGCTTCCCAGATCATCTCCTCTCGGTTCATATTTCTCCATAACACTTTAACAGAAGCAACATCTTTAGTTCTTAGTCTGCGGATCTGCTGATCTAGTATGGCTACTGGAGCTTCTTCATAGGCTAACTCCTCGGTGATTAGGGCATCTTTGACTTGGACAATCTGGGAGGGATCTCCTAAACACTTCCTCAGCATTGATACGTGAAAAACTGGGTGAACGGATTCTAATTCTGGAGGTAAATCCAATTCATAAGCCATCTGGCCTATCCTTCGGCGAATCTGATAAGGCCCAATAAACTCGGGCTGAGATTGCCTTTCTTACCTAATCTCATCACACCCTTCATTAGTGAAACCTTCAGGAATATCCAGTCACCCACATTAAATTCTAGGTTTCTTTGCCGCACATCAGCATAAGATTTCTGGCAGCTCTGAGCTGTCAGCAAATGTTCCCTGATAAGCTTTACTTTCTCTTCTGACTGGTAAATAATATCTAGCCCAATCAATATTGATTCTCCTACATCAAACCAACCAGCTTGCGATCCGAACTTCCGCCTATATAACGCTTCATAAGGCGCCATCTGAATTGCTGAATGACCAACTGTTATTATAGGAAGATTCAATAAGTGGTAGATGTTCATCCCAGCTGCCTCCAAAATCTAGCACACACGCCCGTAAGATATCCTTGAGCATTTGGATTGTGCGTTCTGCCTTCCCGTCTGTCTGAGGATGGAAGGCTGTGCTCAGGTTAACCTGCGTCCCCAGGCCCTCTGAAAAGATTGTGAAAACTTAGTTGTAAACTGCGCCCCTCTATCAGAGATAATTGACAACGGAACACCATGCAATCGGACTATTTCTCTAATATACAGCTAAGCGTAATCTTCGGCTGAAAAGGTAGACTTTACTGGCAGAAAGTGAGTTGATTTATTCAACCTATCAACAATTACCCAGATAGAATCATATTTATGCCTGGTGCGAGGTAAGCCTACTACGAAATCCATATTAACTGCCTCTAATTTCCATAAAGGCACAACTATATCTTGTGTCAGTCCGCCTGATTTCTAATGTTTACCTTTCACCTGTTGCAAATTGGGACATTGAGCTACGAATTATGCTATTCCCTTTTTCAGTCTCGGCCACCAGGAAATGTCTTTTACATCATGGTACATCTTTGTCGAACCTGGGTGGAGAGAGTAATGGGCATAGTATACCTTGCCCATAATTTGCTGGCGAAGCCCTGCCAGGTCTGGAACGCAGAGGCGATCCCTATATCTCAAAACACCATCCTCGGTTACCTAGAAATTTGTCACTTCCCCTCGCTGGACCCTATTTCTGAGCTGAACTAGGCTAGGATCTTCATACTGCCATTCTTTCACTTCCACAACCAATGATGATACTACGTTATTCTGGATTACCGCTCCATTATCTCCTGATTCTACTATACGAACTGCTAAATTGGCTAACTAATCCAATTCTCGGGCTAATTCCTGCCGCTCGGGCTGTAAATATGCCAGGCTTCCCATGGATTTGCGGTTAAGGGCATCTGCTACAACATTGGCCCTTCCTGGATGATATAAAATATCCACATCATAATCCTTTAACAGCTCCAACCAGCGATGCTGCCGCAAATTCAACTCTTTCTGGGTGAAAATATACTGCAGGCTTTTGTTATCAGTGAAAATATCTACGTGGACGCCATACAAGTAGTGTCTCCATATTTTCAAGGCATTAATCACCGCGGATAACTCCAAGTCATGGGTAGGGTAGTTCTTCTCATGCTTCCTCAGCTACCTGGAAGCATAAGCAATCACCTTACCATGCTGCATCAAAACACATCCTAACCCAACACTCGAAGCGTCACAATAGATTGCATAACCCTCTGTTCCATCTGGCAAAGCTAACACTGGTGCTGATGTCAATCTGTCTTTCAGTTCTTGAAATCTCTGCTCACATGCCTTAGTCCAAAGGAGTTTGGCTGCCTTCTGCGTCAATTTGGTTAAAGGTGTTGCTAAAGTGGAAAATCCTTCCACGAACCTTCTGTCATACCCAGCTAACCCCAGGAAACTACGTACCTCGGTCGGAGTGGTAGGTCTAGGCCATGTTTTCACTACCTATCTTCTACGTATCTACCTGTATACCAGCATTTGACACAATATGGCCTAAGAAGGCTACTGAATTCAGCCAAAATTCACATTTAGAAAATTTTGCATATAATCTCTGAGAATTTGCAGCACTGTCCGTAGATGATCCTGGTGATCTTCCTATGAGCGAGAATACACTAGAATATCATTGATAAATACTATCACGAACAAGTCCACGTATGGTCTGAAAATGTTGTTCATCAGGTCCATGAACACTGCTAGGGCATTTGTCAGTCTGAAGGACATGACTAGAAATTCAAAGTGGCCATATCTGGTCCTGAAGGAAGTCTTTGGAATATCTCTTTCATGAACCCGGACCTGATGATATCCGGACCTTAAGTCAATCTTTGAAAAATACCTCGCTCCCTATAACTGATCAAATAGGTTGTCTATTCTGGGAAGCGGGTACTTATTCTTGATAGTGACTTTATTCAGTTGCCAATAGTCTATACACATACATATGGAGCCAACCTTCTTCCTCAAACAGAACTGGCGCACCCTATGGTGAGGTACTCGACCTGATAAAGCCCTTGTCTAGAAAATCCTTCAATTGTTCCTTTAGTTCTTTGAGTTCAGCAGGAGCCATCCGATATGGAGGAATAGATATAGGCTGACTGCCTAGTAATAGATCAATTGCAAAATCAATTTTCCTTTCCGGGGGAATACTAGAAAGCTCATCAGGATATACTTCGGGAAATTCATTAACCACTGGAATAGACTGAAGGGTCGGAGGCTCTATCCGAACATCCTGAACTCTGATAATATGATAAATTCACCCTTTTGCTATCAATTTTCTCACCCGAAGTTAGGAAATAAACTTACCTTTTGGCTTTGCTGTACTACCTTTCCATTCCTGTACTGCCTCCCCCAGAAAGTGGAACCAAACAATCTTGGTCCAACATTCGACATTGGCATAGCATGGAGCTAGCCAATTCATACCCATAATAGCATCAAAATTAACCATTTCTAGTTATATCAAGTCTGTTGTAGTCTGACGATTGGAAACCTCTACTGTACACCCCCGATAGACCTTTCTGGCTATAATAGAGTCACCAACGGGTGTAGACACTGAGAAATGTCACTTAAGCAATTATGACATAATACTAAACTTCCTAGCCACTAACGGTGTAACATAGGAGAAGGTGGATCCAGGATCTATCAACACATAAGCAAGATGAGAGCAAATATTTAGCATACTTGTCACAACATCTGGTGACGACTCTGACTCTTGTCGCCCCGATAGTGCATAAGTACGATCTGGGCCGGCACCTAAACTAGAGGCCCCTGATCTTCCTCGGCCTCTGCCAGCTAAAACTGAGGGCCTACGCCCCACCGGAGATGCTGGAGCTCATGATCCTATCGAGGACCTATCCTGTCGATCTCGGTCACCCTCATCTGATGACCCTCCTGTCCATAAATGTAGCATGCTGTGGAACCATACCTGTATGCTCCAGAGTGGCATCGACTGCAAATAGGGAAAAGTGGTTTTGTAAACCCATGCAGCTACTGACGTGCCCGATTCGCGCGTCCATAAGTGTACGGGTCGTGCAAGTAATATAGTGGCTCTTTTTAAGAACCGGATTGTTGAACCCACAGGGACTGGACCCATTCCTCTAACTATCCATTTCTAGTATGATCTTAAATACCTCAAGTGTTGGTTATATACATTTTCGATCGAGATTAATTAAGTATAAGTCTGGGTCAACGAAGTATTCTGAAATTACTCTAGGAGCAACATAGAGTTAAAACCAATTAATCATGCGATACTACGATTTGCAATGGGTTAAGCATGGAACTATCAATTGTTATTTCACATAATTAGAATTGCATGTTTATGGTCTTTCGAGCCTCTAAACACGGCAATCTAGCCTCACTGCATCATTATGAGTGAGGAGTTTAATTTCTAGTCGCGGGCAATCAATTATGTTGTGGTTTACGGGGAAACGATTAGGGACTTTCGTGCGTCTAACCATTTAACTCAACTTAGCCTCAACACTACTTCTTCGAGTGGTGATGTGACATCCCAAGTTGGTCTTTCATAACCCCCGTGTCTCAACCAAGCATGGTGTTAGGTATATTTCTATCCTAACACAAAAATTTCTCCCGAGATACAAACGTGCTCCTCACATTCTCATGTCCTAACCTAGGTAATTCTTTCTCAAGCTATTACTCAAGCTAACAAATATGCTTTCATGGTGATCAATCATAAAAACAACCAACAATCCAGAATGCAAGACGAAAACAACAATCAATAACTTAATTCCAAAACAATTTCATAAAATCACAATCATAATTCATGGCTTCAACCCTAGAGGAAGGGTTCTTGCCATTCATGTTCATAAAACTACACTAACTACTACTAAACTAACATACTTATATGAATTTGGTAGATGAGAAGGGAATTTGACAAACCCTAGATGAGTTCTCCCACTTCTCCCTTCACTCCTAGGTAGTTTTCCAAAATAAAATCATGACCAAATGATTTTAGGAGCTAAGGGTCCTATTTATAGTAAATGGAAAACGTGCATAATTTAGCCTGTTATGGAACGGCTCCGTGTCACGGAGTGTATCGCGGAGCACTGCCTCCGTGACATGGAGGCAACGCGAAAGCTCTATGGAAAGTGCCTCCGGAAACCAAACTGTCGAGGGTCACCGCGCTGGCCAACGTGACACGCTGCTCATGCAGCGCGATGGCATGCTGCTGGCGCGCAGCTGGCCTAGCGTGGCACGGCGCTGGCGCGCTGGATTTCTGCCTATTGCTGCCTGCTGCTGCCTTTTCTCGTGCGCCTGGCAGGGGCGTGGCACGGCGCTGGGCGCGGCACACGAACAGCGTGGCACGCTGCCTGGCGCGGCCAGCCTTGCCAAGGCATGCTCCTTGCCGACTTTTGCCAATTGCTTCCACTCCATTCCTTTCTTTCACCAACTTGTGAATTAGTTCCTCAAAATCCTTGAAACCTACAAAACAAAGACTAATCATGTTGGTTAGCACATATATTCACATTTATATAAAATCACATGAAAGTATGTAAAATAACTTAGATAAACAAGACTACATTAAGGTATAAAGCGTATCTCGGGCATGCTATTTTTGCCCGTGATCACAACCCCACACTTTAAAGCCTTGTTCTTCCTCGAACAACCTTTTACATATCATGCATATGGAGACTCCCACATAACTAATTTGGCAAGATAATTCAAGCTATGGCTATAATGATTACGTAAGATAACAAGCTAATGTTCGAGCATACACAATTTAATCACCGAGATGAAATACAACGATGCTAAGACTTCTTAACCTCAAGAATCGACTCTCAATCTTAGGAAACTCCTGCAAATCAACTAATTAAGAAATCCCACATGAATTATATCCTTCATTCAACATGTGCCTCTCACAGAAAGAGAGTTACCCAATCACACGCAAAAATCATTTTTACATCACAACATGTGTGGGTAAATAAATAGAATTTCACTCACTCTCACAAAGAATTCACATGCATCATGTAATGACCCATAAGCTTGCCCTTAGTGTTTTATTCCACTCATTTAAGGATGTGTGAATGTAAAATCAAGTAGGACTTAATGGGTTGTAATGTAGGCTAAGGGACAGGTAGGTACTATTATGGCCAGTAATAGTGACTATCTTTCCTAAGCGCTTTTAATACATTACGCCCTCCTTACGAACTTCCCTTCCCTTACTTTACCTTTTTCTCCTTTCATCTTTCTTGTTCCTCTTATGTTCCCCCATTTCTTTAGGCACTTTTAACTTATTAGTAAGGAGTTCTATAAGTAATTTTTCATTAATTTGTTTTCTTGCTCCTTACTAATAATCAACCATTTTCACACAAGTGCACCTTTGTCATTTTCTCACTTCTACAACTTGCTACTTTTTCTTTCTTTTCATTCTTCTCATTCCCTTACTCCTTCGGGTTTTTTCACTCAAGCGCTTAGGAGTTTTGGATCAAACACAAGGCTAATGAAAGAAAAAAGGTCAAGCTTATGTTGCAGCTGTCCATGAATAGGCTCAAGGCTCAATGGGGCTAACTAGGATTAATCTTTCCAAGGTAGGTAAAATGAGGGATAAGAATTGGTTCATTCGAAAAAAATGCCTAAATCATCTCCTACAATTCACATCCTTCATTTTGTTTTATAAACACACCAGGCAAGTTCTAGACATTCCACAATAGCACAGAATACTCAAAAACCTTACACTCATGGCACATGCTCAAATCAAGACAGATTCATCAGACTCTTACTCAGCTAATCACAAGAATTCAGAATTAAGCTTCAATCATATTGAGTCAAATTCAAGAGCTTAAGTGTCTCAAACAAAGTTATACATTTGCATGCTTCACACTGAACATACTTGCATCTTACAATCATGCATAGCACATAACAAGAACATCAAGCACCAATTAGTTATGGTTTCAAAACCCAACACCTACCGACTACTTTTTCCTCAAGACGGGCGTCATCCATCCATCGTCGCAAATAGTCCCTAACTATGACTAAAAACACTATATACAGACAAAGGAAAGAAAAATTAAAATTTTTATTCTTCGGTTCAAAGACACCCCGTCGGAAAAGAACCGAAAAGAAAAACCAACGGGTGATGAAGTCATGCTTAATTCACCAAAATTTTCAAATTTCTCAAGCATTAGCATTACATTCACCACAACTTGTTAAGCACAAAAATTTAGAAATTTGAAATTTCCCTTGAAATTTCCCTCACCCCACACTTAAATCATGCTATGTCCTCATAGCATCAAATTAAAATTTTAAAATGGGTGAGAAATACTCCCTGAGGCCTTTAGCCTAGCAAATAGCATGCTTTTCTTCAGTTTTGCACAAGTGTGTGTCGACCCCACACTTTTTATCGGCCATGCTTTTTAGCTTTCTCCTCCACGGGTACTCAGACTTCCCCTCCACCTGTGCCTAACTTTCCACCAAAAACAACACAAGATGAAAAATAAATTAAATCAACACACATGCAATAAATTAAAATGGTACCTTTGGTACCCTTGGGTTGCCTCCCAAGCAGCGCTTTATTTTACGTCGTGGCACGACGTGGACTGTCCTTTTCAAGACATCCTCATACCTGGGTTCTCTTTCGAGAACCATCTCCTTTTCTTTTGTTGTTTAGAGGAGACAACCTCCACTCTGTTCCTCTCTTTCTCCAACTTCTTCTCAATTTGAAGCACTCTATCAGACTTGGGCTGAACACTTGTCATTGCCTTTGGCCCTGCACCTGTGGAATCCTCCACCCCACACTCATCCTCTGCCAACACACTAACCTGACAAAGGTTTCGGTAGTGTGCAGATGGGTTCATTTCTTGGTACACGCAGAAGACTTCTTCTTCATCCTCAACCCTCATTTTTAGGGTCCCTGCTTTCAAGTCAATCACCACTCCTCCAGTGGCCAAGAATGGCCGTCCCAAGATCAGGGGTACCTGGTCATCAACCTAAAAATATGAGATGATAAAATCAGCAGGTATAATGAACTTACCTACTTTGATGAGAAGGTCCTCTATTATTCCATCAGGCGTCACTCGCGATTTGTCAGCCAGCTGCAGCATCAACCTTGTCGGCCTCGGTTTTCCCAACCCCAGGGTGTTGAAAAAGGATAGGGGCATTAGATTGACTGCTGCCCCTAAGTCACACAAAGCTCGTAGCACCTCAGCTTTACCAATTTGTATGGGGAGGGTAAAACTCCCTGGGTCTTTGAGCTTCTTTGGCATTTTGCTCAATACCCTGTGACTGCACTCCTCAGTCAGTGCTACAGGCTGGACATCCACCAATCTAACTTTGTTCGCCATCACGTCCTTCAAGTATTTAGCATACTTGTGCATTCCCTGCAAGACATCCATAAGAGGCAAATTTATGTGAAGTTCTCTGAAGCTCTCAAAGAACTTTTTGAAGCATTCCTCCTCCTTGCTCTTTTTGAATTTCTGATGGAATGGTGGTGGTGGTCTTTGTGCTGGCTGCAATGAAAGTTCCGCATTTTGTTGCCCCGCACTATGATTATCTCCCATGTTGATGGATGGTCCTGGTCTAACCAACTCCGGCTGCACCCCCTTTCTCAGCTCTTTTGGCACTGCATCAGCTAATTGCTTACCGCTTCTCAGACTGATGGCATTGATCTGCCGGGGGTTAGGATCTGTGTCTTTAGGTAATCTCCCTTTAGATCTCATGTTTTGAGCAGCTGCTATCTGACCCACTTGTTTTTCATGATTGCGGGTGGCCATTTGCTGATTCATTAAGTCTATTGCCATCCTAGCCTGATTTTCCGCTAACTGATTCTGGGTCTCCATAATTTTCTGCAGTGTTTCCTCAATGCTGCTACTCAATTGCCCATCATTTTGCCTATTCTGCTGATACTACTGTTGTTGAGGTTGCATATAATTCCGCTTTTGGACTCCACCCTACGAAAAATTCGGGTGGCCCTGCCAATTTCTATTGTAACTGGTTTCAAAATTCTAATTGTAGCGCTGCACATTACTAACAAAATGGACTGACTCCGGATTGGCTCCACAAGATTCTGCATTGTGCCCATTATTACCACAAATTTCACACCAACTCGGAGCTTGCTGAACTGCATTAACCTAGCCCTGGTGTTGGTTCATACTCAGTTTATTGAACTAAGTCATCATTTGATGCTGGAACTAAGCTAACTGTGCTGCCAAGGCATTCAAACCATCTACTTCATTCAAACCTGATCTCTTTCCTACCCCTCTCGATGACTCGCTGTGCCACTCTGGATTTCCTTGTGCAATTCTGTTCAACAAAGTGTACAACTCATCATATGTCTTCTCCAAGGCTTGCCCACCCGATGCAGCGTCTAGTAATATTTTTGTGTGTGGGTCTAGACTTTCTACAAAGGTATGAGCCAGCACTTCATTTGATTGCTGGTGATGGGGGCAGTCTCTCAACAATGACTTGAATCTTTCCTAAGCCATATATAAGTTCTCATCAGGCCTCTGCTTGAAACTGAGTATTTCACTTCTCAACCTCGCAGTTTTGCCTGAAGGAAAGAATCTGATAAGGAACTTCTTAGCCAAGTCATTCGACAAAGTTATGGAGTTCGGTGGCTTAGCCTTCAGCCACTTTTTCGCGTCTCCCAACAGTGAAAATGGAAAGAGGGTCATTCGGACATAATCTATGGACACGCCGGTGGGGACGAACGTGTCACTAATCTCTAAAAAGCTCTATAAGTGCTGCTGCGGGTACTCATGTGCCATCCCAGTGAATTGACCACTAGAATGTAACAGCTGCACCATGTTCTGTTTAAGCTCAAAATGCCCTCCAGGCTCCAGTTTATGAATGCTAGAGGTCACATTCGTCGCTAGTGGAATTGCCACTTCGTGAACTGGTCTTGCTGCAATTGCTTCTGATGACAATTGTACTTGTCCCACGGGTGGTTGTTGTTGTACCTTTTCTTGAAGTCTCTTCAGCTTTTGCTCTAGAGCTACTCTCCTTTGCAAATGGATTTGACGTTCAGGTTCAAGCAACGATTCCACAAGCTCTCTATTTTTAGCCAGCTCGGCAGGACAACCTGTCACCTGCAATAATCAGACTAAGACAAAGTTTCTCAACACTTAAGATAAATTAAAAATCACACAAAACAATATAAATTATCAAAACTTTGCCGAGTCCCCGACAACGGTGCCAAAAACTTGACGTGCCCGATTCGCGCGTCCGCAGGTGTACGGGTCGTGCAAGTAATATAGTGGCTCTTTTTAAGAATCGGATTGTCGAACCCACACGGACTGGACCCATTCCACTAACTATCCATTTCTAGTATGATCTTAAATACCTCAAGTGTTGGTTACAGATATTTTCGATCGAGATTAATTAAGTCTAAGTGTGGGTCAACGAAGTATTCTGAAATTACTCTAGGAGCAACATAGAGTTAAAACCAATTAATCATGCGATACTACGATTTGCAATGGGTTAACCATGGAACTATCAATTGTTATTTCACATAATTAGAATTGCATGTTTATGGTCTTTCGAGCCTCTAAACACGGCAATCTAGCCTCACTGCATCATTGTGAGCGAGGAGTTTAATTTCTAGTCGCGGGCAATCAATTATGTTGTGGTTTACGGGAAAACGATTAGGGACTTTCGTGCGTCTAACCATTTAACTCAACTTAGCCTCACAACTACTTCTTCGAGTGGTGATGTGACATCCCAAGTTGGTCTTTCATAACCCCTGTGTCTCAACCAAGCACGGTGTTAGGTATATTTCTATCCTAACACAAAAATCTCTCCCGAGATACAAACGTGCTCCTCACATTCTCATGTCCTAACCTAGGTAATGCTTTCTCAAGCTATTACTCAAGCTAACAAATATGCTTTCATGGTGACCAATCATAAAAACAACCAACAATCCAGAATGCAAGACGAAAACAACAATCAATAACTTAATTCCAAAACAATTTCATAAAATCACAATCATAATTCATGGCTTCAACCCTAGAGGAAGGGTTCTTGCCATTCATGTTCGTAAAACTACACTAACTACTACTAGACTAACATACTTACTTGAATTTGGTAGATGAGAAGGGAATTTGACAAACCCTAGATGAGTTCTCCCACTTCTCCCTTCACTCCTAGGTAGTTTTCCAGAATAAAATCGTGACCAAATGATTTTAGGAGCTAAGGGTCCTATTTATAGTAAATGGAAAACGTGCATAATTTAGCCTGTCATGGAATGGCTCCGTGTCACGGAGTGTATCGCGGAGCACTGCCTCCATGACATGGAGGCAATGTGAAAGCTCTCTAGAAAGTGCATCCGAAAACCAAACTGCCGAGGGTCACCGCGTTGGCCAACGTGACACGCTGCTCATGCAGCGCGATGGCATGCTGCTGGCGCGCAGCTGGCCTAGCATGGCACGGCGCTGGCGCGCTGGATTTCTACCTATTGCTGCCTGCTGCTGCCTTTTCTCGTGCGCCTGGCAGGGGCGTGGCACGGCGCTAGGCGCGGCACACGCACAGCGTGGCACGCTACCTGGCGCGGCCAGCCTTGCCAAGGCATGCTCCTTGCCGATTTTCGCCAATTGCTTCCACTCCATTCCTTTCTTTCACCAACTTGTGAATTAGTTCCTCAAAATCCTTGAAACCTACAAAACAAAGACTAACCATGTTGGTTAGCACATATATTCACATTTATATAAAATCACATGAAAGTATGTAAAATAACTTAGATAAACAAGACTACATTAAGGTATAAAGCGTATCTCGGGCATGCTATTTTTGCCCGTGATCAGCTACACTCTCCTCTGATTTTGTGAACCTATTGCTTGCGAACCTTCGCCGGGTTCTGACTTCCCTCGGCGACTAGACCTGCTTCTTTGCCTCTATGGTGGAGGCGAGGGTCTGGGAGGCCTATGTGATAACCGTGGCCTAGGTCCTCCACGGAAATCCTCCTGTAATTCACCCGGTCTGTCCCTGCGGCGCTGCTCCTGACTTGTCCTCCTAATCTCCTGTTGTCGCTATCTGATACCCTCAATATTCTGAGCAAAAGCCTGCACACGAGCGATATCCATATCCTCTCGTAGTGTGGGTGTGATACAGGTCTCGACATATTCTGGGTTCAGCCACATACTTAAGCGGTGTACCCTGGCTGGCATTGTGTCCACAAAAGTTGGCGCATAACGAGCAAAGGAATCAAACGCATGGCATATTCCTGAACACTCATCGACCCCTGCTCCAAGTGTAGGATCGTATCAACCGGGGCCTGTCGAATCTCCCGCGGTAGGTAATGATCCAGAAAGCCTCTGAGAAGTTGGGCCAGGTTGGAGGGGGAACATCTCTCCGTCGGGACCTCTCCTAACTCTCATACCACAGTACGGCGATGTCCCATAGCCGGAATATCGCCTACTCAACTGACTCTGTGGGTGTAGCATGCATCACCCTAAAAATCCTCTACATCTGGTCTAAGAAGTCCTGAGGTTCCTCGGTCCGATCTATCCCTATCACTTGTGTGGGACCTAATGCTAGGAACTCTCGGACCCTCGAGCTACTAGGCCCTCCTATAGATTCTGCAATTGTAGGTGGCACTTGCTGGCGCTGAGCAGCCATCATCTGTGCTAGCATAACCACCGTGCTCCTGACCTCCTGGTTGGATGATACGGGTATAGAAACTGCCGGAGGCGGTGCCGTCACACCGGCCGTCCCAAGAGGCTCCTGACGTGGTGGAGACTGCTGAGGAGGTTGAGATGATACCTCCGTATCTTCCTCAGATCGGGCTGATTCTGATCGAGGCTGAGGCACTCTGCTGGTGCCCTCTCCTGCTGCTACATCTAACCTCCTACCTATCGTAGGGTGTCGCTGATCCGACATTTCTCTGTAAACAAAAGAGTATAATAATCTTAGGGACTCAACCCTATACTGTACTGCTCTATAGCACGACTGAATAAGAAGAAAGAGTAACCATCCTATCATGCCTTACAACCTCCTGCTTATAGTATATGGTGCACAACACATCCATACAAAAGACTCTACTTAGCACGGCTTGTAGACTCCCTGGGATACGACCTGCTCTGATACCAAGTTTGTCACGCCCCATCTTGGGAGGCATGACTGGCACCTGGTGCCCTACTAGGACTTAAACTAGTGGGCTAACTGAGCCTAAGCACCTCTGGTGCAGGGATGACTCTAACTCTAGAATAAAGAAAACAACAGGCTATTTAGCGGCTGTAAATACAACCCCCAGCTGACAAAGCCTATGGCCACCTGTGAAAATAAAAAGCTAACCAGAGACGAACAAACATAGGGAGTCCTATGCGGGTCGACAAGGCCACCATGATATCTAGTTATTACTGGAAAGTAAAAGCTGATGCTAAACTGAGCTATGACCGACAAGGCCACCAATCAATAACTAAATAGGGCTCCATACTACCAACACACATAGTCTAAAAAATATATGGGCCCCACATGATCGATATCATCTAACCACAGGGAAGTAATGCAATCTGCAAGCCTTTAGAGTAATAAGATGGTTGGGATAGGGCCCCGACCTACCCATACTGTACAAACAAAAGAAACAAAACCTCTATCACACAAGCTCTGTAAGAAAGGAGCTGATGGCTCTATACGGCTGACTGGAACTACAAGGGACCTACTCCTCATCTATCTACACCTGCAGGTTAGTAATGCAGTGCCCCAGAAGAGGGCGTCAGTACCACAGGTACTGAGTATGTAAAGCAGTAACTTTAACTAACTGGAATTAAGGAAATAGAACTGACAATAACTGAAGTAAAGGAAACGGACTGAGAATGACTAAAGTAGTGATATCAGGACTAAACATAACTGTGATAAGGATGGTAGGGTTCATACCTGGAAAATGAGGCATCTTACTGTCTAACTATCAGTAACTAAAGCAAGCACAAACCTTACCTAGCCCCCATAAGCCAGAAGGTACAATTAGCACAAAATAACCCACCTGGGCCCCCATTAGCCCTAGTGAGTACACCTCAATCTATATTCCCCTATCCAGGTCATACTCAGTCAACTACCAGCTATAAGCGTCCTGCCGATCCCCTAGGTCTACAACTTGGCCCGCTCAGCCCCTGACTATAGTTGTGTCTGAGTCCGGAAGACTCCTGATATCTACACCCCGGGTGTATACGCTCGGCAGGGGTGTGTATAAGGCCAACCACGGCAATATGAGGATCTATATCTCTATCTTCATCCTTTGCGAACAACATGCGACTTTGTATAGCGACGTATCCTCGCCCCTGGTGGGCGGCGATACAGCTATTAACCCTGGGGTGGTCACGGAAGCTATACAGGTGTAATCCAGCCCAAAACAATACAATTTGCGAGTCTCAACTGACAACAACTAAACTTGATAACATACTCCTGACATGCTTTACTAGGATTCATATTGGATTACTATGCTGAAGAAACTAACTTGCCAAAAGAAAATGCCTTAACATACCTCGATCGCTGGTTTCTAATTAACTGATAGGTTCCAATTAGTATTCAATAGCTCTTCCCAACTAAAATCGTGTTACTTGAAAGATAGGACTAGTTTTAACACTAAGTTTGGCAAAAAGGAAAACTTTATATATAAATATTAACTATATTCTAACTTACGGAACACGGTCGAAACCTCGTTATTTCTCGAAATTCTAGAAGGGAAAATTGCTTACTTTAAGCCTAGGATCATGTTGACACTAGTTTGGAGCAATTCCAACAACTTTGGCTAGGTGGGACGACGATTCGCCGGGCGAATTTCACGAAACTAACTCGGTAGAAATGCTCCCTACAGCCTTATACTTCGATACCCGAAGTTAATTTGGATTTGGACGGCGTTTAGTGGCTTAATCAGATGAAAATTAAAAGTTTTCCTTCGTCCCTATTCTCTGCTGGTCGTGATTTATGATTAATAATATCATTTCTAAGTGTGAGACCCTTATATACTTGAGGCAGCATACAAGGCAACGTGGCATGTTTCCCAACGCGTTGATTCTGCTCCGTGCCACTTTGCCCCTCTGGGAAGCTTGGTTTGGCCTCCTCTCGCGAAATCCCGACTTTGCACTCGTTCGGCCATTCACTCGGCCGTTTCATCGTACGTATGACACTCTAAAACACGTAACCAATATACGAATAGGCCGATTAAATGCTAGAAACTTACGGGGCGTAACAGTCAGCCCCTCAGAGAGTGCCATCTTGGCTATCTACCAGTTGAAAGGAGTAGCCCAGGTCTGGTACGAGCAGTGGAAAGAGGGGAGGCCAGCGAAGGCAAGACCGGTGAAATGGGAGGAGTTCATTACAACCTTCCTAGCAGATTCTTCCATTAGAAGCTTAGGGAGGCAAAAGTGGCAGAGTTTAAGAATTTGAGACAGGAAAACCAAACAGTACAAGAATACGCTCTGGAGTTCACCAGGTTTTCCAAATACACTCCAAAGATGGTGGCCGCTAGGGGCTCGCATGTTGAAATTTGTTAATGGGGTGTCAAACCTGGTCCTTAAAGAGTGCAGTATAGCGATGCTGATTAAGGATATCGACCTCTCCAGCCTTATTGTCTATGCCCATCAGATTGAGGTAGAAAAACTAATGGACATGGAGCGAAAGAACAAATGGGCAAGGACTAGTCAATCAGATTATGGCCACCAGAAGTCTGGCGGTAGCAGCCGCCTGCAGCAGCAGCAGCAGCAGCAGAGAGCTCTAACACCCAGCTCAGCCAGCGCCCATACCATTCAGTCCCCCTAGGATCGGAGGGGTGGAGCATCTGGCTCTCAGTCCCAGAGCTACAGTGCAGATAATAGATATCCAGCTTGCCCCAAGTGTGAAAAGAACCACCTAGGAGAGTTTCCTCAGGGTAGGGAGGGCTGTTTTGGTTGAGGACAGCTTGGTCATCGGCTTAAGGAATGCCCCTCAACAGGATGGTGAAGGTCACAATCATCTACCTCAGCAGCTCAAATAGGCCGACCAGCTCAGCAGGCTAATACATCAGGTACGGAGGGCATTTAATGCCAAAATCATTTTTATGAATTATCATCTCGTCAGGATCAATAGAACTCACTGGATGTGGTCGCGGATATATTACGTCTTTTCCACCTAGATGTATATGCCCTACTATATCCAAGGGACACACTATCGTTTGTGACTCCATACATAGTTGTTCAGTTTAATATCAGTCCAGAGATTCTCAAAACCGTTTTCAATCTCCACCCAAGTTGGCGAGTCAGTTAGAGCTAGCCAGATGTATAGAAATTGCCCAATCTCAGTCTTCAATAAATTCATTCCAATTGGCCTTGTATAGTTATACATGGTCGACTGCGACTTTATTCTTGGCATGGATTGGTTACACTCCAGTTATGTCACGCCCTGAGTTTACTCCCTGAACGAAACACGGTACTTGAGGTCACAAGTGACCCCACGTCAATCCCTGGTCTTTCATACATTGGCATACGGAGTAATATAAAAATATGTACAGTAGAAGTTTAAAGAAAAATATAAATATCTGAAAATATTAAAACAAAACTACAAGTCTAGTAAAATCCAATCGGAGTCTGAAATTCAATCTACGTTTGAAAGCCACTATGACTGATAAGCTGCTGGGACATACCCCCAGCTAACTCCAAATCTAAATAAAAAGGAAGAAAAATATAACTGAAGTAATAATTCTCCGTCCTCGAAGGATGAGGACTCACCAATTGGAATGGCTGAGGTCTTTGGTGAACTATCAGCTAACGGAGATGAGACTGAGATCTTGCAGTTGTATCATAAAATGATACAACATAAAAGCATGCGTCAGTACTTTGGATGTACTTAGTAAGTGAGAGAAACCACACACAATAGAATAAATAACAAGAGAAATGCTAAACTGGAAGACATGCAATGACCAACAAACTCTACTGATCTGAATATCTGAAATACTGAGGTGGTCTAGAAGACCCTGGCTGATGGTCAAAGCATGTTGTTATCCTGGAATACTGATCTAGACTATACTAGACAGAGACTAGACTTAACTGACTAGTGGGAGAGTCTATAACCGACATATAACCACGCGAACTAGACGTGGAGTCCAATGTACCGGTAGGACCAAATATACTTTGCCAGGCTATAAAGGCATGAACTGGGACATAACAAAATTCTGGGGCCAATCAGGCCAATAAATACTATAACCTACGCTGACAACGTAGTTCTATGAACTTGGGTGCGCTGGAACCCCTGTCTGCTCGGTGCTAAGTCCTACTCCCATTGGATAATCCTAGACTGAATACTAAGTTAATAGCTCGAAACTAGGGCCCAAGGCTAGTCAAAGATACATATCTGAAAGTACCCTAAGAGTCTTATCAGATCGAATTCTGAGACTGGGTTCTAGACTAGTCAGAGCTGCTTATCTAGAAGCGTCGTAACCGTCTATGAACAAACTGTAATCTGAATTAGGGTCCTAAGGCTAGTCAGAGCTATATATCTAAGTGTCATGACCTCCTAGTGGACCAATGAACTGAATTCTGAATCTAATTATGATAACTAAAAGGTAATACTGACACCTCGCGAAATCTGTCGTCAAACTGATCAGCTGACATTTCTGACAGACATTGAATATTCTCAAATTTTAACTACAGCTAGGCAACCATGTATATGATTTAGAGTTTTGCATATAAAATAATATGGGAATTCACCACACTGATATAGTCAAGAAAATATTAAGGTTAATCACATTAGCAGGATTCTAGTCTTTTCTACTCTCAACAACTAGGACTAAACTCAATGTATGAAGACAAGCATCAATATTGTCACTAATTAGTGAAAATATCCACAATTAATATAACATAATAACAATTCCACGTGGATTACACGATGCATTACCAAGAATTTCTTAGCATTCGAAAATCTGCAGGGCTATAATTCACTTTTACGGGAATAACATCAATTTAATCATGAACTGATGGAAATCATGTCTAAAATAATCATGGATATCATTCTATGTGAATTCAAAGAAAGTGACACCTATTCTCTTCACATTCGAAAATGCAGGGCTAGGATTTATAGAGAATCTAGATAAGGGTTTTGGGGGATACAAGGAAAGAACTATCCCCTTGTTGAATTCCCACATACCTGAGTAGAATTTCCTTGGAGAAGGAAGCTTGGACTGCTGCAATGGAGGAAAACCCTAGTCTTACTTGAGAGCTTCTTGAGAGGAAAGCTCACGGTATTTTTCTGAAGATGAGTGGGAATAAGGGGGAAAATCATTTTGCCCCTCTAAATCCCCTAAAAATTCATCCAAAATGACACAGTTTAGGATCTACGAGGTTAGTAAATTACCGAAGTACCCTTAGGAAATTCGCAGGAAAAACTGACTGCTAGTCTCCACGGGGGATCCTATGACTCGTGCCCAGTGACCATGACTCGTGGTCATGGTCGTTGGGTCTACTGCCCAAAATCCCCTAATGGTCACCACGAGGGACACCACAACTCATGTGTAACCTACAACTCATGGTGACCCACTCGTCAACTACACTGCCAACAACAATAGTCTTCCATCTATTTTGAACCACGGTTCACCTAACGAATCGTGGCTTGGACCACAATTCGTGGTGACTCATTGTGAAGTTCATCTCATGACTCGTGGGGGTGGACCACAACTCGTGGTCGCACCCGTGATCACCCCAAATACCAAAATCCAAAATAAACCCCCAGGTCTCTCACGAGTCACTTAACAACTTGTGGTCACTTTGCATGGGTCACAGAAAGACTCGTTATGTGACCTAAAGCAGATTTTTGAGTCTTCTCTGATTTAAGTCCCATGTATAGTCCTTGAGTTTCCAGGGCATTACAATATCCCCCCTTGGGAACATTCATCCTCTAATGTTGGAAAACACATAGTAAAGCATAGAATTACAATCACTATACTTAAATATTGTCCGTAAAGGCTGGAAACTAGAACTGATTCCACTAATCATACACATGATCAGTTACATGAAAGAAACTGGAACACACGGAATGAATGGAGTTCTAGGGAGAAAATGGGTTCCTTAAACTAAAACTGAGCTAGAAGAGAACAAATATGGGTGTTTGGCCATCATATCTGCTTCGGACTCCCACGTAGCTCCCTCAACCTACTGATTTCTCCATAAGACCTTGACTGAAGCTACCTCCTTGTTCCTTATCTTAGGAATTTGATGGTCAAGGACCTTGACTGGGACCTCCTAATATGATAGACTATCCTTTATTTCTATGCTGTCCAAGGGCACAACTGAAGTTGGATCACCAATGCATTTCTTTAATAGTGTCACATGGAATACTAGGTGCACAGACGCCAACTCTGACGGTAACTCCAGTTCATAAGCTACTTTACCAATTCGCCTTAGAATTTTGTAGGGTCCCACATATCTCGGACTGAGCTTTCCCTTTTTCCCATATCTCATCACCCCTTTCATGGGTGAAATTTTCAAATAGACCCAGTCATCCTCAGCAAATTCTAATTCTCTTCTCCTCACATCAGCATAAGATTTCTAATGACTCTGAGCTGTTTTCATTATTTGTCTGATGAGTTGTACCATCTGCATAGCTTCATGAACCGAATCTGGCCCGATTATAGTAGCTTCACCAACCTCAAACTATCCAATAGGAGACCTGCACCTTCTACCATACAATGCCTCAAACGGGGCCATCTGGATGCTGGAGTGATAACTATTATTGCACGCAAACCCAATAAGAGGCAAGTGGTCATCCCAAATGCCCTTAAAATCGATCGCACACACTCTCAACATATCTTATAGGGTCTGAATAGCCGCTCATCTTTGTGCTGAGCTTGACCTGGGTTCCAAGTCCCCTCTGAAAAGACTTCCAGAATTGTGAGGTAAACTGGGTGCCCCTATCTAAGATGATTGATATTGGCACCCCATGAAGCCGGACCAACTTCCGAATGTAAAGTCTCGTATAGTCCTCTGTTGAATCTGTAGTTTTAACTGGGAGGAAATGTGCTGATTTAGTCATCTGATCTACTACTACCTAGATGGAATCAAGGTTGCCGACGAGTACGAGGTAGACGCATAATAAAGTCCATATTCACTTCTTCCCACTTCGACGTGGGTATGTTGATATCCTGGGTCATACCTCCCAATCTTTGGTGCTCCACCTTGACTTACTGGCAGTTCGGGCACTTAGCTATAAATTCAGCGATGTCTCTCTTAATGTCGTTCTACCAGTGAATATCCCACAAATCGTGGTACATTTTAGTATCACCAGGGTGGATGGAGTACCTCGAATTGTGTGCTTCATCCAATATCTGTTGTCTTAGATTGCCGACATCTGGTACGCACAATCTTCCTTGGTAACGGAGCACACCATCTCCCCCTTTGGAGAAAGCCTCAACGTCTTTCCTGAGAACTGCTTCCTTAAGTCTAGGTAAAATGGGATCTTCATCCTATTTGGACTTAAGTTCAACAACCAAAGAGGAGTCTGTCCCACTTTGCATCACCGCTCCACCCTCAGCTGAGTCAACCAACTACACCCCTAACTGAGATAGTCTTTGAATATCCTTCACCAACTCCATTTTTCTTTCCTCAATATGAGCCACGCTACCCATAAACACTTTTCTAAGGGAATCAACCACCACATTGGCTTTGCCCATGTGATATAGCACGCTCATGTCATAATCGTTTAGGAGCTCTTACCATCTTATCTGACGAATATTCAAGTCCTTCCGACTGAATACATACTGAAGGCTCTTGTGACTTAGTGAAAACATCAACGTGAGCCCCGTATAGGTAATGTATCCATAATTTCAATGCAAACACTACCGCTGCTAGCTCCAAGTCATGAGTTGGATAATTCTTCTCATGAACCTTGAGCTGTCTGGAGGTATAGGCTATCACTTTTCCTCGCTGCATCAGAATGCAATAGAGTCCAACTCTAAAAGCATCACAATAAACTACAAATCCATCCGATCCATTAGGTAAAGTCAACACGGGAGGAGTAGTAAGTCGAGTCTTTAACTCCTGGAAACTCTTCTCACACACATCTGACAACTGGAATTTCACCTTCTTTTGAGTCAGCCTAGTCAGTGAAGATGCTGTAGAAGGAAAGCCTTCTACAAAGCGTCGGTAATAACC
Organism: Datura wrightii; assembly: GCA_035772735.1. Lineage (NCBI taxonomy): Eukaryota > Viridiplantae > Streptophyta > Magnoliopsida > Solanales > Solanaceae > Datura > Datura wrightii. Next base: position 101,681,814 of record JASDFA010000019.1, on the reverse strand, counting down.
GGTCAAACCTAAGAAATTTCTCATTTCACTTGGAAAGGTAGGTCTGCGGCAGTCTTTCACTATGGCTATCTTTTGAGGATCAACCTAAATACCCTCACCGGACCCCATATGACCCAGGAAAGTCAAGAACTTCAAGCAGAATTCATACTTGCTGAACTTGGCAAACAACTGGCGGTCTCTAAGTGTCTGAAGCACTATCCTCAGGTGATTAGCATGATCTTCCTCATTTCTAGAGTATACCAGAATGTCGTCGATAAATACAATGATGAACATATCCAGATACTACTGTAGACTCTGTTCATCAGGTCCATAAAGGCTATAGGGGCAAGTCCGAAGGACATAACCACAAACTCAAAGTGACCATACCGAGTCTTCAAAGCTATTTTCGGTATGTCACACTCTCTGGCTCTTAGCTGGTAATAACCCAACCTGAGATCTATTTTGGAGAAGAAGCTGGCTCCCTAAAGTTGATCGAACAGGTAGATAATTCTAGGTAGAGGATACCTGTTCTTTTCTGTGACCTTGTTCAACTGACGGTAATCGATGCACATTCTGAGGGTACCATCTTTCTTTCACACGAATAGCACTGGAGCACCCCAGGGAGAGATGTTAGGTCTTATAAAACCCTTATCAAGAAGATCTTTCAGCTACTCCTTAAACTTCTTAAGTTCTGCCAGAGCCATTCTATAAAGAGGGATGGAGATGGGCTGAGTATCTAAAATAAGGTCTATGTAGAAGTCAATTTCTCATTCAAGGGGGAACTTTGGGAAGATCTTCGGGGAACACATCTAGAAACTCGCTGATAATAGGGACCGACTGGATCGTTGGGGTCTTAGAATCAGAATCCTTGACCTAAACTAGATGATAAATACATTTCTTAAAAATAAGCTTCCTGGCCTTTAGGTAGGAAATAAGCCTACCCTTTGGCACAAAACTACTGCTCGACAATTCTAGAGCTGGATCATTGGTAAACTAAAACTTGATGACCCTAGTTCTGCAATCGACTAAGGCATAAACAGAGTGTAACTAGTCCATGCCAAGGATGAGGTCGAAGTCGACCATGTTTAACTCTACAAGGTCAGGTGGAATGACTTTATTAAAGACTGAGATTGGGAAGTTTCTATACACCTGGTTGGCTCTAACTGACTCTCCAACTGGGGTGGAGACTGAGAAGGGTTCTTAGAGGACTTTTGGACTGATAATGAAATGAATTGCTATGTAAGGAGTCACTAATGAAAGTGTGGCCTCTGGATCAAGCAGAGCATATACATCTAGATGGGAAAGACGTAACATACCCCTGACCACATCCGGTGAGTTCTCCTGATCCTGAAGAGATGATAATGCATAAAAATGGTTTTGGTGTTGACCGCCATCCATACCTAATGTGTTATCATGTTGAGCTGGTCGGCTTACTACAGCTGCTAAAGTGGTGGATTGTGATCTCCCCCGTCCTGCTGATGGGCATTCCTTAAGTCGATGCCCAAGCTGTCCACAACCAAAAAAACCCTCTCGACCCTGAAGACACTCTCCTGGGTGGTTCTTGCTGCACTTGGGTCAAGCTGGATACCTATTTCCGGCACTGTAACTCTGAGACTAAGAGCCAGTTGCTCACCCCTCCGATCCTGACGGGAACAAAACATAGGAGAACTGGCTGAGCTGGGCATTGGAGCCCTCTGCTGCTGCTTTGGGCGACTACTACTGCCAGACTTCTGGTGGCCATGATCTGATTGGCCAGTCCTTTCCCATTCTTTTTCTCCATGTCCCCCAGTTTTTCAGCCTCAATCTGCTGGGCATAGACAATCAGGCTAGAGAGATCGATATCATTGATTAGCATCGTTGTACTACACTCCTTGAGGACCAGGTTCGACACCCCATTTACAAATTTAATCATGCCATCCCTTGGCTCGACCACCATCTCTGGAGCGTATTTAGACAACCTAGTGAACTCCAAAGCGTACGCTTGTATGGTCCTATTTCCCTGTCTTAGGTTCATGAACTCCGCTACCTTTGCTTCCCTAAGCGCTCGAGGGAAGAATCTGATTAGGAAGGCTGTAGTGAACTCCTCCCATTCTACCGATCCTGCTTCTGCTGGCCTCCCCTCCTTCCACTGCTCGTACTAGACTTAGGCTACCCCTTTCAGCTGGTAGGAAGCCAAATCAGCAATCTTTGAGGGACTGATACCCATAATTCAAGTGATCTTCTTAATCTCGTCCACAAACCCCTTTGGGTTCTCTCCCACCTTAGATCCATGAAAGTCTAGAGGGTTCATCCTGGTGAAACTCCGCACCCGGGAAGCTGCTGCGGAACCATTGTTGTTGATGGGAACCACCTGCTGGTTCATCTGGTTGGTCAAAATTTAGGAGAGTAGCTGAATGGATGCCTTGAATTCTACGGTAGATACAGAGTCATCATGAGGAGTTGTCGGGGCTTGTGGGGTAGGCCGCTGAGTGTTACCAGCCCTTCTTCCGTTACCGCATCGTGAAATCATAATTCACTAAAATTAAGCAGAGCACGAGTTAGGAGAATGATTCTGGAACTGAATTTCAATGCACGATAAGGAGTATGAAATAAAGGGATGTTTCCTAATGACATCTCGTAGCCTCCCCATCATAAGTGTGGCGCGTTTCACAACCATGAAAAGAACTCTACTCGATGCTGCTTTCATACATCCAAGGATACTCTAAACCTAGTGCTCCGATACCAAGTTTGTCACACCCCGAGTTTACACCCTAGACGAAATACGGTACTTGAGGTCACAATTGACCCAAGCCAACCCGTGGTCTATCATACACTGGCATACTTAGTAATATAAAAATACGTACAATGGAAGTTTAAAGAAAAATATAAATATCTAGAAATATTAAAAAATAACTACAAGTCTAATAAATCAAATCTGAGTCTAAAAATCAATCTACATCTGAAAGCCACTATGACTGATGAGCTGTTGGGACATATCCCCAGCTAACTCCAAATCTAAATAAAAAGGAAGAAAAGTTTAACTAAATCAATAATTCTTCATCCTAGAAGGATGAGGACTCACCAATTGGAATAGCTGAGGTCTTCGGTGAACTGTGGGATAACAAGGTCAGACTTAGATCTTGCAGTTGTATCATAAAACAATACAACATAAAACTATGCGTCAGTACTTTGAATGTACTAAGTAAGTGAGAGAAACCATACATAACAAAATAAATAACAAGAGAAATGCAGAACTAGTATACATGCAATGACACACTAATGCTACTAATCTACATATCTGAAAAATTGAGGTGGTCTAGAAGACCCTGTGTTACACCCTATAAATTCTTGACATTTAGATGGCTTATTCTCGCATGTTGGTTAAGAGTTTTAGAATGCCATACATGCTAGAAAAAGGTCCGGGGGAACACCGGACAAGCGTCGCATTGAACCATCGCAAGAGGAGGTCGGGTAGACCCCCTCCGCGATGGCCAACGTGCAACGGAGGGGGATGTCCAGGCCCAAGTATATAAAGCCCCCACTTCAGCTTTTTAAGGATAATTGTCCGAATTTCCTTAGAATAAACAAGAAACCAGAGGATACGAAGAGTTTCTTTGAGATTCCTTCCATTTACGCTATTAAACGCGGTCCAAACTCAAATTAATCTTAGGTAGTGAAGTATTAAGCAACAGGGAGCATTCCTACGGAGTTAGTTTTGTGGAATTCGGCCGGCGAACCGTCGTCCCACCGAGCTAAGGTAAGTGGAATTTCTCCAAATTAGTGTCAATATATTCTTAGCCCTAAAGTTACTATTTCTCCCTTCTGGACTTCCGAGAAATAGCGAGTTTTCGGCTGTTTTCCGATAAGTCAAAGTTTGGGCTATATATATATATATATATATATATATTCAAAGTAGTATTTTCTTCTAGAATATTGATAAATTTAGTTCTAATTGCTATGAATATGAATGCAGTTGGAAGAAATAGCTAGATATTGGCCGATTACGCCAGTTAGCCAAGAAGTCAGTAACTAAGGTATGTGAAGCCAGTTCCTTCGACAAGTTAGTAATTCTAGTATAGTAAAATAGAATAAATTCTAGAAGAAAGTTCTAGGAGCCGAGTATTAGGCTCAGTGTGAATTCAGTAAATATGTTTTGTATTATTATGTCATATTCAGAATAAAAGTAAGTAAATTAGTATTTAACGGTGAGATATCATTTCAGACCCAGTACCAAATTCAGTTTAATTCAGCCAGAGATTCAGAATAGAATATCAGAACATGAACAGTATTATCAGATTTATTATACATGTTATATGTGATTATTGTTGTTTGTTGAGACCTGATTGTGTTATGTGGGCACCCTTAGAGCTTCGTTGCCGCCCCGGGGTTAATAGCTGTGTCGACTCGCCCGCCAGAGGGTGAGGATACGTCACAAGGAGTGGCACGCCGTCAACAGTAGGATGAAGATGTGATGCAGCATTCCCCAAAGCAGGTTGATCAGCATTATAGCATACCCTGTCGAGCAATTGTGCCCAGGGCACAGATTACAGATTACAGATACAGATCTCAGATTACAGTTACAGGAGTCCTCCGGAATCAGATACAGTTATAGTCAGGGGCCCAGAGAGCCCAAGCTGCATACCCAGGGGGACGGCGGGGTGCTTGTAGTTGTTAGGTCAGTGGAGTGAATTTATTTTTGGATGGTGACCCGTGTAAGGGTATATAGATTGCGTGTTGATTGGCACCTTCCGGCTTATGGGGGTTGGTATAGGTTCTTGTATGTTATACATACATACATATATATATATATATATATATGTGTGTTACTTATTAAATTGATAGATAGAAGGATGCCGCATTGACAGGTATGATTCTTATCTTCTTTCCAGTACAGTTAAGCTCGGTACATATTCTGCTATTCCAGACAGTTTCAGCTATCCTCTGTCATTTCAGTAACTACCAATATACTATTTATCTTCAGTTATGTTCAGTTTTTCTTTGAATAATCGGTACCAGTGGTACTGGCGCTCGTTTGGGGCGCTGCATTACTTGCCTGCAGGTACTCATAGACGAGGAGCTGATCCCACATAATTCTAGCCAGCACACAGAGTCATCAGCTCTTGTCATCCAGAGCTAGACAGTCAGAGGTTTATTATTCTTTTGTTGTACAATATGGGTAGGGTCCCGGCCATCTTATCAGTATTCTTAGAGGCTTGCAGATTGTATAGTCCCTGTGGTTAGTTATGCTGGTTGTGTGAGGCCCTGTCTACATTTAAGTTTGTTTATGATGGCCGTGTGGGGCCTTATTTAGTTAATAGTTGGTGACCTCACCGGTCACAGAGTATTTTAGCATTCGATTCAGCGTTCCAGTGAAACTAGTCAGCATGGTGGCCTTGTCCGCCTGCATAGATTCCTTTATACTACGGTGGTTCTGGTCAGCTGTTGTTTTCTTATAGGACGCTATAGGCCTAGTCAGCCGGAGACTGTATCTACAGCCGTTATATAGCCCGTTTGTTCCGTAAATCCAGGATTAGAGCCAGCCTGGCACCAGAAGGGCTTAGGCTCAGTAGTCCAGCAGTTCAGGTCTTAGTAGGGCACTAGGTGCCATTCATGCCTCCCAAGGCAGGGCGTGACACCATGTCTGATGGTCAAAGAATGCTTCAAGCCTAGAATACTGATTTGCACTGTACTGGACTGAGACTAGACTAAACTGACTAGTGGGAGAGTCTATAACAACGTGAGCTAGACATTGAGTCTGATGTATACACCCCACTAGTAGGACCCAATATACCTTACCAGGGTATAAAGGCATGAACTGGGTAATCAAAAAAGTCTGGGGCAAATCAGGCCAATAAATACTGTAACCTACGCTGGCAACGTAGTTTTGGGAACCTGGGTGCACTGGAACCCCGGTCCGCTCGGTTCTAAGTCCTACTCCTACTAGATAATCCTAGACTGAATACTAAGCTGATAGCTCAAAACTGGGGCCCAAGGATATTCAGGGATAAATATCTGAAAGTACCCTAAGAGTCTTATCGGATCGGATTGTGAGACTGGGTTCTAGACTGGTCAAAGCTACTTATCTAGAAGCGTCGTAACCATCTAAGCACAAACTGTAATCTGAACTGGGGTCCTAAGCTAGTCAGGGCTATATATCTAAGTGGCATGACCGCCACGTAGACTAATAAACTGAATTCTAAACTAATTCTGATAACTGAGAGTTAATACTGACAACTCGAGAAATCTGTAATCAAACTGATCAGCTGACATTTCGGACAGACACTAAGTATTCTCAAATTTTAACTACAGCTAGGCAACCATGTATCTGATTGAGAGTTTATCATATACAATAATATGGGAAGTCACCACACTAATATAGTCAAGAAAATTTTATGGTTAATCACATTAGCAAGATTCTAGTTTTTTCTACTCTTAAGGACTAGGACTAAACTCAATGTACGGAGACAAGCATCGATACTGTCACTAAGTGGTGAAAATATCCACAATTAATATAACATAATAATAATTCCACATGGATTAAACGAAGCATTACCAAGAATTTCTTAGCATTCGGAAATCTGCAGGGCTAGAATTCACTTTTACGGGAATAACATCAATTTAAACATGAAGTGATGGAAATCATGTCTAAAATAATCATGGATATCATTCTATGTGAATTCAAGGAAACTGACACCTATTCTCTTCACATTTGAAAACGTAGGGCTGGGATTTGTAGAGAAACTAGAGACGGGTTTTGGGGGACACAAGGAAGAACTATCCCTTTGTTGAATTACCACATACCCGAGTAGAATTTCCTTGGAGAAAGGAAGCTTGGACTGTTGCGATGGAGGAAAATCGTAGTCTTGCTTAAGAGCTTCTTGAGAGAAAAGCGTATGGTATTTTTTCTGAAGAAGAGTGGGAATGAGGGGGAAAACCATTTTTCCCCTCTAAATCCCCGCAAAATAATCCAAAACGACTTAGTTTAGAATCTAGGAGGTTAGGAAATTATCGAAGTACACTTAGGAAATTCGCAGGAAAAACTGATTGCTAGTCCCCACGGGGAACCCTACGACTCGTGCCCAGCAACCACGACTTTTGCTCATGGTCGTTGGGTCCACTACCCAAAATCCCCTATTGGTCACCATGAGAGCCACCACGACTTGTGGTGTAACCTACGACTCATGGTGATCCACTCGTCAACTACACTGCCAACATCAATATTCTTCCATCTATTTTGAACCACGGGTCACCTAACAAATCATGGCTTGGACCACGACTCATGGTGACTCATCGTGAAGTTCACTGCCAATATTCTCCTGGTCTTCAACTTATCCTTGACAATGGGTCATTGCACAAATCATGGGGGAGGACCATGACTCGTGGTCATACCCGTGGTCACCACAAATGCAAAAATTTCAAAATAAACCCCCAGGTCTCACCACGAGTCACTTAACGACTCGTGGTCACTCCTCACGGGTCACAGAATGACTCATTCTATAACCTGAAGCAGATTTTTCAGTTTTCACTGATTTAAGTCCCGGGTCTAGTCCTTGAGTTTCCAGGGCGTTACAGGTTACGCCTCAGTCAACTACAGAACTAGGGTCATTAGGTTTCAGTTCCCTAATGAGCCGGCTCTAGAATAGGCAGGTAGTAGTTCAGCACCTAAGGGTATGCTTATTTCCTACCTTAAGTCCAGGAAGCTTATATCTAAGGGATGTGTTTACCACCTAGTTCGGGTCAAGGATCCCGACTCTGAGACCCCAATTATCCAGTCAGTCCCTGTTGTCAGCGAATTTCTATTTGTGTTCCCCGAAGATCTTCCTAGAGTTCCTCCTGAATGGGAAATCGACTTCGGTATAGACCTTACTCCAAATACTCAACCCATCTCCATCCCTTCCTTATAGAATGGCTCCATGTGAACTTAAGGAGTTGAAATAGAAGCTAAAGTACCTTCTTGATAAGGGTTTTATCATATCGAACATCTCTCCCAAGGGTGCTCCAGTGCTATTTGTTTGAAAGAAGGATGGTACCCTCAGAATATGCATTGATTACCATTAGTTGAACAAGGTCACCATCAAGAACAGCTACCCCTACCCATAATTGATGACATGTTCGACCAACTTCAGGGAGCCAACTGTTTCTCCAAAATAGATCTCAGGTTGGAGTATCATCAGCTAAGAGTTAGAGAGTGTGACTTACCAAAAATAGCTTTCATGACTCGGCATGGTCACTATGAGTTTGTGGTCATGTCCTTTGGACTAACAAATGCCCCTGCAGCCTTTATGGACCTGATGAATAGAGACTTCAACATTGTGTTTATCGATGACATTCTAGTATACTCCAGAAATGAGGAAGAGCATGCTAATCACCTGAGGATAGGGCTTCAGACCCTCAGAAACCGTCAGTTGTTCTCCAAGTTCAGCAAGTGCGAATTATGGTTGAAGTCCATGACTTTCCTAGGTTATGTAGTCTCCGGTGAGGGAATTCAGGTTGATCCTCAAAAGATAGCATCCGTGAAAGACTGGCACAGACCTACCTCCCAATCAAAATCAGAAGTTTCTTGGGTTTGGCCGGTTATTACCGACGCTTTGTAGAAGGATTTTCTTCTATAGTATCTCCATTGACTAGGCTGACTCAAAAGAAGGTGAAATTCGAGTGATCAAATGTGTGTGAGAAGAGTTTCCAGGAGTTAAAAACTTGACTCACTACCGCTCCAGTGCTGACCCTACCAGTAGGATCAGATGGGTTAGTAGTGTATTGCGACACTTCTAGAGTTGGACGTGGTTGTGTTCTGATACAGTGGGGCAAGGTGATAGCCTACGCCTCCAGACAACTCAAAGTTCATGAGAAGAATTGTCCAACTCATAACTTGGATTTGGAAGCGGTGGTGTTTGTGTTGAAAACATGGAGACACTATTGTATAGGGCTCACGTGGATGTTTTCACTGATCATAAGAGCCTTCAGTATGTATTCAGTCAGAAGGACCTAAATCTTCGTCAGAGAAGGCGGTTAGAGCTCCTAAAGGATTATGACATGAGCATGCTTTATCACCTGGGAAAAACCAATGTGGTGGATGACGCCCTAAGCAAAGTGTCTATGGGTAGCGTGGCTCATGTTGAGGAAGGCAGAAAGGAATTCGCGAAGGATATTCACAGAATAGCTCGGTTAGGGGTGCAGTTGGTTGACTCAACTGAGGGTGGAGTGATGATGCAAAGCAGGCCAGACTTTCTCAGGAAAGAGGTTGAGGCTTTCTCCAAAAGGGGAGATGGTATGCTCCATACCAGGGCAGATTGTGCATACCAGATGTCGGTGACTTGAGACAACAAATATTGGCTGAAGTACACAGCTCAAAATACTCCATCCACCCTAGTGCTACTAAAATGTACCGTGATTTGCAGGATATTTACTGGTCGAATTACATGAAGAGAGACATCACTGAATTCATAACTAAGTGCCCGAACTGTCAGCAAGTCAAGATAGAACACCAGAGACTGAGAGGTATGACTCAGGATATCAGCATACCCACGTGGAAGTGGGAAGAAGTGAATATGGACTTTATTACGGGTCTACCTCGAACACGTCGACAACATGATTCTATCTGGGTAATAGTAGACTGGATGACTAAGTCAGCATATTTCCTCCTAGTTAAAACTATAGATTCAGCTGAGGACTATACTAGGCTTTACATTCGGGAGTTGGTCAGAAATTATGGGGTGCCATTATCCATTATTTCAGAAAGAGGTACCCAGTTCACCTCATATTTCTGGAAGTCTTTTCAGAAGGGACTTGGTACCCAGGTCAAGCTTAGCACAACTTTTTACCTGCAGATAGATGGGCAAGCTGAGTGGACTATTCAGACCTTAGAAGATATGTTGAGAGCATGAGCGATCGATTTCAAGGGCAGTTGGGATGACCACTTGCCTCTTATCGAGTTCGCGTACAACAATAACTACCACTCTACTATCCAGATGGGCCCGTTTGAGGCATTGTATGGTAGGAGGTTCAGGCCTCCTATTGGGTGGTTTGAGGTTGGTGAAGCTTCTATAATCAGGCCATACTCGGTTCACAAAGCTATGACAAAGGTACAACTCATCATAGAAAGATTGAAAACAGCTCAAAGTCATCAAAAATCTTTTACAATGTAAGGAGAAGAGAATTGGAGTTTGTTGTGGATAACTAGGTCTATCTAAAAATTTCACCCATGAAAGGGGTGATTAGATTTGGGAAGAAGGGGGATCAGTTCGAGATATGTGGGACCCTACAGAATTCTGAGGCGAACTAGCAAGGTAGCTTATGAGCTGGAATTACCTTCAATGCATCTGTGCATCCAGTATTCCATGTGTCACTATTGAAGAAGTGCATCGGGGATCCAACTTCAATTGTTCCATTGGAGAGTGTGGGAGTGAAAGATAGCCTCTCATACGAGGAAGTCCCAGTCCAGATCCTCGACCGTCAGGTTCATAAGCTAAGGAACAAGGAGGTAGCTTCGTTCAAAGTCTTTTGGAGGAATCAGTAAGTTGAGGGATTTACGTGGGAGGTCGAGGCAGATAATGATGGCTAGATACCGCCATTTGTTCTCTTCCGACTCAGTTTCAATTTAAGGCATCAATTTCCTCCCCAAAATTTCTTTTAGTTCATGTGTTTCTGTTCTTTCATGTAAATGATTATGTGTACGATTAGTGAATACAGTTCAGACTTGTGATTTAGTTTAGAGGTAGTCATTCTTCTAGTTTCCAGATTTAATAATTAGTATCTGTGTATAAAGATTGCCATTCTCTGTTTTCCTGTGTGTTTCCCAACATTCGAGGATGAATGTTCCCAAGGGGGAGATATTGTAATGTCCCAGAAACTCAAAGACTAGACCCGAGACTTAAATAAGAGAAAACTAGAAAATCTGCACCATGTCACAGAACGAGTCATTTTGTGACCCATGAGAGGTGACCACAAGTCGTTAAGTGACTCATGGTGAGAACTGGGAACTTAGTTGAAAATTTGGAAAATGAGGTGATCACAGGGGTGACCACGACCCGTAGTCAACCCCACAAGTCGTGATATGACCCATGGTCAAGAGCAAATTTAAGGCCGGAGAGAAGTTAGGTAGTGTACCAAACGGGTCCTCACCATGGCTCTTTTGGGACACCACGAGTCGTGGTGTCACCCATGGGGACGCTAGGGTCCTTTTGGCAGGGGAAACCACTGGAAGTGATCACGAGTTGTGGTCATCAACCACGACCCATTGGGTCCCCTGTGGTGACCAGTATGGGTTTTAAGGCAGTGTACCTCAAGACTAGGACCACGAGTCGTGGTGCTGGCCACAACTCGGTAGGTCCTCCGTGGGGATTGTCGATCAGTTTTTCCCTGAGAGTTTTCAAGGGTCTTTTAGTAATTTCCTACCTCCTAGACTCTAAAATACGTCATTTTAAGCATACTTCCAGATTATTTGAGGGGTTAAACAGTTCCTTTCCTCGTTCTCCCCATTTAGACACTCAAAAAATAGCATAGGAGTTCTCTCACAGCATTTCAACGCAAAAACTATGGAAGTCTATCTCTCCTCGGTTTCTCAAGGGAATTCTTGGGGCTTCTTCACTAGGTATGTGGGAATTCAACAAGGGAATAATTCTTCCCTTGCATCCCCAAATTTCCTCCTTTCTTTTCTCTATCAGTTCTAGCCCTGGAACTATCGAATGTTAAGAAATTTTGGTCATACTACGTTTAATTCAGGTGGAATATTATATCATGTTAGTTATAGATATTTTCCACCAGTTTGTGATAGAAATGGGGTTTGTTCTCGTAAAGTGAAATTTAGCCCAAGTTCTTGAATGTAGAAAATCTTGAATCTTGTAGTAGTGTTTGAATATCAAAAATTTTGTTTGACTTTATTAGTGTTGGGCACTCCGATATGTTAGTAACATTGGATCTCAATCAGATTATTGTCAGTTCAGTTTTAGTAAGAATGTTAGAATTCTCGGTGTCAGTCAGAAATGTCAGCTGATCAGTTTGACTACAGAAATTCCCAAGATGTCAGTAGTACCCTCGAGTTATCAGAAGCAAATTCAGAACTCAGTTTTAGTGGTCCACTAGGCAGTCATGACACATTATATAAAAAACTCTGACAAGCCTTAAGACCCCATCTTCAGATTACAGTTTGTTCTTTAGACGGTTATAACGTTTCCAGATAAGCAGCTCTAACTAGTCTTAGAATCCAGTTCCAGAATCCAGTCCGATAAGACTCCCAGGGTGTTCTCAAATATGTATCCCTGACTAGTCTTGGGCCCCAGTTTTTACCTATCAACTTAGTGTTCAGTCTAGGACTATCCAATGGGAGTAGGACTTAGCACCGAGAGATCAGGGTTCCAGCGCACCCAGGTTCCCAGAACTACGTTGCCACCGTAGGTTTCAACTTTATTTGGCCTCATGGCCCCAGACTCTTGTGATCACCCAGTTCATGCCTTTATACCCTAGAAAGGTATATCCGGTCCTACTGATGGGCTGTGTACATTAGACTCCACGTCTAACTCACGTGGTTATATGTCAGTTAAAAACTATCCCACTAGTCAGCTCAGTTCACTTTCAAATCAGTTCAGTTCAGTATCTCAGAATAGGGCATGTCCTTGACCATCAAACAGGTCTTTTAGACCATCTCAATTATTTCAGTTATTTAGTTTAGTAGCTTTAGTTGTTCATTGTGTGTCTTTTCAGTTTAGCACTTTTATTCCATTGTGTTATGTTTTTTCCCACTTACTAAGTACATTCAAAGTACTAACGCATACTTTTATGCTGTATCATTTTATGATACAGTTGTAGGATCTCACTCTCAGCCTCACTAGCCGATAGCTCTCCGAAGACTTCGATTGTTCTAGTTGGTGAATCCTCATTCTTCGAGGATGGAGATTATTTAATTCAGTTACATTTTCTTTCCTTTTATTTAGATTTGGAGTTAGCTGGGGGCTTGTCCCAACAACTCATCAGTTGTAATGGCTTTCAGACATAGATTTGGTTTTTCAAACTTGTAGCTTTGTTCAAATATTTTCAAATATTATGAACCAGTTGTATTCTCTTATATGTTTATATTTTTGCTTTAAACTTCAGCTGCATATATTTAGATGTTACTCAGAATGCCAGTTTATGATAGACCAGGGGTTGACTTGGGTTATTTGTGACTCCGAGTATCGTGTTCCGTCCAGGGTGTAAACTCGGGGTGTGATAGTATAACTTTACCCAAATGCCCTTGAAGATTATAGATGCTTTGGAGACCTTTTTGGACCCTTTACCCTTCATTAGACGGCCTCTCCAGTGAGGAACCGGCATTTTGCCGGTGGCAATCCGTGGAGCACCAAGCATTAGCTAGTTGAAAATAGTGTCCTGTCATGGGGAACCGGCGGTTCAATGGTCAATTAGCCGATGACATTCCATGAAAGGCTGGTTGTTTATCTGGTCTGGGAAGTAGCTTCAGCATTTCGCTCTTCCAGATCCGCGTTTAGCTGATTCAAAGCATGTCTTTGCACCATTTCTTGAGCTCAAATCTTCTATTATCTTTGGCCCCTCTCCTTCATATGCTAACTTATCAAATTTCATTGCAAACTCCATGTGTTTTGCTAAATTTCATGCTTTCTCTATGCACGTGAAGTACCTAGAAAGAATTCAAGAGAAAGGGCATAAAATCCACATAAACAACTCAAAAACTAGGCAAAAACACATGCTTAGGAGCCTAATGAGTTAGTAACCAACTCATCACTCAACGATGTAGTTGTGAGGCTAATGTGTTGTGTTTAGAGGCTCGAAACACCACAAACATTGCTTTAACTTTGTGAGACAATGAATGAAGTCATATACTTGAACCGAGTTGAATGTAGCATTGCATGATTGTTAGGCCTTAACTCTAGATGTTTCTTAATATTGTTTTCCAATTATTTTGTGGTCACCTATAGATTTAGACAAAAATCCAAATCTTTGAAACTTTGACATTTGTGAAATTTGATTTGAACTAGATAAATTCGCTAAATAGACTAGACCCTATGGTTTTGACATCCGACTTTTTAAGAGTCACTATATTACTTGTAGGATCGCGTGCACGAGAGCGCAACAAGTTTTTAGCGCCGTTGTCGGGGACAGGAAACTTTTTGTGAATTTTTAGTTTTTTTGTTAGTTTTATTTTTATGAAAGTATTAAAAATCTTGGCCTTAGTCTATTTCATTGCAGATAACGGATTTGTCCTTGTAACACACTGGCAAGAAATAGAGAACTGCTGGACCCATTGTTGCAGCCTGCACGAAAGTTGCATTTGTTACGGAGAGAGGCTCTTGAGGAAAAGTTGCAGTTGTTATAAAGAGAAGTTCTTGAATGACAGCATCCACCAGTTAGACAAAAAGAGTTGTTGCTAGAAACAATCACAACTAGACCAGTTCGCGAAATGGCAATCCCACTATCGACAAATATGACCTCCAGCATATGCAAACTGGAGCCTGGAGGCAATTTTGAGCTCAAATAGAATATGGTGCAGCTATTGCACTCAAGTGGGCGATTCACTGGCATGACACATGAACACCCAAAGAAGCACCTACAAAACTTTCTAGAAATGAGTGACACTTTCATCCCCACCGGACTGTCAACCAATTATGTCATACTTACCCTTTTCCCATTTTCACTTTCGGGAGAGGCAAAGAGGAGGTTGAAGGTAGAGCCACCAAATTCCATCACTACCTGGGATGACCTAGCAAAGAAGTTCCTCATCAGATTCTTTTCATTCGGCAAGACTGCAAAGCTCAGAAGCGAGATACTTAGTTTCAAGCAGAGACCAAAGGAAAATCTATACTTGGCTTCAGAGAGACTCAAATCATTATAGAGAGACTGCCCTCACCATAAATAGTCAAACTAAGTGTTAGCCCACACTTTTGGGGAGAGTCTAGATCCTCACACTAGAATCTTACTAGACTCTGCATTAGGTGGGCAAGCACTTGTGAAGACCTATGACAAATTGTACACTCTGTTGGACAGGATTGCCCAAAGAAATTTAGAGTGGCACGGTGAATCATCCAAAGGGGAAAGAGGCAGCGGGCTTATTGAAGTTTATGGTGTCAATGCATTCGCAGATTAGTTGGCTTTACTCTAGCACCGGATGATGACTCAGTTCAGCAAACTACGTATGACACAGTAGCAGGCATAGGTTAATGCAATTCAACTAGCTCCAAGCTGGTGTGAGATATGTGGCAATAGCGAGCATGGTGCAGACTCTTGTGGAGCCAATCCAAAGTTCGTAAATTTTTTAGGTAATGTGCCGAGAGGTAATTAGAACTATGAAAACACCTACAACAAGAACTGGAAGAATCACTCGAATTTCTCTTTGGGTGGTAATCAGAGTCAAAGCTACCAGCAACCTCAGCAGCAGCAGTACCAGCAGCAGAACAAGCAGAATAGTGGCCAGTCTAGCAACATCGAAGAGATGTTTGCAGGAATGGCCAACTAGACCGAGATGGAAACCGATCAGGAAAGGATGGTGGCAGACTTAAAATATCAGCAGCTGGCTACCCGAAATATAGAGAAGAAAATGGGTCAGCTGAAAGCTACTTAGTATAATAGACTTCGGTCGGGGGGGGGGTGTTTATCTAGTGATACAGATCCAAACCCTTGACAGGTCATGGCCATCAGTCTAAGGAGTGGCAAGTAGTTGGATGATACACCTCAAAAGGAGAAGAAAAATGAGGTGCAGCTAGAGTTGGTTAGACTCAGTCCATTAGTGGACAAGAGCACAGAGAAGGATGCTGCAACACATAGTGCACAATCATCATTGCAGCCAATACATAGACCACCACCTCCATTCCTGTAAAGGCTCAAGAAGAGAAAGGAGGATGCGTGTTTTCAGAAGTTCTTTGATATCTTCAAGGAACTTCACATAAATTTGCCCTTACTTGATATTTTGTAGGGAATGCCTAAGTATGAAAAGTACTTAAAGGATGTGGTAGCTAACAAAGTGTGGCTGGTGGATATCCAGATTGTAGTACTCACTGAGAAGTGCAGTTTTAGGGTAACGAGCAAAATACCCAAAAAGCTCAAAAACCCAGGGAGATTCACCCTCCCCATACATATAGGTGAAGCAGGTATAATGAGGGCCTTGTGTGATTTAGGGGCGGCAATGAATCTGATGCCCCTATCTCTATTCAATACACTTGGTTTGGGGAAACCAAGGCCCATAAGAGTGATACTGCAGCTAGCGGACAAGTCAATGGTGGCCCCCCAGGGGATTATTGAGGACCTGCTCATAAAAGCAGGTAAATTTATCATACTTGCAAATTTCATTATTTTGGATTTTAAGGTTGATGACAAGGTACCCCTCATCTTGGGACGGCCATACCTAGCTACTGGTGGAGAGATAATTGATGTAAGAGCTAGCACCATAAAAATAAGGGTAAATGATGAGGAGGAGAACTTCAGAGTATATCAGGAGATCAACCCTCCCACACGCTATAGAGATCTTTGCTAGATCAGTATGGTGACAGATGCTTAGTGTGGGGTGATGGATTCCATGGGTCCACTTTTGCAGGACATTCTGAAAATTAAGCCCAAGTCTGATAGGAGTAATATTTGAAGGTAAATGATACGATGGAGTTAAAGAGGGGATATATGAAGGCTTTTCCCTCTAAAAACAAAAAAAAAGGATATGGTTCCCAAAAGGGACAAGTTGTTTGAGGATATCCTGAAAAGGATGGTTCACTCGTGCCGCAATGTAAAATTAGGCGCTTTTTGGGAGGCAATGCAACGGTACCACAGACACATTTTTTTCTTTCATTTACTTCACTGGTTTCTATTGTTTGTAGTTGACTTAAGTACAGGAAAAAGGGGAAGTCTGAGTATCCTTAAAAGCAGAAGTTAAGGAGCATGTCAAAGCATAAGTGTGGGGTTGGTGACCCATGTGTTTAAAATGGATGGAAATATACTGCTAGCTAGGCCTAGAGGCCTCAGAAAGTATCTCTCACCTTTAGTTTGGATTTCAAATTATGCTTTGGGGACATAACATAATTTAAGTGGGGTGAGGGGTAAATTTAAAAATATTTGTGATGTTGGTTTTTGGTTGAAGTGTTGCTTGGTGTAAAAAAATGTTTGCTTTAAAAGTTGGATTTGAGCACATTTCACCCACCATTTGGTTTTTCTTTTCAATTCTTTTCTGAAGGGTGGCACTTTGAACCGAGAATAAAATGTTTTTCTTTTCTGTACATAGTTGTTTTAGTCATAGTTAAGGACTTTCCCCGACGATGGATGGATGACAACCGTGTTGAGGGAAACTTAGTCATTAGGATTTTTCTTTTGATCCCTTAACTAATTGACTACTTGATACTTTTATTGAGTATTATACATGGTTGTAAGATGCAAGTGGTTGTAATTGTGAAGCATGTTGAGCATAGTGTATGACTTTGTTTAAGACAATTTGGCACGGGTATGTGACTCTATATGCTTAATGCCTAATTCTAAATTCTTGTGATTAGCTGAGTTAAGAATCTGTATGAATATGTCTTGAATTGAGCATGTGCACTAAATGTAAGGTTTCTTGAATATTCCATGCGATTTTGTAGTGTCTCAAACTTGCTTGGTGTGTTTGAAAAATGAAATGAGAGATGTTAAATGTAAGAGATGATTTAGGCATTTCTTTGAATGAGCCTAATTTTCATCCTTTGCTTTACCTGCCTTAATGTCTAATCCTAGTTGGGAAAATTATTTGTGAGAGTGAGCTTAATTCCTATTTATATACCCATACTTGTATAATTTGAAAAATTAAGAGTGAAAATGGGTATCTTTCTTATTGTGAGGCCACATGTTTTAGGAAGGATGAAATTCTATCAGACTTCTTGATTGGTTAAATTGCATGAGTTTTCTAAGTTTTAGAGTAGATTCTTGAGGCTAGGAGGCCCTAACTTAGTTGTATGTGATTTTAGTTGGTTATATACATCGCATGTTCTATTCTAAACTTTCTATCTAAATTAATCATTCTAGCCTTAACTTGATTCATCCTGCTTCGATTGGATATTGTGAGTCCTCCATGTGCATGAGATGTAATGGAGTTGTTTGAGGACAAACAAGGCTTTAAGTGTGGAGTAGTGAACTTGGGCATATTTACATGTTCGAGTGATATGTCATACCGTATTTTGAGTCATGTTTGTTAATGAAATTGATTATATATTCATGTAATTTTATATGTATGTGTACATGAACTAACCAACGTAATTAGCCCATTTTTTGTAGGTGAAATATACTAAGGAGGGGCTGAAAAAGGTGTTTAATGCACAAGAGGCAAGCATGGAAATGATTGCACAAGATAATATAATTGATGTTCCAAGAAGTAGGCTGGTCGTGTTAGGAGCCGATGCCACACTAAGCGTGTGCCGCATCCATAGCCGTGCCACGCCAAAGACGTGCGCGCGTGTGAGGGCAAGGCAACAGCACCAGTACGTGATAGCGCCTTGCCACACCCTGCATCCTACATGACCAGTGGCATGCCACGCTGGGTGACGTGCACCAGTGCAATGCCAGCCTGTCGAGAATTCCAATGAGCGTACGCGACAGCTCCGTGTCACGGAGGCTATGCTGCGCGATAGGCAGCATGACATGGAGATGGATCACCCATGGCAAAATTTTGTAAATTTCCATTTAGTATAAATTCAAGACTTAGGTCATTTTTTATATTATCACGACATTATTTCTGGAAAACACGAAGGAGCGAAGGGAGAACAATGAAAACTCACCTAGGGTTTGTTTTTCCTCATTTCTTATTTACCATTTCTTGTAATTATTAGAATTCAATCATGTTTATGAATCATTATATGAAAATGAGTGGCTAAAACCCTTCTTTTAGGATTGAGGCCACATGACATGAATGTTTTAGCTAGTTCAAGTTTTATTTGTTGTTTGTCTTGCATTCTTGTTATTTATCATTTTAATGATTGATTAGCATTCAAATGCATGTATTATGCTTAGCCAAAATCTTAAAAGAAGAACACCTAGGTGAGAATTAAGAATGCAGGAAGCAAGTTCAAAGTCTTCAAGACTTTATTCGCGGTTAGGATAGATATATACCTAATTCGCCTTACTTGGTTACAAAACGGGAAGATAGCTAGGCACCTACTTAGAATTGTCACATCACCGCTCGTAGAAGTAGTTGTGGAACTAAATTAGGTTAAATGGTTAGAGGTTTGAAAGTACATAACCAACCATTCCACATAGTTAATTGCTCATGAATTAGGATGTCATATTCCCGCTCAACGATATAGTTGTGAAGCTAATTTATTGTGTTTAGAGGCTCAAAACACCATGAACATTGATTTAACTATGTGAGAAAATAAATGAAGTCATATACTTGAACCGAGTTGAATGTAGCATTGAATTATTGTTAGCCTTAACTCTAGATGCTTCTTAATATTGTTTTCCGATTACTTTGTGATCACCTATAGATTTAGACAAAAATCCAAATCTCTGAAATTTGACACTTGTGAAATTTGACTTTACACTTAAACTTGATAAACTTGCTAAATAGACTAGTCCCTGTGGGTTCGACATCTAGCTCTTCAATAGTCACTGTATTACTTGTATGACCCCGTATGGTTACGCATGCGCTAGAGCACAACAATGTTTTGGCCCCTTTTCATGGTTCTACCCTTGGCAAGGAATGAACATCCTCCCAACTAGGAGTTTATAGGTTGGGTTCCAGGTGTGCTCGTGTGGGGCATGTCGGTTATAAGAATCTCCCATTGTTCCTTATATTTATGATATTTTGGTTTGAGCTATGTTTTTACAGGATTTCTCTTATAATTGCTCATGAATTAGGACGTAATGTTATGAATAGTTTTGAAAACCTTGATCCCTTATGTCTACGTTATGGTTATTACTTCATGTTTTGGATTTTCATACTCTTATGTATTTTAAATTGTTCGTTTACTTACTTTGCATACTCAGTACATTTCAAGTACTAACCACATACTCTATTGTGTATTGTCTTATAATATAGGTCCAAGAGATCAAGTTCTGTCCCGCCATTAGCCGCTCCCATTCCAGTCCAGTCAACCTATACTGTTGGCGAGTCCTCATCTACCAAGGACATCTACTTAGCTCTTTTTTGTTATCTTTCAGTTCTGAACATAGAGAGCTAGTAGGGGGTGCTGTCCCATCAGCTCACCAGATAGTATATGCTTATTCAGACATTATGTAGTTTATTCAGTTTTTGGCAAGTGTTAACTATTCATACTTTCAAGCGTTATTTATTCATACTTTTACTTTATTCATAATATGGTTGATTTCCCTTTTAGTTATGCTCTTGAATTTCTATGATTATGCCATGAGTCAACTTGGTCTATTCGTGGTTCTAGGTCCCATGTTTCGATTCAGGGCTCTAGCTCGGATCGTGACAGTTAGGGCTCATTAGAAAAATATCTACATTATTTCCTATGTATGTTAGTTCCTTTTTAGGTGTTATTTAAAATATAGTGATTTATCTTGGCCATACAATGATACAATATTATTGATTTAACAATATCCTACATGAAAGCATGATATTATTGATAATGTTGGTTTTATGCATCAAATTCTATATATTTCAAGTTATATAATATTTTTGACAAAATAGAATGTAAAAGATCATATACATTTAGAGAACAAAGTTTATGGTCCATAAAATTAAAATAGTGACCAGATCTTTATTCGTTGTTGATTTTTTAGGACTAGCGAAAAGTAGTTTCTAAAGAGTTTAACGACCGAAAATATGGTACCAAAAAGTCTTTTAGACGCCAAAATTTACTGGCCGCTAATAACCTTTAGTGACCAGTCAAAAAATCTCGTCCCTAAAGACTTTTAGCAGCAAAGCCTATAGAGATGGGGGCGACTGGAACCATTTTTACTGTCCCTAATAGCAATCTTTCTTGTAGTGATTGAACAACCCCTTCATGCTCAGCAATTGCATCATTTTACTTGTAATATTGAACTTAATAACTGGCAATGGAGGTGGAACAATGGCTCAGTGTAACCAACTTTTCCCTTCTTGAACTCCTCCTCGAAGAGCACATTCTGTACAACATTACGTCCATGATGATGAGGGGGTTTTTTCTGTTCCTCTCTACCAAGGCGGCAGCAAGATCAGTGACGCCCTTCTAGTTGTTTCAGCTAGTTGGGCTTCCTCTGCTCATTGCACAGCTTCAGCTTGCTGCACTTTAGTCATCTCATCCTGTGGGAGATTAAGTTGTGCCATAGGGTTAGCCATGCTAACTTGTGACAAATCAAAAACAAAAACATAAAAAAAAACATAAATCACGAAATAAAGACTACTAGAAGAATTTAAACACTAATTAACTATTTCAAAACTGTATTCCCAGCAACGACATCAAAATTTGATCATGCCCAAATTATACCTAGAAATGAAGTATAATACGGTCACTGTCAAATATAGTAACCCAATTAGGTTAGGGTTGATTGCCATAATAATAGGATACATATAATATGTTAATGATGACTAAATCGATCAATATTCAATATTTCAGAAGGGGGGTTGCAAATATAGGAAAAAGTAACTTTAAAACGTGATTAAGTTGTTATCAAATTGATGAGATAAAAGTAGGATTATGTTCTAGTGATTTCATAATGTAGTAGGCTTATTTTATTAGTGATCTATCCTAGTGAATTTTTTGTAAGACTGACGATTAAGCTCATCTAACATCTCTCGACCTAAATAGATGAATTTCACCTAAATCCTCTCGAACTTTAGGTGTGTACATTTTGCCCTCTCCATAAGCCATCGACTAACTATCCTCGGTAAAATCTCAAGTTAATTAGATGAGGGTTGGCAGCCTCAAATTTCTATTATTATTCTCATTTCCTAACATCAACCTCTTTGGTCAAGAAAGTTGATGATACAAAAATGTTTCAACATTTACAACCACTAAAACTCATTAAGACTAAGAGAATAACAATCCACTCAATTCACTATTCAAGAATTACTATCTTATTTTGCCTACTTTCATTAGTCCATCATGGTTTCCCCAACCCTATCTCAAGAGATTTAGCTGCTCATGTTTGAGAAAATAATAACATAAGATTTATGAGAAGTCATACTAAAATACTTACAATAATATGAAATTGTTTGGCAATTCTTTAAAGCTAATATGAATCACAAAGAACTTGATATTTTTCCTCCAACACTAGTATGGAATAATGTTTTCCATACTTACAACAATGATGATCAAAAAATAAGTGGTAAATTCAACTTTCACAACTGCTTAGACTAATGTTCGACTTTGTATGATCGAATGTGTCTAAAAACATCCTAAAAGGGGATATATGTAGTGGTAGAGTGAAGATGCATTGCTCCTACTTGGACTAGAATTGGACTTTGCAACTTCTGCTCCTACTTGAACGAGGATTAGATTTTGAAAAAGCTTGACCGCTTGGGACTACCCTGCATGCTGCAGCCTTCATCACACGAGCAGCATAGCTCAGCACAGCGCCTGGTGTATTGGATTGCCCTGCATGTTGCTCAGGATGTTGCGATGTCCTTGCCTATGCACTGTTGAGTTCCTTCAATATTGCCTTTCTCAACCCTGATTTGGAGATACTTGCTTTTGAAGCTCTGAATAATTCCAAATCTGCTAAGTTTATCCCTGTAAACATCTAATCATGTGTGTTAACTCTCCTTCACAAATATCATATAAAACCAAAAATAAAACACATTATTTGTTTCTCAAAACATAGCTAAACATGGGCAAAATATGGTGAATAAGTGCATAAATATGCCCAACAACACACGTGAATGCACGAGTTAGGAGAAAGTCTTTATAGAGTTAAAACTCAATCGCATGAACTAAAGTAGGAAAAAAGGAAGGTATTTCCTAATGCCCTGTAGTCTCCCTCTTATAGATGTGGCGCACTTCACACCTATAAGAATGACACTACTAGAAACGGCTTTATAGACATACTAGGACTCTTTAAACCTAAAGCTCTGATACAAAGTTTGTCACGCCCAGAGCCTGCACCCTAGGCGTGGTAGGCGCTTAAATCACCTAGTGGTCCAAATGAACTCTTGGCCTGGCTTACTACTAGCTGAGATTCACAATAAAATAATAGGAAAGTGATAACTGAAGTAAGCTCAATTTAATAAAATAATATTTATTAACTGAAACTAAAAATAATGTTAATAAGTAACTTTTATGACTCAACTAGATGACTAATCTATGAAGCCTCTTGTCACGACCCGAGCCTACACCCTGGACGTAACACGGTACTTGAAGTCACAAGTGACCCCAAGTCAACCCTTGGTCTATCATTCACTAGCATTCTGAGTAGCATGCACAGCGGAACTTCGAAATAATATCATAAAATACTTATGAAAGACAAGTCTAAAAACATAAAGTTCAAAACATTTGAATAATACTGATAAGTCTGAAAATCATGTTTGTCTGAAAACCATCTAACTAAAGAGTTGCTAGGAAAACCCCCCAGCTAACTCTATGTCTAACTGAAACTATTAAATAACTGAAGGAAGGAAATAATGCCCTCGGATGATGAGGACTCACACTTCAACTGCTGAGGAGGCGAATCTGAACTGCGGGGGCTAGCGGTGTTGAGTTTGAGAACCTGCAGCTGTATCATGAAATGATACAGCATAAAAGTATGTGTCAGTGCTTTGAATGCACTGAGTAAGTGAGAGAAACATGAATAATATGATATAACTAGTAACTGAACTGATATGACATGAAATGACCAACTTAAATGCTGAAAACTGACACAACTACTGTAGAATTGATATGGTCAAAAATGACCCTGACTGATGGTCATAAACATGTCCTAAATCTAAGATACTGAGTCTGAGATACTGCAGTGAACTAATTTGAGCTGAGAAATCTGGGAGTAAACTGAACTGACTAGTGGGAGAGTCTATAACTGACATATAACCACGTGAGCTAGACGTGGAGTCCGATGTATACACCCCACTGGTAGGACCCAATATACCTTGCCTGGATACAAAGGCACAAACTGTGTGATCACAAAAGTCTGGGGCCAATTAGGCCAAATATTACTGTAACTTACGCTGGCAACGTAGTTCTAGGAACCTGGGTGTGTTGGAACCCCTGCCCCGTCGGTGCTAAGTTCTACTCCCACCTGAAAACTTAAACTGAACTACGAAGCTGATAGATTGAAATTAGGGTCCACGACTAGACAGGGACGTATAACTGCATGTAACCTGAGAGTCTAATTGGACCAGATTCTGAAACTGGGTTCTAGACTCGTCAGATCTGCTTATTTGGAAGCGTCATAACCATCTAAGAACAAGTTGTAACTGAACTGGGGTCCTGGGGCTAGTCAGAGCTATATAACTAGAATATCATGACCGCCTAATGGACCAAATAGCTATAATCTGAGTCTGATTCTGATAACTAAGAGGCACGACTGACACCTCAGGAAAAGACTGAAGTCAAACTTATTAGTTGATAAATTTTCTGAAAGATTTTGAAGGGATTCTACATTCGAACTGGTCTGAACCACTAGCAGCCAATAGAGAACTCAACTTATTCCACAACACGGGAACTCCATAATGTGGAAAAAAATCAAGAATTAAAGGAATCTCATCCGACAAGGATAAACTCATTCTTATCAATGAAATAATTTCTCAACAAATATATAGTAAGAATTTCTAGGAAATTCAGCCCAAAACATTCTACATTCACTAGATGAAATTTGATAAGCAAAATCATTACTCGAATGTTAGGGCTTAAATCCACTCTTGTACGAATATTGACAATTTAATTAGGAACTGATGAAGATAATATGAAAAACCAACATAGATATTATTCCAGGTGGAATTAATGAAAAATTACATGGAACTCATTCGTATTCGGAAGCTCAGGGCTAAAACTGATAAGGGAGTTATGGGGGAGATTTTGGGAGACACAAGGGAAGCACAATTCCCTTGTTAAATTCCAACATACCTGATAAAAATTCACCCAAAGAAGGGGACTTGAACTGCTATAATAGATGAGAACCCTAAGCTTTCTTGAGAGTTTCTTGAGAGAATTTTTGATAAGTTCCCTAAGAATAAACATGAGAATGAGGGGAGGAACCGTCCAAACCCTCTAACAAGTCTGATTTCACATCCAAAATGTCGTAGTTTAAAGCTCACGAGAATAGAAAATCACTAAATAGCCCTTAGAAATTTGCTGGGAAGAACTGTCAGGTGTCCCTAATGGGTGACCTAATGGGTGGTGGTGGCTAACAAAAACTCGTGATCACTCCCGTCAGGTACACTGCCTGGGATCCCTAGTAGGTCACCACGAGGGACCTAACCAGTCGTGGACCACACTATCTCATTTTGGAGATTTAATGCTAAGTCCAGTAACGAGTCATCGGTACATATGACGGCTCATTGCACCCATTCGTCAAGTACACTGATCAACTAAATATACTCTCAACTCAGACCAGACCACGAGTGACTTAACGGGTCATGGTCGGTGACCACATCTCATGATGTCCCTCGTTGGGTACACTACCTCCCTCCTTTGCATTATCCAACCTTCTTCTCATGACTCACCTAATGAGTCATGAGGTTACTTAACGACTTGTCAGGTGGGCCATCCTGCAACATTTCTATAGTTTTTCAGATTTTTTAATTTAAGTCCCGGAATTAGATTTTGACTTTTTGGGGCATTAAAATATCTCCCCCTTGTAAACATTCATCCTCGAATGTTAGAAAAACACACAGGAAGCAGAAAAATTTCATGAAACTTTCACAGTACTGCTCATTTAACTATAAAACTGCCGGAATAACTACCTCCATTTCAACATACATAACTGAACTGAATTTACCTATCATACATACATTCAAAAACATAAAAGAGACTCGAACATCTAAACTGAGTCAGGAAAACTAAACTGAGTTCTAGGGTCATCACTAATATCTCAAGTTGTACTGGAGCCGGTAGGGAACAAGTGCGGGTATTTGGCTATCATATCTGCTTCGGCCTCCCATGTAGCTCCCTCAACCTACTGATTTCTCCATAAGACTTTGAATGAAGCTATTTCCTTGTTTCTCAGCTTACGCACCTGACGGTCAAGGATCTGGATTAGTACTTCCTCATATGAGAGACTTTCTTTTATTTCTACACTGTCCAATAGCACAATTGAGGTTGGATCTACAATGCACTTCTTCAAAAGTGACACATGGAAAATTGGGTGCACAACTGCTAGTTCTGAAGGTAACTCTAGCTCATAGGCTACATCACCGATACGCCTAAAAATTCTATAAGGTCCCACAAACGTTAGACTGAGTTTCCCCTTCTTTCCAAACCTCATCACCCCTTTTATGGGCGAAATTTTCAAGTATACCCAGTCATCAACTGCAAACTCTAACTCTCTTCTCCGTATATTAACATAAGATTTCTGGTGACTTTGAGCTATTTTCAACCTTTCTCGGATAAGCTGAACTTTATGAATTGCCTCGTGAACCGAGTTTGGCCCTATCAAGGTGGCTTCACCAACTTCAAACCACCCTATAGGAGATCTACACCTTCTACCATACAATGCTTCAAATGGGGCCACCTATGGATGCTAGAATGGTAGTTGTTGTTAAACGCACACTCAATAAGAGGCAGATGGTCATCCCAATTACCCTTAAAATCGATCGCACACACTCTTAGCATATCTTCCAGAGTTTGAATAGTCGCTCAACTTTCCCATTTGTCTAAGGGTGAAAAGTTGTACTTAGCTTCACCTGAGTGCCAAGTCCCTTCTGAAAAGACTTCTAAAAATGGGAGGTGAACTGGGTATCCCTGTCTGAAATAATGGCTAATGGCACCTTATGATGTCTAACCAGCTCCTGAATATAAAGTTTAGCATAGTCCTTAGCTGAATCTGTGGTTTTCACTGGGAGGAAATGTGCTGACTTAGTCATTCGGTCTACTACTACCCAGATTGAGTCATGCTGCCGACGAGTCCGAGGTAGAACAGTAATGAAGTCTATGTTTACTTCTTCCCACTTCCATATGGGTATGATGATATCCTGGGTCTTACCTCCTTGTCTCTGGTGTTCTACCTTAACTTGCTGGATGTTCTGGCACTTAGCTACAAATTCAGCTACGACTCTTTTCATGCCATTCCACCAGTAAATATCCCACAAATCATGGTGCATTTTAGTAGTATCGGGGTGAATAGATTATCTCGAGCTGTATGCCTTGGATAGTATTTGTTGTTTCAAGTTACCAACATCCGGTACACAACTTGCCCTGATAACGGAGCACCCCATCTCCCCCTTGGTAGAAAGCTTCTATCTCTTTTCTAAGGAATGCTTCCTTAAGTTTAAATAAAGTGGGATACTCATCCTGTGTAGATTTGACTTCAACTACCAAAGATAAATCTCACCCGCTTTGCATTACCATGCCACCTTCAGCTGAATCCACCAAATGCACCCCTACCGAGATAGCATGTGAACTTCTTTCGCTAACTCCCTCTTTCCTTCCTTAATGTAAGCCACACTTCCCATAGACCGTCTGCTTAGGGCGTCGGCCACCACATTGGCCTTACCCAAGTGATACAACACACTCATATCATAATCCTTTAGCAGTTCCAACCACCGTCTTTGATGTGGATTTAGGTCCTTCTGGCTGAACACATACTGAAGGCTCTTGTGATTTGTGAACACATCCACGTGAGCCCCGTACAAGTAGTGTCTCCATATTTTTAATGCGAATACCATCACTGCCAACTCCTCATGAGTTGGATAATTCTTCTCATGAATTTTGATCAGTCTGAAGGCCTAGGCTATCACTTTGCCCTTCTGCATCAGAACGCAATCGAGTCCAACTCTGTAAGCATCACAATAAACAACTAACCCATATGATCCTTATGGTAAGGTTAACACTGGAGCGGTAGTGCGTCAAGTCTTCAACTCTTGGAAACTCTTCTCACACTCGTCTGACCACTGGAATTTCACCTTCTTCTGAGTTAACCTGGTCAGAGGAGATGCTATGGAGGAGAAACCTTCCACAAACCATTGGTAATAACTGCTAAGCCTAGAAAACTCATGATTTCAGTAGGAGAGGTAGGTCTGAGCCAATCCTTCACTGTTTTTATCTTATGAGGATCTACTGGTATCCCTTCCTTGAGACCACATGACCCAAGAAGGTCATTGACTTCAACTAGAATTCACACTTGTGGAACTTGGCCAATAGCTAGAGATCTCTAAGGATCTGTAATGCTAACCTTAGGTGATTGGCATGATCTTCTTCATTTTTGGAGTACACCAGAATGTCATCCATAAATACAAAGACGAACATATCCAAGTACTGCTTGAAAATCCTATTCATCAAATCCATGAAGGCTTCTGGGGTGTTTGTGAGTCCAAAGGACATCACCACAAACTCGTAATGACCATACCAAGTTCCGAGTGTTATTTTTGGTATGTCACACTCTCTGACCCTTAGTTGATGGTATCCTGACCTAAGATCGATCGTGGAGAAAGATTTGGCTCCCTAAAGTTGGTCGAACAGGTCATCAATTCTGGGTAGAGGATATCTATTCTTAACGGTGACCTTGTTCAGCTGAAGGTAATCTATGCAGATTATGAAGGTACCATCTTTCTTACACACGAATAGCACTGGAGCGCCCCAGGGAGAGATGTTGGGTCTGATAAAACCCTTGTCAAGAATAGCTTTTAGTTGCTCCTTCAACTCCTTCAGCTCAGTTGGAGCCATTTTGTAAGGAGGAAGGAGATAGGCTGATTATCTGGGAGGAGAACTATTCCGAAGTCTATTTCCCATTCAGGGGGAACTCTGGGAAGATCCTCAGGAAAATCATCTAGGAACTCGCTGACTACTAGAATTGACTGGATGGTTGGAGTCTAAGAGTTGGAATCCTTGGCCTGAACCAGATGATATAGACATCCTTTGGAAATGAGTTTCTAGGCCTTAAGATAGGAAATAAACCTACCCTGAGGCGCTGAATTGTTAGTTGTCCATTCTAATACTGGATCCTTAGGAAAATGGAACTTGACAACTCTAGTTCTGCAATTAACTTAGGCATAGAAGGAGTGTAACCAATCCATGCCAAGAATAAGGTCGAAATCGACCATGTCTAGCTCTACAAGATCAGTTGGAATTACTTTGTTCATGACTGAGACTGGACAATCTCTCTACTGTTACACCCCATAAATTCTCGACATGTAGATGGCCTATTCGCATATTGGTTAAGAGTT
Organism: Datura wrightii; assembly: GCA_035772735.1. Taxonomy (NCBI): domain Eukaryota; kingdom Viridiplantae; phylum Streptophyta; class Magnoliopsida; order Solanales; family Solanaceae; genus Datura; species Datura wrightii. The sequence continues at coordinate 101,652,647 of JASDFA010000019.1, read as the reverse complement.
TTTGAATGCCATACATGCTAGGAAAAGGCCCGGGGAAAGCTCGGATAAGAAATCCGTCGAACCATCGCGGGAGGAGCCGGGATAGAACCCCTCCACGATGGCAACGTGCCACGGAGGGAGGGCCTCCGTGTTAGCTCCATGTCACAGAGGCCCTGTCCAGGCCCAACTATATAAGCCCCTCCACTTCGGTTTTAAAGTTACTTTTCATATAATTTCCAGTAAGGTCGAGGGAAAACAGAGGGAGATGAGGTTTCTTGATAATTTACTTCCGATTACGCCGTCAAACGCAGTCCAAACTCAAATTAACTCCAGATACTGAGGTATTAAGCAGTAAGGAGCATTCCTACGTATTTAGTTTTGTGAAATTCGGCCGGCGAATCGTCGTGCTACTAAACTAAAGTAAGTGGAATTGCTCCAAATTAGTGTCAATATACTCCTAGCCCTAAAGTCAGTATTTCTCCCTTCTGGACTTTCGAGAAATAGCGAGTTTATGACCGTTTTTCGATAAGCCAAAGTTTGGGCTATATATATATTGAAAGTGATATTTTCTTCTAGAATATTAGCGTATTTAGTTCTAATTGACATATATATGAATGCAGTTGGGAGAAATAGCAGAAATACTGACCGAACTACGCAAGTTAGTCGAGAACTCTGAAACGAAGGTATGTAAAGCTAATTCCTTTGGCAAATTAGTAATCCAGTACAGTAAATAGCGTGATGTATAGACGAAAGAATTCAGAAGCCGAGAATTGAGTCCAGTATGAGTTTAGCAAGTGTGTTTTGAATCTAGCAAGCATGTTTATAATGTTGTTATATATATATTCAGAATAAAAGTTAGTAATGCAATATCAGACAGTCAGATGATAACTCAGTTATAGTATAATCAGACAGTTAGATAATATCTCAGATATAGTATAGTCAATATGAGAATAAGTATAACACAGAAAAGAGTTCAAAATGAGAAATCAGAGTACAGTTAGTAATTTCAGTTTAAACATGCTTGCTATATGTGATTATTGTTTGTTGAGACCTGTTTGTGTTATGGGGGCATCCTTTGAGCGTCCTCGCCGCCCCTGGGTTTGTAACAGTGTCGACCCACCGTGGGTGGGGATACGCCATTCCAAGGAGTGGTATGCCGTCCGCAGTAGGACGAAGATGGGATAGAGCATTCCCCATATCAGGCTGATCAGCATAGCAGTATAGCTTACCCTGTTGTGCGCTTGCGTCCAGGAAGCAGATTACAGATATAGATACAGATACAGATTACAATTTACAATATAGGAGTCCTTCAGGCTCAGACACAGTTATTTATATCAGAGGCCATAGCCCGAGCTGGAGACCCAGGGGGCCGGTAGAGGTGCTCGTAGTTAATAGACGAGTGGAGTGATTTATTTTTGGATGGTTTTGACCCGGGTAGGGGTATATAGATTGTGTGTTGGTTGGAACCTTCCGGCTTATGGGGACTGTTATAGGTTCTTATGTTATATATATATATATGTATATACATGATATCTACTAGTTGATAGATAGCAGGTCGCCATGACGACAGGTATGATTCTACCTTACCTTCAGTACAGGTAAGCCTATTTCAGATCCTGCTAGTTCAGACAGTTTCAGATACTTCCTGCTATTCAGAATTTACTAGCATTATTGTTTAAGTTATGTTCAGTTTGCCTTACATACTCGGTACCAGTGGTACTGATGCCCGTTTGGGGCACTGCATTACTTGCCTGCAGGTACTCATAGACGAGGAGCCGATCCCTCGTGATTCTATCCAACTAATTGAGTCATCAGCTCCTGTCATCCGGAGCTAGACAGCTAGAGGTCCATTTCATTTTCTTTTGTTGTATAGTACGGGTAGGTCGGGGCCCTGTCCCAACCATCTTATCAGTATTCCTAGAGGCTTGCAGTCTGTATATATTTCCCTGTGGTTAGTTGTGCCGATCGTGTGGGGCTGTGCGTATGTTTAGTTGTTTATGTTGGCCGTGTGAGGCCTTATCCAGTCAATAATGGTGACCCTGCCGGTCACGTAGTTGTTCAGCATTTGTTATATTGATTTAGAGTTAACTAGACAGCATTGTGGCCTTGTTGGCCCGCATAGGTTTCCCTATATGAGAATGATTCTGGTTAGCTGATGTTACAGTACAGGTGGCTTAGGCCTAGTCGGCCGGAGGCTGTATTTACAGCCGCTATATAGCCGTTGATTTCTTGAATCTGAGTTAGAGCCAGCCAGGCACCAGAAGTGGTTAGGCTCAGTAGTTTAGTAGTTTAGGTCCTAATAGGGAACCAGGTGGCAGTCATACCCCTCAAGGCAAACATGGTATCAGAGCAGGTCGTGTCCCAGGGAGTCTGCAAGTCGTGCTAAATAGAGTCTTGTCTTTGGATGTGTTGTGCACCACATACTGTAGGCAGGAGGCTTCAACGCATGATAGGATGGTTACTCTTCCTTCATATTCCATCATGCCATAGAATAGTACAGTATAGGGTCGAGTTCTTAAAACATATCATATTCTTTGTCTATAGATTAAAAAAATGGCAGACCGGCGACACCCTGCCACGGGTAGAAGGTTGGATACAGGAGCAGGAGAAGGCACTGGCAGGATGCCTCAGCTTCATTTAGAATCAGCCAGATCTGAGGGCGTTATAGAGTCATCATCACAGCCTTCTCACCAGGAGCCATTTATAATGACACCGCCTCCGACAGCTCCTGTACCTACACTATCCGACCAGGAAGTTCGCAGTGCAGTTGTAATGTTGGCGCAAATGATGGCCACTCAGTGCCAGTCACTACCACCTGTAACAGCAGAGCCATCAGGTGGATTTGGCAGTTCGAGGGTTAGGGAATTCTTGGCTTTGGGTCCCCCACAGTTCACAGGGTCAAATCAGGCAGAGGACCCCCAGGATTTCCTAGATCAGATGCAGAGAATCTTCCGGGTCATGCATGTGACACCTACAGAATCAGTTGAGCTAGCAGTATTTCGGTTGCGAGACATTGTTGTATTATGGTACGAGAGTTGGGAAAGGTATCGAGGGAGAGATGTTGCCCCTCCGACCTGGTCCAGCTTCTCGGAGGCCTTCCTTGACCGTTATTTGCCACAGGAGATCCGGCAGGCCCGGATGGATCAGTTTTTGCATTTGGAGCAGGGGGCGAGGAGTGTATGAGCATATGCCCTATTGTTTGACTCCCTAGCCCGCTATGCTCCAACTTTTGTGGACACTATGCCATCCAGAGTCCATCGGTTCATTATGGGTCTGAACACAGAATACATTGAGGCATGCCTGACAGCTACATTATGGGAGGATATGGACATTGCCCGGGTGCAGGCCTTTGCCCAGACTATTGAGGGCCTCAGACAGTGGCAACAGGACAGTAGACAGATAAATCAGGAGCAGTGCCACAGGGATAGATCAGATGATATACAGAGGGAGATTCAGAGAGGACCCAGGCCCCGGTTGTTAGACAGGCCCCCTAGACCCCACCTCCATCACAACAGCAGAGGGGTAGATTTGTTCATTGAGGGCAGCAGAGTCTGGTGGCAGTTCTCGAACGATGGATTCACCTCATCAGAGGAGGGTGGAGCAGAGAAGATACACACCCCCACCCTGCCCTATTTGCAGCCGACCTCACATCGGAGCTTGTAGATATGGCTCCTCAGGATGTTATATATGCGGGCAGGAGGGGCACTTGATGAGGGATTGTCCGGCCGGGGGAAAGGTAGCCGTGATACCCAGGATAGGACATCAGTAGGACCACGAGCTCCAGCAGCCTCAGCAGGGCGTAGGCCCTCAGGTTCAGCAGGTAGAGGCCGAGGTAGATCAGGAGCCTCTAGTTTAGGTACGGGTTGAAGCCGTACCTATGAATTACAAGGGAGACAGGACTCAGAAGCGTCTCCAGATGTGGTAACAGGTATGATGACTATTTGCTCATACCCTGTTTATGTACTGATTGATCCAGGGTCCACTTTGTCCTATGTTACCCCATTTGTGGCTCGAAAGTTTAGTGTTGCATTAGAATCATTACAGCAGCCCTTCTCAGTATCTACACCTGTCTGTAACTCCATTATATCTAGTAGAATTTATCGAGGGTGTATAGTAGAGGTTGCTGACCGTCAGACTACAATAGATCTGGTGGAATTAGAGATGATTGATTTCGATGCCATTATGGGTATGGATTGGTTGGTGCCGTGCTATGCCAACGTAGAATGTTGGACCAAGACGGTCCGATTCCACATTCCAGGGGAGGCAGTGCGAGAGTGGAAATGAAGCACAGCTACACCAAAAGGTAAGTTTATTTCCTACCTTCAGGGGAGGAAGTTGATAGCTAAGGGATGTATTTACCACCTAGTCAGGGTTCAGGATGTTCGGGTAGAGTCTCTGACACTCCAGTCTATTCCGGTGGTGAATCAATTCCCTGATATATTTCCAGACGAGCTACCGAGTATTCCTTCAGAAAGGGAAATAGATTTTGCAATCGACTTGCTACCAGGCACGCAGCCCATATCAATTCCTCCGTATTGTATGGCTTATGCTGAACTCAGAGAATTAAAGGAGCAGCTGAAGGACCTGCTAGATAAGGGTTTTATCAGGCCGAGTACTTCACCATGGGGTGCACTAGTTCTATTTGTGAGAAAGAAGGATGGCTCGCTCCGCATGTGTATAGATTATCGATAGCTGAATAAAGTTACAGTAAAGAATAAGTATCCGCTTCCCAGAATAGATGATTTGTTTGATCAGCTACAAGGGGCCAGATATTTCTCCAAGATTGACTTACGGTCCGGATATCATCAGGTTCGAGTTCGTGAAAGAGACATTCCTAAAACGGCCTTCAGGACCCGATATGGCGACTTTGTATTCTTAGTTATGTCCTTTGGGTTGACGAATGCCCCAGCAGTATTTATGGACCTGATGAACAGCACCTTCAGACCATACCTGGACCTGTTCATGATAGTGTTTATCGATGATATTCTAGTGTATTCTCGCTCAGAGGCAGACCACCAGGCCCATTTACGGACAGTGCTCCAGATTCTCAGGGACCGCCAGTTGTATGCTAAATTCTCCAAATGTGAATTCTGGCTGAACTCAGTAGCTTTCTTGGGGTATATTGTGTCGGGTGCTGGTATATAGGTTGACACGCAGAAAATAGAAGCAGTTAAAACATGGCCTAGACCTACCACTCCGACTAAAGTTCGCAGTTTTCTAGGATTAGCGGGATATTATAGAAGGTTTGTTGAGGGATTCTCCACTATAGCGGCACCTCTGAGTAAGCTGACACAGAAAGCAGTAAAGTTTCAGTGGATAGAGGCATGTGAGCAGAGTTTTCAAGAATTAAAAGACAGATTAACCTCCGCTCCAGTGTTAGCATTACCGGAAGGTATAGAGGGTTATTTAATGTATTGTGACGCATCAGGTATTAGGTTGGGTTTTGTGTTGATGCAGCACGGTAAAGTGATTGTGTATGCTTCCAGACATCTGAGGAAACACGAAAAGAATTACCCTACCCATGACCTGGAGTTAGCCGTAGTGATCCACACCTTGAAGATATGGAGACACTACTTGTATGGCGTCCATGTGGATATTTTCACAGATCATAAGAGCCTATAGTATATCTTCATTCAAAGGGAGTTGAATTTGCCACAGCATCGCTGGTTGGAGTTATTGAAAGATTATGACGTGGACATTCTGTATCATCCGGGAAAAGCCAATGTAGTAACAGATGCTCTCAGCTGAAAATAAATGGGAAGTTTGGCGTATCTGCAGCCCGAGCAGCGGGAGTTGATCAGAGGATTACATTAATTGCTAGCCTAGTCGTTTGTGTAGCAGAAATAGAGGACAACAGAGCGGTAATTCAAAACACCGTTGTGTCGTCATTAGTTGAGGAGGTAAAAGAACGGAAGTATGAAGATTCTGATCTCGTCCAGCTTAAGGACAGGATTCAGCAAGGAAAAGCACCAGATTTTCAGATAACTGAGGATAAAGTGCTGCGATGTAAGGGTCGCCTCTATGTTCCAGACATTTCAGGGCTCCGCCAGAAGATTATGAATGAGGTACATTATGCCCACTATTCTCTCCACCCAGGCGCAATGAAAATGTACCATGATATTAAGGAAATCTACTGGTGGCCAAGTATGAAGAGGGAAATAGCAGAATTTGTAGCCCAATGTCCTAACTGCCAACAGGTAAAAGCAGAACACAAGAAACCAGGCGGGTTAACTCAAGACATAGCTGTGCCTCCTAGAAATGGGAAGCAGTAAACATGTATTTGGTGGTAGGATTACCCCGTACCAGGCATAAATATGATTCCATTTGGGTAATAGTTGACAGACTGATGAAATCAACTCACTTCCTGCCAGTGAAAGCTACTTTCTCTGCCGAATATTACGCCAAATTGTATATCAGAGAAATAGTTAGATTACACGGTGTTCCAGTATCTATTATCTCTGACAGAGGAGCACAATTTACAGCTAGATTTTGGCAGTCATTTTAGAGAGGTCTGGGAATGCAGATTAATTTGAGCACAGCATTCCACCCTCAGATAGATGGACAGGCTGAACGCACTATTTAGACGCTCGAGGATATGCTACGGGCATGTGTACTAGATTTTGGAGGTAGCTGGGACAAGCATTTGCCAGTAATTGAATTTGCTTATAATAATAGCTATCGCTCAGCCATCCAGATGGCGCCCTTTGAGGCATTGTATGGGCAAAAATGCATATCGCCGATTAAATTGTTTGAAGTGGGAGAGTCAGCACTGATTGGGCCAGATATTATTCATCAGTCAGAGGAAAAGGTAAAGCTTATCAGAGAACGCCTACTGACTGCACAGAGCCGCCAGAAATTGTATGCTGATGTGCGGCACAGAGACCTGGAATTTGATGTGAATGACTAGGTATTTCTGAAAGTATCTCCAATGAAAGGGGTGATGAGATTCGGCAAGAAAGGTAAGCTCAGTCCGAGATTTGTTGGGCCTTATCAGATTCGGCGGAGAGTAGGCCGAGTGGCATACGAATTGAACTTGCCTCCAGAATTAGAATCCGTTCATCCAGTTTTCCACATATCTATGCTAAGGAAGTCCATAGGAGACCCTCACAGAGTTGTCCCAGTCCAGGATATCCAGGTTACGCAAGAGCTGGCCTATGAAGAGGTTCCAGTAGCCATCTTAGACAGATAGATTCGTAGATTGAGAACTAAAGATATTGCATCTGTCAAGGTACTATGGGTAATAGGAACCGTGAGGAGAAGACTTAGGAAGCAGAGGAAGATATGAAAACCAGATATCCTCATTTGTTCCAAGCCTAGTCAGATAACAGGTATGCTAGTATTGTTATTTTATATGGTGCCTTATAGTATATGTATAATGAGATAGTCGACTCTAGTCTTTTATGAGATGGATACTATAGTATTGTGTGGAGTACCTGTATTGCACTTTTCTGCATTTCAGGTTTTTGAGATAGTCCATATTACAGGGAAAACTCTGCCAAATTTTTTTTTCTAAAAATAACCTGAGTAAGTCAAGAATTCTTATAAATAGAAGTTCACATTCGAGGATGAATGTTCTTAAGGGGGGGTGGGAGAATTTTACACCCCGTAAATTCTCAACATGTAGATGGACTATTCGCATGTTGGTTAAGAGTTTTTGAATGCCATACATGCTAGGAAAAGGCTCGGGGAAAGACCGGATAAGAAATCTGTCGAACCATCGCGGGAGGAGTCGGGGCCGAACCCCTCCGCGATGGCAACGTGCCACGGAGGGAGGGCCTCCGCGTTGGCTCCGTGTCTCCATTCTGGACTTTCTAGAAATAGCGAGTTTATGACTGTTTTTCGATAAGCCAAAGTTTGGGCTATATATATACTGAAAGTGATATTTTCTTCCAGAATATTAGCGTATTTAGTTCTAATTGACATATATATGAATGCAGTTGGGAGAAATAGCAGAAATACTGACCGAACTACGCCAGTTAGTTGGGAACTCCGAAGCGAAGGTATGTAAAGCTAATTCCTTCGGCAAGTTAGTAATCCAGTACAGTAAATAGCGTGATGTATAGAAGAAAGAATTATGCAGCTGAGAATTGAGTCCAGTATGAGTTTAGAAAGTGTGTTTTGAATCTAGCAAGCATGTGTATAATGTTGTGATATATATATATTCAGAATAATAGTTAGTAAGGCAATATCGGACAGTCAGATGATAACTCAGTTACAGTACAATCAGACAGTTAGATAATATCTCAAATACAGTATTGTCAGTATGAGAATCAGTATAACACAGAAAAGAGTTTAGAATGAGAAATCAGACTACAGTTAGTATTTTCAGTTTAAACATGCTTGCTATATGTGATTATTGTTTGTTGAGACCTGTTTGTGTTATGGGGGCACCCTTTGAGTGTCCTCGCCGCCCCTGGGTTGGTAACTGTGTCAACCCACCATGAGGGTGGGGATACGCCACTCCAAGGAGTGGTATGCCGTCCGCAGTAGGAAGAAGATGGGATGGAGCATTCCCTATATCAGGCTGATCAGCATAGCAGTATAGCTTACCCTGTTGTGCCCTTGCGCCCAGGAGGCAAATTACAGATACAGATACAGATACAGATTACAGTTTACAGTACAGGAGTCCTTCAGGCTCAGACACTGTTATTTATATCAGAGGCCATAGCCCGAGCTGGAGACCCAGGGGGCTGGTAGAGGTGCTCGTAGTTAATAGATGAGTGGAGTGATTTATTTTTGGATGGTTTTGACTCGGGTAGGGGTATATAGATTGTGTGTTCGTTGGCACCTTCCGGCTTATGGGGGCTGGTATAGGTTCTTGTGTTATATATATATATATATATATGTATATACATGATATCTACTAGTTGATAGACAGCAGGTCGCCATGACGACAGGTATGATTCTACCTTACCTTCAGTACAGGTAAGCCTATTTCAGATCCTGCTAGTTCAGACAGTTTCAGATACTTCCTGCTATTCAGGATTTACTAGCATTATTGTTTATATTCAGTTATGTTCAGTTTGCCTTACATACTCGGTACCAGTGGTACTGACGCCCGTTTGGGGCGCTGCATTAGTTGCCTGCAGGTACTCATAGACGAGGAGCCGATCCCTCGTGATTCTATCCAACTAATTGAGTCATCAACTCTTGTCATCCGGAGCTAGACAGCTAGAGGTCCATTTCATTTTCTTCTATTGTATAGTACGGGTAGGTCGGGGCCCTGTCCCAACCATCTTATCAGTTTTCCTAAAGGCTTGAAGTCTGAATATACTTCCCTGTGGTTAGTTGTGCTGGTCGTGTGGGGCCGTGCGTATGTTTAGTTGTTTATGTTGGCCGTGTGAGGCTTTATCCAGTCAGTAGTTGTGACCCTGTCAGTCACGTAGCTGTTCAGCATTTGTTATATTGATTTAGAGTTAACTAGACAGCATGGTGGCCTTGTTGGCCCGCATAGGTTTCCCTATATAAGAATGATTCTGGTTAGCTGATGTTACAGTACAGGTGGCTTAGGCCTAGTTGGCCGGAGGCTGTATTTACAGCCGCTATATAGCCGTTGATTCCTTGAATCTGAGTTAGAGCCAGCCAGGCACCAGATGTGGTTAGGCTCAGTAGTCTAGCAGTTCAGGTCCTAATAGGGCACTAGGTGCCAGTCATACCCCTCAAGGCGGGGCATGACATCTACACCCGGCCGGCTCTAACTGACTCACTAACTGGGGTGGAGACTAAGAATGGTTCTGAGAGGACGTCTGGACTTATATTGAATTGAACCGCTATATAAGGAGTCACAAAGGAAAGAGTAGCTCTTGGATCTAAGAGGGCATATATGTATAGATGGAAGAGACACAACATACCAATAACTACGGCGGGTGAGCTTTCCTGATCCTAACGGGAAGATAGAGCACAGAAACGATTTTGGCGCTGATCGACATCTGTACCTGAGGTGTTAGCCTGCTGGGCTGGTCAACCTGCTGGAGCTGATGATGTGGTAGATTGTGATCTCCCTCGCCTTGCTGACGGGCACTCCCTAAGCCTGTGTCCAAGTTGTCCACACCCTAAACAACCCTCTTATCCCTGAAGGCATTCTCCTGGGTGATTCCTGCCACACTTGGGACAAGTTGGATACTTGTTCCCGGCTGGCTCTAACTGACTCACCAACTGGGGTGGAGACTAAGAATGGTTCTGAGAGGACGTCTGGACTTATATTGAACTGAACCGCTATATAAGGAGTCACAAAGGAAAGAGTAGCTCCTGGATCTAAGAGGGCATATATGTATAGATGGAAGAGACACAACATACCAGTAACTACGGCAGGTGAGCTTTCCTGATCCTGACGGGAAGATAGAGCACAAAAACGATTTTGGCGCTGATCGACATCTGTACCTGAGGTGTTAGCCTGCTGGGCTGGTCAACCTGCTGGAGCTGATGATGTGGTAGATTGTGATCTCCCTCGCCTTGCTGACGGGCACTCCCTAAGCCTGTGTCCAAGTTGTCCACACCCTAAACAACCCTCTTATCCCTGAAGGCATTCTCCTGGGTGATTCCTGCCACACTTGGGACAAGCTGGATACTTGTTCCCAGTATTGTGAGCCTGAGACTGACTGCTAGATAACCTACTCCTCCGATCCAAGTGGGACTAAAAGGTTGGGGCACTGGTTGAACTGGGTGCTAGGGCTCTCTGCTGCTGTTGCTGCTGCCATACCACCGTTAGATCTTTGATGGCCAAAATTTGACTGGCCAGTCCTTGCTCGTTTGTTCTTACGTTCCATATCTTTTAGCTTTTCGGCCTCAATTTGCTAGGCATACACAATTAAGCTAGAGAGGTCCATATCCTTAGCATTGTCGTCCTGCACTCTTTGAGAACCAGATTAGATACTCCATTTACGAACTTTAACATGCGAGCCCTTGGCTCGGCTACCATCTCAAGAGAATACTTTGATAGTCTAGTAAAATCTAGAGAATATTCCTCCACTATTCTATTGCCCTGATGCAAATTCATAAATTCCTCCATCTTTGCCTCCCTCAGCTCCCGAGAGAAAAACTAGTCCAGAAAAGCTGTGTGGAATTCTTCCCACTCCACTGGTCCTGCTTCTGTTGGCCGTCCTTCCTTCCACTGGTCGTGCCAGACTTGGGCTACTCTTTTCAACTGGTAGGCAGCCAAATTAGCACTTTCAGAGGAACTGACACCCATAATTCTGGTGATCTTTCTAATCTCATCTACAAACCCTTGTGGGTCCTCTCCCACCTTCATTCCATGAAAATTTATAGGGTTCATCAGGGTAAAATCCCACACCTGAGCAGCAGCTGGTGACCCATTTGTGGCTACTGGAACCACCTGCTGGTTCATCTGGTTGGTGGCTTTCTGAGCCAGCAATTGAATGGCCGCCCTGAATTCAACGGTAGATATGGACTCATCTTGAGGAGCTGCTGGGGCTGATGGGGTGGGTTTGTTGGCGTTATCGGCCCTTCGTCCATTTCCATGTCAGGGAGGCATTTTTCACTGAAACAAAACAAAGCACGAGTTAGAAGAGCATTCCTAGAATTGGACTTTAATGCACGATAAGGAGTATGAATAAAAGGGAATTTTCCTAATAACATCTTTTAGCCTCCTCATCATAAGTGTCGCGTGCTTCACACCCATGAAAAGGACTCTACTCGACACGACGTTCAGACATTTCGAGGATACTCTAAACCTAGGGCTCTGATCCAAGTTTGTCACTACCCGAGCCTACACCCTGGATGTAACACGGTACTTGAAGTCACAAGTGACCCCAAGTCAACCCTTGGTCTATCATTCACTAGCATTCTGAGTAAGCATGCACAATGGATCTTCAAAAAAATATCATAAAATATTTATGAAAGACAAGTATGAAAACATAAAGTTCAAAAAATTTGAATAATATTGATAAGTCTATAAATCATGTCTGTCTGAAAGCCATCTAACTGAAGAGTTGTTGGGACAAACCCCAGCTAATTCTAAGTCTAACTGAAACTATGAAATAACTTATGGAACGAAACAATGCCCTCGGATGATGAGGACTCACACTTCAACTGCTGAGGAGGCGAATCTAAACTACAGCGGCTAGCGGTGCTGAGTCTGAGAACCTGCAGTTGTATCATGAAATGATACAACATAAAAGTATGCGTCAGTACTTTGAATGTACTGAGAAAGTGACAGAAACATGAATAATATGACAGAACTAGTAACTTAACTGATATGCCATGAACTGACCAACTGAAATGTTTAAAACTGACACAACTGGTGTAGAACTGATATGGTAAAAAAATCACCCTGACTGATGGTCATAAACATGTCCTAAATCTGAGATACTGAGTCTGAGATACTGCACTAAACCAATCTGAGTTGAGAAATCTATGAGTAAACTGAACTGACTAGTGGGAGAGTTTATAACCGACATATGACCACGTGAGCTAGACGTGGAGTCCGATGTATACACCCTACCAATAGGACCCAATATACCTTGCCAGGGTATAAAGGCATGAACTGGGTGATCAGAAAAGTCTAGGACCAATCAGGCCAAATAATACTATAACCAACGCTGGCAACGTAGTTCTGGGAACTTGGGTTCGCTGTAACCCCCACCCGCTTGGTGCTGAGTTCTACTCCCACTGGAAAACCTAAACATAACTACTAAGCTGATAGCTCAAAACTAGGGTCCAAGACTAGTCAGGGACGTATAACTGCATGTGCCCTGAGAGTCTTATCGGACCAGATTTTGAAACTCGTCAGATCTGCTTATCTGGAAGTGTCGTAACCGTCTAAGAACAAGCTGTAATTGAATTAGGGTCCTGGGACTGGTCAGAGCTATATAACTAGAATGTCATGACCGCCTAATGGACCAAATAGCTATAATCTGAGTCTGATTCAGATAACTAAGAGGCACCACTGACACCTCAGGAAAAGACTGAAGTCAAACTGATCAATTGACAAATTTTCTGAAAGATTCTAAAGGGATTCTACGTTCTAACTGGTCTGAACCACTAACAGCAAATAGAGAACTCAACTTATTTCACAACACGGGAATTCCATAATATGGCAAAAATTCAAGAATTAAAGAAATCTCATTCGACAAGGATAAAATCATTCTTATCAATGAAATAACTGCTCAACAAATATATAGTAAGAATTTCTAGGAAATTCAGCCCAAAACATTCTTCATTCTTGAACATTGACAATTTAATTAGGAACTGATGAAGATAATATGAACAACCAACCTGGATATTTTTTCAGGCGAAATAACAAAAAATAACATGGAATTCATTCGTATTCGAAAGCTCAGGGCAAAAACTGATAAGGTAGTTATGGGGAGGATTTTGGGGGACACAAGGGAAGGAAAATTCCCTTGTTGAATTCCAGCATACCTGACAAAAATTCACCCAAAGAAGGGGAATTGAACTATTGCAATAGATAGAACCCTAAGCTTTCTTGAGAGTTTCTTGAGACAATTTTCGATAAGTTTCCTAAGAATAAATGTGAGAATGAGGGGAGGAACTATCCAAACCCTCTAATAAGTCTGATTTCATGTCAAAAACATCGTAGTTTAGAGCTTAGGAAAATAGAAAATTACTAAATAGCCCTTAGAAATTCGCTGGAAAAAATTGTCAGGTGTCCCTAATAGGTGACCTAACCGGTCGTGGTGACTGACTTGACTCGTGGTCACTCCCATCAGGTACACTTCCTGGGATCCCAGTAGGTCACCACGAGGGACCTAACGAGTCGTGGTCTATGACCACGACTCGTGGTCACCAGTCGTGGACCACACTGTCTCATTCTGGAGATTTAATGCTAAGTCCAGTAATAAGTCACTTAACGAGTCATCGGCACAGATGATAACTCGTTGCACCCACTTGTCAAGTACACTAATCAACTGAATATACTCTCAACTCAGACCTGACCACAAGTGACATAACGGGTCGTGGTCAGTGACAATGACTCGTGATGTCTCTCGTTGGGTACATTGCCTCCCTCCTTTGCATTATCCAGCCTTCTCCTCACGGCTCACCTAATGAGTCGTGAGGTTACTTAATGACTCATCAGGTGGGCCATCCTGCAATATTTATGCAGTTTTTCAGTTTTTCTGATTTAAGTCCCGGAATTAGATTTTGAGATTTCGGGGCATTACACCTCTCAATTTGCAAGAAAGGTGCCATGCGGAAGCTCTTACGACTACCTCAAGCTCTACTAAAAATATAACCTATAAATGAAGTCCTCCAGAAAGTAGGAGGCCTTACCAAAAGCTGAATGAATGAGATCCTAGTGATGCATCCGTTGTCGGTCCTGTCTACTTGAATCTGCATCATAATAAGATGTAGTGCTAAATATCGTCAATGTGATTGAATGTACAGTATGTAAAATGGCTAAATGAAACAATAGGTAAATTAGAATATCTAAATAGAAAGAGTAAACTGACTGAATCTAAAACTTTAAATGATGCATAAAACACAAGTATGAAAGATGTATAAATAGTTATGCAATGAAACTATGCATCGTAATAAGCTCTGAAAATACATATATATGTATGCATACTTTTAGTTGGAAGTTTCTCATAACTGACATACATCATGAATGATCACATGATGTCCAACTGCTTGCCTAAGTTGGGAGAGTAGTCTAAAGCTTTGGTAGGGTAGAGGATGAACTAAAATGTGCATTTATACTAAGCACTTACCAGGGGTTATCTGAGGAGTTTCCCAAACTAACGCAACAATCCTAACCTATGCTAGCTACGTGGTTTTGGGGCTTACGGGTTATCTGAACCCTTCACCCATCTCAGTGCTAAATAATCCTTCCAAAACTATGCTCATATAAATATGCCTAGCTGAGACAGCTGAAAACATCTTTTATAAAGAACTTTACCGAAAGTTATAATAGATGTTTTAATAACTCTGTCAGCCTTGGCTCAAAAATATGTACTTTGAAAAGTTGTGAGCTTCTATACTCAAGATCTCTGTACAAAACTTGTGAGCCTTTTTGCTCAAAATATCTAAGCTTCAAAAAAATGACTTTACTTTAACTTTTGATAATCATGCTATAAATTAATTTTCTATCAAAAATCTCTTTATGAAAACTCTCCAAAAGTCTGCTCAACTTTGGCCATGAAAACAATGTATTTATGTCATAATCCAAAGCTTTCAAAAATAATAACTTTCATGAAATTGTATCCATGGGAGAAGAGACATGAAACAAGATCAATCAACCTAGAGAATCTGGATCATAATAAAAAATTAATCAATATAAAGGTACAACACAATATGATGAAGAATTCAATAAATGAACAATTCAACTTATATGGAAGAAGACCAAATCAACAAATTGGACAAAAACCTATCTTTAACTTGAATGGAATCCTTATTAGATGTAAGGCATGAGGAACAATGGTAATCCTCACTAAGGTTAGCCTCATATACTTGGAACAATGAACTATTGACTCTAGCTTGAGAATCCCTAGATTGAAGATGAAGAGCCCTAACTTCCTTGAGAGCTTGAGAGCTATTGATTCTTGAATTTATGTTGTTATGAGAGGGAATGAGTGTTTAGAAAAATAAAACCCCTTAATTATCCCCTTAAAAAATCCCAAAAGACCTGGTTTAGGTGGTAAAAATATAGGAAGTTATTAAAATAAGCTTGGAATTCCGTCAAAAGAAACTGTCGCCCAGTGATGACGGGTCACTACCATAAGTAATCAGGTTTGACCACTACTTGTGGTGACCTCTCATGGTTACTAAAGCATTTTGATCAGCTTTTGATCTTCATGCACGAATAGACAGGATGAGTCATCTTTTATTCAATAAGTCGTGAAATCCACCCATGATCACTAGAGCCAAATCGGACACTTTCGAAACCTTAAAACCATGACCAAATAGGATAGTTTGTGCTACTATACCACCATTTGTCCCTTGACTTGTGGTATCTAGGAATCATGGAACCTTGATTTCTCACCACGAGCCACATCACGACTCTTGATCCCTCACCACTGCTCATGGTGTGGATCGTTCTATGGGAATGGTCCTCTTTCTGCTGGTTTCTGCTTCATGTCTAGGATCTAATCTTAGAGACTTTTAAGGGTGTTACATTAGATTAATATACAACAACCAAAATATAAAACCATTAATCAGTTGATATAAACTAATTCAGGGATAAAAAAACTAATGTCCTCACTGGTTTAGGCGTCACTGCAACGGTACTGGTCCACGACAGCGGTCTCGTCACAGCGGTAATGGTGTCTCTACAGTGGTATTACTTAGGCAATAGCTCGACTAATGCTGAAAACCTTAGTTTTCATTAGTTCACCAAAGTTATCCACTCAATATAATATTCAAACACCATGTCCAACCTTCTTAATCATCCGAACACATAAATCTTTTCAACAATCAATTCATCAACTCTTCATAGGTTTTACAACTAATAATTCTCAATAATCAATTCATCAACTCTTCACAAGTTTAAACATAATAATTCCCAGCGATCAATTGATACACTTTCCACGAATTACAAGAAAATCAAAGTAAGATATAAATGTGTACAATCAGTCATAAGCACATCGAAAACACACAAGTATATAAATCTGGCCAGTGAGGTTCTTATTTTTGAACCAACACGGTCTCGCATGAACCTCTCATCGATATTATATAATCTAGAATGTATCTGTCAAACATTTCTATAACATAACTATATATTTGTACACAAAGGCTAGAGGCTCTAATTTCTACCCTTCAAATTACAACCTGCAGGGGACTCTAGAAATTCATGTATTGTACCAGTGGGGTACCTGCTCTTACTTATCTTCTCATTCAGATGCTTTCCTCAAACACGAGCCTCTCATATCATAACCGGTTGCCCAGATACTCACCTTGGGCACGAGTCACTCATATCATAATGACTCGTTCGGGTACTCACCTCGGGCACGAGCCATTCATGTTATGATAATATGTTATCCACTTTCATTCTCTCATTCCATGTGCTATCAATCGGTCAATTTATATAATCGATCGGAGGTATCAATTTATATATACCAACATGGTTCAACACACCACAATTTAGTCACCCATATGACAACTAAGAGAAACACATTGAATAACACAATGCAGCTTGGATTCACAACAATCAATACTACAAAGTATAATCCCAGAGTTCGTTTTACAAGTAAAACTACCACATCATAATTCTAGAAAAACTAGCATCTAAGGACTTACTAATCATGTTTGTCAAACCACATTATATATAAATCCTTAAATAAAATCTAACTCTTTGTAAACCATAACCTACCTTGGTTGCAAAACTGAAATATGCAGCTACTCTGTGGGAGCCTTGCCTTTTCTCAACACTTTTGAATATTCAAACTCTAGCAATATGACATTAAGGAACCAATCAGTAGTCTACTTCTTCGATTCAATGGTTTGGAAACTCAACCCACTCCATTCTACCCGTTGTATACGGTCTAATTCGGTAATCATAGGCTAAATTATCATAACTCAAACCTACAATGATCATTCCAACCTAGTTCATGGAATTTTTACTCCTCTAACCCCCTTTAAATAGTATTTAAGGTTAAAGGTTCCAACTTCACCAAGTTCAATGTCTCAAACTATAACAAAAACAACAATCTACAATCACATTCACCCTACAAAGTGTTAATTATCCACTTCCAAGCCAAGAAATCAATGCCCACTCGTTCTCATTCGAATATCTCTACCTTTTTCAACTTAGGGTTTTTAACTAAAAAGTCGCCATTAAAGTTCACCCATTACCTCTAAGGTGTTAGGGAATCAAAATAGAATATAAAAAGGCTAGAATTCTTACCTTGGGAAGGAGACCCTTTCTACCTTGAAAAATTGCCCTAACTCTTCAATTTTTCCACGCCTTAGAATAGTTGGGTGGAAATCCAAAAATTCTTACTTAAACTGACTTTTTGCCTCATGTCGTCCATTGCAGAGGTTTATTTTCAGCTGCAGTAGACTCTCTATGCTGTCCATAGCCTCACCATGGCAGACCCGATGATTTTTTTCTCTACCACTACATTGGGCCTTCAACCATCATGACGGTCTTGCTGTAGCAAAAATCCTACTACCACAGCGGTCCCTGCTAAACAGTAGCTCGGTAATCCTGCGCATTTTCCTATTCTCAAAACATAAATCTTTTATCCATACCTCCTAGAAATTTTCAATCAAGTTTTTAGATAAAAAAAGGTGTGTTAAGGCCTTAATTACCATATAACAACAAATGGAACATTACATCAAATACCAATTAAACCATCATTTATTCGCCAATGGTCAAGAAAAGGAGCAAGGAGCAGAAAGTACCTGACTTGATAAAAAGCTGAGGGTATTTATCTCGCAAGTTTTCTTTTGGTCTCCCATTTGGTCTCCTCCATATGACGATTCCTCCACTATACCTTCACAATGGAAATCTCTTTCCGTCTCAACTTGCGGACCTCTCTATCTAATATAGACACAAGATCCTCTTCATATGATAGATTTTTTTCAAGCAACGCTGAATCCCATTAGATGAAAACATGAAACACAGGATGAACTCTAGACAAACTGGGAGGCAAGGCTAATTCATAAGCCACCTCCCCTACATGTCGCAAATCTTCAAATGGACCAATTTATCTCAGGCTAAGCTTGCCCCATTTTCCAAACTACATCACACCCTACATGGGTAAAACCTTGAGCAAGACCTTCTCTCCCGTCATAAACTTCATATCTCTCACCTTCCAGTCAGCATACTGTTTTTGTCTACTTTGAGCTACCTAGTGTTTTTTTAATTACCTTAACCTTTACCAAGAATTCTTTCAGCAAATCAGTACCCTTAGATCTTACCTCAAAGGCATCAAACCATCCTATTGGATACCTACATCTCCTCCCATAAAAAGCCTTAAATGGCTCTATTTCAATGTTAGAGTGATAACTATTATTGTATGCAAACTCCACCACGGGTAGAAACTTGTACCAATGATTCTCGAAGTCTATCATACAAGCTTTAATACTAACGCCTGGATTGTCCTCTCTAACTATACATCCATCTAAGGGTGAAATGTTGTGCTCGAGTCCATCCTAGTACACAGTTCAGCCTGCAAGGTTCTCCAAAAGTTTAAAGTAAACTACGTAACTGTTTGAGATGATTGACATTGGATCCTATGCAACCGAACCACTTATCTAACATATTGCTTGGCCAACCTTTTTGCATTGTAAGTCACTTGGAATGGAAAGAAAATGTGCGGACTTAGTCAGTTTATCAACAATGACCCAGATTGAGTCAAACCTTGCCAAGGTCTTTGGAGGACCAACCACAAAATTCGTTGCTATTCTCTCCCACTTCTATTCTGGAATAGGCATCCTCTGAAGTACTCCCCTAGGTCTCTGGTGCTCATACTTCACCAATAGTATTGCCTTAGATCATGATACAACTTGGTGGCTCCAGAATGTATAGGATACCTTGAACTATGGGCCTCTCATAGTACGATTTTGATCCAATCGACAACCCAGGGAACACATATATGCCTCCTTATTCTCGGACCCCTTCATCATCAATCATTACCTCCTTGGCCTCTCCTTTCAAAACTTTATCATGGATGTTTCCCTGTTTGGCATCTTCAAACTATCGAAACTTAATCTCATCCAAAAACAACAATTTGGCTTCCACACTGGCCAATACTCCACCCTACTTAGACACTATAAGTCTCACAAATATGTTAGTCAATGTCTGAACTTCCCTTGCCATCAGACACTGGGTAGCCTCTAAGTAAGCCAAGCTACCCATACTCACAGCCTTCCTACCCAAGGCATAGCCACCATGTTATCTTTACCAGGACAATGCAGGATAGTGACATTATCATCTTTGAGCAGCTCCATCCATCTTCATTGTCTCAGGTTAAGGTCCCTCTGGGTAAATGCATGTTGTAGGCTATGATGATCAGCGAACACCTCATAACAAACCCCATTCATATAACGCCTCCAGATTTTCAGTGTAAAAAATCACTACTGCAAACTCCTAGTCATGCGTAGGGTAGTTCTTCTAAAGCAACTTCAGCTGCCTAGAAGCATACGCAATAACCTATTTTTCCTGCATTAACAAAGAATCCAAACCGGACCATGAGGCATCACAATAAACCAAAACCTCATTACCTTCCACCGGCAATGCCAGGATAGGGGTTGTAGTTAACAAGATCTTGAGCTTTTTGAAGCTCTCTTCATACTCATTTGATCACTGGAAGGGTACATGTTTTGAGTCAATTGACTTAATCGAGATTCAATAGCAGTAAAACCTTTCACAAATTGGCAGTAGTAACTAGACAACCTCATAAAACTATGAACTTATGTAACTAATGTGGGCCTAACTAAATTCCTTACGGCTTCTACCTTCTGCGGATCAACCATAATTTCCTTCTTCAAAACCAAATGTCCCAAAAAGAAAATTGATTCCAACCAGAATTCACACTCAGAAAGCTTCACATACAGTTATTTGTCCTTCAACAATCCTAGAACAATCCTTAAGTTATCCGCATGTTACTACTTACTCTTTGAATACAACAGGATATCATCAATAAAAACAATCACAAAATAATCCAAATAGGGCTGATAGATCCCACTCATTAGACTCATGAAGGTAAATAGACCATTAGTAAGTCTAAATGACGTAATAAAAAATTCATAGTGCCTATACCTAGTCCAAAAAGCCATTTTCAAAATGTCCTTGATATGAATTTTCAACAGGTAGTACCTTGACCTCAAGTAAATTTTGGAAAACATAGACGCACCCTGAAGCTGATCGAACATGTCATCTATCCAAGAAGAGAATATTTTTTCTAAATGGTGACCTTGTCCAACTGACGATAGTCAATGCACATCTGCAGACCACCGTCTTTCTTCTTAACAAGCAACATCGGACACCCTATGGAGAAACACTCAGACGAATGAACCCTTCACTAAGCAACTCTTGAAGTTGTTTATCGACTGCCTTAAGTCAACTGGTATCATTTGATATGGAAGTATGAAAATAGGCTGAGTCCCTAGTTCTAAGTCTACGTAGTAATCAATATGTGGTCTAGTGGCATACCAAGAAAATCTACAAAAAATACTTCAAAAACTCTCGAACAATCGGAACTGACTCTATGAGCGAAACCTCTTTACTAGTATCTTGGATACCGCTCTACCAGTATTTGGGCATGAATAAACGAAATGATTTTCTTAGGAGAAGGGCTAAAATCCCCCTTCTATTCCGATCTAGACACACCTGACATTGGTATGATGACTGTTTTAGCATGGCAGTCCAAAATAGCATACCAAGAAGAAAACCAACTCATCTCAAGGATATCATTGAAATCCACCATATCCAAAATCACTAGATTTACCCAGGTCTCATACCCTATGAATCCTATTAAATTTGCATTATATACTATCAATAACCACATAATATCCAATAGGAGTATAAACATGAATCAGGCATAAAAAACATCATAAAAAAGATTCAGCACCAAAGAAAAATAAGTAGAGACATACGAGGAGGTAGAACCAGGATTAAACAAAGTAGTAGCCATGTGATCACATACAGGAATGGTAGCTATGCTAACTATATCTGATGCCTATTCCTTAGTTCTTCTTGGGAATGTATAGAAATAAGCATGACCGCCTGCCTATGACCCACCTCTGTCAGGTTGTTTACCACCTCTACCAGCCTGAACACCACCTCTGCCAATCTGAGCACCACCTCTGCTAGGCTGGGCTCCACTTCTACCAGCTGAGTGGACGCCTTGCCTAAGTTAAGGGAGATCATTGCTAAAAGCACTGTCTGCCTACTTGTTATAGCTAGGGCTCGAGGGATGTGGAAAAATCCACCCACCCTATCTGAACCTGAGAGAAAACCTCTAAATATGGTCGTACTTGCCACACTTGTGACAAACCTTATCTATCACCAGCCTTTGAACTTGAATGAAAGAGATAGGACATACTTCAAAATCTAACCTAGCCACCTGGGTACCACTCATAATGCCAAAACATGCTTATCAACCCCTGGAGTACCCCCAGGTGATACTTGCATAGTTGATTGTATGAGGTGTCCAAAGTAAGCCTATGGAACCGAGGCCCTAGAGAAAGAACAACTAAAATTGCATCCCTTCCGTGCCTAGTTCTCAGAATTCTTCACATACTCATCCTATTTGACCCCCTCTATATTTTTTACATACTCCACTACCTGCTGAAAAGTCTTACCTGATGAGACCATCTGCAAGGCTGGCAACTGGAGTCCCACATTCAAGCCCTTCATGAACCGCCTGATCTTTTCCTCCACTGTAGGTAATAACGATAAAGAATACCTGGATAGAGAGTGAAAAAAGGGCCCCATAAGTTGCAACTTAGGAGGTCCCTGTTTGCAACTTAGGAGGTCCCTGTTTCAATTTTGGTGAATTCATCATGTCTTTGATCGTGCAAAGTGCGAGGTACATACTTCTCTAAGAAAGTGAAGTAAAACTAAGTCCATGTTAGTGGTAGTGACCCTATCGGTTTGTACTCTACAAACGCCTTACAAAAGAGCTTAGCATCCCCCATCAACTGGGAGGTGACAAACTCTAATCCATGCTTCTCTACTTCCCCTATTTTTTGGAGCCTGTCATGGCAGTCAATGATGAACTAGTATGCATCCTCACCCTCGGTGCCATAAAAGTTGGGAGGCTTCATTTTTGTGAATCTTTAGAATAAATCATGCTCCTCTCTAGTCATTATTGGTCTCAAGAACATTCTTGTATCAGAATGATCGTCCATCTGAGGAGCTACAGTGGCAACATATTGTACCACCAAGTGCTGACCCATCTAAGCTACAGTTATAGCTCTATTGTTCACTAACCAGCCAACAAGTTTAGGACCTGAGCTAACACCTCTAAGGAAGATGGAGTGGTTGCAATGCCTCCCTGTACTAGTTCCATTACATTCTATGCTACCTCATCTGCTACTCTATCCTGAGCCTCCAGAAGGATGGGGGACTCGAACCTCTCCTAGGCTAGAATAGTAGTTGGAATTCCACGTCTGACTAGAGCTGCTCTCTATCCATGTTCTCTTCCTTTACCTCTAGCCCATCCTCTCCCATGAGCAATGACTCCAGAGTCGATTAGGGTGCCTCTTCTCAAACTCCTCCTGAGCTTGTCCTTGCCATCTGTGAGAGAAAGAAAGAAATTTATTAGATACCAATTTTGATCACTAGATACAAAATGGAATTGAGTATAGCATGAAAGAAAGAAAGAATGGAGTCTTCCTCAAGTACTGTAGCATCCCGAAGATAAGTAACGGATGTCTCCACCCCGATCTAAAAGATTTTGCTAGACTCGTCCTTGTTCAATGAGATCAAGAACCTGGACTCTAACATCATCTTTGTCACGACTCAAGTGGCTATGATTGGCACCCACACCGATCCCTATGGTGGGTGAACCATCATTTCCCAACTAATCCATACAAATTATACAATCATTTTAAATAATTAAATAGAGTGCTCATGGGATAAATAGCAGAAGCCTTGGATAAATCAATGTGAACCAAATTTATGCGAAAGTTAACTATTACAAACCCAAGAACTAAAAGTCATTGTAAAATTGACTCTAACTAAACAAGGTCAAGTGTTGCAAGATAAGCAAAATAGTAAAGAAATGTCTGGAATCCAAAGGACATCAAATAAGGAAGGTCTGCGGCAGCCTGAGTAGAAATCACTCACACTGAGACCAAACGTCAACTACCACGATAGAAATAAGGTCAAGAAGAACTTTCTAGATCACAATCTGCACTAAATAAAAGAAGTGTAGGAGTAGAATCAGTACAACCACAATGTGTTGGTAGGCATAATAGGTCGACCTTACATAACAAGTATATATGGTAATCAGATGAACATACAACAACCAATACAGACAACCATTCATCTAAACATCAATTAATATAAAACAATTCGGGATTAAAAGCTGGCCCACTCACTAGTTTAGGCCTTGTTGTTGTAGTACTGATCTGCGACAGTGATCTCGCTGTAGCGGTAATGGTGCCACTACAGCAATATTGCTTAGGCAATAGCTTGAACAATGCTCGCAACCTTAGTTTTTCATCAGTTCACCAAATTATCCACTCAACAACATGTTCAAACAGCAAGCCAACCTTGTTAATCAACCGAACACATGAATCTTTTCAACAATCAATTCATCAACTCATCATAGGTTTTACAACTAGTATTCTCAATAATCAATTCATCAACTCTTTACTACGCATAATAATTCCCAACAATCAATTCATCAACTTCCCATAGACTTAGAAGAAAATCAAAGTAAGATATAAACATGTATCACTAGTCATATGCATATTGGAAACACACAAGTAGATAACCCTGCCTAATAAAGTTCTTATTTTCTGAACCAACCCGGTCTTGCATGAACCTCTCACAAATATTATACCATCTGGAATGTATCTGTCACATGTGTCTATCACATAACTGTTTACCTATACAAACATATCAGAAGGTCTTATTTATGCCCTTCCAGTCATAACCTGTAGGGGATTGTAGAAATCTATGTACTATACCAGTGTGGTACCCGCTCCTACTCATCTACTCATCCGGATGCACTCCTCGGACACGAGACACTCATATCATAATCTCTCGCCCGAGCACACACCTCAGGCATGAGCCACTTATATCATTACTGCTCACCTAGATACTCACCTCGAGCTCGAGCCGCTTATCTCAGGATAATAAATGTTATGCACTTTCATTCTTTCATTCCATATGATGTTAATTAGTCAATTTACATGAACGCTTAGAGGTATCAATTTACATTTACCAGAACGGTTCAACACATCATAATTGAATCACCTATATGACAATTAAAAGCACCACATTGATTATCACAATGCACCTTAAATTCACAGCAATCAAAGTTGCAAAGTATAATCTCATAGATTGTTTTACAAGTATAACTAACATATCATAATTCTAGAAAATCTAGCATTCGAGGACCAACTAATCATGTTCGCGAAACCACAATATATAGAAATCATTAAATAAAGTCTAACTACTCATAAACCATAATCTACCTCGATCATAGAACTAGAATATGCAGCTACTTCATGGGAGCCTTACCTTTTCTTAACATCTCTGAACATTCAAAGTATAGCAATCAGATATTAAGGAACCAATCAATAGTCTACTTCTTCGATTCAATGGTTTGGGAATTCAACCCACTTTATTCTTCCTGTTTTTTATGGTCTAATTCGATAATCACAAGCTAAATTATCATAACTTAAACCTATATGATCCTTCCAACCTAGTTCATGGAGTTTTTACTCCTCTAACCTCCCTTAAATAGTTTTTAAGGTTATAGGTTCGAATTTCACTAAGTTTTAGATCTTAAACTATTACAAAAACAATAATCTTCAATCACATTCCAAATACAAAGTGTTAATTATCTACTTTTAGGCCTAGAAATCAATGCCCATGCGTTCTCGTTCGAATATCCCTAGCTTCCACAACTTAGGATTTTTAACTAAAAAGTTACCATTAAAGTTCACTCATTACCTCTAGGGTATTAGAGAATCGAAAGAGTGAATGAACAAGATAGACTTCTAACCTTTGGAAAGAGAATCCTTCTGCCTTGAAAAACCACCCTAACTATTCAGTTTCTTCCATGCCTTAGAAATCCCCCAAATTCTAACTTAAACTGGCTTTCTACCTTGTATCATCTGTTGCAGCGAAATGGATCGCTACACCAAACCCGCGATGGCATCTAGAGCCTCGCCACTGCAAACCCAACGATTTTCTTCTCTACCGCTACAACGAACCTCCGAACATCGTGACGGTCTCACTGCAGCGGTAAAAATTTCCGATGTAGTAGTCTCCACTAACCAGTATCTCGGTAACCCTGCACAATTTTCCATTCCAAATTCTCAAATCTTTCATCCATACCTGCCATAAATTTTTGTCGTGCTCTTAAACAAAAAAGGGGTGCTAGGGCCTTAATTACCCTATAATGACAAACTGATCGTTACATAAATTTTATATACTTATTCTTTAGGTTAATTTTAGATATTAAGATATTTTACATCATTCAAATAACAAAAGATTTAATAATTAAACTTTGTCATATTTCAATGTTTAAATTTTAAAAAATAGTAAATGACAGTTTTATTTATTATAGTCTTTTAATAAAGAGTAAATAATTCAATCTATATCTTTCTGGATATTTATTCTTTTACTATAATACTAGTCTTAGTGTACGTGTCTTGCATGTGTCCCTCGTATTAATAAGAATAATCTTTTTAAATAGCATAAATAATATTTAAAAGATGTGTTTGTATAACAATATAAGAATTTAGAAAGAAAATTATGAATTTCAAATTGATAAACAATTATGCTTAAGAATTTAATCCAATTCAAATAGTTATTTCTTGAGTTTGTTCTAATACTAGTTTCAATGAACAAAAACATCATAAAAATAGCGTTGGATTGAAAAGTAAAAAAATCATTTTCTTTTACACGAACACTTAAATGCATGCATTATATGTATATTTCATGTTAATTATTACAAATTTTTATTACTACACTATTAACATATTAATGTTTTATATAAATATTAGCATTACGAAGAGGCATTGTAATACAAAGTTGTATAGTAGAATAGGATATAAAATATATGTTGTTAGTTCAAATAATTAGCACTTATGAAATCATATTTGGAGTTATTATTGACTTGTTTTGGCATCCATAAATTAATATTATATCACTAATGTATTTATTTATTTCTAATTGATTGTCCTGTAACGACCCATCTGGCCATTAGAAGGCCTTAATGATGTTGGTGCAGAAATTTAAAATCTTGAGGATCTAAAATTAATAATCCTTGAATAAAAGAATTGGTTGCTTAATGATTTAAAAAGGGGCTGAGTTAAAAACCTTTGAGGTCCAGGCGACAGGACGGCTACGGCGGGCACTTCGTCACCATGGCTGGACCGTTGCAGTAAAGCAAACATCATTGTAGTAGAAGACGCGGACTAGAATTCTGTGTTTTCCCTACTTTTAAAACCCATATACTATTGTTACAAGAATTAGTCATTAAAAATTCCCTAAAAATAATTTTTGGTTATTCTAGTAAGAAAAGGAATAGGGTGGCTAGAGAAGAGCAAGATTCCACCATCCTCCCTGTGAGTTTCTTCAAGAAATGTTAGACTCAATGCAAAAGTGAAACTCCGTCGCTTTCTTGGCAATAGCTTGGCGCCTAAATAGGTTATGGCTTATCTTCATGTTATAGAAGGATTAGAAACTCGTATATGTGTGTATTATTGATATGCTATTGATGGGTAAATCACATAATTATATTGCTGAGAACGACTGATATAAGCCATAGTGAAATAACTGCTAAGGATGAGGGGAGGGGGAAAGAAGCCGAAGATCAAGAGAAGAAGAGGTGATGGTTTCTATGTTGTAATTACTAAATATAGGTATTTCCTTGTTGATAAATTGTTGATAGTAGGTTCCATATAGTATAACTAGATAGTATATTATTAATGGTATATCTGGATGGGGGGTTCTAATTGTTTATTGCTGATCATTATAAGTAAAAAGATGGATACTGATATGGAATTTTGTTAGTGATGATCGAGTTAAGGACAAAATTAGAAGAACTTGAATATCGCGTGACCATAAAATTAGTAATGAGTTAATAACTATAATATACACGGGATTTTACTACGAGTAGTTGTATCCAGAAATATGGATGACTTGATAGATGAAGTTTTAATAATGAATATTGTCTCTTAATAGAAAAACATCCTAAGGATGAACCAATAAATAACAGGAAGTGGACTACAATGTTGGAATACATAAATTTGAGTGTAAGTATACCAATACCCTTGTGTGTCTATGGATATATAGTTAGATTCCCACACTTTTACATAACTGTAATTCGAAAATCGTGACAAACAGGACTGTGACTAATGTCTTAGGTGTACTGATGATTTGATTAATTTATTTGGATGATCTTTAAATAATGATTGTGATAAAAACTATAGTGATTTAACTATTTTGTTTGAATAAATTCTAAATTGATTAGACTATGAACATTATTCATGAACTGCAAGTGCAATTGTGATAATCGATGTGTACTAGCGATCCATCCTATGTGATGATTAATTGAGAGTATGATGAAATGTGTTGATTACATGGGTAATACATCCTTAACCTAAGATTAGAGACTTGTGTTTGAGGTGAGCACCTGAGTGGCTCATACCCGAGGTGAGCATCTAGGTGAGCAATTGTGATATGAGTGGCTCGAGTTTGAGTTGATCATTCGAACAAGCAGATGAGTTAGAGCAGGTACCTCGCCAGTACAGTACATGAATTTGTAGAGTCCCTGCAGGTTATGATTGGAAGGGCAGAAATAAGATCCTCTAGCATATGAGTATCGATATACAAATGTGTGATAGACATACATATATACAAATGTGATACAAGTTATTACCAACATGACTCAGACATGATATAAGACATATAGATATGATCTAGGAATGATGTCAAATGATACTAATGTGGTGCAGATGTGTACAAGGTGAGATCAAGGAGGTGTGGATATTTGTAGGTATCTGTATCCCCGATGAAAACATGATTCCACTAGTATTGGCTTAGTTTGGACGATGGGACGTGGTTCCATTTATAGGTATTAGAGCTGAAAACTATAATAAGATAATATGGATTAATGATGATTAACGATGGCTAAATAAAAGATAACCAGTGTCAGCATGGTATGGTTGGGTAAGTGAATGAATCAGAGTAATTAGAACAGACTTAGTTAATGGGAATTAAAATAGGTAATGGGTACAGATATCTTAGTCTTAAAAAGAGTTTTGAAAACAGAGGAGTTCCAGTAATATCAAGCTATTGCTAAATTAGGTTACCGATGCCGTTGGCGAGTTTTCGCCACTACGCGACCGCTGTAGTGGTCAGGACACCGTTGCAGTGGGATGATAACATAGGACTTAGGGAATAGATGAATTGATTGTTGAATTTATAATATGTATATAGAAGTAATATGGAGTTGATGAAATGATTGTTAAATTAATTGTGGAAATTGTAGTATGTATATATATATATATATATATATATATATATACACACATGTATAACTGTGCACTTAATTGATGAATTAATCAAGAATTGTACATAGCCTATGTGTATATTATTGTTATGGATTGAAAGGAAAGGGTTAATCATTTCATGTTAAATATATACTGTTAGGTGAACTAATCCTAGTCTGCCAATGATTCCTACCAGTTTGTGTGGTTCACTAATACTACCTTGCTACACCTTTTTAGGTATAGATTGTGGTAGGTGATTTGCAGTCTCATGGTTGTTATACCCCGAAAGCCCTAAGATCAGACGCGAGAGTTGAAATAGAGAAAACATGATTTTCTGCACCAGGTCGCAAAACTAGTCATCATGTGACCCGTCAGGTTGACCACGAGTCATTAAGTGACTCATGGTGAGGAGTGTTGACTTGTTGGAAATTTTCAAGTTGGGGTGACCACTGGTGTGACCATGAGTCATGGTCAGCCCCACGAGCAGTTAGGCCACCCGTGGTCAGGGATGGCTGAAGGAGGAGGATGCATGGGATAGTGCACTTAAAATGTCCTCACCACAACACATTGGGAAGCACCACGAGTCGTGGTGTCACCCGTGGTGACCTCCCTGTATATTGTGGCAGTGTAGAGGACGAGTGGCGACCACGATTCTTGGTCACCAATGATGACTCGTGATGCTCCCTGTGGTAACCAGAGCTTAGTTTGTGGTAGTAGACATGATGGTTGGTGGCTGCAAGTCCTGGCCGTGAACGACGACTCATCCAGTCCCTCGTTGGGACTGGTAGTCAGTTTTTCTCAGCTAATTTATAAGGGCTTTTTCATAATTCTTATGAATTTTTAAGCTATGAATAGTGAGTTTTAAAAGGGGTAATTCATTCTAAGCTATTCTTATTTCATGCATGCAAACTTAAAAGTCTAGAGAGGTGATTAACCTTAATTCCTTCAAGTTTTTCATCAATTCTTCCTTGGGCAATCAGAGAAGTTGTAGAATCAGATTCTATCAGGTATTTAGGGTTATGAATGGGTGAATTTGTTCACACCCATTCCCAAGGCTCTCTAATTCATGAAAAAAAATAATATATATATATATACATATATTGATCCTATGGGGTTTTAACTCAATGCATGAACTTCCTATGTTTCTACCATAGGAATGATCAAAGTATGTTTCTATTATTGAATTATGATTCATGGGCAAGTTTTACAATGTTTACAGTTATAAATCATGTTTTTATGTTTAAAAATTATAATGCCCATCCATGAGAAGTTCATGAAAGTTGAGATTTATGAAGTTTGTTCAAGTAGGATGAGATATTTATGATGAAAAATATATTTTCAAGTTACCCATGTCTATGATCATATTTTCAAGTAAATCAAGCATTATCAAACATGTTTAAGTATGATATATGATTTCAAGTTAATTACCTTACGACATGGTTTTGGAGTCAAGACTTCCAATTATGTTCAGCTTGTGGTATGGTTTGAGCCAAGGCATCTCATGTATGATTTCATATTTTATTTGGATATAACTATTCAGCTCATCACTAAAAGATGGCCAGCTTTGTTGAAAAATGATGGAAATCGTATGCATGTTTTTCGGAGTAATGTCTAGCACCGAGTAGGCTAAGGGTCAGGCAACCCTATGCCTCAAAACTACGCCCAACATAGGTATGATTATATTATTTGGAACTTCCTTTGTGAGCTTTTCCCAGCCCCAAGGGGCCTTCAGCTTGATATCGATATCATGGTAGCGTCTTTAGCCCTAGAAAGTCTCTAGACGGCTCTTCCCTCTTGAGTGTGATAGTCGGGACCACGTAAGCTCTATTGTGTAATGTCAATTATATGACGAGTCTCCCATTTTTCCTCATGATTTCAGTTATGCATATTTATCATTCATGATATATGTATGTTCTAAAGCAAGTTTGACCCAATGTTCTGTTTTACTTACGGTTATCATATTTCAGCTTTGGATCATTCAACTCAGTTATGATGTTCAGTTACGTTCAGATCTTGATTTTAGAAAATAGCATGCAAGTGCTACTCTCAGATTCTTATCTTGATTATGTTTTATATTATGCATGTTTTAAATTATTTTACTTATTTAAGAGATTTTACTTACCTTGCATACTCAGTGCATTCGACGACATACTCTATGTTGTACATGCTCCGATCTTCAGACTCAGCTCCGTCACTAGCTAGTTTCTAGAGTTAGCATCCAACCTTAGTGATGAGTCCTCATCTCTCGAGGACCATTTATTATCAGTTATGTTTGTATTTTCAGTTTTAGACTTAGAGATTTAGTTGGAGTGTTTTCCCATCAACTCATCAAAATTAGAGGCTTTTCAGACATAGTGTATAATCAACTTCAGATTCGTGTATGTATTTTAAATGCTATGTTGTGTTCAAACTTTCGCTTTGGATCATTATATTAAGTCTTCCTCTTTTATTAATTGAGTTAGATGTATGTTCATGCCCTGGGTCCACTTGGAGTCTCTGGGGGCTCCTTGTCCCGTGTCTCGTCCGGGCCTATGTTTGGGTCATAACAAACTTGGTATTAGAGTAATAGGTTTTAACGTTTCCTAGGGTGTCTAAAAGTCGCATTAAGTAGAGTCATTTTGATGGGTGTGAAGTGAGTCGCACTTATGACGAAGAGGCTATGAGACGTTTAGGAAATATTCCCTTCTTTCATGATCTATGTCATGCGGTGAAATGTCTCTCTATCCTTCTAACTCATGCTATTCGCGATTGTAGAATCATTCCTCCCTGTAGGGTTAACGGCAGAAGAAATGGAAATGGAAATGGCCATGAGAATGGCAATGGGGACGGGCACCAACAAGCCCCACCAACCCATGAGCACCATACACCAGAGCCGGTTGCTAATGCTGAATTCAGGGTACCCATTCAGATGTTAGCGCAGGCCTTGACCACCTAGGTCAACCAGAAGGAAGTAGCGCATGCTCCGAAGAACGGGAATGCGGTGACAACACGAGTTAGAGATTTCCTAAGGATGAACCCACCAGAGTGTCTTGGTTCAAAGGTGAACGAGGATCCACATAAGTTTATTGACGAGATTCTAAAGATCACCCAGGTCATGGGGGTGACAGGAGAAGAGTGTGTGGATTTGGCCTCACATCAGTTTAAGGGGGCTGCACACATTTAGTTTAAATAGTAGAAGGATAGTAGGGTAGTCGGAGCAGGCCTTATCAGTTTGGATGAGCTTCATGTCACTTTCCTAGATCAGTTCTTCCCTCGTGAGATGAGGGAGCTGAAAGCGGCTGATTTTGTGAATCTAAAATAGGGAAAGACGACAGTGCAGGAATATGCCCTAGAGTTCACTCTCCTGTCAATGTACGCCCCAAAGTTAGTGGTTGATCAGAGGGCTCAAGTCAGCAGGTTTGTTCATGGGCTGGCAGACTATCTAGACAAGGATTGCAGAACTGCCATGCTCTATCAGGATATGGATTTTCCTCGGATGGTATTGTATGCCCAACAGATGGAGGAAGCGCATCTGAGGGAGAGAGAGGACAAAAGGGCCAGGAAAGACAACTATACGTTCTCTCAGCCAAGGCCAGGTGGTGGGCACCGACAGTAGCATCAGAGATTTTCAGCCTCAGTATCTTCAGTGATGAGTGTGCCATCCAGACCTAGGCACGAGCAAAGGGGACGAGTTTCAGGCTTTAGGGGTTAGAGTAGCAGGCCCACATATTCTAGTATCCCAGTTTTCCATAGGTGTGGTCTGAGGCACACGGGTCAGTGTTTGGCGGGTATAGGTGCTTTCTTCGGGTGTAGGAATCTCGTACATATGCTTAGAGACTGCCGAATAGCTAGACAAGGCCATCATAGGGGCCGAGGCCTAGCTTCCAGTTCAGCAGCTCCACCAACACGCCCAGCCCAACAAGGGGCATCTACTAGCACAGGTGGCGGTCAGTGCAAAAACAGATTTTATGCCTTAGCATCCCGCCAGGAGCAAGAGGTTTCCCCAGATGTAGTCACTGGTATGTTATGAGTTTTCCATCTTGATGTATATGCTTTGTTAGATCTAGGGCTACCTTGTCTTTTGTGACACCCTATATGGCTAGTAGTTTCGAAGTCAGTCCCGAAATCTTGTCAGAACACTTCTCAGTCTCTACTCCAATGGGTGATTCAGATGTAGCTAGACGGGTGTATAGAAGTTGCTCGGTCATAGTCCTTCAGAAAGTCACCTCAGCAGATTTAGTAGAGTTATCCATGACCGATTTTGATGTTATCCTCGACATGGATTGGCTATTTGCATGTTATGCCTCAGTTAATTGTAGAACCCGGGTAGCAGAGTTTAGATTTCCGGGTGAGCCAGTCATAGAATGGAAGGGTAGTTCAGTTGTGCCTGTAGGCTGTTACATTTCTTATCTTAAGGCCATAACGATGATCTCCAAGGGTTGCGTGTACCATTTAGTAAGGGTTTAGGATGCCACGTCCGAGATACCAACTATCCAGTCAGTACCAGTAGTATGTGAGTATCCAGAAGTCTTCCTAGATGATCTACTGGGAATCCCTCCAGAGCGGGAGATTGATTTGGTATTGACCTTCTTCCCGATACGTAACCTATATCTTTTCCTCCTTAAAGAATGGCTCTAGCCGAGTTAAAGGAGTTGAAGGAGCACTTGAAAGACCTTTTAGATAAGGAATTCATTAGACCGACCAGATCCCCATGGGGTGTACTAGTTCTCTTTGTCCAAAAGAAGGATGGTTCTCTTCGCATGTGTATTGATTATCGACAATTGAACGAGGTCACCATCAAGAACAGGTATCCATCCCCAGAATTGATGATTTGTTTGACTAGCTTCAGGGTGCTAAGTACTTTTTGAAGATAGATCTCAGATCTGGATACCATCAGCTCAGGGTTCGGAAGAGTGATATCCAGAAGATAGCCTTCAGGACGCGGTATGGTCATTACGAGTTTGTAGTTATGTCTTTTGGACTAACGAATCCTCCTGCAACTTTTATGGATTTGACGAATAGGGTGTTCAAGACATACTTGGACATGTTCATGTCAATGACATCCTGAT
The DNA here is from genome assembly GCA_035772735.1 of Datura wrightii. NCBI lineage: Eukaryota > Viridiplantae > Streptophyta > Magnoliopsida > Solanales > Solanaceae > Datura > Datura wrightii. Next base: position 101,618,517 of record JASDFA010000019.1, on the reverse strand, counting down.
ATACTCTCGGAGCGAGGAGTATGCCGCTCATATGAGGGTGGTACTACAGACTCTCAAGGATCGCCAATTATATGCAAAATTCAGCAAGTGCGAGTTTTGGTTAAACTTAGTGGCATTTTTGGGCCATATGGTGTCAAGTGAGGGTAAAAAGGTGGACTCTCAAAAAATATAAGTGAGGAATAATTAGCCTAGACCGGTGAATCCTTCAGATATCAGGAGCTTTTTGGGCTTAGTTGGCTACTACCGGAGATTTGTTGAGGGATTTTCATCTATTGCAGTTCTATTAACCAAATTGACCCAAAAGAAAGTGAAATTCCAATGGTCGGATGTTTTGAGAGGAGTTTCCAAGTGTTGAAGACTCGACTCACCTCGGCACCAGTGTTAACCCTACCTGAGGGTACCGATGGGTTTATGGTGTATTGTGATGCTTCTAGGATTGGCCTTGGTTTTGTATTGATGCAGCATGGTAAAGATATAGCATACACTTCCAGGCGGCTGAAGGTTCATAAGAAGAATTACCCGACCCATGGTCTTGAATTGGCGGCGGCGGTATTTGCATTGAAGATTTGGAGACACTATTTGTACGGGGTCTATGTAGATATGTTTATGGACCACAAGATCCTACAATATGTGTTTACCCAAAAGGACCTAAACCTACACCAAAGGAGGTGGTTAGAGATACTCAAGGATTACGATATGAGTGTCCTTTACCATCCGGGTAAGGCCAATGTAGTAGAAGACACAGTTAGTAGACTCTCTATGGAGAGTGTGTCCCATGTAGAAGAGAGGAAGAAGGAGCTGGTGAAGGATGTGCATCAACTTGAAAGGTTGGGAGTTCATTTGGTTGACTTGACCGATGGCGGTGTTATTGTTCAGAACAGATCAAAATCGTCTTTGGTGACTGATGTGAATGCTGGACAAGACGAGGACCCCATTTTGGTAAACTTAAAGGAAGTCATTCAAAATCAGAAGGTAGAGGTCTTCTCCAGAGGAGGAGATGGTTTGCTTCGATATCAGGGTCTCTTGTGTGTCCAGGACCTTGGTAATTTGAGAAATTGAATGTTGCATGAGGCTCATGGTTCAAGATATTCGATACATCCAGGTTCCACCAAGATGTACCGTGGCCTACAGGAAATCTATTGGTGGAATGGCATGAAGGACATCGCAGAATTTGTAGCTAAATGTCTGAATTGTCAGCAAGCAAAGATTGAGCATTAAAGACCGAGAGGTGTGCTTCAGGACATCAGTATCCTGACTTGGAAGTCGGAGGATATGAATATGAATTTCATCAAAAGGTTGCCTCGCACTCATCGACAGTATGACTCCATTTGGGTGGTCATGGACCGATTGACCAAAGCCACTCATTTTCTACCTGTCAAAACCACTGATTCAGCGGAGGATTATGCCAAACTATACATCCAAGAGCTAGTTCAATTTCATGGAGTGCCCTTGTCCATTATTTCAGACAGAGGTACTTAATTTACCTCCTAGTTTTGGAGGTCTTTTTAAAAAGGACTTGGCACTCAAGTCAAGCTCAGTACAAAATTTCACCCACAAATGAATGGTCAAGTAGAGCGGACAATTCAGACTCTCGAGGACATGTTGAGAGCATATGTGATTGACTTCAAGGGTAGTTGGGATGATCATTTGCCTGTCATTGCGTTCACGTATAACAACAACTACCATTCCAGCATTTAGATGGCTCCGTTTGAGGCTCTCTATGGGCGGAGATGTAGATTTCCTATTGGTTAGTTTGAAGTTGGTGAAGCTGCAATGATAGGACCAAATTCAGTCCATGAGGCTATGGAGAAAGTTCAGCTCATACGGGATAGGTTGAAAATAGCTCAAATTCGTAAAAAGTCCTATGTGGATGTTAGGAGGAGAGAACTTGAGTTAAAAGTGGATGATTGGGTGTTTCTGAAGGTGTCTCCCATGAAGGGAGTGATGAGATTCTTAAAGAAAGGGAAACTCAGTCCCCGTTATGTTGGCCAGTGTCGGATTGTGAAACGGGTGGGCAAGGTAGCATATGAATTGGAGTTTCCCCCGTAATTAGCTTCCGTTCATCCTGTTTTTCATGTATCGCTCTTAAAAAAGTGTTTGGGGGAATCCAGCTCTAGTTGTTCCAGTGGATGGTGTCGGTGTGAGAGATAGCCTTAGCTATAAGGAGGTTCCGGTGAAAATACTGGATTGTCAGATTTGAAAGCTAAGAAACAAGGAAGTAGCTTCAATTAAGGTTTTGTGGAGAATCAACATGTTGAGGAAGCTAGGTGGGAAGCCGAAGCAGCTATGATGGCAAGATACCCACATTTATTCCCTACCAGCTCAGTTCCAGCTTGACGTATCAGGTTTTGCCCTAAAACTCTATTCAGTTTCATGATCAGCTTATGTACCTCCGTTTCTTTCATGTAAAAGTACATATGTATGATTCATGAACTCAGTTTAGTCATGTAGTTTAAATTAGAGCTAGCCATTTCGTTAGTTCAGCTTATATGATCAGTATTTGAGTATGATGATTGCATTTCTCTGTTTTTCTGTGTGACTTTCAATATTCAAGGATGAATTTTCCCAAGGGGGAGATATTGTTATACCCTGAAATCCCTAAGATCAAATCCGGGAGTTGAATCGGATAAACAAGAATTTTCTACACCAGGTCACAGAACAAGTCATCATGTGATCCATTAGGTTGACCTCGAGTCATTAAGTGAGGAGTGTTGACTTGTTGGAAATTTTCAAGTTAGGGTGACCACGAGTTGTGATTCGCCCCACGAGTCGTTAGGTCACTCTTGGTCAGGGATGGTTGAATGATGAGGATGCATGGGATAGTGCACTTAATGGGTCCTCACCATGACTCATTGGGAAGCACCACGAGTCGTTGTGTCGCCCGTGGTGACCTCCGTTGATATTGTGGGAGTGTAGAGGACGAGTGGTGACCACGAGTTGTGGTCACCAGTGATGACTCATGACATTCCCCGTGGTAACCAGAGCTTAGTTTGTGGCAGTATACATGATGATTGGTGGCCACGAGTCGTGGATGTGGATGATGACTCGTCTAGTCCCTCGTTGGGACTGGCAATTAGTTTCTCTGCGAATTTATTAAGGGCTTTTCCATAATTCCTATGATCCTAAGGCCTAAACTATGTCGTTTTAACTATGAATAGTGAGTTTTAAGAGGGGTAAGTTCATTCTAAGCTATTCCTATTCATGCATGCAAACTAAGAAGTTAAGAGGTGATTAAGCTTAATTCCTTCAAGTTTTTCATCAATTCTTCCTTGGGCAATCAGAGAAGTTGTAGAATCAGATTCTCTTAGGTATGTAGGGTTATGAATGGGTGAATTTGTTCATACCCATGCCCAATCCCTCTCTAATTCATGAAAATCTATATGTTGATCCTATGAGGTTTTAACCCAATGCATGAACTTCCTAAGTTTCTACCATGGGAATGATCTAAGTATGTTTCTATTATTGAATTATGATTCATGAGAAAGTATTACAATATTTTCAATTATAAATCGTGTTTCCAAGTTTATAAATTATAATGCACATCCAAGAGAAGTTCATGAAAGTTGAGATTTAAGATGTATGTTCAAGTATGATGAAATATTTATGATGAAAAGAATGTTTTCAAGTTACCCATGTCTATGATCATGTTTTCAAGTGAATCAAGTATCTTTAAGCATGTTTAAGTATTGGGAAAGCCCATATGTTCAAGTATGATATATAATTTCAAGTTAATTAGCTTACCATATGGTTTTGGAGTCAAGACTCCCAATTATGTTCAACTTGTGGTATGGTTTGAGCCAAGGCTCCTCATGTATAATTTCAGATTTTATATGGATATGATTATTCATCTTTGTCACTAGACAATGGTCATCTTTGCTGAAAAATGATGGAGAGCATATGCATGATTTTGAGAGTAGTGTCTAGCATTGAGTAGGCTCCGTTCTTCAGACTTAGCTCCACCACTAGCCAGTTTCCAAAGTTAGTATCCAACCTCAGTGATGAGTCCTCATCTCCCAAGGACCATCCGTTATCAGTTATCTTTGTATTTTTAGTTTCAGACATAGAGAATTAGTTGGGGTCTTGCCCCATCAACTCATTAGAATTAGAGGTTTTTCAGATATAGTGTATAATCATCTTCAGATTCGTGTATGTATTTTAAATGCTATGTTGTGTTCAAACTTTCGCTATGGTTTATTATGTTAAGTCTTCTGCTTTTATTGATTGAGTTAGATGTATGTTCATGCCATGGGTCGATTTGGAGTCTCTCAGGGCTCCTAGTCCCGTGTCCTGATCCGGGCCTATGTTCGGGTCGTGACAATAGTTAATGTGGCGATACTCAGGATTAGCTTCTGTAATCTCTCCACAGGCGAATTAGTCATTTATTTTTCTCAGTATTCCAAGTAGAGCTCTTATACCTGTCTAGACTAGATCTTGGGAGAGTCATGGTTTCTGGAGAGATTTTGTTGTAAGATTTAAAACATTGTGAACTGATGTAATTTAATGAGAATTTTTAAAAATATTTTTATATGTTGTTCAAAAAGGGGTTCTCCTATTGAGCTAAAGTGATGTAGGTGCCTTCATGACCCGCCTTTTTGGGTCATGCCAAGTTGGTATTAGAGCATCTAGGTTACCAGTCTCAATAGTACAAAACCAATGTCAAGTAGAGTTCCACAGATTAGTGTGTAGACATCCACATCTAATCTTCGGAAGGCTACAAGACATCTAAGAAGTTTTCACTTTATTTCTCTTATCGTGCTATTTGAATGTGTTATTCTCTTGGGTTGAGTTCAATTGGTATCTGGAGAATTTCAATTGGTATCTCGATGACTCAACTGGTATCTATGACATTCCAATTAGTATTTGTTGGTGCAGATTTCTGTGCAATACGCTATGATAATGGTAGGTGATAATAAATAATGAATAAGGAACGGTAGTGTCTGGGAGATCAATGGACTAGAAACTGTGTTCTGCTTAGCGAGTTCTCGCTGCAGCAAGATGGATCTTGCTGTCGCGGACTTGCTACACGAGAAAGTGGACCGCTATAGCGGGTCTGTGATGTTGGGTGTATTTACGCACCTATTTGCAATATTTTTACCATGCTTAGCTATGTTTTGAAAATAAATTATGTGTGTATTTTTGATTTTGTATGATATTTGTGAAAAAGAAATAATGCATATGACTAGATGTTTTTAGAGATTAAAGTGACGGATTTGGACTTATTTGAGTCTTAAAAGAACAAGTGTTGCCAAGTTGAACTTGAAAGAAGCAAGTGCCACAGCATGATAGAGGATGGCGTCGTGCAGGAACACCTATGTTATCGCCTGCGTGCCGCACATGCAAGATTGGCACCTTCAGAGGCACGACGCACAGGTAGTAGTGGCGCACCAACTAGCACGGTGCATAGGCTGTCCCAAACGTGGCCAGATTCCAATCCTAGTTCAAGTAGGAACAGAAGCTGCAAAGTCCAATCCCACTCCAAGAAGGAAAAATGAAGACTTAATATACTACTATACATAACACTTTTTAGGATGTTTTAGGTGTCATTTAGTCATTCAAGTTTTGCACAACTCATAACTTACACATTAGTGCAATTACTTAGTCAAATATTTGTTGAAGAATTCATCAAGTTTTTGTGATTCTACTTAGCTTTGGAGATTTGTTAAACAATTTCATATTATTGTAAGTATTTCATTGTGATTTTCTTCTACATATTATATTGTTATGTTCTCAACCATGAGTGGCTAAATCTCTTGAGCTAGGGTTGTAGGAACCATGATTGATTAACAGAGTAGCGAAAATAAAATAGTGACTATTAAATGGTAAATTTAGTGAATTATTATTCTTATTGTTTTAATGAGTTTTACCGGTTGCAAACATTGAAATGTACTTGTTTCTTCAACTTGCTCGACCAAAGAGGTTGAAGTTAGAGAAAGAGAATAATAGAGGTAATTTGATGCTACCAACCCTCATCTAATTAACTTTGCTCTAAACGAGGATAGTTAATTAAGACTTATGATGAGAGCAAAATGTACACACCTAAAGTCCGAGAGGATTTATGTGATATTTATCTATGTAGGCCGAGAGACGTTAGATGAACTTAATCGTCAGTCTTACACAAAATTCACCAGGATAGATCACTAATAAAATAGCCTACTACATTATGAAATCATGGGTAACACAATCCTTGTTTTGTCTCATCAATTTGGTAACAACTTAATTACTATTTAAATGTACTTTTTCTTTTATTTGCAACCCCCCTTCCAAAATAGTGACTACATGTTGATTTACTCATCATTAACATATATATCTTCCCTATACCCTGTGGGATCGTCCCCAACCTAGTTGGGTTACTATATTTGACAGCGATCACTTTGTACTTCGTTGCAAGGTGTAATTTCGGCGTGATCAATTTTTAGTGCGGTTACCAAGAATATGGTGTTGAAATAGTTAATTGCTATTAAAATTCAGCTTGTAGTGTTTATTTCATGATTCACATTTTTGTTTCTTTTTTGATTTGTCATAGGTTAGCATGGAGAACCTTGTGGCGCAGGTTAATCTCTCACTAGAGGAGATGGCTGAAGCACAACAAGCTAAAGCTGTGCGATAGGAAGATGAAGCTAAACTAGCTGACGTAGCTAGGAGAGCTGATGCTACAAACTTTGCTGCCACCTTCATGGACAGGAACAGAGAAACCCCCCCCCCCCCCCTCATTATCATATACGTAATGCTATACGAAATGTTCTCTTTAAGGGGGAGTTTGAGCAAGAAGAAGTTGGTTACACTGGAACCATTATTCCAACCCCACTACCACTTAATGCTATGTTCGGTGTGACTAGTACAATGATGCAATTGATAAGCATGAAAGGGTTGTTCAATAGTTTGTTAGGTGAAGATCCAAGCTAGCACCTGATAAATTTTACTAAGATATGTAATGCCTATAGATTTCCAGGGGTTTCTCAAGAGGCTATTAGACTAAGATTATTTCTATTCTCACTGGTAGAGGAAGATACTATGTGGTTGAATGAGCTTCTAGGTGAGTCTATTACTACCTGGGAAGAACTGACTGCAACTTTCTTGGAGAGGTATTTTCCTCCCTCACGGATGATTCAGTCAAAATAAATAATTTTATACAATTACCTGGGGAAGCCTTAAATGAGGCATGGTTAAAATTTAAAAAGAAATTAAAGAAGTGCCCTAATCACAAGCTTCTAGAGGAGGTCCTTTTGGCAGTATTTTACAGGTCATGGAGCGTCTCAAATAAAGCTGTAGCAGATAGGATAGCAGAGGGGTCCATTATAGCCCATACTTTTGGATAAGCCAGTGAAATACTAGATAAGATGAAAAAGACCAACAGGGCATTGCACACTAGAGAATCTGAGGAATTCAAGAAAATAAGTTTCTCTCCACTACCTAGAGAAAAAAGAAGTCGCTGCAATAAACTATTCTGGAGGCAGGGAAGTAGAGCAGCAGGAAAAAAAAGAGCGGGACCAAGATATAAACCATCTCAAGACCTAGTTAGAACTGATCACCAAGCATCTAACCACAGTAAATATACAGAAAGTGCATGAGGTGAATGCTCAAGAGAAGGGACCCAGGTATGAAGATCATTATCCTTTGTAAAAGAGGAGGCAACTTTTGTAAATAATCAAGGGGATTTTCGGGCTAACACACAAGGGTCTAACTAAGACTCTTGACATCAAGGCCAAGGAAATCAAACTCCGAACTACATTGTAACAATAATTATGATAGATCTGGGGATAAAGATAGGGACCAAGTTGTATGGAGAAATAGATATGCACCCAAGAATGACCGAAATGGAGTCTATGTACCTCCAAGAGCTAGAGAGCCTGCTAAACAACTCTGGAACCGCAAGGTTATAGGACATGATGAGTTGAATAATGAAGAAGGTTGATTCTACTGAAATAGGAGTCAAATAGATGAGGGGTGAGCTATCAAGCTTGAGTCAGATGGTAGACTCACATTCAACCTCCATAGAGCAATAGGAGAAGCAGGTGGGGTAAATCTCGGCAGCACTGAATCAAAGGCAAAAGGGAACCTTGCCTAGCGATACCATTCCTAACCCTTGGAATGAGTGTCATTTGATGTGACCATAATCGAAATAGGTAACTTGATGAAGTCTGAGTAATCAAGATACCTGCATCATGCTGCAATGTTAAATCAAAAGCTTCTTGGGAGGCAACTCAAGGTATTTTAAATTTTGATTTTTTATAATTAATGTGTTTGAACAAGTATGTAGGAATTAACTCATAAACTACAAAAGAATATTTGAGCATAACTATTTAAGATGATGTGATGGAAAAATAGGCCATGCAGCGCATATAGAAGAGTGGCGCGTAGACCTGAAGCACATGGACCAGCATGACACGTGGGCTAGCCTGCGCAGCCAGTGGCATGATGCGGTGCCCATCCAGTGCATAGATCGGTGTCGCTAAGGGGGTACCCAGGCCAAAAATTCATGAGTCAAGTGGATCAAACATGACCTATGGGGAGTTTTTATAGCACAACCTAAAAATTCTCCCACCCTTTTCATCCTAAACTGCGTCGCACACCCCTATTTCCTCAAAAGGCTTCTTCAAAACTTCAAATTCTTCCAAACTTCTTCACCCAAATCACAAAGAACATCATTCTTCTTGAAATTTCACCAACAATGGCTCTAAAAGGCAACAAAGGAAAGGTTGTGTCTTCTTCAAGCCTTGGAAATAAAAGGTCAAGAGGAACTCAAGAGGCACCAATGAAGGATGCAAGCATGCCACAACAACCACCATGGCGTTATGAACTCCATTAGGTCACGAAGCATGAAGGTAAAAAATGATTTAAAGAGGATAAAGAATCAAAATGTTCTCATGAATTATTTGTTGAGAGAGATATCTTGGCATCCAAATTCCCTGATATTATTAATAGAATACATATCTTGGGATAAACTTTTTGTTCAATGATCTAAGGGAATGTAATTTTAATGTGGTGAGGGAATTTTTAGCTAATTGGGAGCTGAAGAAGAGGTCGAACAAGGTTAAGATTAGAGGCAAACTGTGAATTTTTCACCCGCTGTTTCGAATAGAATATTTGGCATGCCTAATGTTGACCCACAACCATTCAATGACCATATTTTGAGACTCCTATATAGAGAAATTAGACATACCCTTGGTGGCCCAAATTTGGTTGCAAGATGGGCCCGCCACCAATAGTACAAGTATCACATGTCTTTTCTTTATGCACACATGAGCAGGGAGGCTAGAATATGGCTAAAAATTGTTTGTGCTTGTTTGGTGCCTGGGAAGAATGTGACTCATGTAACGAGAGAGAGAGAGTTTGCCTTGTTTTTACTTTAATGACTGGGAGGCCAGTTAATGTTGGGGTGATAATAAAGGATTTTTAGAGGAGAGCGAGGGTGAAGAAAGGGTAGAGATTTAGTTTTTGGGTTCTTCTAACCCAATTTCTAAGGAAGTAGTAGATTGCTTAGGAGGTGGTTGGCTCTAGACTATGATATGACCCGAAGGGGCTAGATTTGACAAAGACAAAGGAACCCGAGGATATACATGGTTCTGTGTTGTCTATCAGTTAGTGCAATATGCACATTGATAATATTCTTAGTCATTTCTACGACATGGAAATGTTGCAGCTAAGGATGAGCAAGGTGATGGAGGAGCAGCTATAATGCTAAATATAGACTACCCATTGAGTGAGCATTCTAAAGTTCTCTATAGAGTTAGCCAGGTTTTGAGGAGCCCTTTGATGATGATGATGCCACAGATAAGGAGCAGGCTCGAGTTGACTCTAATTTGGAGTCTGATGATGATTGAGGCGACTCAAGATGGGGGAAGTTGTTTATGCCCCCACATATGATGAGGATTAGGCCCATAGAGTTTTTCTTTCATCCTTGTTACATAGCTTTATTGTTTTAGCACTGAGGGCAGTGCTATTGATTAAGAGTGGGGAGGGAGAAGTAAACTTTATTATACAATGTATTCTTTCATTTCTAAATTTATTCATGGTGGACCTAGATTTTTCTGTGATATATGACTTGAGTTTTGCTAGCTTGTAGTAGTATTTTTGTGATGTTTTTGGGTTTTTTTATTTGGATTCCCCCAATTTTTTTATCGGTACTTTTTCGATGGATAGTCCCTTAAACCGATTAGAGGGTCTAGATTTTTTTGAGTCATGGTCATGACTATTCTCGATAATGAATGGTTGACGACCGTCTTAAGGGAAAATCAGTCATTAGGAGAGAAAGAACTTCAAACCTTACGAATCCTAGGTGCTTCACTTAGGATATCATTGAGACTTCGCATAATTCACTAAAGAAATGCATGAAAAGGTAGAAACACTTAGACTTTTGGAACATGACTCCTATGCTTGAGAAATTGAGTTTAATAATGTGAAACATTCAATGTGGATATGTGTTTTATGTAACATTGATTACCATTATTGAACTATTTGTGCCATAGTGTGAGTGAGTTATTTTTAGCATACTTCATGTTTGTAATTTGATGTCTAGAACTTGCCCGGTGTGTATGCTAAATGAAATGAGAATTTTGAATCTAGGAAGTGATATATACATTTCTTTGGTAGCCTATTTGTAGCAAAATTTACCTACCTTGATGTGATTATCCTAGTTAGCCATTTTTTAGCTTTAGTCTATTCTTTTGATGGCCTATTACTAGCTTAATCCATTTTGTTCTATTGACTTTTATTTGATTCAAATGACTTCTATAGAACTTTCATTGAAACTTTTGCATAAAAGGAGCACAAGTGAACAGAAAAGGCGAAAACACTAAAGCGTGAAGATTAGAAAAAAAGAAAAGGGTGAAAAATGTATAACAAGGAGGGTGATGTATTGAGGAAAGAAAAAGAGAAATAGTTTTAGAAAAAAAATGAATGAATGAAAATAATTGTAAATAAGCTTAATGTTGAAAGTTCCCCACTAGTCTCCTAAGTTGCAAAGGTAAAATAAAAGGAGATATAAGGAGAAAAATAGGAGGATTGAAGAATGTGCTAAAAAGTTAAAAAGTTGTAAAGTATTAAAGTGCTTAGGTGAATTAGTCACTATCTTTGACAAATAGTTCCTACTCGTCCCTTATCCTACATTACAACTAGCTTATGTCCTAATTTATCTTAGATTAGATGTTCAATATTAGTGGAGTACTTACAGTAATGGAAAGCCTATGGGTCTTCTTTTATATTCATGATGAGTTCTTTGGGAGAGTGAGAGATATTGATCCATCCATGCCCAAGTCAAATTGTTATATATCATGTGAGTGAAAGCGCATCTCTCCAAATGGGAGGGGCAATGGTAAAATTTTAGTGTATCTTGATTGCTAAATTACATATGATTCATGTTGGTCCAAATATATCTTGTTGAATTAGTTCTAGAAGCTAAGTGATTCTTATCTGTGACCTTTTAATGATGATCTTATATACATGTCGAGTGTATTATTGGAGCTTGATTGAATTATCTAATAAATATAAGTGTAAGTAGACTTGTTCGTAGGGTGAATTTTGTGATTGAGTTTGAGAAGGGAAGTAGTAGATTGTTCGAGGAAATACAATAGTTTAAGTGTTGGTGGCGATGTTGGGCATATTTACACACTTATTTGGCATATTTTGCACATGCTTAGCAATGTTTTGAGAATAAATTATGTGTGTTTTCCTTGGTTTTATATGATATTTGTACAAAAGAGCTAATCGCATGATTAAATATTTTCAGGGATTAAAGTGACGGATTTGGACTTATTTGAGGCTTAAAAGAACAAGCGTTTCCAAGTTGAACTTGAAAGAAGCAAATACCACAGCATGATAAAGGTTGGCATCGTGCAGGCACACCTGTGCTATGGCCTGCGTGATGCACAGGCAAGATTGGCAACTTGAGAGGTGTGACACACAGGCAACAGTGGCGCACCAACTAGTGCAGCACACAGGCTGACCCAGACGTGGCTAGAGTCTAATCCTAGTTCAAGTAGGAACACAAGCTATAAAGTCCAATCCCAGTCAAAAAAGGAACAATCAAGACTTAATTTACTACTATATATACCCTTCTTAGGATGTTTTAGGTGTCATTCATTCATTGAAGTTTTGCAAAACTCATAACTTATAAATTAGTGCTATTACTTAGTCAAATATTTGTTGAAGAATTATCAAGTTCTTGTAATTCTATTAGCTTTGGAGATTTGTTAAATAATTTCATATTATTGTAAGTATTTTATTATGATTTCTTCTACATCTTATGTGATTTTTTCTCAAACATGAGCGGCTAAATCTCCTAAGCTAGGGTTGTGAGAACCATGATAGATTAACAGAAGAAGGCAAAAATAGTGATTCTTGAATTGTGAATTGAGTGGATTATTATTCTCTTCGTTTCAATGAGTTTTAGCGATTGCAAATGTTGACATGTCCATGTATGTTCAACTTACTCGACCAAAGAGGTCGAAGTTAGGAAAAAAGAATAGTAATGGTTATTTGTGGCTACCAGCCTTCATCTAATTAAGTTGAGTTCTAACCAAGGATAGCCAATCCAGGACTTATTATTTATGGAGAGGGCAAAATATACACACAAAAAGTCCGAGAGGATTTAGGTGAAATTCATATAAGTAGGTCGAGAGACGTTAGATGAACTTAATTGTCAATCTTACACAAAATTCACCAGGATAAACCATTAATAAAATAAGCCTACTATGTTAAGAAATCATGGGGAACGCAATCCTAGTTTTGTCTCATAAATTTGATAACAACTTAATCACTGTTTAAAATTTTTTTTCTTTTATTTGCAACCCCCTTCTAAGATATTGATTATAGGTTAATTTATTGATCATTAACACATTATTTCTTTCCTATTCCCTGTGGGATCGACCCCAACGTAGTTGGATTACTACATTTGACAGCAATCCCTTTATACTTCATTGCAAGATATAATTTGTGTGTGATCAATCCGCTGCAGAGAAAAAGTGATTGTTGTAGGAATGGCTGCTGGGCAGAACCCAATCCCCTGTTTTGGAAAAAAATTCAGATTGTTCTAAAGTTGCATATTATGTATATATGTATATATAAGGACTTCTAGTGATAATGATAATAGGGCCAAGAACAAGGCCAATGTCATTCGGATGCCAAACGGGCACCCATACATCAAAATAGGAAATGATTAGAGTTATCCAAAAACAAGCAAAAAGAAAAGTGAAATTGTCTTATGAGCCCCAAATGGGGTCAATCGACCAAGGGAAATAGGGATGAGAGGTACACACTGGCTATACCTAAATTGGGAGCTCGTCGTTGCTACCACAAAATCTCTCAGCCTCCTTATCCTCGAACCCACCGAGGAAGAATTAACTCTGGGATGTCTTCCCTGGCTACCTGAGATGTATTGGAGCCAGGGGAGAGGTTCTTTAGGATCTTCTTAATTCCTTTACAAATTTTGACGAAGAGCTTGTCCCTAGAGTGCCTCTTCTTCTTCTCTCTCTCCAAGTCCTCCCGGAGCACTACATGGGCCTGGGCCAAGGAGGCAATCACCCCCTGTACCCCCTCATGAACCGTAGTAGCTGCACTAGATGTCCTATCACCTCGAGGAGGTATTGTAATACTCCAAAAGTCCCTAAGATCATACTCGAGGGTTTAAGTGGAGAAAGCAATAAAATGTTGCACCAAGTCATAGGGCGACTCATCCAGTGACCCGTGAAGTGCTCCACGAGTGGTGAAGTGACTTATGAGGTGAGTGGCAGACCAATGAAGAACCATGGTCAGGGGGTGACCATGGGTGAAGCCATGAGTCTTGGTGTTATCTCACGACTCGTGAAGTAATTCGTGGTCAGGATGGACGAATTGGAGGTCTAAAATTCCAGTAGATTTCAAGAATGAGGAAAACGAGTCGTCCCCTACCTCACGACTCGTGAAGTCCCTCGTGAGGACTGCAGAGTCTATTATCTTGTGAATTTAGTAAGGGTATTTTCATAATTTCTAAGCTCCTAGGCCCTAAACTACATCATTTTAAGCTACGATAGGAAGGTTTTAAGAAGGTTAAGCCTATTCTAAGTTATTCTCTCGCATGCTTGCAAGTTTAGAGAGTTTCTTTGAAGATCAAGTTTAAGAATTCCCCTAGTTCTTCCCTAAATCTATTGGGCTTTTAAGGAAGGGAGTAGAATCAGCTTACCCAGGTATGTAGGGCCATGAATGAAGAGTTTTCCTTCACTCTCATTCCCAAATTTCTTATCAAGTTCATGAATTCAAGTATATGATTCAATGGGGTTTTAACCCAATTTATGAAATTCTCTATGTTTAATTCATGGGTCAATTCCTTTCATGCTTCAACTGATGTTTTAAGATTCATGGTTAGGTTTTATACCTATTTTGATTAGGATTCATGATTTCAAGTTTTAACAACATGATGCCCAATTATGCAAGTTTCATAAAGAGTCGAATTTATAATTTATGCTTCCAAGTATGATGAAATATCTAGCATGTATGAATGCTTACAAATTACCCATGAATATATATTTATGATATCTATTTCATGCAAGAATGATGTTAAGATTTGGGCAAGCCCACTCAAGTTAAGCATGATTTCAAGATTTAGCCAAGACTAATAAGTTCAGTTTTCTCAAGTTTTGGAGTCAAGACTCCCCATATGTTAAGATTTAAGTTATGTTTTGATCTATGACAATATGAGCATTGTATATGTTTTGGGAGTAGTGTCTAGCACCGAGTAGGCTAGGGGTTCCAAGGTTCCCCAGTCTCATGAACTACGCGCCAACGTAGGTATACTTTGGGGCCTCTCAAGAGAGCATTTCCTCGGCCCAGGGCACACCGTGATATCACACCTTACTTAATCCTTCGCCCTAGCAAATCTTAGGATGGCCCCTCCCCACGTGGGAAAGATGTGGGATCATCATGCGCTCATACATGGTGGTTGTTGGTTAAGACGAGTCTCACATTGTTCCTCATGATTCTAGTAATGCATGTACTGTAAGATATTATATCATGTTTTCAGCAGGTTTGATCCAAGGATTACTTTATGAGCTTTTACCTATGATTTCAAATATGACAAGCCATATGTACTTATTTCAGTTATGTCTATTCATGTTTTCAAATTTCTATGTATAGCCTTTACTCTCGAAATCTTATGATGTTACGATTTAAGATATGCATGATTTTAGTTTTACTTACTGAGCCTGTTTTACTTACCTTGCATACTCAGTACATTTCAAGTACTGACCGCATACTCTATGTTGTATCATTTCATGAAACAGACTCAGACGTTTAGACTTCGTCCCATAGCTAGACAGTTTCCAGAGTACAGCCAAGCCAGCTTTTTGGTGAGTCCTCATCCTTCGATGACTTTCAGTTAGTTGAGTTGTTTTCATCTTCTATTTTTGAGTTCTAGTGAGCTACTTGGGGGTGTTGTCCCTCAGCTCGTCAATATGTTAGAGGCTTATCAGACATAAAGTTGTATATTTAGCTTTGGATTCCGTGTTTTGATTTTCGATGGTTAGATGTTTTATTATTCAAACTTCAGCTATTTAAGAATTTAGCTTTTCGCTTCTTGTATGTTGAGCTTTAGTTTTCATATTCATGCCATAGACCGAACTTGGTGCCATTTATGGTTCTAGGTTTTGTGTCTAGATCTGGGCTTATGTTCAGGTCGTGACAAACTTGGTATCAGAGCCAAGGTTCAGTGTGTCCTATGGTGTCTAAAAGCGGCATTAAGTAGAATATTTTGTATGGGTGTGAAGTGCGCAACACTTATGACGGAGAGGCTATGAAATGTTTTTGGAAATTTACCTTCTTTCATGATCTATGTCATGCGATGAAGTATCTCTCTATCCTTCTAACTCGTGTTATACAACTTTGCAGAATCATTCCTCCCCGCCAAGTTAACGGGAAAAGGAACAAAAATGGAAACGGCCATGAGAATGGCAATAGAGATGGGCACCAGCAAGCCCCACCAGCCCCAGCAGATCATGTGCTCGAGCAGGTCTCTCATGTCGAGTTTAGGGAAGATTTTCAAATATTGTCCTAGGCTTTGACCACTCAGGTCAACCAGCAGGCGATGGCCCATGTTTCATAGAATGGGAGCACAATGGCAGCTTGAGTTCGTGTCATAATCCGAATATAGACCGGATCGTAACACGGGACAAGGAGCCCCGAGAGACCCCAAGAAGACCCATGGAATGAGCATACATTTAATTCATTCACATAAGCAGAAGACTTAACATATGAAAACAAAATCATGACATAATAACAGAGAATAGACAATACATGATCCATACATGACGACTGATTACAACTTATAGTCTGAAAAGCCTCTCATCATGAAAGACGACTTGATGGGACAATAGCCCAACTAACCCTACAACTCTGGAACTAGAAGAGAATAATAGGGTCTGAACATATGGCCCTTGGAACATGAGGATTCACCAAATAAGCTGATAGAAAACTCTGAAGAGCTACTGAGGAGGGTGAGCCTGAGAGCAGGGTCTTGTATCATGAAACGATACAACATAGAAAATATGCAGTCAGTATGTGAAATATACCGAGTATGCAGGGTAAGTAAAATGGACATTTAAAATATATAAAACTCATAAATGATTAAAAGAGTAGGACATCATGTTGTATCGTAAACATCATAACATAACATAAGGCTCAAGGTTCTCAAAACATTTGTAATACAAACATAATCATAATCATAGGAGAAAAGCTTTACTTAACATGGCTTGAGCAAAAATACATAATCATAAGCATTCATAAATCATGAGGAACAATGGGAGATTCCCTTAACCGACATACTCCATATGAGCACACATGAAGTCCGACTTGTAAACCTAGTCCGGAGGTCGTTCGTACTTTTCCAAGGGTAAAACCGTGAAGGGCAAGATATCACCATGAAAAGGGCCATTTGGGCCAGGGACAGTTACAAAGGAGGTCCCAACATACCTATGGTGGCATGTATTTTATGAAATCTGGGGCATAACCTAGGCCCCGAACCTACTCGGTGTTCGATACTACTCCCAAAACATATATATAGTGCTCATAGTATAAAATGCATGAATTCATTGGTTAGTTAAATCGTGATAATCATATACATACTTGTACATACATGAGCTAGCAATGAAACAAGGCCCGTGAGTCGGCCAAAACATAATTCATGAATCATAAAGTTCATACATACTTGTAGATCATGCATATAGCTTGAAATTCATAAAATCATGATGGCTAATTGATTAAATCAACATTTTAAATCATAATTCATGTTGGGCCCGTAAATATCATTAATGGAAAAGTATATCATAAATCCATTCATCATGGGTCATGCATAATTAGGATAAATTTCAAAAGAATTCAATAATCGACAACATTATAAATAAATTAAATTAAAAAATCTGATAAAAACCCCATAGAATACGATAAGGTTCGAAAATCACAAAGCCCATTAACAATCATTAGATTTTTATATAAATCTACTTCAAACCCAATAATTTTTTGATAGAATTTTCTTGAAATCGTAGAGAATAGGCATGGGTGTGAAAGGAAACACCCATTGATAGCCTTACATACCTGAAAACAATTGATTCTTCACCTCCCTTGAATGCCCAAGAAGGAATTGGAAGGATTTGAAGAGGAAAGCCTTGAATCACCTTTGATCACCTCTCTATACTCTTGCATGCATGAATGAGGACTTAGAATAAATTATCCCCCTAAAACCCCACCTTTCAAAAGATAAAATGACGTAGTTTAGGGTCTTATAACATGAAATAGTTGAAAATGCCCTTAATGAATATTTCCTGAAAACTGTCCAGATTCGTACCAACAAGTCGTTGGAAGGAACGACGACCCATTGTATGGCCAGTCATGAGCACTGTTGAGACTAGCCTCCGGAACTGAACCATGGATAGACAGGATGACTCGTCCTTTAGACCAACGGGTCGTCAAGTCGACGATTGTTTGCCCCTTCACCAAACTGAACCTCCTTACCACAAGCCTCAACACGACTCATGGTTTCTTCCAACAAGTCGTGGTCTTGATCCGTCAAATGTACTGGAGATCCTGGTAGCCAAACAATGACTGGTGACCACGGGTTGTCACTTCTCACCACGAGTCATTGGACGACCCATGGTATTCTCAACTACTGAGCCCAGCCTCTCCGACGACTGCCAATAATGACTCGTTGTTCCAAGCAACGAGTCATTGTATTGCCCATTTTCTCTACTGCCACCAGGACTTCCCATCACCACGCCTGCATACAATGACTCTTGGTTTGATACCACGAGTCGTTACATCGCCCATTTTTTGATATTTTCCCAGTTTTAGCAGTTTTCAACTTTTAACTCCCGGGTCTACTCCTAGGCACTTTCGGGGTATTCCAGTTCGGGATTTCCTCAGGATGTACTGAGTTCCTTAGGTCGAGAGTGGATGAGGACCCACATGAGTTTCTGAAGGAGATACAGAAAATCACCTAAATTATGGGGGTTACGGGAGAAGAGAGCACAGACTTAGCCTCCTATCAGCTGAAGGGGGTTGCTTATATTTGGTATCGTTAGTGGAGAGACGGTAGAATGGTGGGTGCAGTTCCTATGAGCTTGGATGAGTTCACAGTTCTTTCTTAGGGAGTTTGGGGAGGCAAAGGCGGTGGAGTTTGTCAATTTAACCAAAATGATATGACGGTTCAAGAGTATACCTTGGAGTTTATCCAGTTGTCAATGTATGTGCCCGAGATGGTGGCAGACCAGAGGGCCCATATGAAAAGATTTGTGTATGAGGTGTCTGACTAGCTAGTCAAGAAGTGTAAGACGGTGATGATGAACAGTGACTTAGACTTCTCTGGATTGGTCATATACACCAAGAGAATAGAGGAGGATCAGATGAAGGATAAGTAGAGAGAGGCCAAGAGGTATAGGACGAGTAGCATTTAGTTCTTCCAACAGAGGCCCAATGGCGGGCACTGTTAGTAGTCTCGTCAGAGACCATCAGCTCTAGAGCCGTCGTCAGCTAGCATACCATCTATATCTCAGCACAAGTAGAGGGAAGGACATCAGGCTCTAGACATTAAGGGAGCAGGTCAGGAGAGCCTAGCATTCCAATGTGCGGCAAGTGTTGCAGGAAGAACACTAGGGAGTGCTTAGCAGGTCAGGGGCATGTATTGGGTATGGGAGCTAGGTTACATGATCAGAGACTTCCCTTCAACCAGATAGGGTTATGGTAGAGGCTGTGACCCAACTACCAGTTCAGCAGCTCCACCAGCATGCTCAGCTCAGCAGGGTGCATCCACTAGTGCAGGTGGTGGTCAGCGTCAAAACAAGTTTTATGCCTTTCATCTCGTTAACAATAGGAGTTCTCTCCAAATATGGCCATTGGTATGTTACGAGTATTTCATCTTGATGTTTATGCATTATTAGATCCAGTAGCTACCTTATCTTTTGTGATGCTCTATGTTGCTAGTAGTTTCGCAGTCAATCCCAAAATCCTATCAAAACCCTTCACAGTCTCTACTCCAGTCGGTGACTCAATTATAGCTCGACTGATATACAGAAATTTCCCTGTCACATTCCTTCAGAAAGTCACCTCAACAGATTTAGTAGAGTTAGACATGACTGATTTTGATGTTATCTTTGGTATGGATTGGCTACATGTATGTTATGCCTTACTAAATTATCGAACCCGTGCAGTAGAGTTTTAGTTTTCGGGTGAGCCAGTCCTAGAATGAAAGGATAGTTAAGTTGTGCCTGTAGGTTGCTTTATTTCTACCTTAAGGCCAAAACGATGATTTCTAAGGGTTGTATTTACCATCTAGTTTGAGTTAAGGATGCCACATCCGAGGCCCAGACTCTTTAGTCATTCCCTATAGTATTTGAGTATCTGGAGGTTTTCCCAGATGATCTACCCGGAGTCATCTTGAGCAAATTTATATGCCCAAGTGATACTCAAATGTGTCAATTTGCCTTGTTTATCTATCGATGTTTATACATTCACATGTGATTTGTAATAAAATGTGAATTTATACTAACCAACATGATTAGCGTTGTTTTGCAGGAAAAATATAAAGTTATGGAGCTAAGGTGCATGTTGGGAGAGATCGGGATTGGACTCGGAAGCTAGCAAGGGAAAAAAGAACTTGAAGGCACGAATTAAAGGGGCTCCACGATGGAGCCATGCCACGCTGCCATCGCGGATGCACTTTTCCTGGAGGGTGAAATTATGCCTATTACTAATGGAGGTATGCGTTGGGGCCGTGGCACGTTGACCTAGCCCTGCGTTGCACGTCGTGCCACGTTGGGCCTAAATACCTGGACGTCCGGATTCCAGTAAGGGTCCGCGTTGGTGGCGTGTCACGGAGGCAGTGCTCCGCGATGCACTCCGTGACACATTGCTTGTTATTTCGGGAAAAATTCCCACTAGTATAAATAGAACACTTAGGTTCATTTTTAATAATCCTGACTTGGTGGAGCAAGAACGTGGGTTACAGGCAGTTGAGGGGACAAAAATCTCAGGGTTTTTCTCTATCTCCTTATTCTTTATTTCAATTACTTGTATGATTAGCACTCATTTAACGATGTCTAATCCACAAATGAGTGGCTAATTTCTCTTCTTGCTGAGGTTAGGAACAATTATATTGAAATGTAATTATTGATAAATTGGTTTTTCATCTTTTCTTCCATGGTTGTTCTATTGATTCTTGTTCTTACTGCATTAATGTGTGGCCAACGTTAATGTATATCTAAAAAGTACGGTTTCACGCGAGAGAGCAAGAAATTGGAAAGTTGTGAATTGATAGGATATGATCTTTTCTTAGTTTGGAAAAATTGAGAATTGATTTACCTTGAGGATAGAGATATACCTGAAAGTCGTATTAGTCAATTAAGGAATCGGCTTTGTATGGCTAGAACATGAATTTCGTTTTATCACAGAAATGTAGGTAGAAGGTTCATGATTCTTAAGTTGGGTTAAATACGAGAGTTTTAATCCATAGGCAATAATTCTTGACTAGCAACTGTAGGAAAGATTAATCAAATTGTATCGATAACTTATTTGTCTACATGTTCATTTAACCTCAGCATGCTCATAGTTATAGTTCAGACTCAAATTGTATATTCGTTTTAGACTTAGTATAAAATTAGAACCCAAAATATCAACTCTTCTTCACACTGTTGTCTGCATTTTTAGAGTTAAAGTTTATTGACACTTGATTAGACCGCTACCTTAGCCCAGTCCCTATGGGATCGATACTTGGCTTACTTGAGCCACTTTACTACTTGTTCGACCACGTCCACTTGCGTGTAGCTATATACCCAACAGCCCGAACAAGTCCCTCCTGAGTAGATGATTGACTTTGGTATTGACCTTCATCCCAATACATAGCCTATATTTATTCCTCCTTAAAGGATGGCTCCAGTTGAGCTAAAGGAGTTGAAGGAACAGTTGAAGGATCTCGTAGACAAGGGTTTCTCAGACCTAGCAAATCTCCATAGGGTGCATCAGTTCTCTTCGTTCGAAAGAAGGATGGATCTCTTCGTATGTGAATTGACTACCGGCAGTTGAATAAGGTTACAATCAAGAACAAGTATCTCTTACCCAGAATTGATGATTGTTTTGACCAACTTCAGGGTGCTAAGTGCTTCTCAAAAATATACCTCAGGTCCGGTTATCACCAGCTCAAAGTTTGGGAGAGTGACATTTCAAAGACAGCCTTTAGGACTCGATGTGGTTACTATGAGTTTGTAGTTATGTCTTTTAGACTAATGAATGCTCCTACAACTTTTATGGATTTGATGAACAGGGTGTTCAAGCCATATTTGGACATGTTCGTGATTGTGTTCATAGATGAAATTCTCATATATTCTCGGAGCAAGGAGGAGCATGTCGCTCATTTGAGGATTGTGCTAAGACTCTTAAGGATTGCCAGCTATTTGCTAAATTTAGCAAGTGTGAGTTTTGGCTAAACTCGGTAGTATTTTTGGGCCATGTGGTGTCAATTGAGGGTGTACAATTGGACTCCCAAAAGATTGAAGCTGTGAAGAATTAGCCTAGACCAATTAGTGCTTCAGATATCAGGAGTTTCTTGGGTTTAGCTGGCTACTACAGAAGGTTTTTTGAGGGATTTTCATCCATTGCAACACCGTTGACTACGTTGACCCAGAAGAAGGTCCAATTTCAATGGTCGGATGCCTGTGAAAAGAGTTTTCAAGAGCTAAAGACTCGGCTCATTTCAGCCCCAGTATTGACCTTACCTGAGGAAATTGATGGGTTTGTGGTGTATTATGATACCTATAGGGTTGGTCTTGGCTGTGTGTAGATGCAGTATGGCAAGGTAATTGCTTATGCCTCTAGACAGCTTAAGACTCATGAGAAGAATTTGCCGACACACGACCTAGAATTGGCGGCAGTGGTGTTTGCATTGAAGATTTGGAGACACTATTTTAATGGAGTGCATGTAGATGTTTTCATGGACCACAAGAGTCTTCAGTATGTGTTTATCAGAAGGACCTGAATTTGAAACAAATGAGGTGGTGATAACACTCAAACTCACAGTCCTGATAAAGTATGAAGCGGATATTGTCAATAAAGAACCCAACAAAGGTTGGGGTCGATACCACAGAGAATATGGTAAGTACTAGACTAATACAGATATTTAAGCTTTTAGGTATGTTATCTCCGCATTGGGGGGTTTATAGAAAACAATTGTAAAATAATATTTAAAACCAGTTGTTGGTTACCAATATTTCCAATTAACTAGGAGAAGTATTCCACATAGGTTCATAACTACTTCAGGTTTACACTCGTGATCTATCCCAATGCTACTTGTAGAACTGAGAACTAGGATTCATCAAAATGTCTGGTTTTCCCATATTGGATGACTATAGTCAATCATCGAGATAGGTCTCATAAGTGATTTCAATTAAACCGTTATCAACTTGTTCCAAATTAACTATCCTACGACCGCAGCTCAAGTTATACAATGATCATAAAAATCAAGGTTTTGTTGTAGTTTTTTTTCCTAATCTCTACTTCTCTAGGTTCGAGCAAATAAAGAATTTGGGCAAGTCCTAACATTGTGCTTCATTAAAAAACATTAAAGATGAAGAGAATACGTTACAAGAGTTTACCATTGGTTTCAAATGACTTTGTGTAACCCTAGTTTGTTAATTCACGATGGTTCCCACAACTCTAGTTGTGGAGGTTTTAGTCTCTCATGATTGTAAGATAATTGAAAGTTTCATGGAAAAACACATAAATTAATACTTACAACGATGATTGAAATTAAACCTTTGAATATTGCAAGAAAAGATGTTGAATAAATTCAAGAAGAATTAAGAAAATTAAAGTTAAGGTCTCAAGAATTGCTCTCCAATATTGTAAAAAATGGATTACAGATTAATAATGAACGTCCTCCAACTAAAAGAAACACAAAAAACATTTATACTAATAATAAAATCCTTTTCTTAAGTTAACATGGAAATATACAAATCTGGCGTCAACACTTCATATGACTCCTTATACGGCCCGTAACAGGATTGTAGGGGTCGTTCCTTGTCTTGTACATCCCTTGGCTTCTGTAGAATTTGCTAAGTGTTGGTCTCTAGTACGACTCATAACAAGATCCCATGAGTTGTACAATTAAATTGTGGCTTGATACTAAGAACTCTGGCATCTTCTAAAGATTTCTATGATTGTCTTGGTAGGCTTTGTACCTTGCTGCTACGACTCATAACAACTTGTCGTAACATGAGATCTGCCAAGTCCCAAAAATCTCTGAAGTTTCCCACATCTCATGGTACAAGTTGTAGGTAGATGTTACGATCCATAATTGCTACCCATGCTAGGAGACTTCAACTATGAAAATTTCTCTAAAGTTTTCTACGGCTCAAGTTACGGCTCGTACCAGGATGGTACGACTTGTACTAAGAGTCATACTTTGTCTTTGCCTTGTACAAATCTTCTAGACCTTTCCACAAGTCTCAGTACGGCTCATACAATATTGGTATGAATCATACAGAGATCCTTACTTGGCTCAAAATATGCATTTTTCTACATCTTTTGAACATTCTCAGTCCAATACCTATTTATCTAGAAAACAAAGTAAAAACACCTCATATCCATATAAACACACCTAAGTTTATGCTATTTTCCCAGTTTTAAGCGTCGAAAGTGCATTAAACTCACAACATATCAACACCCTCAACTTAAGACTTTTGTATGTCCTCAAGCAAAGTAAACAAAACTAGAACTAACGCTTAACTAGAAAGTAAACCTAGAAAACCTCAGCCAACACAACAAAATTTGCACTATGAATCATAACCAGCTATTTACCACTTTTTTGTTCAAACTAAGTCAGCTATGTACACATATAACCACAATCAATGACAGACAGGGATCAAGAATGGCATCCAACTATCAGAAGAGAATTGAGCTACCACTAATGTTATTCACACAGATAAAGGGTAAAATGCAACACAAACGACGTACCCTCATAAGAAAAGAAGTACCCAACACTCGCAGATATAGAAAATAATGAATTTGGGACTAAAAAAATGGGACTCTCACTCTCCCAAAGAGTTCCAAATACTGCATATCGGATATCATAGGCTTGCCCTTATTTTCTCTACTTTGGCTCTTCGAATAGCTAAACTAGGATCACTATATGACTTTGTTTGGCTTGTAATGTAAGCTTCGGGCTGGGTATGATAAATATGGGATTTTAGTGACTAAACCCTCCTTGACACTTAATAATGCTCAAACTCACACTTCCTGGCAAAGTATGAAGCGGACGTTGTCAATAAAGAATCCAATAAAGTGGTGGGGGTTGAAGCCAAAGGGAATAAGGTAAGATCTATATTTATGCTGATATTTAAACTTGTTGGTAAGTTATCTCCAAATTGGGGGGTTTAAATAAAAACAATATTAAAACAAGAGCAAAATTTTTGTTTTTATCCAGATTTGAAAATAACTAGGGTAAGTGTTTCTCATAGGTTCATAACTACTTCGGGTATACACACGTGATCAATCTCAATAATTACTTGTAGAACTGATAACTAGGGTTCATCCAAACAACTTATTCGTCCCTATTGGATGATTATACTCAATCACCGGGTTAGGTCTCATGAGTGATTTCAAACTAACTATTATCAATATGTTCAAAATTAACTTTCCTGTGACCGCAGCTCAAGACATACAATGATCATGAAAATCAAGGCTTTGTTGTAATCCTCTTTTCCTAATATCTATTTCTCTAGGTTCAAGCAAGTAAAGAATTCGGAAAAGTCCAAACATTGAGCACTATTAAGAAACGCTTAAAGATGAAGAGAATACAATACAAGCGTTTAACATTGGTTTTGAATCACTTTTGTGTAACCTTAATTCGTTAATCCATCATGGTTCCCATAACTCTAGTTGTGGAGGTTTTATCCTCTCATAACTGTAAGATTGTAATTATAATTCATAGACAAACACATAACTAAATATTTACAACAATAATTTGAAGAAAACCTGTGTTGAATATCAACGAACAAACTCATGAACAATTGATAAAATCAAGTGTCGATCCTAAGAATTGCTCCTTAAAACTTGATAATAATTCACAAATAAGAGTTTTTCACATGTCTACTACCTTCTTTATAGTTGTTCTCTTACTAAAATAAAACATATAAGGTATTTATATAGACATCAGAAACCTTTTCGTAACTAACAAGGAATTTTCCATATCTGGCATCGGCTTGACTAACGACTGATCCTACGACCCATAACAGGATTGTACGGGTCATATCTACCTCTCGTACATCCCTTGGTTGCTATAGATTTGACTAAGTGTTGGAAACTGATATGAATCGTATCATTGTCCTACGAGTCATACAATCCATTCGTGGCTTGGCCCTGAGAACTTTGACATCCTCTAAAGTTTTCTACGAGTGTTATGGTACACCCCGTACCTTCCTCCTATGACTCGTACCTTTTTGTTGCATCTGGAGTTCTTCCAAGTCTTTAAGAGTCATTGAAGCTCCCAACGGCTCATGGTATGGGTCGTAAGTAGTTATTATGATCCATGGTTTCCACCCATACCAAGAGACTGCCTTGTGCAATTTTTTTTGAAAATTTTCACAACTCTAGTTGCGGCTCGTACTGAGAGTCTTACTTTGCCTTCGCCTTATTTCAGCCTTCTGAGTTTTTCCATGAGTCTCAATATGACTCGTACAATAAAGGTACGACTCGTACTGAGATTGGTACTTGGCTGATTTTCTGCACTTTATGCATCTTGCACATTTTTGTCCAACACCTATTTTCCCTAAAAACAAAATAAAAACACCTTATATCCATATAAATATACCTAAGTCTATGCTATTTTCTCATTTTTAAGCGTCGAAAGTGTTGTAAACTCGCAGCACATCAACACCCTCAACTTAAGACTTTTCATGTCCTCAGGCAAAGAAAACAGAAAAACTAAAAACGACGCTTAACTAGAAAATGAACTTAGGATACTACGGCCAACGATTAATCAAAATTTGCACCATAAACTCAATCAGCCTTTGACCCTTGTTCCCATAAACCAACTAAACATATGTACATCAAGAAACCACAAACCATGATAAACAAGGATCAAGATATGTCATCTAGCTATTAACAGATATTAAAGTCATCACCAATACTTTTCACGCAGACAATTGATAGAATCGAACACAAATCATGTACCCTCATAGGAAATGAAGTCTCCCATTCACAGATATAGGAAAAAATGAAACATGGGACTTAATAAGTAAGACTCTCACCATCACAAAGAAGTTCCAAATACTGCATGGTGGATACCACAGGCTTGCCCTTATTTTTTCTACCTTGGGCTTGTCAGATGGTCAAGCTAGATCACTTTAGGACTTGATTCGGTTTGTCATTAGGATCTTAGGCTAGGTATGGTAGATATGGAATCTTTTTAGTGACTAAATCCCTCCTTGGCACTACGTACATATGGCTCCATTTTTCACTTTTTCACAATCTTTTCTTTTTCAACTTTTTTCCTCCCTGTTCACCATTTTTTATGCAATTGTATGGGTGTGGTGTGTTTTCACAAATGTTCGTTCATCTTTCTTTTTTTGTGTCTTCATTTTTTTTCTTCTTTTTCTTCTAATTTTTCACACCACACCTCATTTTTAACCCTTTTTCTTTTCTCTTCCTTTTTCACCTCCACAAGATTTATGCACCCCTAATATAGCCACCCTCAACTTAGGCATTTTGCTTATATTGAGGTTCACAATATCCAAAGAGGGACCAGGGCCAAAACAGATTCATTATAAAAAATGGGTACAGTTAATTGGTTAATCAAAGAAAAATTATTCATTTAAGGCTCAAAATCAGGATCAAGTGAATCATGTTATTTTGGTAGGGTCATTTATGCTAAAAATGGGCTAAAAAATGTCCTATTATTCTTTCCTAACCAACCATCCTAAAAACCTATGTAAAGACCAATCGGGCAAGTCCTCGATCCTCTACACAGTGTTGAACTAGATATTAGACCTCACTCACTCATGGTACATGTCTTGCATTCATTCTACCTATCTGATTTATACATGGATAACAAGAACTACTCATGCTAATACACTAAATGATACAAAAAGATCCACATAAATCATGCTTTGCAATCAACAAGTACATAGCTAACTATCAAAATTTTTAAACAGGGTCAAATTTTCAAAACTTCAAAATTAGTGCAATTTATTCGCTAAGTACTCCTATGCTACTTTCTAATTAAACAAAAGCACAAAAATAAAATCCTAAACATGCCCGTTATACTAGATAGCATCCCGAGAAAAAAGAAAAATGACAAGAAAAACCCTCAGACGAATCCAAAAAATCCTAAAAATACAAGTACACCCGCTCCCGTTTTTAAGAACCATGCTTCGTCCACAAATCATAGAATGTAAAGAAGAAGGAAGGGACATACCTGTGGCTACTCAGACTTCACCTTCCATGGGTTGCGTCCCATGCAGCACCTGATTTAATGTCGCGGCACAATGTAACTTTCATGATTCTTCAGGCATCATCAAGGTACATCGCCTCAATTCCTCTTTTTTCCTCAGTGTCTGCCATATATAGCTTTATCCTTTGCCCATTCACCATGAATCTTTTTCCATCGTTATTCTCAAGTTCCACTGCACCGTATGGGGACACATTCACCACTCTATATGGTCCCATCCACCGAGATTTCAATTTTCTAGGATACATACAGAGCCTTGAGTTGAATAGCAGGACAAATCACTAGTGTTGAGCTCCCTCTTTTCAATCTTCTTATCATGATAGATCTTCATTTTCTTTATAAATGGTTGCACTCTCAGACGCTCGAAGCCAAAATTCATATAACTCATTGAGCTGGTAAAGATCTAAATTTGGCTACTTCATTCCAATTTAAGTTCAGCTTTATCAGAGCCCATAATGCCTTATGCTCTAACTCAACCGACAGATGACATGACTTTCCATAAATCACTTGATATGGATATGAACCAATTAGGGTCTTATAAGTTGTTTGATAGGCCCACAACACATCATCGAGCTTCCTAGATTAATTTATCCGGTTAGTATTCATTGTTTTGGATAGAACGGTCTTTATCTCCCTATTTGAAACTTCGACCTGCCCACTTGACTAAGGATGGTAAGGTGTTTCCACCATATGTTTGATGCCATATTTCTCTAGCAGGGTTCTAAAGAGGTAGATACAAAAGTTTGATCCACAATCACTGACGATTTTTCAGGGAGTACCAAATCTAGCGAATATGTGCTTTCACAAAACGTTGTGACACTTTCACCTTCATTGTTAAGTAGTGCAATAACCTCCGCCCATTTGGAGACTAATCCACTGCCACCAAGATGTATGTCATCCCATATGAGCTAACAATGGGCCCATGAAGTTGATACCCCATACATCAAATAATTTCCAAGATAGGGGTCAATGGTAACTCATGCTTTCGAGTAATGCCACCCTGTCTTTGGCACTGATCACATGCCTTGGCATAATCATTGGCATCTTGGTGAATAGAGGCCAGTTCGGATACCATTATGATGACCCCTAACTAGGGATGAGTGACAAGCCTCCAAAATGCTCAACATTTCTACCTTTGTCACACACCTCCGAGTTATCCCATATGCACAAATGCAAAATAAGTATGGTTCATCCCAATAGTATCTTCGAGCATCGAATAAGGATTTCTTCCTCTGTTGGGGATTCATATCTACTGGGATCATATCTCTAACCAAATTATTTGCAAAGTCAGTGAACTAGGGAATCAAGTCCTGAGATGCAACTAGTACTTGCTCGTTTGGAAAATAATCATCAATATCAATCTCCTCTCTTTCTATAGCATCAAATTCTAGACTAGATAGGTGATCAACTACCTGATTTTCAGTTCCTTTTGGTCTTTCACCTCAAACTCGAATTCTTGGAGCAACAACACCCATTTGATAAACCTGGGTTTAGCATCCTTTTTAGATATCAGGTACCTCAAAGTAGCATGGTCTGTATGGACAATCACCTTGGTTCCAAGCAATTATGCTCGAAACTTCTCGAATGAAAAGAACACTGCTAGCAATTCTTGTTACGTGCTAGTGTAGTTCATTTGGGCCGTGTTGAGTGTTTTACTAGCATAATAGATAGGATTAAAAATCTTTGCTCTCCATTGGCCCAAGACAGCACCAAGAGTGACCCCACTAGCATCACACATTACTTCAAATGGAAGAGCCGAATATGGAGCTATAATAATAGGAGTAGTGGTGACTCATCAAATGTGAACTTCACCTCCTTCTCAAGAAATTTTCACAATGGTTGTGCAATCTTTGAAAAGTCCTTGATGAACCTCCTATAGAATCCTGCATACCCTAAAAAGCTTCTAACCTCTTTTATGGAAATTGGTGGTGGCAATCCTGCTATAACTTCAATTTTCTCCTTGTCTACCTCAATCCCTTTTCCAGAGATTTTGGGACCCAGCACTATTCCTTCCTTGACCATAATGGCATTTTTCCCAATTTAGGACCAGATTAGTTTCTTCGCATCTATTCAACACTTTTCCCAAATGCTTGAGGAAAGATTGGAATGAGTCACCCATTACTAAGAAGTCGTCCATGAATACCTCAATGGTGTCCTCCACCATATCTGAGAATATTGACATCATGCAGCGCTGGAATGTGGCCGGTGCATTGCACAATCCAAAAGGTATTCTCCTGAAAGCAAATGTTCAATAAGGGAAAGTGAAGGTAGTCTTCTCTAGATCTTTTGGGGCTATAGTGATCTGATTGTACCCCGGGTAGCCATCAAGAAAATAGTACTAGCCTCTACCTGCCAACCTGTCAAATATCTAATCCATGAATGGCATTGGAAAGTGGTCTTTCTAGGTCCAGTGGTTGAGATTTCTGTAATTAATGCACACACGCCATCCTATGACTGCTCTTTTCAGTATCATCTCATTCTTCTCATTGGGTACCACTGTGATCCCTCCTTTCTTTGGCACACACTATACTGGACTTACCTACTTGCTATTCGCAATGGGGTAAACTACACCAACGTCTAGCCACTTGATAATCTCCTTTTTCACTACTTCTTTCATTGGTGGGTTCAGGCGTCTCTGATGCTCTATACTTGGTGTGCAATTTTGCTTGAGCTGGATTTTGTGAGATCATATGCTTGGAGGGATCCCGATGATATCAACTATGGTCTAGCCAATTGGCTTTTTGTGCTTTTTTAATATTGAGACCGAAGCTTCTATTTTCCAGTCTGTCAAGTCTGCTGTAATAATTATTGGCAAGGTGTTATCTTCACCCAAGAATGCATATTTGAGGTGGGGATGTAATGCCTTCAGTTCAAGAACTGGCAGTTCCTCCACTGATGGCTTTGCTGGCGGAGTCACATAGTTCTTTAAGTCAAGGTCTAACTTCTTTACTCTAAAGTTATATGACCCCATCCATTCTAGGGCATTTACCAGCTCTGTGTACCCCGGTACTCTATCTCCTTCATAGTTCATCAAGATTGTTATTACTGTGTAAACATTTATCATCTCTCCCACGGAGCTAGCAACCTCTCTTCTTCCATCAAGATGTTTGCAAAGGTAGCTCCATTGGTGTTAGCCTAAATGAATCATAGAAGAAAAAAAATGTAAATGGGGAAATAACACAGAAAAGTTAAATACAAGCAATTAATCTAATTTTAGTCGTATTCCCTGGCAACGACGCTACTTTTTGATAATGCTCAAACTCACACTTCCTGGCAAAGTATGAAGCAAATATTGTCAATAAAGAACCCAAAAAAGAGATTGGGGTCAAACTCAAAGGGAATAAAGTAAGATCTATACTAATGTCGACACTTGCTGGTAAGTTATCTCCAAATTGGGGTGTTTAAAGAAAAACAATATTAAAACAAGAGCGTAATTATGGTTGTTATCAAGATTTGCAAATAACTATGGTAAGCGTTCCCCATAGGTTCATAACTACTTCAGGTACACATGTGATCAATCCCAATGCTTACTTGTAAAACTAATAACTAGGGTTCATCCAAACAACTGGTTTGTCCCTTTTGGATGACTATACTCAATCACCGGGTCAGGTCTCATGAGCGTTTTCAAACTAACGATTAACAATATGTTCCAAATTAACTTTTCTACGACCACAGCTCAAGGCATAAAATGATTATGAAAAACAAGGCTTTGTTGTAATTCTCTTTTCATAATCTCTACTTCTCTAGGTTCAAGAAAGTAAAGAATTCGGGAAAGTCCTAATGTTGCACACCGTTAAGAAACGTTTAAAGATGAAGAGAATACAATACAAGCATTTATAATTGGTTTTGAATCACTTTTTCTATTTCATTAATCCACCATGGTTCCCACTGTTCGGGTCTGCTCTGGGGTATTTACTACATGCAAGTGCACGTGGTCGAACAAGTAGTAAAGTGGCTTAAGTAAGCCAATATCGATCCCACAGGGACTGGGATAAGGTAACAAACTACTTAAGTGTTACTATACTTACTCTAAAAATGAAGACAACAGTGCAAATAAGAGTTTGATATTTTGATTTCTAATTGTATGCTAAGTCTAAAGCGAATATCTAATGTGAGTCTGAACTATGAATGTGAGCATGCTGAGGCTAAATGAACATGTATAGAAACTAATTATCGATACAATTTTTGGTTAATCTTTCCTCCGGTTGCTAGTCAAGAATTATTGCCAATGGATTAAAACTCTCGTATTTAGCCCAACTTATGAATCATGAACCGTCCACCTACATTTCTGTGATTAAACTAAATTCATGTTCTAGCCATACAAAACCGATTCCTTAATTGACTAATACGACTTTCAAGTATATTTCTATCCTGAAGGTAAATCAATTCTCAATTTTTCCAAACTAAGAAAAGATCATATCCTATTGATTCACAACTTTCCAATTTCTTGCTCCCTCGAGTGAAACCGGACTTTTTAGATATACATTAACATTGGCCACACATCAATGCAGTAAGAACAAGAATCAATAGAACAACCATGGAAGAAAAGATGAAAAACCCAATTGATCAATAACTATAAGTCAATACAATTGTTCTTAACCTCAGCAAGAAGAGGAATTAGCCACTCATTTGTGGATTAAACATCGTTAAATGAGAGTTAAACATACAAGCAATTGAATTAAAGAGGAAGGAGATAGAGAAAAACCCTGACAATTTCGTCCCCTCAACTGCTTGTAATCCACGTTCTTGCTCCACCAAATCAGAATTTCTAAAATAAAACCTAAGTGTATTATTTATACTAGTGGGAATTTTTCCCGGAATAATAAGCAACGTGTCATGGAGTGCATCGCGGAGCACTGCCTCTGTGACACGCCACTGACGCGAAGGCTTTCTAGAATCACCCTAAATCGACCCTCGGCAGCCTTCTTGCCGCGTTGGCAGCGTGTCACGCTGCTTGGGCAGCGCGATGGCATGCTGCTGGCGCGGGGCTGGCCTGCCGTGGCACGTTGCTGCCGCATCTGCTCCCTTGCCATGCATAGTCATTGCCGACTTCCTCCGATTGCTTCCGCCTCCATTCCTTTCCTTCACCAACTTATAAATTAGTTCCTCCAAATCATTGAAACCTACAAAACAAGGACTAATCATGTTGGTTAGCACATATATTCACATTTATATAAAATTACATGAAAATGTATAAAATAACTTAGATAAACAACACTAAATTAAGGTATAAAGCATCACTCGGGCATGATATTTTTGCCCACGATCACCTACCCCACACTTAAAGTCTTGTTCGTCCTCAAACAACCTATTACATCTCATGCATATGTAGACTCACCCATTACTCATTTAGCATGAATATTCAAGTTACAGCTACAACGATTACGCAAGATAACAAGCTAAAAATAGAGCCTGCACGATTTGATCATTTAAATGAAGTTCAACTATGTTAAGACTTCTTAACCTGAAGAATCGACTCTCAATCTTAGCAAACTCATGCAAATCAACTGATTAAGAAATCCCACATGAATTATATCCTTCATTCAACATGTGCCCCTCACGGAAAGAGAGTTACCCAATCACACGCAAAAACAATTTTTAAATCACAACATGTGTGGGTACATGAATAGAATTACACTCACTCTCACAAAGAATTCACATGCATCATGTAATGACCCATAAGCTTGCCCTTAGTGTTTTATTCCACTAATTTAAGGATGTATGAATGTAAGATCAAGTAGTACTTTTTAGGTTGTAATGTAACTCAGGTGCGGGTAAGTACTATTATGGCCAGTAATAGTGACTATCTTTCCTAAGATCTTTTAATACATCATGCCTTCATTACGAGCTTCCCTTTTATCACTTCACCTTTTTCTCCTTTCATCTTTCTTTTTTCTCTTTTGTTCCCCCATTTCTTTAGGCACTTTTAACTTATTAGTAAGGAGTTCTATAAGTAACTTTTCATTTATTTATTTTCTTACTCCCTACTAATACTCACCCGTATTCAACTAAGTGCACCCTCGACCTTTCTCAACTTTTACAATTGCTACTTTCCCTTCTTTTTCATATTTTTCTCACTCCTTTACTCTTTCGGATTATTTAGTTAAGCGCTTAGGAGTTTTGGATCAAATACAAGGCTAATGAAAGAAAAAGGATTAAGCTTATGTTGCAGCTAACAAAGAATAGGCTCAAGGCGCAATGGGGCTAACTAGGATTAATTATTCAAGGTAGGTAAAATGAGGGATGACATTTAGGTTCCTTCAAAGAAATGCCTAAATCATCTCCTACAATTCACATCCTTCATTTAGTTTTATAAACACACCAGGCAAGTTCTAGACAATCCACAATAGCACAGAATACTCAAAAACCTTACACTCATGGCACATGCTCAATTCAAGACACATTCAGTAGACTCTTACTCAGCTAATCACAAGAATTCAGAATTAAGCTTCAATCATATTGAGTCAAATTTAAGAGCCTAAGCGTCTCACACAAAGTTATACACATGAATGCTTCACACTGAACATACTTGCCTCTTACAATCATGTATAGCACATAACAAGAACATCAAGCACCAATTAGTTATGGTTTCAAAAACCCAAAACCTATCGACTGATTTTTCCTCAAGACAGTCGTCATCCATCCATCATTGGAAACAGTCCCTAACTATGACAAAAACATTATATACAGACAAAGAAAAGAAAAATAAGAATTTTATTCTTCGGTTCAAATACCCCCCGTTGGAAAAGAACAGAAAAGAAAAACCAACGGGTGATGAAGTCATGCTTGACTCATAAAGAAATTTTCAAAATTATTCTCACAAGCATTACATTCACCAAAAATCGTTAAGCACAAAAAAATTGAAATTTTCTTGAAATTTCCTTCACCCCACACTTAAATCATGCTATGACCTCATAGCATCAAATTAAAATTTAAAGAGGGTGAGAAATACTCCCTGGGGCCTTTAGGCCAAGCTAGAACATGCTTTTCTTCAACTTGCACAAGTGGGTGTTTGACCCCACACTTTTTCTCTTCCATGCTGCTAGTTTCCTCCTCCAAGGGTACTAAGCCTTCCCCTCCATTTGTGCTTAACTTTCCACCAAAACAACACAAGATGAAAATAAACAAAAATCAACTCAAATGCAAGAAATTGAAATGGTAGCCGTGGTATCCTTGAGTTGCCTCCCAAGTAGCGCCTGATTTTACGTCGCGGCACGACGTAACAAGTTTCACCACTTTTTCCTCCACCTTGAGGATATGAATCTCACCCCTAATTTCTTTTCTAATTTCCTCTTATGTTCTAGGGGTGGTGGTGAAAAATTGTAAGGACCAAGCAGTAGATGTTGCCTTTTGAACTTATTGGACCTTAAGTAAGCGAAGTAATTTTGTCTCTCCGAGTTAGCAAATTTCAAAATATACAGGGCTTTGTCCTCCTCTAGACATTTCTCTATAAGCTTGGAAGACTCTATTTCTCGATTGTCAACCAAACTTAATGTCGAAAAATGCTTCGAGTGTGGTTCAATAAACCTCAACTCTGAAACTGCATTGTGCTTGATCTCCTTACTTGTATACACCTTCTCAGCATCGACATCTATTTGTCCCTTAATGTCAACTGGGGGATACTCTATCTCTTCTTCCATGAATGGATTTTCCATAAGTGTGAGCCCATCATGGGGACACTCAAGAGATTCTACTTGTTGGGCTTCATCCAAAAATTCACCCTTGTCTTCCTCTTGTAGTTCCTCTTGAATATCGGCTAAAACTGTCACCTGCAATTTATCACAAGCTTCAGCCTCAGCAATCATCTCCATGAATTTGACGCTCATCCTTTCTAGAGCCTCTGCATTCTCTTCTTGCTGACTTCTCAATACTGTCATCGCCTCCTTCATTGCTTCTGATTACTCCAGGAGTTGTTTTAGCATGTCTTCTATTTGAACTTGGCATCCCAAATCCTCATTTTCAGCATGCCTATATTCAGCAAAAACAACAGAAGGATCATAGTAAGGGCTTGGGGGAGGGGAATATGCATTCAGACAGCCATCCCAATGGCCATCTTGACCACCACATATATTACACGTGTTACAGTGTTGCCACGAGTGGTGTCCTCCGCAATTCAGACAAGATTCGCCAAAATATAAGTATCCACCAATTAAACCATTTGTATTCCATGATGTCATGTCATGTAAAGAAGGGTATCCGAGAAAAAAAATCAAAAAGAATTAAAACAAATATCTACAATCTTTATTTTTATTTTTATTTTTATTTCAAAAATAAGACTAACACAAGAATTCTATACCTGCAAGAGAAAGGCTAAGACCAAGTTGTCAGCACTTATATAGAATTTGTAAACTAACACTTAAGAAAATAATTATACCAATTGCCAGTCCCCGGCAACGGCGCCAAAAACTTGTTCGGGTCTGCTCTGGGGTATTTACTACACGCAAGTGCACGTGGTCGAACAAGTAGTAAAGTGGCTTAAGTAAGCCAAGTATCGATCCCAAAGGGACTGGGATAAGGTAACAAACTACTTAAGTGTTACTATACTTACTCTAAAAATGAAGACAATGGTGCAAAGAAGAGTTTGATATTTTGATTTCTAATTGTATGCTAAGTCTAAAACGAATATCTAATGTGAGTCTGAACTATGAATGTGAGCATGCTGAGGCTAAATGAACGTGTATAGAAACTAATTATCGATACAATTTTTGGTTAATCTTTCCTCCGGTTGCTAGTCAAGAATTATTGCCAATGGATTAAAACTCTCGTATTTAACCCAACTTAAGAATCATGAACCGTCCACCTACATTTCTGTGATTAAACGAAATTCATGTTCTAGCCATACAAAACCGATTCCTTAATTGACTAATACGACTTTCAAGTATATTTCTATCCTGAAGGTAAATCAATTCTCAATTTTCCCAAACTAAGAAAAGATCATATCCTATTGATTCACAACTTTCCAATTTCTTGCTCTCTCGAGTGAAACCGAACTTTTTAGATATACATTAACGTTGGCCACACATCAATGCAGTAAGAACAAGAATCAATAGAACAACCATGGAAGAAAAGGTGAAAAACCCAATTGAACAATAACTACATTTCAATACAATTGTTCTTAACCTCAGCAAGAAGAGGAATTAGCCACTCAGTTATGGATTAAACATTGTTAAATGAGTGTTAAACATACAAGCAATTGAATTAAAGAAGAAGGAGATAGAGAAAAACCCTGACAATTTCATCCCCTCAACTGCCTGTAACCCACGTTCTTGCTCCACCAAATCAGAATTTCTCAAATAAAACCTAAGTGTGCTATTTATACTAGTGGAAATTTTTCGCAGAATAACAAGAAACGTGTCACGGAGTGCATCGCGGAGCACTGCCTCCGTTACACGCCACTGACGCGAAGGCTTTTTGGAAATCACCCTAAATCGACCCTCGGCAGCCTTCTTGCCGCGTTGGCAGCGTGTCACACTGCTTGGGCAACACGATGGCATGCTGCTAGCGCGGGGCTGGCCTGCCGTGGCACGTTGCTGCCGCATCTGCTCACTTGCCATGCCTACTCCTTGCCGACTTCCGCCGATTACTTCCGCCTCCATTCCTTTCCTTCACCAACTTATAAATTAGTTCCTCCAAATCATTGAAACCTACAAAACAAGGACTAATCATGTTGGTTAGGACATATATTCACATTATAAAATTACATGAAAATGTATAAAATAACTTAGATAAACAAGACTAAATAAAGGTATAAAGCATCACTCGAGCATGCTATTTTTGCCCACGATCACCCACATCCCTAGTTGTGGAGGTTTTAGCCTCTCATAATTGTATGATTGTAATTAGCATTCATAGACAAACTCATAATTAAATATTTAGAACAATAATTGGAAGAAAACCTGCTTTGAATATCAATGAACAAACTCAAGAACAATTGATAAAATCAAGTGTTGATCCTTAGAATTACTCTCCAAAACATGATAATAATTTACAAATAAAACTTTTTCGCACGTCTACTACCTTCTCTCTAGTTGTTCCCTTACTAAAATAAAACATAAAATGTATTTACAGAAACATCAGAAACCTTTTCCTAAGCTAACAAGGAAATTTCCATATTTGGCGCCGACTTAGCTCACGACTGTTCCTACGACTTGTAACAGCATTGTACGGGTTGTATCTGCCTCTACATCCCTTGGATGCTGCAGATTTGACTAAGTGTTGGCAATTGGTATGACTCGTACAATTTTCCTATGAGTCGTACAATCCATCTGTGGCTTGGCCCTAAGAACTTTCACATCCTCTGAAGTTTTCTACGAGTGTTGTGCTACACCTCATACCTTCTTCCTATGACTCATACTTTTTTGTTGCATCTGGAGTTCTGCCAAGTCTTTAAGAATCATTGAAGCTCCCCATGGCTTATGGTACGGGTCATAAGTATTTGTTACAATCCATGGGTTCCATCCATACCAAGAGACTGCCTTGTGAAATTTTCTATAAAAATTTTCACGACTCTAGTTACCACTTGTACCATCTTAGTACGTCTCGTACTGAGAGTCATACTTTACCTTCGCCTTGTTTTAGCCTTTTGAGTTTTTCCACGAGTCTAAGTAGGACCTGTATACTCAAGGTACGGCTCGTACTAAGGTCCGACGCAGTAAATTGTATATCATTTGGAGGATTGGGTACCCCCGTATCAAGCTCGGTCACTTTCGTGACCTCAGGATTAGCTATCTGGGTAGTAGTGGAGCTCCCCACTCCTCTTGCTCACTCCTGTATCTCTAAAATGTGTGCATCATGAACTTGCAGGCTCTCTACTCTCGCCCGCTTTCTTTCCTTTTTCTCTTTCTTTTTCTTCTTCATTGAGGGCTCATTTTCATCTTTCTCCAAGACCCTCTTCTTTCCCTTTCCTCCACTTGTACCTGATGGGTCCCAATATGCCTCAAAGTCGAGCTCAGCATCCAAGTCTAGAAGAGTGGGAGCTGCTATGATCACTGGCTGTCTAGACGACAGCTTAGTCACTTGGCTCTGAAGAACTCCCAACTCCTCTCTGAGGCTACTAGTGTCTAGCTTCTCCGCCAAGTGCTCATTGAACCTGCGCCCCAAGCCATCAATCTACCCATGAAATCCTCTCACATCTTCCTCAATCTCTTCTTTAACCAGGGCTTGATGTCTTCCATCACTGACTGTATTTATCTTTTGGCTACCGTCCGCCTCTTAGCTAGCTTCTAGAGGAAGTCATGAGGGACCACAACATATCCCGTTGGTATCTGGCTGGGAAGACCCACCGGAGGTGTAGCAGAAGTGCTAGGAGCTACCTCTGTATTACTGGCCTCTATAGATAATGTCTCATCCTACTCCAATGAGGTGGGGGCATGAACCTACTCACCCCCAGCTACTCGTGGTACCGGGACTACAGTAGGAAGTCTCGCCTGGGTCACTGGGCTCATTTCATCTCGGATCAGTCCAATGTTCGTTGTCCTCTACCCTCCAATTAACTGCTCATCCTCAGAATGCACCTTAAGACCTGCTTCTATACATAATCTGAACACGAGACACGAGAATAGGATAGTAGTGCTCAATCCCATAGCCCTAACTCAGATCTCCTCCGCAGTGACCCACAGAATGTTAATGGTGTATCTTGACATAATACATCCCACCATGTTGCTCTGTCTGCACTGAGGGTGTTGTTTTTTACCGTTGGTGCCAACCTCTGGCAAACTAGCATCCAGCAGGCCTTCACTATGATTTTCAGCGAAGATTTGGTGATCTACTTTCCACTAGTCACCCATTCAACTGCTTTCTCATCCTCAGTTAGGACTTCGGCTAACCACTTAACTTGGATCTACTTCTCCTCATAGCCCATTTGCTTTTTTCCTCTTTAGGGTATCTATTCTGTAGTCGAACTCAACTGTCAATTCCGGTTCATTAAACTAAGGCCCATATAGTATTTGAGAGATTGTGCGCTCAGAGACATCAACTGTGCGACCTCGCACCATTACGCTCTCAAGCTTGGGTTGTTCTTTCACTTTTTTCCCACCTTTTCCTTTCTATTCCATTATGGCCAAGTAACTGGCATAGAACTCTCGGACTAGCTCAGGACTGTATTTCTCCAGGTTCCTAGCCATCCAATCAAATCCTTAGAAGCTGAATATCCGCTTCATTTCCTCAACCTCATTCAAGGCATTAGTGAGGATCTGCGGTTCTTACTGTATAATCCATCTTGGATGATTCTTTGAGGTGAGAGCAAGACCCTGCTCATATATTTCTAGAACGCCAGGTACTCTCCATCTAATAGTATGGGTTGCTTGAGGCGGGGTCTTCATGGCCTCTCCTTCCTCAGACTATGCCTCATTGTTTGCATTACCAAATTCGGCCTCCTCGAACCCCTCATCATTATTAAAGCCACTCCTGGACTTTTGAACCTATTCCTCTGCTCCCTCTTCAGACTGGGGATCAGTGACCGGAGCGATAAATGTGGCTTCAGCCTATGCTTTTCCAGGCGCCCTAGTGGTCCGTGGCTCGTTGGTGTCTGATATGGAAACTATGTACTCCTACACCGACCCACTAGGGGAGCTTCCTACTTGATCAAAGTCGAATGGCTCATCCCTTAATGCCCTCTGAGCTGCTATCTCAGCTCTAGCTTTCTTGTCTTAGGCTGATTTGGCTGCTCTTTTCTTCATCGTCATAGTACCTGTGGAGAAACATGGTTAGTATGTATGATTTGAGAAAAAGAAAGCAAGAAAATACCGTCTGAATTTTTCCATGGGTCTTTAATATGAGTTCTCCCTAGAAGGTACTGATCTTGGGCAAATTTATATGCCTAAGTGATACTCAAATGTGTCATTTTACCTTGTTTATCTATCGATGTTTGTACATTCTCATGTGAATTGTAATAAAATGTGAATTTATACTAACCAACATGATTAGCATTGTTTTGCAGGAAAAATATAAAGTTATGGAGCTAAGATGCATGTTGGGAGAGATCGAGATTGGACTCGGAAGCTAGCAAGGGAAAAAGCACAAGGAAAGCACGAATTAAAGGGGCTCCGCAATGGAGTCGTGTCACACTGCCATCGCAGATGCATTCTGCCTGGATGGTGAAATTATGCCTAATTCCAGTGAAGGTGCGCGTTGGGGCCGTGGCACGTTGGCCTAGCCCCGCATTGCATGCCGTGCCACGTTGGGCCTTAATACCTGGACGACCGGATTCCAGTTAGGGTCCGCGTTGGTGGCGTGTCACGGAGGCAGTGCTCCGCGATGCACTCCGTGACACGTTGCTTGTTATTCCGGGAAAAATTCCCACTAGTATAAATAGAACACTTAGGTTCATTTTTAATGATTTTGACTTGGTGGAGCAAGAACGTGGGTTACAGGCAGTTGAGGGGACGAAAATCTCAGGTTTTTTCTTTATCTCCTTCATCTTTATTTAAATTGCTTGTATGATTAACACTCATTTAACGATGTTTAATCCACAAATGAGTGGCTAAATCCCCTTCTTGCTGAGGTTAAGAACAATTGTATTGAAATGTGATTATTGATAAATTGGTTTTTCATCTTTTCTTCCATGGTTGTTCTATTGATTCTTCTTCTTACTGCATTAATGTGTGGCCAACGTTAATGTACATCTAAAAAGTCCGGCTTCACTCGAGAGAGCAAGAAATTGGAAAGTTGTGAATTGATAGGATATGATCTTTTCTTAGTTTTGGAAAATTGAGAATTGATTTACCTTTAGGATAGAAATATACCTGAAAGTCGTATTAGTCACTTAAGGAATCGGTTTTGTATGGCTAGAACATGAATTTCGTTTTATCACAGAAATGTAGGTGGAAGGTTCATGATTCTTAAGTTGGGTTAAATACGAGAGTTTTAATCCATAGGCAATATTTCTTGACTAGCAACCGGAGGCAACATTAATCAAATTGTATCGATAATGTATTTCTCTACATGTTCATTTAACCTCAGCATGCTCATACTTATAGTTCAGACTAAAATTATATATTCGTTTTAGACTTAGTATAAAATTAGGAAACAAAATATCAACATTTTCTTCACATTGTTGTCTGCAATTTAGAGTTAAAGTTTATTGACACTTGAGTAGATTGTTACTTTAGTCCAGTCTCTGTGGGATAGATATTTGGCTTACTTGAGCCACTTTACTACTTGTTCGACCACGTGCACTTGCGTGTAGTTATACCGAAATCACCGAACAGGTACGATCCGTACTAAGACTCGTAGTATCTTGGATCACCGTTATGACTTTGAGGTACGACTCATGCCATGATGGTACGATCCGTACCACGAGTTGTATGAGGATACCCCTTGAAAACTATTCTTTTGTATTTTTTCCATGACTCATGGTACGACCTATTAGTCAATTCCACGAGTCGTACTAAGGGTCGTACAATTGCATTTGGACTTGACCCTTTCAGAATTCTAGTATGATTGATAGGTACGATTCGTAGTAGGGTACCACGGGTCATACTAGGTTTTGTACCACTTAATTTACATACATTTGGCTTGGGACAGTCCCAATGAGCCATCCTACAAGTCGTAGTATGAACCCACGAGTCGTAGGAAGACTTGTGAAGCCTGTCCTTGCCTTTGTTCATGTCAGTTGTGCGAATAAGTTTAATTTTGTGTTGGGTACTCAGAATTTCCCAATATAGGCATGCATTTTTCACACTTTTACAACTATCTAGTTGTCCCATAATGATTCAAAACCCACAACACAGTTCTTTACAATTTACGTTTGAATTCTAAGCATGTTTGAATTTCTACCCAGTCAACACAATCACATAGCAAGTTACTGATCATTTTCCTCATCAATTTTCATGAATTTTGGGGAATCTCAGTCGATAAGTATATTCATATAACGGTCTTTCACTCAAATTGAAGCATAACTACTTACTTGATTTTGCAAAGTCTTGCTCAACTTGGTGCGAGATTCAGCGACTAGGGTAGGAATTGAACTTGTGAAGTTTTAATCGTGTACAAGATCAAGCTTTATCAATGATTTTCCTTGAGTTGCAGGTGTGAGGGATTTGTGGGAGGTAATCATATGTTCAAGGTTTGTTTGCGTGAGAGATGGGTCCAAAAATTTTGGAATTTAAACACGTTAGGGCGATTTAAGAATTTGGTCAATTTAAAGAATTTGGCCCATCATGACTCGTACCACGAGTTGTAGGTTGGACCTATGACTCGTCCCTGAGACTCATAGCAGATATTTAAGAAAATTTACCTGTGGACCTACGAGCACATCATACGACTCATATGATAAAAGTATGAATCGTACCACGACTCTTAGGTCACCTTGAACTGTAGTTCCGTACTTTGCATAGTTCATACCTACAGTGAGTGCCACGATTCGTACAATGGAGTTACGTGTCGTAGGACCAACCATACCATGAACTCATGCACCATGCCATATGTCTGATTCTCACCATGACTCATACTATGGCCCGTACAATGCTCTTATGAGTCGTACTAAAGCTCATAGTACAAGTCTGTACTAAACTTTTATGCACCCTGTTTTGTATCACCTACACACTAACCACACATAAGTCAATAAACTTGGGTTGCCTCTTAAGAAGTGCTTGATTTAACATCAGGGCACGACATAGGTGGTTCGGTTACTCAGGATTCACCAAACCACCTCGTGGGTTGCCTCCCAAGAAGCACCTAATTTAATTTCACGGCACAACACAAGTCTCTTGACTATTCAGACGTCGTCAAGAAACTTAGAATCATCCTCGACTGCTGAGACAGTTCTAAACTCATTGGGTTGCTTCATTGACTGGCAGACATTGAAAGTGACCTCCTCTTTATTAAGCCTTAATTTGAGTTGTCTAGCCTCAACATCTACCAAAGCCCTCCAAGTGGCAAGGAATGGTCGCTCCAAAATGATAAGGACCTCAAAATCGACCTCTTTATCTAGGATCACGAAGTCCGCTAGGAATATGAATTTATGAACCTTTATAAGCACATCAAACAGGATCCGCACAGGCTTCTTCACAGTACGGTCGGCCATCAAGAGCCGTATAGTAGTCGGTGTGGGGGCTCCCAAGACCAACTACTTGAACACAGCTAATGGCATTAGAATGATGCTTGCTTTCAAGTCGCAGAATGCCTTCATGAACTCAACGTCACCAATAGTACATGGAATGGTGAAGGCACTTGGATCCTCCTTTTTTTGGGCAAGGAACTGTGAGGATATGGCACTGTAATAATGCAAGTTACCAACCAGCTCATAGCTCACAGACCTTTTCTTGGTAACAAGGTCTTTCATAAATTTGGCATATCCAAGCATCAGCTCCAATGCCTCGACCAATGGTACGTTGATAGATAATTTTTTAAGCATAGAAAGAAATTTCTGAAATTTACCATTTTCCGCCTTCTACTTCATTCTTTGAGGGAACGACTGTTGTGGTCGTGGCATAGCCTTATAGATCTGTATGGCCCCTTATTTCTTACCCTTTTCAGTTTTGGACTCCTTTTCACCAACTAGAACCTCAGTCCACTCAGCCTCTTCCTTAAGCTCTCGCTCAGCAACCTCATCATCATCATCATCAATTACGATCTCTTTCTTCCTTTGCATTTCAAATACAACTGGT
Organism: Datura wrightii; assembly: GCA_035772735.1. Lineage (NCBI taxonomy): Eukaryota > Viridiplantae > Streptophyta > Magnoliopsida > Solanales > Solanaceae > Datura > Datura wrightii. Next base: position 101,573,958 of record JASDFA010000019.1, on the reverse strand, counting down.
AGAGGGGGATCAACTGTGGTGTTTCCACTCCTAGTCATCACAGCCATACAGTGACTATCATTCTTTGGATTTTGCACTGTGTTGCTAGGTAGTATTCCCTTTTGCCTAGGGTTCAGGGATGCCGACAGTGGAGCCATCTGCTACTCTATTTGCTTGATAAATATGACATGTGACTCCACTTTCTGACCCATGCCAGATATATCTCCCCGAATGGCTTTCAATTGCTCTTCAGTGGATCTCACCTTCTTGAGCATCTGAGCCATCATGCTCTCCACTTTTAACTATCTAGCCTCTCCCTCGCGTGCATTAGGAGGCACATACAATCCTGTCCGGCCGTTGTGGTAAACATCATTCCTTCTCCATTCTCCCTCTCACTCACGGCCTCGGGTCTTATCTCTATACCCATTATAGTTGTAGTTGTCCCGATATTTGTTCTGACCTTCATTTATGGAACCTTAGCACCAAGTGTCCTGTCCAGACCATTGGGTGTTGTCCTGAAAACCCACAACTAGTTGTCCAAGAAGTTTTCCTCCTCCTCAAAATATGAATGTTCCGGCCCTGGTTCCTGTCCCTGAGTGCCCATTGTATTTACCTTTCTGGTCCCAACACCCATGATATGCTTTATGAGCACGTCTAATGATGTACGCATGTAGGCCAATTCCTAATCATGCTCCTCCTCCTTCTTTCATTGGTCTGTAGTCATACCAATAGCATATGTACTCGCAGCTGCTTCTGCATCCCTAGTGTGCTAGTCCTGATTAGTTTTAGTTACTTTATCAAGAATAGTGGTAGCTTGTTCCCAGGTGTGACTCATCAGTGCTCCTCCCGCCATAGTATCCGCTACAGCTTTAGTGCTATTATTCAGTGACCTGTAAAAGATCTCCAACAAAATATCATCAGGAAATTTATGGTTTGGGCACTTGGTCAACCTTTTTTATAAATCTCCGCCAGGTTTCATGAAGTGCCTCGGTTTTCAATTGTCTATAATGTAATGCCCCGAAAACCCTAAAATCAGACCTAAGAGTTGAAACGGATAAAACAGGATTTTCTGCACTAGGTCACAGAACGAGTCATCCTGTGACCCATGCGGTAGGCCACGAGTCATGGAGTGACTCATGGGGAAGGGTCTGGACTTTGTTGAAAATTTGGGAAATTAAGTGACCACTGGGTGTGACCACGAGTCGTGGTCAACACCATTGTCGTTATGTGAGTCGTGGTCAAGGGTTGGCTGAAAGTTGGAAAATTCGGGTAGTGCACTTAACGGGTCCTCACCACGACTCATTTGGGACACCACGAGTCGTGGTGACCACCAGGTGGTTTTCGACAGTGAGGACTATGGGAGGTGACCACGAGTAGTGGTCATTGGTAATAAATCATCTAGTAGCCCATGGTGACCCCTGAAGAGGAATTTTGTGTTCAGTGGCAATGGGAGACATCACGAGTCGTTAGGCCTCCTGACGACTCGTGAAGTCAGTCACTGGCAGGTTGGGGAATCTGTAGGAAACTACCAGTGCACATCATGATTGGGCACCACGAGTCATCCCTGACCTTACGACTCATGGAGTGCCTCGTGGGGACTAGCAGGGTCCTTTTTCCTGTGAATTTCCTAAGGAGTTTTATGTAATTTTCTAAAATCCTAGACTCTAAACTAAGTCATTTTGGGTTTAAATCAGGGGTTTTAGAGGGGGGTAACCGATGGTTTATTTCATTTCTCACATCCCCTCAAGTAGAACGTGAAATTTCTCTCAAAAAGACTCAAAGAAAAAGCTAGGGCAATCGAATTCTCCTCAGATTTTTCAAGGGATTCTCTCAAGGATTTCTAAACCAGTTATGTGGGAATTCAACAAGGGAATAGTTCTTCCCTTGTGTCCCCAAAAATCTGCTCTATCTTCTCTATAAGTTCTAACCCTGAAAAATTCAAATGTGAATAAATTATATGTCAGACTTCATTTATAGCATGTGGAATATTGTCTATGTTGATTGTTGTCACATTTTCACTGCCTAGTTATCATGGTAATACTCATTGTTGTAAGGATGATTTTAGCCCTAGCTTTGAATTCATAAAAAACTATAATTTTTCCTTTTGGACTAGTTCTCCTTGTGGCTTGATTTTATTAGTTGGAATTTCCCATTTTGCTAGGAAATGTTGAGAATTCGGTTAGATTCATGTTAGTATAGTCTCAGTTAGATTTTAGCAACCTCAGTGTTTTCTAGAAAAATGTTAGCTGATCAGTTTGACTATAGTTAATTCTTGAGGTGTCCGTGATGCCTCCCAATTATCAGTATTAGACTCAGTATCGGATTTTAGTGGTTCTTTAAGCGGTAATGACACTTTCAGATAAGCAGCTTTGAAAACCCTTAGGACCCCAACTTCAAATTACAGTTTGTTCTATAGACGGTTACGACCCTTCCAGATAAGCAGCTCTGGCAGTCCTAGAACACAAGTTACAGAATCTAGTCCAATAAGAATCTCAGGGTACTTCCAGATAGGTATCCCTGATTTAGTCTTGGACCCCAGTTTTGAGCTATCAGCTTAGTAGTCAGCCTAGGACTGTCCAGTGGGAGTAGGAATTAGCACCGAGCAGACCGAGATTTCAGCACACCCAGGTTGCCAGAACTACGTTGCCACCATAGGTTATATCTTTAATGGCCTCATGGCCCCAGACCTGCGATCACTCAGTTCATTCCTTCATACCCTGGAAAGGTATATTGGGTCCTACTGATAGGGTGTATACATCGGACTCCATGTCTAGCTCACGTGGTTATATGTCAGTTATAGACTCTCCCACTAGTTATCTCAGTTTAGTCTTAGATTAGTCAGTTCAGATCAGCTCAGTACAATATTTCATATTAGTATCTCAGTTTTAGGGCACATCTTTAACCACTAGACAGGGTCATTTTGACCATCTCAGTATATCACAGTTTATCCAGTTTCAGTATTTCTGTTGGTCATTGCATGTCTTCCCAGTTCAGTTATTTATTTCTTTGTGTTATGATTTCTCCTACTTACTCAGTATATTCAAAGTATTGACGCGTACTTTTCATGTTGTTATCATTTTATGATATAGCTGCAGGTTCTCAGTCTCAGCATCATTAGTAGATCTCGCTCAGACGTTTCTAGATGCATCACTGGTGAGTCCTCATCTTTCGAGGATGAGGATTATTTCTCTTAGTTATATTTCTTTCATTTAGACTTAGAGTTAGTTGAGGGCTTGTCCCAGCAACTCATTAGATAGATGGCTTTCAAACGTAGACAGCAATTCAAATTTTCAGTTTGTTTTCAGTTGTATAAAACTTTATGATTTAGTTCTTCTCCAAAGATTTTTTATTTTATTACTTTAAACATCTGCTATGTTTTTACTCGGAATGCTAGTTTTATGATAGACCATGTGTTGACTTGGGGTTACTTGTTACTCCAAGTACTGTGTCTCATCCAGGGTATAGCTCAGGGCATGATAAGAAATTGTAGGTCTCATCCTTAAGTTATAGCATCTTGGAGTGTGGGAAGAACCTCTCTAGAAAATCCTGTTTAAGCTCCCTCCAGTTGGTAATGGAGTTGGTGGGCAACTCCGATAACCATAAAGTGGCCTCTTAGGAAAGAGAGAAGGGGAAGAGTCTCAGCCTTATTGTATCCAGACTTACACTAGGCAACCTGTAGGCCTTGCATATACCTACAACGTTCATCAAGTGCAGGTTGGAACCAACCACTTCATGAACACTAAATACCCCTTTCATATTCAGCAACTGTATCATGGTTCTGGTGATATCAAACTTTGTCCCAGCAGGCAAAGGTGATGGTACAATAACTCCAGTTGACCCGACTTCATCAATGTGTAGGTCATCCTCATCAAAGAACTAAGGGGCATATCTCTAGGTTCTGTTGCCCCTTCCATGTGGCCAGCATTTATGAACTCATCCCGAGCATCCTCGGCTTCTTGAAGTGCAGCTTGCCAAGCTAGCTCGGCTTGCCTAGCTTCTTCTACAAGACGAGCCTCTCTTTGCTCTTGGTTCTCCATTCTTCGCAGTGTTCGCTATAATTCATAATCAAGAGCAATCATGGGGTTTTTGCTCTGTCGAGTGCTTGGCATTCACCTAGAGTAAACCTGTGGGCGTCTAAAAAAAAGAAAATGTAAATATGGTAAGAAGACTAATGAAGATATTTAAATTTTAGGTATGTCTTCTCCATATTGGGAGGTTTATAGAAAACAATTGTAAACAATATCTAAAATCAGTTTTTGGTTACAAAGATTTGCAATTAACTAGGATAAGTGTTCCCATGGGTTAATAAATACTTCGGGCTTACACTCGTGATCTATCCCAATGCTTACTTGTAGAACTGATAACTAAGGTTCATCCAAACACTGATTCACCCCTATTTTATGACTATACTTAATCACCGGGTTAGGTCTCATGAACGATTTCAACTTAACCGTTAGCAACTTGTTCCAAATTAACTATCATGTGACCACAGCTCAAGTTATACAATGATCATAAAATCAAGGCTTTGTTGTAGTTCTCTTTTCCTAATCTATACTTCTCTATGTTCAAGAAAGTAAAGAATTCGGGCAAGTGCATTGCGCTTCGTTATGAAACATTAAAGATGAAGAGCATACAATACAAAGTGTTTAGTATTGGTTTTGAATCACTTTGTGTAATAGTAGTTTGTTAATCCATCACAGTTCCCCAACGTTTTATCCTCTCATGATTGTAAGATAATCCAAAGTATTTATAAACAAACATATAAATTAATACTTACAGCGATGATTGAAATTAAACCTTTGAATATTTCAAGAAAAGATGTTAACAAATTCAAGAACAATTGAGAAAATCAAAGTTAAGGTCTCAAGAATTTCTCTCCAATATTGTCAAAAACTAATTACAAACTGATAGCGAACGTCCTCTAACTAAAAGAAACCTAAAAAGCATTTGTATAAATAATAAAATTCTTTTCCTAAGTTAATAGGGAAATATCCAAATACGGTCCTGACACCTTGTATGACTCCTCATACAACCCATAACAGGATTGTACGGGTCATTTCTTGTCCCGTACATCACTTAGCTTCTGCAGAATTTGCTAAGTGTAGGCCTTTGGTACAACTCGTAACAAGATCACATGAGTCATACAGTCAAATTGTGGTTTGATACTGAGAACTCTGGCATCTTCTGAAGATTTCTATGAAGGTCTTGGTATGCCTCGTACCTTGCTCCTACGACTCATAACAGCTTTTTGTAACATGAGATCTGCCAAGTCACAAGAATCTCTGAAGTTTTCCATGGCTCCTGCTATAGGTCATAGGTAGATATTATGATCCATAATTGCTGCCCATACTAGGAGACTTTAATTGTGCAAATTTCTCTGAAGTTTTCTATGGCTCAAGTTACGGCTTGTACGAGGATGGTATGACTCATACTGAGAGTCGTACTTCACCTTTTCCTTGTATAAATCTTTTGGAATTTTCCATGAGTCTCAGTATGGCTCGTACAATCTTGGTATGGCTCGTACTCAGATCCTTACATGGCTCAAAATCTATATTTTTCTGCATCTTTTGCACATTTTCACTCCAACACCTATTTTCCCTGAAAACAAAGTAAAAGCACCCAATGTCAATATAAAAACACCTAAGTACATGCTATTTTTCAAGTTTTAAGCATCGAAAGTGTTGTAAACTCACAAGATATCAAGTGGTTATAGCTTCTCAAGGATTATCACATGAGTGTCCTTTATCATCCGGGCAAGGCCAATGTATGGAGGATGCTCTTAGCAGGCTATCCATGGAGAGTGTTTATCATGTGGAAGAAGGAAGGTAAAAGTTGGTGAAAGATGTGCACCAGCTTGCCCGATTAGGAGTTCATATTGTTGATTCAATAGATGGTGGTGTCATTGTTCAGAATGGTTTAGAATCCTCTTTGGTGATTAAGGTCAAGGCTAGACAAGATGAAGATACTATTTCGGTAAAGTTGAAGGAAGTGGTTCAGAATTAGAAGGTAGAGGTCTTCTCCTAAGAGGGAGATGGTGTACTTCGATATCAGGGTCATTTGTGTGTTCCAGATATTGATGATTTGATAGAGCAGATGTTACATGAGGCTCATGGTTCCCGATATTCTATACATCCAAGTACTACTAAAATGTACCGTGACCTACGGGAAGTCTATTGGTGGAATGGTATGAAGAAGGACATAGTGGAGTTTGTGGCTAAGTGTCCGAAGTGTCAACAAGTGAAATTTGAGCATCAAAGATTTGAGGTGTGCTACAGGACATTAGTATTCCCACGTGGAAATAGGAAGAGATCAATATGGACTTCATTACAGGGTTGCCTCATACATGTCGACAATATGACTATATTTGGGTGGTTGTAGATAGGTTGAATAAAGTAGCTCATTTTTTATCGATCACAACTATTGATTCAATGGGGGACTATGCTAAGTTGTATATTCGGTAGTTTATTCGGTTTCATGGTGTTCCTTTATCCATCATATTATATAGAGGTACTCAATTCAGCATATAGTTTTGGAAGTCATTTCAGAAGGGCCTTAGTACTCAAGTCAAGCTTAACACAGCTTTTCACCCCCAGACGGATGGTCAGGCCGAGCAAACCATTTAGACTCTTGAGGATTTGTTGAGAGCATGTGTGATTGACTTCAAAGGTAGTTGGGATGATCATTTACCTCTTATCAAGTTTTCTTACAACAACAATTACCACTCCAGCATTAAAATGGCTCCATTTGAGGCTCTTTATGGGCGGAGATGTAGATTCCCTATTAGTTGGTTTGAGGTAGGTGAAGTTACATTGATAGGGCCAGACTCAGTCTATGAGGCTATGGAGATAGTTCAACTTATAAGGGATCTAAACACAGCTTAGAGTCATCAAAAGTCCTATGCAGATATAAGAAGAAGAGTACTTGAATTTGAAGCTACTGATTAGGTGTTTCTAAAAGTGTCTCCCATGAAGGGAGTGATGAGATTCGGAAAGAAATGGAAGCTTAGTCCCTGATATGTTGGCTCATATAGGATTGTGATACGTGTTGGCAAGGTGGCTTGTGAGTTGGAGCTGCCCGCAGAGTTAGATTCAATACACCCAATTTTCCATGTATCGCTCTTAAAGAAGTGCATTGGTGATCCTGCCTTGGTTGTTTTAGTAAAAAGCATTGGTGTGAAAGATAACCTTAGCTATGAAGAGGTTTCAGTTGAAATCCTTGATCAACTGGTTCGAAAGTTGAGAAATAAAGAAGTAGCTTCAGTAAAGGTTATATGGGGAAATTAGCTTGTGAGGGAGCTACATGGGAAGCCGAAGCAGATGTGATGGCTAAATACCTGCATCTTTTCCCTCCATTTCAATTCCAGCTTAAGGTATCAGTTTCCTCAGCACTCTATTCAATTTCATGTCTAGCTCATGTCTCCTAGTTCCTTTCAGGTCAAGAGCATGTATGTGTGATTCAGGAATTTAGTTCAGTCAGGTATATCAGTCCAGAATCATTCACTCTGTCAGTTTTCAGCTTTAGATTTTCAGTATTTGGGATGGCAGTTCATTTCCCTAGTTATTCAGCATGTTTACCCATATTCGAGGATGAATGTTCCCAGGGAAGAGATATTGTAATACCTCAAAAGTCCCTAAGATCATACTCAAGGGTTTAAGTGGAGAAAGCAAGAAAATGTTGCACCAAGTCACAGGACAACTCGTTTAGTGACCCGTGAAATGCCCCACGACTCGTGAAGTGACTTGTGAGGTGAGTGGTAGACCAATGAAGAACCATGGTCATTGGGTGACCACAAGTGAAGCCATGAGTCATGTTGTTACCTCACGACTCGTGAAGTATGTTGTGTTAGGTTGGAGGAATCGGAGGTTTGAAATTCCAGTAGACTTCACAAATGAGGACCATGAGTCGTCCCCTACCTCACGACTCGTGAAGTCCCTCGTGAGGATTGGCAGAGTCTGTTTTCCTTTGCATTTAGTGAGGGTGTTTTCTTAATAATTAAGCTTCTAAGCCTTAAACTAAGTCATCTTAAGCTCTGTTAGGAAGGTTTTAAGAAGGTTTAGCCTATTCTAAGTGAAGGTTTAGCCTATTTTAAGTCATTCTCTCCCATGCATGCAAGTTTAGAGAGTTCCTTTGAAGATCAAGTTCAAGAGTTCTCCCAGTTCTTCCCCAAATCTCTTGGGCTTCCAAGGAAGGGTGTAGAATCAGCTTACCCAGGTATGTAGGGTCATGAATAAGAGTTTTCCTTCACTCTCATGCCCAAATCCCTTCTCAAGTTCATGAATTCAAGTATATGATTCAATGGGGTTTTAACCCAATTTATGAAATTCTCTATGTTTAACTCATGGGTCAATTCCTTTCATTCTTCAAACGATGTTTTAAGATTCATGGGCAGGTTTTATACCTATTTTTATTATGATTCATGATTTCAAGTTTTAAGAACATGATGCCCAATAATGCAAGCTTCATGAAGGGTCGAATTTATACTTTATGCTTCCAAGTATGATGAAATATCTAGCTTATATGAATGTTTACAAATTACCCATGAATATATATTTATGATGTCTATTTCATGCAAGCATGATGTTAATATTTGGGTAAGCCCACTCAAGTTAAGCATGATGTCATGATTTAGCAAAGACTAAGAAGTTCAGTTATCTCAAGTTTTGGAGTCAAGACTCCCCACATGTTAAGATTTAAGTTATGTTTTGATCTATGATTATATGAGCATTATATATATTTTGGAAGTAGTGTCTAGCACCGATTAGGCTAGGGGCTCCAAGGTTCTCCAGTCTCAAGAGCTATGTGCCAACGTAGGTATACTTTAAGCCCTCTCAAGAGAGCATTTCCCTGGCCCAAGGGCACACCATGATATTGCACCTTACTTAATCCTTCACCCTGGAAAGGCTAAGGCTGGCCCTCCTCCACGTGGGCAAGATGTGGGATCACCATCGCTCATACATGGTGGTTGTCGGTTAAGACGAGTTTTCCATTGTTCCTCATGATACCAGTAATGCATGTACTATAAGATATTTTATCATGTTTTCAGCAGGTTTGATCTAAGGATTAGTTTATGAGCTTTTACCTATGATTTCAAATATGGAAAGCCATATGTACTTATTTCAATTATGTCTATTCATGTTTTCAGATTTCAATATACAGCCTTTAATCTCAGAATATTATGATGTTACGATTTAACATATGCATGATTTCAGTTTTACTTACTGAGTCTATTTTACTTACCTTGCATAGTCAGTACATTTCAAGTACTGACCATATACTTTATGTTATATCATTTTATGATACGTCTCAGATGTTCAGACTCGGTCCCATCACTAGCCAGTTTCCAGAGTTCATCCCAACCAGCTTGTTGGTGAGTCCTCATCCTTCGAGGACTTTTAGTTAGTTGAGTTGTTGTTATTTTCTGTTTCAGACTTCTACTGAGCTAGTTGGGGGTGTTTTCCTATCAACTCGCCAGTATGTTAGAGGCTTATCAGACATAAAGTTATATATTTAGCTTCGGATTTCGTGTTTTGATATTTTTGATGGTTAGATGTCTTATTATTCATACTTCTGCTATTCTAGAATTTAGCTTTCCGCTTCGTGTATGCTGAGCTTTAGTTTTCATGTTCATTCCATGGGCTGACTTGGAGCCATTTATGATTCAAGGTTCCATATCTAGATCCAGGCCTATGTTCAGGTCGTGACAGGTATGGGAAACCCTCTCTATAACTCTCTCATAGTAGCCATCTCTGTCTCGATCCACTTGAACAGACCAACGAGCCTGGATGGGCCGAGCCTACTATCCCTTCGGCCTTATCTGCCCTCGTCATCGAGTTTGCCCTCCTCTTCTTCTATCCCTCTCTAGTGCACCTTTCATCCTCAACGGGTCAAAGGTATCACACTCCAAACTCGGAGGGGCATGACTGGCACCCTGTGTTGCACCTGATTGAGCACACCCTACCACATATCTAATTACAACAAGCCAGAAGTGATGATGTTCGATATTACAACATTTATAAGATCAAAGTAAAGTGTAGAAATGGAAGCTGGCTAATAGACCAATAAAGAGATATACAGTAAGTCGTCAAGGCCATAAGACAGAAACAATCTATACAACTGGGACCTCCTGGCCTACAACAACAATGTTACACCCATAACAGACATCCATGAGCCTATATGACTATAACAATAGTCAACTGTCCGAGACAGGGTGTATGCCCCAGAAACTTAAGGACTAGCTTCGAGACTTAAATCAGAAAACCTAGAAATCTACATAAATTATCACAGAACGACTCACCTAATGAGTCATTGAGAGACCTAACGACTTGTTCGGTCAATCGTGGGTAGGAGGAATGAGATAGGATAAGGGAGAGGCAGTGTACCTAATGGAAGACCTCATGAGTCGTGGTCAGTCATCACGACCCGTTAGGTCATAAGTGAGCAGGTCGGGTCAAGAATTAAATAATTGGGATATGTACTAGACGGATGGTTAGCATGAGTCGTGGTCACCAGTAACAACTCGCTAAGTCCCCCGTTACCAGCCCTAGAAAACTATTGGGAAACACACCTAACAAGTGTCACCATGAGTCGTGGTCACTGGCCACAACCCTTAGGTCACCCGCTTGGGCCACTTGACAGTTTTTCCCTGCGACTTTCTAAGGGCTATTTAGTAACTTCCTATTCTCCTAAGCTTTAAACAATGTCGTTTTGGACGTAATTTCAGACTTATTAGATGGTTTGGACGGTTCCTCCCCTCATTCCCACGTTTATTCTCAGAAAGATTATCGAAGATTCCCTCAAGAAACACTCAAGCAAGCTTAGGGTTATGCTCCATTGCAGCAGTTCAAGTCTTCTTCCCTGGGAGATTTTCAGTCAGGTATGTGGGAATTCAACAAGGGAATTGTCCTTCCCTTGTGTCCCCCAAAATCCTCTCATCGTTTCTCTATCAATTTTAGCCCTGAGCTTTCAAATCGAGGAGATTACATGTTTTTTTCATCAATTTCTCATAGAATGATATCATTTCTTATAATTGATATAATCTACATCAATTCTTACGGGAATTATTCGTTTCATTGCCAAAGTGAATTTAAGCCCTCAATTTTCGAGTAAAGACAATTTGTGTATTAAATTTCGTCCAGTTTGTGAAGTGTGATTTGGGCTGAACTTTCTAGTATTTCTTATTGTTTCTATGTTGAGTAAATACTCCCTTGATAAGAATGATTTTATGCCTGTTGGATAAGATTTCATTAAATTCTTGAAATTTTTCCATATTATGGAATTCCTGTGTTGTTGGGACGAGTTGGATTCTCTATTAGCTGCCTAGTAGTTCAGTTCAATTAGAGAGTAACCTCTTCAGAACTATTCAAAACTTGTAAACGGATCAATTTGACTTTAATCTTTTCCTGAGGTGTCAGTGGTGCCTCCCATTTATCAGAATCGGATTCAGAATCCAGTTTATTAGTCCATTAGGCGGTCATGACATTTTAGATATATAGCTATAACTAGCCTCAGTTCCCCAGTTCAGATTATAGTTTTTCTTAGACGGTTACGACGCTTCTAGATAAGTAGCTCTGACCAGTCTAGAACCCAGTTTCAGAATCTGGTCCAACAAAACTCTCGGGGTACTTTAAGTTATAAGTCCCTGACTAGTCTTGGACCCCAGTTTCGAGCTATTAGCCTAGTAGTTCAGTTTAGGTTTCCCGGTGGGAATAAGACTTAGCACCGAGCGGGCCGGGGTTCTAGCGCACCCAGGTTCCCAAAACTACATAGCCAACGTAGGTTATAGTATTACTTGGCCTGATTGGCCCAGACTCTCGTGATCACCCAGTTCATGCCTTTATACCCCGGAAAGGTATATTGGGTCCTACCGGTGGAGTGTATACATCAGACTCCACGTCTAGCTCACGTGGTTATATGTCGGTTATAGACTCTCCCACTAGTCACTCCATTCTAGTTTCAAAATAAGCAGCTCAGTTCAGTTCCAGTTTCATCAGTTTAGTCTGGTTCAGTGCTACATTTTAAACTCAGAACTCTCAGACTTAGAACATATCTTTGACCATTAGACAGGGTCATCTTGGCAATTTCAGTTACTTTAGTAGTTCAGTTCAGTTTACTTCTTGGTCATTGCATGTCATTTCAGTTCAGAATTTATATTCAGTAATATTTTCTCCCACTTACTCTGTACATACAAAGTACAGACACATACTTTTATGCTGTATCATTTCATGATACAGTTGCAGGTTCTCAGACTCAGCACCGTTAGTTGTCGCGGTTCAGATCCTCCACCTCAGTAGGTGAAGTGTGAGTCCTCATCATTCGATGACCTTAATTCATTTCTTTCAGTAGTTCATTATTTTTAGCTATACTTAGAGTTAGCTGGGGGTTTGTCCCAGCAACTCATCAGTTAGAGGGCTTTCAGACACAATTAATTCTAGACTTCAGATATTCTTAAACTTCATGTTTTCAGTTTTATTTTCATAAATGCTTTTATGCTAATATTTCAAAGCTTCCGCTAGGTTTGTTTTACTCAAAATACAAGTGTATGATATACCAAGGGCTGACTTGGGGTCACTTGTGGCTTCAAGTATCGTGTCCCATCCTAGGTGTAGACTTGGGGCATGAACGACTTAGTATCAGAGCACTAGGTTTAGAGTATCCTAGGAATGTCTGAAAGCCGCATCGAGTAGAGTCCTTTTCATGGGTGTGTAGAGCGCCACACTTATGATGAGGAGGATACGAGATGTTATTAGGAAAAAAACTCTCTTTTGTTCATACCCTTTTGTCGTGCGTTAAAGATCAATTCCAGAAACGTCCTTCTAACTCGTGCTCTATTTCATTTCAGTGAATCATGCCTCCTAGACACAGTAATGGAAGAAGGGCCGGTAATGCCAACAGACCTTCCCCACCAGGGTGGCCATTCAATTGCTAGCCTAAACAGTCACTAACCAGGTGAACCAACAGGTGGTTTCGATAGCCACGAACAGGTCTATAGCTGCTGCGAGGGTACGGGACTTCACCCGTATGAACCCTTCATCTTTTCAGGGATCCTAAGTAGGGGAGGATCCCCAAGAGTTCATGGATGAGGTCAAGAAGATTAACCTCATTACGGGTGTTGCTCCTCTAAAAGTGCTGACGTGGCAGCCTACCAGCTAAAAGAGGTAGCTCGGGTCTAGTATGAACAACGGAAAGAGAGGAGGCTAGCGGGAGCAGGACCAGTGGAGTGGGATGAGTTCCATATAGCTTCTTGGATAGATTATTCCCTTGGGAGTTGAGGGAGGCAAAGATGGTGGAGTTTATGAATTTGAGACAGGGCAATAGAACCGTGGAGGAGTATGCTCTAGAGTTTACTAGGCTGTCTAAGTACACTCCAGAGATGGTAGCTGAGCCAAGGCCTCGCATGTTGAAATTTGTGAATAGGGTGTCGAATCTGGTCCTCAAGGAGTGCAACACAGCGATGATGATTAAAGACAAGGACCTCTCCAGCTTGATTGTCTATGCCCAACAGATTAAGGTTCAAAAGTTGAAGGATATGGAGTAGAAGAACAAATGGGAAAGGACTGGCCAATTAGATTATGGCCATCAGAGGTTCAGCGGTAGTAGCCGCCCACAGCAGTAGCAGCAACAACAACAGCAGCAGAAAGCCCCAACACCCAGTTCAGCTAGTGCCCCAACCTTTCAGTCCCGCTAGTATCATAGGGGTGGGTTATTTGGCACTCAGTCTCAGACCCATAGCACCGGGAATAGGTATCCAGCTTGCCCCAAGTGTGGCAAGAATCACCTGGGAGAGTGCCTTCAGGGTTAGAGGGTTGTTTTTAAGTGCCCATTAGCTGGTTGAGGGAGATCACAATCTAATACATAATCAGCTCCAGTTGGTCGACTAGCCCAGCAAGTTAACACATTAGGGTACGGATGGCGGTCAGCTTTAAAACAATTTCTATGCTCTATCTTCCCGTCAGTATTAGGAGAGCTCACTTGACATAGTAACGGGTATGTTACGTCTCTTTCATCTAGACGTGTATGCCCTCCTAGATCCAAGAGCCACTCTTTCATTCGTGACTCCCTACGTAGTCGTCCAGTTCAATATCAGTCCAGAGGTCCTATCCGAACAATTCTCGGTCTCCACTCTAGTAGGCGAGTCAGTTAGAGCCATCCAGGTGTATAGAAACTACCAAGTCTCAGTCCTGAATAAAGTCGTCCCAACTGACCTTATAGAGTTAGATATGGTTGATTATGACCTTGTCCTTGGGATGGATTGGTACACTCCTGCTATGCCTCAGTTGATTGCAGAGCTAGAGTTCTTAAGTTCCAGTTTCCAAATGAACCAGTGTTAGAGTGGATGGACAGTAGTTTAGTGCCTAAGGGTAGGTTTATTTCCGACCTTAATGCCCAGAAACTCATCTCCAAGGGATGTATCTATCATCTAGTTCGGGTCAGGGATTCCAACTCTCAGACCCCAACTATCCAGTCAGTTCTAGTAGTTAGTGAGTTCCCAGATGTATTTCCTTAGGATCTTCCCGGAGTTCCCCCTGAACGAGAAATAGACTTCAGGATAGACCTTCCACGAGATACTCAGCCCATCTCCATCCCTCTTTATATAGTGGCTCCAGCTGAGCTCAAGGAGTTGAAGGAGAAGTTAAAACATCTTCTTGACAAAGGTTTTGTTAGACCCAGTATCTCTCCCTGGAATGATCTAGTGTTATTCGTGTGTAAGAAACATGGCACCCTCAGGATGTGCATAGATTACCGTGAGCTGAACAAGGTCACAATGAAGAACAGGTACCCCCTACCTAGAATTGACAGCCTGTTTGACCAACTTCAAGGAGCCAGTTGTTTCTCAAAATTTGATCTCAGGTCAGGGTACCATCAGCTAAGAGTCAGAGAATGTGACACAACTGAAGACAACATTCAGGACTCGGTATGGTCACTACAAGTTTGTGGTGATGTCCTTGGGGCTAAGAAACACCCAGTAACCTTCATGGATTTAATGAACAGAGTCTTCAAGCCGTATCTTGATATGTTTGTCATTGTGTTCATCAAAGACATTCTAGTATACTCCAGAAATGAACAAGAGCATGCCAATCACTTAAGATTAGCATTACAGACATTCAGACACTACCAATTGTTCGCCAAGTTCAGCAAGTGCAAATTCTGGTTAAAGTCCGTGACCTTCTTAGGTGATGTGGTCTTGGTTGAAGGAATTCAGGTTAATCCTCACAAGATAGCGGCAGCAAAAGATTGGCCCAGACCTACCTCTCCTACTAAAATCAGGAGTTTACGGGGCTTAGCTAGATATTACCGACGGTTTGTGGAAGGTTTCTCCTCTATAGAATCTCCTTTGACTAAGTTAACTCAAAAGAATGTGAAATTTCAGTGGTCAGATGAGTGTGAGAAGAGTTTCTAGGAGTTGAAGACTCGACTCACTACTGCTCCAGTTCTGACCCTGCCAAAAGGAACAGATGGATTGGTTGTTTATTGTGATGCTTCCAGAGTTGGACTCGGATGTGTTCTGATGCAGTGGGGCAAAGTGATAGCCTACGCCTCCAGATAGCTCAAAGCTCATGAGAAGAACTATCCAACTCATGAC
Organism: Datura wrightii; assembly: GCA_035772735.1. Taxonomy (NCBI): domain Eukaryota; kingdom Viridiplantae; phylum Streptophyta; class Magnoliopsida; order Solanales; family Solanaceae; genus Datura; species Datura wrightii. The sequence continues at coordinate 101,558,399 of JASDFA010000019.1, read as the reverse complement.
TTGGAGTTGGCAGCGGTTGTGTTTGCGCTAAAAATATGGAGGCATTACTTATATGGAGCTTACATAGATGTGTTTATAGATCATAAGAGTCTTCAGTATGTGCTGAGACAGAAGGATCTAAATTTGCATCAGAGATGGTGATTGGAGTTACTAAAGGACTATGAAATAAGCGTGCTGTATCACCCGGGTAAAGCTAATGTGGTGGCTGAATCCCTAAGCAAACAATCTATAGGGAGTGTGGCTCACATTGAGGAAGGCAAGAGTTAGCGAAGGATGTTCACAGACTGGCCCGGTTAGGGGTGCAGTTGGTGGGTTCAGCCGAAGGTGGTGTAGTAATGCAAAGTGGGTTGGATTCATCCTTGGTAATTGAAGTCATTTCCAGATAGGATGATAATCCCATATTACATAAACTTAAGGGAGCAGTTCTCAGAAAAGAAATAGAAGCTTTCTCCTAAGGGGGAGATTGGGTGCTCTGCTACCAGGGTAGGTTGTGTGTACCGGATGTTGGTGAGTTGAGACAGTAGATATTGGTTCAAGCTCACATATCTTGATATTCCATTCACCCTGGTGCTACTAAGATGTATCATTATTTACGGGATATTTACTGGCGGAACGGCATGAAAAGAGATATCGCTGAATTTGTAGCTAAGTGCCCGAACTGCCAGAAAGTCAAGGTAGAACACCAGAGACCAGGAGGTATGACCCAGGATATCAGCATACCCACATGGAAGTGGGAAGAAGTAAACATGGACTTCATTATGGGTCTACCTCGAACTCATCAGCAGCATGACTCAATCTGGATAGTAGTAGACTAGATGACTAAGTCAACACATTTCCTCCCAGTCAAAACCATAGATTCAGTTGAGGACTATGCTAAACTTTATATCCGGCAGTTGGTTAGACTTCATGGGGTGCCATTGGCCACTATTCGGACAAAGGTACTCAGTTCACCTTCCATTTCTAGAAGTCGTTTTAGAAGGGACTTAGCACTCAGGTCAAGCTTAACACAGCTTTTCACCCTCAAACAGATGGGAAAGCTGAGCGGACTATTCAGACCCTAGAAGATATACTAAGAGTGTGCATAATCGATTTTAAGGGTAATTGGGATGACCATTTGCCTCTTATCAAGTTTGCATACAACAACAGCTACCGCCCTAGCATTCAGATGGCCCCATTTGAAGCATTATATGGTAGGAGGTGTAGATCCCCTATAGGGTGGTTCAAGGTTGGTGAAGCTACCTTGATAGGGCCAGACTCAGTTCACGAGGCAATGCAGAAAGTTCAACTCATCCGAGAAAGATTGAAAACAGCTCAGAGCCACCAGAAGTCTTATGCCAATGTGTAGAGGAGAGAGTTGGAGTTTGCAGTTGATGACTGGATTTACCTAAAAATTTCGCCCATGAAAGGGGTGATGAGGTTCGAAAAGAAGGGGAAGCTCAATCTGAGATATGTGGGACCTTATAGAATTTTGAGGTGTATCGGCAACGTAGCCTATGAGCTAGAATTAACATCATAACTAGCAGTTGTACACCCAGTTTTCCACGTGTCACTTTTGAAGAAGTGCATCAGAGATCCAACCTCAGTTGTGCCATTGGACAGTGTAGGAATAAAAGATAGTCTCTCATATGAGGAAGTACTAGTCCAGATCCTTGACCATCAGGTTCATAAGCTGAGGAACAAGAAAATAGCTTCAGTCAAAGTCTTATGGAGAAATCAGTAGGTTGAGGGAGCTACGCGGGAGGCCAAAGCAGATATGAAGGCCAAATACCCGCATTTATTCTCTATCATCTCTATCACAACTTGAGATATTAATTTTGGCCTAGAAATCAATTTAGCTTTCATGACTCATTTCATTTGTTCAAGTCACTTTTATGTCTTTGAATGTACGTATGAGAGGTAAATTCAGTTCAGACATGTATTTTGAAATGGAGGTAGTCATTCTAATAGTTTTGAAGTCAAATGAACAGTATTTGAATGTTATGATTGTATTTTTCTACTTTCCTGTGTGTTTTTCTAACATTCGAGGATGAATGTTTCTAAGGGGAAGATATTGTAATGCCACGGAAACTCAAGGACTAGATTCGGGACTTAATTCAAAAAACCTAGAAATCTGCAGAAATTATCTCAGAACAACTCACCTAATGGGTTGTGAGAGACCTAACGACTCGTTAGGTTAGTCTTGGGTAGGAGGAATGACATAGGATAGGGAAAGGCAGTGTACCCAAGAGAAGATCTCATGAGTCGTGGTCAGTCACCACGACCCGTTAGGTCATTCATGAGTAGGCCAGGTCAAGAATTAAATAATTAGATAGTGTACTAGACAGATGGTGACCACGAGTCGTGATTACCAGTAACGACTCGTTAAGTCCCCCATTACCAGCCCTAGACAATTGTTAGGCAGTGCACCTAACGAGTGTCACCACGAGTCGTGGTCACTGACCACGACCCGTTAGGTCACTCGTTAGGGCCACCTGACAGTTTTTCCTTACGACTTTCTAAGGTCTATTTAGTAACTTTCTATTCTCCTAAGCATTACTATGTTGTTTTGGACGTAATTTCAGACTTATTAGAGGGTTTGGACAGTTCCTCCCCTCATTCCCACGTTTATTCTCAGAAATATTATCGAAGAGTCCCTCAAGAAACACTCAAGCAAGCTTAGGGTTGTGCTCCATTGTAGCAGTTCAAGTCTTCTTCCCCGGGAGGTTTTCAGTCAGGTATGTGGGAATTCAATAATGGAATTGTCCTTCCCTTGTGTCCCCCAAAACCCTCTCATCGTTTCTCTATCAATTTTAGCCCCGTGCTTTCGAATACAGGGAGATTACATGTTGTTTTTCATCAATTTCTCATAGAATGATATCCTTGATTATTATTGATATAATCTCCATCAATTCTTATCTGAATTGTTGATGTTCTTGCCAAAGTGAATTTAAGGCCTAAATTTTCGAGTAACAACTATTTGTCTATTAAATTACGTCTAGTTTGATAAGTGTGATTTGGGCTGAAATTTCTAGTATTTCTTATTGTTTATATGTTGAGTAAATACTCCTTTGATAAAAATGATTTTATGCCTGTCGGATAAGATTTCTTTAAATTCTTGAAATTTTGCCATATTATGAAATTCCCGTGTTGTTGAAATGAGTTGGGTTCTCTATTAGCTGATTAGTAGTTCAGTTCAGTTAGAGCGTAGAACCTCTTCAAAACTATTCAGAACTTGTCAACAGATTAGTTTGACTTCAATATTTTCCCAAGGTGTCAGTGGTGCCTCCTAGTTATCAGAGTTAGATTCAGAATCCAGTTTATTGGTCCATTAGGCAGTCATGACATTTTAGATATATAGCTCTAACTAGCCTCAGTTCCCTAGTTAAGATTACAGCTTGTCTTAGACGGTTACGACGCTTCTAGATAAGCAGCTCTTACCAGTATAGAACCTAGTTTCAGAATCTGGTCTTACAAGACTCTTAGGGTACTTTCAGTTATATGTCCTTGACTAGTCGTAGACCCCAGTTTCAAGCTATCATCCTAGTAGTTCAGTTTAGGTTTTCCAGTTGGAGTAGGACTTAGCACCGAGCGGGCCGGGGTTTCAGTGCACCCAAGTTCCCAAAACTACATAGCCAACATTGGTTACAGTATTACTTGGCCTGATTGTCCCCAGACTCTCGTGATCACCCAGTTCATGCCTTTATACCCCGGTAAGGTATATTGGGTCCTACCGATGGGGTATATACATTGGAATTCACATCTAGCTCACGTGGTTATATGTCAGTTATAGACTCTCCCACTAGTCAGTCCAGTCCAGTTTTAGAATAAGCAGCTCAGTTCAGTTCCAGTTCTATCAGTTTAGTCCAGTTCAGTGCAGCATTTCAGATTCAGAATTCTCAGACTTAGAACATGTCTTTGACCATCAGAAAAGGTCATCTTGACCATTTCAATTACTTCAGTAGTTCAGTTCAGTTTACTTGTTGGTCATTGCATGTCATTTCAGTTTAGACTTTATATTCAGTTATGTTTTCTCCCACTTACTCAGTACATTCAAAGTACTGACGCATACTTTTATGTTGTATCGTTTCATGATACAGTTGCAGGTTCTCAGACTCAGCACCATTAGTTGTCATGGTTCAGATCCTCCACCTCAGCAGTTGAAGTGTGAGTAATCATCATTCAAGGGCCTTATTTCATTTCTTTCAGTAGTTCATTATTTTTAGCTAGACTTATAGTTAGCTAGGCGTTTGTCCCTGCAACTCATTAGTTAGAGGGCTTTCAGACACAAAATTAATTCCAAACTTTAGATGTTCTTAAACTTCATGTTTTCAGTTTTATTTTCATAAATGCTTTTATGCTATTATTTCAATGCTTCCACTATGTTTGTTTTACTCAGAATACCAGTGTATGATAGAACAGGGGTTGACTTGGGGACACTTGTGGCTTCAAGTACTGTGTCCCTTCCAGGGTGTAGACTCGGGGCATGACACAGGGCCCTGAACTACCCATACAACATTTTGCAACTCCAAAAGACTTGGAGCTTTATCAACTTAGCTAGAACTCCACTTAGCAACTAAGAACTTGATCTACCTGCCAATCACCACCTACAGGCATGAATACAGTGCCCGACTAGGGCATTAGTACGGAAATATATCGAGTATGTAAGACAGAAACGCTAACAAGATTAAAAGCATAGATCAATAGACATACTGAACAACAGGAAGGAAATCACAAGTCAAGTAAGCAAATAGAACTTACCCCTCCCTCATAAGCCTAGCAAGTCTAACATAACAATATAAACGAACAAGTAAATGAAATATGGCCAACACAACTCACCTGCGACCTCCTGTACCACAGAAGATCCCTCTAAACGTCATTCCGAGGTCAACTCTAGGTCCCTCAACTACCTCAACCATCATAAAACCACAAGTTGCATCCACAACTTATAAGATAAAGATAATCCAAGGAAACAATACAATATGTAAATCAAATTACAATCACAGCCTTGCCAAAAACTCTCACGGCCTTACAAGCTTCCATTAAACATAAGCACACACATCAGCAACAATATCAATCAAGCACTGGTAGAACAACTCTCAGTTGCACGTAGTCGGTGGAACCCAATCCGACTGGAAGAACTATCGCATTCCAAGGAGGCTCAGACATGCTGGACTAACTCTCGAATCATATATTGCCTCAGTGCTATGGAGGAACTATCAACTTCACAGACCATATCAACCCTTGGGCTCAACATCGAGCCTCAAAAACTCTCGTGCATCGGGTATCCACAAGCCACAAGGCACCTCGGGCTCGACCCCTAGTTAGAGCATCTCTCGTGCATTGGGTATCTATAAGCCACAATGAAACAATCAAAGAATTCAATCATAGTAAGTACATACATAACTAATGTTCACACACAAACCACACATTTGAGCAAGGTACAACATTCCAACTCTTACTAGGTCCCCCAAAGTTCTATCAATAAGGCCAACAGGCCACCAACTCAAATTATAACTAAAGGATGTCACCACCATCTGTTCTAGCCACCTCTAAGACATCAATCAACCCACCATCCCACCTTAACCACATAATCAGCCCATGATAGAGGTTTAAAAATGACAACAACTACTGGAACATCTTAACCATCCGATTGTTATCACAAATCTATCGATTAGTTGCAACCACGCCCTTCAACAACCAAATCTGAAGCTAGAAATCAACCACATATATGCACATAATAACATATAACCAGAACCTCAAAAAGCTTAGACACAACATAATTTTAAGGCTCCAAAAATAGCCAATGAGCACGAGTTTATGAGTACCAATACTTCGCCAAAATCATGCCAAAACGGAAGAAATAGAAGGCTTAACATACCTCAATTTTGGCTAACCCAAACTAAGACAAAACATGAGCCTCCAACGCCCTCAATATTCTACCTAAAAGCAGCTTATACTACTGCCAAGAATAGCTGACACAACTTCAATGAAGAAATGATGCAAACAGAGCTTATTCGGCAAAATTCTTACGGATTTGACGGTACGAACTTCAAAACAACAACCTACCAAGCTTAATAGATTCATAACCACCATAAAAAACCTAAGAATATCAAAAGAGAAGGCTTACCTCCACACGAAACAGCCACCAACTCGCTTGGAAACGATGCTAAAACACACGCTACATGTGCCTCTCGACTTCCTGACATCAAAAATCAAGTCAGAAATTATTTTCTAACCTTAAAAATCAAAGGAACATGAAGATGAAGGCTTGAGAGAGGTTCTGGTTAAGGAACTTGCTAGAAAAGGTGGAAATGATATAAACGACCGATCAAGTAACTTAAATCGATGTTGGACGACATAGGGGAAATATGTCACGCTGGCCAACATGCTGATTTAGGGGTGTGACATCTTGCCAACACGGACCAGCTCTAGTCCTCACCTCCTGCTTGCACGATCTCACAAAAATGTGAATATCTCTCTACTCCGAATTCGTATTGATGAACAATTAATGTGTTGAAAACTAGACTCATAGAACTTTAATTTGATAGGTTGTAGGCCCCCTAACTCCATATAGATTGCGATAATATCTTTGAGACATTTGACCCAAATTTTAGAGAATTTCAAGAAAGAAGTTTGCGATAACTTTCGCTGGCTTTCGTTCTACAACTTGATCAACGTCCAACCATAACATACAACTATAGAGTGACTCAAATACCTCATAACACATCCTTCTTATCATAATAAGTACTCTTACGTTAATCTCGAAGTACAAATTTGTTGCTTAAACTATACGGAGTGTTACAAAAGGACATGTCACAGGCCACCATAACACCCTATCCTCCCTGGCTCGCTTACAAAATAGGGTGATGAGAGAGGGGAAGGGTAGGCTAACTCGCTCTTTATGGCAAAGTACCTCCAGTCCTCCATCAGCTACGCCCCTACATTGGACCGGCACCCGATCCAGGATACATGCTACCACTAATGTCCAAGGATAGCTTTTGGTGACATTAGTGGATGGACGAATCTATCGGAATACCAAGTTTAGCCACCTCCAAGCCTCGATATTAAAGTGAGTGTCCCTAATGCCTGTGCACGTAATGCCCCACCGGCATAGGCTATATGTTTGTCCATCACCAGAGTGTCCATGAGCCACCACCCATTGTCCTATACATCTATGGCCTTCATGTTAGCCTCAGAAAGGTTTGGCAGACCCAATGCCTCATTAGTGGAGGCGGCGCTGATATTGATTTGCATTCCATGGATATAAGTCATTGGGTCTGGGAGGGACCAATTCATGGTCGAAAGGTTGGCGTACAACTCTCTCACCTAATTTTTCAATAGCCTTGCAAGGCTCCTCAACCAGTGGGCCCAATTTTGTCTCCTTGAACCTGGAATAAAACTCGAGTGCCTTCTACGCCACATCCTACATAATAAAACCACGCTCATGCACTAAGTCCTTGGTCACCTGCTCATTATACTGGAACTGGCACTGGCCGTTCATGAAGCTTATGTATCTAGAAGTGTGGCTGCTATCAGACATGGTGAAGTCCTGTGGGAAAACAAACTATTAGACGAATACTCAACAAAAAAGAAACCGAGGGAAAGGTACTATTCTGCCTAAAGAGTGATTGTTGTAGTGGGAAGGGATCCACTACAGCGGATGGGGAACCATTATGATGGGTCCCCAACAGTAGTAAAGGACCCACCCCAATGGGAACCACTTTCCCAGTAAACCTCCAACCCGAAAATGGCAGGCCAAAATCTTACCTGCAATTTTCCCCAAAATGAGTGCAGATCGGGCAAGGGAAGGATATCCCCAAGCCCCATAACTAGTTATTCAACCCAATATCTCTCCCCTTCAAGCCTTAGGGGCTCAAACAAGTTCAAACTATCGCCCTACCCAAATCCCACCATTTCTAGTGTAAACCCCCCATGAAAATAGACAATAGCATGCGGAGAATGATATAAGTGACTTAAGAACGTCAATATAAGTATCATTCTTAGTAAATCTACCCCAAATTGTGAAAAAGAAAACCCATCCTTATCTCCCTAAAACCAACCTCAAAATCATTTATATGGGCATGAAAACACTACATTCAAGAGTAAATGAGTCAAGGGAGTCAAGGAAATGAGAATTACCTGATAAAATGATGCAGAATCACTAGAGAGTTGAGAGAGTTTGCAAATTTTCAAAGTTGAAGAGACAAGAATGAGATCAAAATCATTCACTATGTCATTTTAATCTAATTTGGGTTCCACTGCAGCGAGCCGATTTTGGGTATAGCGAGACCATTATGGTGGGAAAAGCACCACTATAGCAAATATATCCATATCCAGTGACAAATTTTGATGATTTGAATTCCAAGAGGGTCAAGAACAACTCGAGTACTTTAAAAGGTAGTGTCGACCTAGGGATTGCATAGGCAACGAATGGAGAATGTGGGTCACAAGTAAGAAATACGAGAGATCTGGGACTAAACGGATCAATTCTAATATGAAAATAGTGGATAAAAGCTACGAATGTGGGATTCCCTTCTAATTATAATTATAGGGATGGGATGATTAAATACATATGTTGAGTTTGTTTAGTATGCCTATTAATATCTTAGACCTCGAACTAATAATAGTGTGATAGTATAACCCTGGCCTATCCAATGGAGCTTTTTGAGGATGAAAAATTATTTAATTTGTATCTGATGTAATGACCTATCCAGCCATTGGAAGGCCTAATGGTGTTGACATAGAAATTTGAAATTTTGAAGATCTAAAATTAATTTTCCTTGAATAAAAGAATTGGTTTCTTGATGATTTAAAAAATGGCTGAGTTAAAACTTTTGAGGGCCAGGTGACACGACCACTACGGCGGGCACTTCGTCACCATGGTGAGACCACCGTAGCATAGCAAGCATCACTTTAGCGGAAGATGTGGACTAGAACTCCATTTTTTTCCCACTTTTAAACCCATATCCTACTGTAACAAGGATTAGTCATTGAAAACACCCTAAAAACAAATTTTGGTTATTCTAGCAAGAAAAAGAATATGGTAGCTAGAGAAGGGTAAGATTTCACCATCCTCCTTGATGAGTTTCTTCAGAAAACATTAGACTCGGCGTAAGAACGCAACTCCATTGCTTTCTTGGCAATATCTTGGCACCCAGGTAGGTTATATCTTACTTTTGTGTTAGTCTTTGATTAGCAACTCGTATATGTGTGTATGATTAATATGTTATTGATAAGTAAAACATTGAATTATAATTTTGAGAATGACCAGTATAAACCATAGTGAAATAACCACTAAGGATTGGGGGGAGGAAGCCAAATAACAAGAGAAGAAGAGATGATGGTCTCTATGCTATAATTATTGAACATGGGCAGTGTATTGATGATAGATTGTTGATACATATAGTATAACTAGATGATATATTCTAAATGATATATCCTGGCGGGGTGCTAATTGTATTTGCTAATCATTTTAAGTAGAAAGATGGATAGTGATATGGAATTTTGTTAGTGAATTGCCGAGTTAAGGACAAAATTGGAAGAACTTGAATATCGCATGACCATGAAATTGGTAATGAGTTAATAACTATGATACATATGGGAGTTTACTGAGAGCAGTTGTACCTGAAAATAGGGGTGACTTGATAGATGATGTTTTTATAATGAATATTGTCCCTGAATAACAAAATTGCTTGAGGATGAACCAAAAAATAACAGGAAGCGAACTAAAATAGAGGAATACATAATTGTATCCGAAAATAGGGGTGACTTGATAGATGAGGTTTTTATAATGAATATTGTCCCTGAATAACAAAATTGCTTGAGGATGAACCAACAAATAACAGGAAGCAGACTACAATATAGGAATACATAAATTTGAGCATTAGTACATTAATACCCTTATCTGTCTATGGATGTATAAATAATTTCCCACACTTGTACTTAAGTGTAATTCGAAAATCATGATGAACAAGACTGTGACTAATGTCTTTGGTGTATTGATGATTTAATTAGTATATTTGGATGGCTTTCGAACAATGATTGTAATAAAAATTATAGTGATTTAACTTTGTTGTTTGAATGAATTCTAAATTAATTAGACTGTGAACATTATTCCTGAACTACAATTGCAATTGTGATAATCGATGTGTACCGGTGATCCATCCTATAGGATGCTTGATTGAGAGCATGATGAAATGTGTTGATGGTGGATGGGTAATACATCCTTCCCCTGAGATAAGAGGCTTGTGTCTGAGATGAGCATCTAGATGAGCAATTGTGTTACTGAGTATTCGTATAGATGCGTGGATATGAGTGGCTCATGCCCCGAGGTGAGCATTTGGGTGAGTAATTATGATATGAATAGCTTGTGTCCAAGGTGTGAATCCAGACGAGCAGATGAGTGTGAGCGTGTACCATGCCGATACAATACATAAATTTCTAGAGTCCCCAGCATATCATTACTGAAAGGGAAGAAATAAGATCCTCTAGTTTGTGTATATAGATATACAGATGTGTGACAAACATACATATATACAAATGTGATATGTGTTATACCAACATGACTCAGACATGATATTGGGAGATACAGACATGATATAAGACATACAGGTATGATCCAGGTATGATGTCAGATGATTATAATGTGGTACAGATGTGTATAGGGTGAGATCAAGGAGGTGCGAATATTTGTAGGTATCTATATCCCCGGTGCGGACATGATTCCACTAATATGATTGATTGTTTTACAGTTGATAAGTTAATTATGTTTCTTGATGGTTAATTTCCTGATTTGACGAAATATAAATCAATTGAGCTTAGTTGATTTTGTTATTAGGTTTTTGTAATACGTATTCATGATGATAATGTTTCATGCTGGGTTTGTCCGGACTATGGGATGTGGTTCCATTAATAGGTATAGAGCTGGAAACTGTAATAAGATAATATGGATAATTAATTATTAACAGTGGCTAAATAAAATATAACTGGTATTAGCATGGTATGGTTGGGTAAATGAATGAATGGGGAGTAACTGGAATGGCCTTAGTTAATGGGAATTGAAAAAAGTAATGGGTAAGGGGATCTTAGTCTTAAAAAGGGTGTTGAAAATAGAGAAGTTCCAGTGTTATCGAGCTACTACTTAAGTAGGTTACCGTTGCCGGGGGCGAGTTTCCACCACTACAGGATCGCCGTAGCGGTTAGGACACCATTGCAGTGGGACGATGGCACCAATATAGGACTTGGGGAATTGATGAATTAATTGTTGAATTTGTAATATGTACATAGAAGTAAGATGGAGTTGATGGAATGATTATTAAATTAATTGTGGAAATTATAGCATGTATGTATGTATGTATATGTATATGTATATATATATATATATATATATATATATATATATCAGTCGATGATGCCTACCAGTACATGTGGTATACTGATACTACCTTGCTGTACCTTTTTGGGTGTAGGTTGTGGCAGGTGATTTGCAGTCTCATGGTTGACATGGCGATACTTAGCATCATCTTTCACATTTTCTTTGCAGGCAAAGCTATGTCATTTATTTTTGTCAGTATTTCAAGTGGAGCTTTTGTACCTATCTAGACTAGATCTTGGAAGAGCCGTGATTTCTAGAGGGATTTTATTGTAAGATTTAAGACATTATGAACTGATGTAATTTAATGAGAAATTTTTGATATTTTTATATCTTATTCAAAACAAGGTTCTCCTATCGAGCTAGAGACGATGTAGGTGCCCGCACAGCCCGCCTATTTGGGTCATGTCATATTCAAACTAATAGATACTCATCAAAATTAGTGGAAACAACTACTAGTGCTTGCATTAGGGTAAACTGTCTATGTCACACTCCTTGTAGGGTGATCATTATCTGGATCCTGTTAATGCAGGATTCTTTATGCACCGGGCAGCCCTTTCTTCAGATAGTATTTTTAAATGTTTAAACATAAGATTGATTTACATTTTATGTATAACTATATTCGACGTGCAAAATCTTGATCACTTTTAGATTTCTAAATACTAATATTTTCTACATATTTCAAATAAGGAAAGATATAATACATAAAACTTAGTTAATTTTAAAATTCTAAATATTTAAAAAATAATTAAGAAACTATTTTGTCAAATGTGAACTCTATTTTTAAAAGGTAAAAAGGTGAATGATATTTTTCTATAAGTTTTCATACTTTAAATATTTAATAACTAGTAAAATAACTCGCGCACGTGATCACAAAAGACCTTATTAAATTTTAAAAATAATTTTTTATAATAGTTGAAAGTTAAAATATTTTAAAATATTCTTTTAATCCTAAAACAAAGAAGATTACATTTTAAGTTTTAATTTAATTTATTATTAATTCTTCATTTTAAATTTTTTCTAGGTTTTCAATACCTAAGATTTGATTCCTAGGATAGAGGATGTATTCAAAGAGACGAAAGGATGGCCTGGTAAATTTGTATTTTAATAGAAAAGGTAGTTGTATATCCCAATATTTTCATAGAGTGCAAACGTTAAGATTTATTCATAAAGCACGGGAACTTGTATTCTCTTATGTAAAGGCAAAAGTTGTAGAAAATGAACAATTACGTCTGTTGACATTTCGACTTTCTGAAGAAAGGGCAAAGGGGTTCCCAAATGGTTGTGTTTAAAATTTACTTTTTTCTTTAATGAATTTTAAAAGACACGTCTTTTATAATTTAATAATTAAGTTTATAGTGTGCAAATCACTTGAAATTGAAACAAAAAATGGTATGAATTTTTTATTCATCAATCTCGAGAATTTTTCTCCTATATAAGATCTCTACATAATCCAAATAGTTAAACCTATGTATCTTATTGTTTGTTGTGTATTAAATAATGTTGATTAAAATTCAAAAGCAGATCTCTTGGAGTTACATGAAAGAATATGAGAACAAACTAATCATTCGGATTAAAATTAACTGATGTCTCACCAAGACCTTCCTGTTATTCGGATTACCACTTTCTTCTTAACGATAAACACAAAGAGAAAAAAATCTCTCCTCTCCTTGAGCAGAGACTGAACATAAGGATAGTGTTGTTGCACATATACATACATGCTTATAGGATTAAACAATTTAATTACTTAGAAAAGATATTTAGTATGTAATAAGATGCTTTGTTATGACCTTGCTACTGAATAATTAGCAACTATATACATTTCTCTTATTCACAAATCAATATGGCCTCAAAATCCTTCACTTTCTATGACTCTAATTTGCTAGCCAAGAGACATTTTCAGTTGATTTTGTTTCTATCACACGGCAAAAATTTCAATTCCTTCAAATATTTTGAAGTAGATATTCATTTCTTTAGGGCTCGGCTAATTCTGATTCAAGTCCTACTTTGAAGGGTAAATCATTCTCTAGATTTAAACTAGAATTTTTTTGTTAAGGATGAGAAAAATACTTATCGTCCCACCGTAATCTTTGATTTTTGAATGCCACTTATAGTTTGAATACCTAAATAAAATGGGAAGTCAAATAACTAAGATCCAAGGTAGTGTGAAATCACTATAACTTTTAAATACTCAAAAGTCCCTTTTGGAACACCCACAAAAAATAGATCTTTTAATCGGTCAAGAGTCTACAAAGATCAAAGTCACTTTACGAGTTTGAGGAATTCTGGTCTACATGATAAGATATGAATCTTGGTCTAACTCAACCCCAAAAACTAGTTCATCAAGTAAGAATTTGTCCAAATTATAAAGAGACCAAGTCCCCATCCCTTAACAGACATGGGAGATTCAAAACTATATTACACCAACAATCTAATGATTAGATCAGACTCTCAAATAACATATCCTTACTCCAACATAATGAACCAAAAACATCAACACACAATGTACTTCTACAGAAGCCAAGAAATACATGTCACAATATATGCTCGCAGCACAAGTTTATTTTACTTAACTAATCTAAACAATGATCATTATTATGATTAAGATAAATTTTTATTCCCTGCATCATGGATGATAACACTCAAATTACACCCCTAAAGAAGTATAACACGGACGTTTTCAATAAAGAACCCAACTAGTTTGCGGTCGATCCCACTGGAAATATGGTCAAGATATAGATTAATGCTAGTATTCGCACTTTTAGTTCAATTATTTCCAATAAGGGAGGTTTTGAAAAGTAAACAAGTAATGTTGTTGTCAATTGATGTCGTGATCAAGTTTATGCAAATAAGTAGGGAAGTGTTTCCCATGGATTCATAACTACATAGAGTTATTATACCAATGATCTACGCCAATACTTAGCCTGCAGAATTGATAAAATAGGTTCACCCAAATAACTGACTCATCCTTATTGGATGACTAAACTCAATTACCAAATTAGGTCTCTAGAGTGACTTCACTTTGACCATTATCATTTTTTCTCAAATTAACTATCATGCGTCCGCGGCTCAAGTTATTCAATGAAATTGAATTTCAAGGCTTTGTTATTCTTCTCTTTTGCTAATCACTATTTCTCTAGGTTCAAGCAAGTAGAGAATACGGGAAAGTCCTAATATTGTGTATCGTTAAGAAACATTTATGATGAAGAGGTGAATAATACAGGTAGTCATATTGGTTTAGAATCAATTTGTTGTTAACCCTAGTTATTTATTCCACCATGGTTCCTACAACCCTAGTTGTGGAAGGTTTAGCTACTCATATTTGCAAGAAAGAACTTATATTTCTTAGAAAAAAACATAATTAACAACTTACAATAATGATGAAAGAAAAACCCAATTGATAATTGCACAATCAAACTATGAAGAAATCAAGAACAATGATGAATTCTACAAGTAATTCGTGTATTTGATCTCCAAGTTATTTTTGGAGGCTCACAAATCACGTTCACAGAAAAGTATATGTCTCGCCTAGAAAAATAACCTAAAAAGTGTTTGAACAAATATTAAAACCCTTTCCTAAATTAACAGGGAATCTGCTACCACCACTACCTACGAGTTGTAGTTCAGAACCACGAGCCATAGGAGGCTTTAGTGATGTGAATCTGCAGCTTTTGTCTTCTCTGATACAGAAAATTGGTACGACTCGTACAATGTTGCTACGAGTCATAAGTGCCTATCGTGTTTTGGACTTATGGAATCCTCTAAATCAAACCATGAGTCCTTGGTATGATTCATACCTTGGTGTTACGACTCGTGGAATATGCTCATACTTTGGGCTCTGCCAGTTGACATAGTCTCTGAAATTTTCCATGACTTCTCAACACGGTTCGTATGTAGCCATCACGGGTCGTAACTTCCACCTGTACCAGGATATTCTGCAAGTGCACCTCTTCTGAAGTTTTTCAGGACTCCTTGGTATGGCTCGTACTAGGATGATATGGCTCTACCGCGAGTCGTACTTTGTCCCAGCACTTGTGCAATTTCTTTGAATTTTCAGCTACAAGTTCTAGGTACGACTTGTACCAAAATGGTACGACTCGTACTGAGACCTGCACTCGACCATTTTCTATAACTTTTTCTCACCTTTTCAAGAATCCAACTCCCCAGTATTATTTCCCTGAAAACAAAGTAAAAATACCTTTTATATGTATAAATATACCTAAGTCATAACATATTTTCTCTATTTTATGCGTCAAAAGTGTCGTAATCCGTGGCACCTCAATTTAGAACCTTTGCATGTCCTCAGGAAAATCAAAACACTACTACAACAACAACGCTTAACTAGAAAGTAAAATAGAAGACCTACAGCCAACAACACAAAAATTTGCACACATGAGCACGATCAAATATTGACCCCTTTTTCATTCAAAACCAAACTATATATGCTTATATGCAACTACAACTCATGGTACAAAGGGATCAAGAGATGACATTAAATCATTAACAGACAATTGAGCTATCACTAATGTTATTTACACAGAATATTGGCATAATGCAATGTAACCCTATGTACCCTCACAACAAATGAAGACATAAACACTCATAATATATATATATATAAAAAGAAATTGGGACTATAAAGAAAAGCTCTCACTCTCACAAAAAAAATTCCAAATATTGCACATGTGGTACCATAGGCTTACCCTTATCTTCTCTACTCTGGCTTTTTGGACAGTTAGGTTGGGATCACTATAGGACTTTTATTGGCTTGTAATGTAGGCTTAGGGATGGGTATGGTACATATGGACAATAATCACTAACCCTCCTTGGTGCTACATAACTCATGGCTTCACTTTTGACTTTTTCTCTCTTTTCTTCTTTTTCTCCCTTTCTCCATTTTATTCAGCTTTGACTTGGTGGGTGTGGTGTATTTTTCACTTTTCACTATATTTTTTACTTTCGAATTTCTTCTTTTTCTTTTTCTTTTCTTGTCTTTTTTGCTCACACCATACACCACCTTTTACTGACTAGCTTTTTTTTCTTTTCTCCCCCACCTCATCTGCGCACCCCTACAATAGTCACCCTTAACTTAAGCATTTTGCCTGAGTTGAGGTTCACAATTTTCAAGGAGGGACCAGGGCCAAACCAGGTTCATTATAAACAAAACAGGAAAGGTGAATGCGCTAATCAACAAAAAGGGTCAACTTAAAGCACAAACATGGGATCAAGGGATTCATTTCATTTGGTAGGGAAATTTAAGCTAAACTGGGCTAAATTAAAAATAGCCTATGATCCTTTCCCAACAAACTGTCCTACCACCTAAGCAAATACTATCGGGGCAAGTTCTAGATCACATACACAATATTGGACTAAGTAAGACTCACTCACATATGGTACAAGTTTGCATCACACACTACCTATTCGGTTCATGCCCAACTATGCTACAATTACTCATGCTAATCACTCAAATGCCACAAAAATATCCACAATAGTCATGCTTTGCAATAAACCAACACAACTACTCATGAAAGAAAATTAAAAAGGGTCATTTTTTCACAGAAATATCAAAATATCAAACACGTGCATTTTTATTGGTTGTTAAGTACTTCTAAGCTACTTCTAGTTACATAAAAACAAAATGTCCTAAAAATGTCAGTTCTACTAGATAGCATGTCCAAAGAAAAAGAAACATGATAATAAAAATCCTCGGATGAACAAAATAGACAAAACATATAACCCCCCCCCCCTTTCAAAAAACATGCTTTGTCCCCAAAGAAAAGAAAATTAAAACTAGGAGAGAGACATACCAGTGGCACTTTAAGTGTTCCTGTTGGCTACTCAGACTTCCTTGACCATCCATGGGTTGCCTCCCATGCAGCACCTGATTTAACGTTATGGCACGATGCAAATCTCTTGACTATTCAGGCCTTGTCAGGATACACCGGCTCAATACCTTTTACCTCATCAATGTTTCCTAGATACATCTTTACTCTCTGACTATTTTCTTTAAACTTTTTTCCATCCTTGTTCTCCAGTTCAATGGCACCATACGGGAATACTTCCACCACCTTATACGGTCCCATCCATTTGGACTTCAATTTGCCTGGATGTAAATGGAGCGTAGAGTTAAATAGCAGTACCAGGCACCAGGATTAGACTCCCTCTTTGCATTATTTCGATCGTAGTAGATATTTGTTCTCTCCTTATATATGGCTGCACTCTCATAAGCTCAATGTCAAAATTCATCCAACTCATTCAACTGATCTAGCCTTACCTTGGATGCTTCATTTCAGTCCAAATTCAACTTCTTAAGTGCCCAAAATGCCTTATGCTCCAGCTTCATCGATAAATGGCATGACTTTTCATAAAGAGTTGATATGGTGAGGTGCCAATGGGGGTTTTACAGGTTTTCCAATATTCCCAAAATGCAACATCTAGTTTCCCAGACCAGTCCGTTCGGTTGATGTTCACTATTTTAGTTAATATTGTCTTAATCTCCCTATTGGAGACCTCTATTTGTTCACTTGACTGAGGATAGCAAGGTATTTCAACCTTATGCTGTACACCATATTTTTCAAGCAGAGCTCTGAAAAGGAGATTACAAAAGTGAGATCCACCGTCACTGATGATGGCTCTAAGAGTACCAAATTTGGAAAATATATGCTTCTGTAAAAATGTTGTGACACTCTTCCCTTCATTGTTAGGGAGTGTAATAGCTTCAACCCACTTTGATATGTGACACAACCACCAAAATATACCTCATCCCATACGAGTTCACAAATGGGCCCATGAAGTCAATACCCATACATCAAATAGCTCTACCTCTAATATTGGGGTCAATGGTAGCTCGTGCTTACGAGTGATGCCTCTAAGTATTTGGCATTAATCATAGGACTTGAAAAAATCGTAAGCATTCTGGCAGATTGTGGGCTAATAATACCCACACTGCAGAATTTTATGTGTAGTTTGAATATCGCTTTGATGACCCCCATCCGGAGATGAGTGGAAGGCGTCATGTATAGTCAGCATCTCAACCTCTGAAACACATCTACAAATCATCCCATCTGCACAAATATGGAACAAATATGTATCGTTCCAATAGAATCTCCGCACATCAAATAGGAACTTCTTCCTTTGATGTGAGGTCAGATTTGCCGGAATCATGTCATTCACCAAATAATTTCCATAGTCAACAAACCATGGGATCAAATCCTGCGATGCATCCAGCACCTTCTCATCTACAAGCATCATCAATGTCGATCTCATCCTTCAATCTTACCTCTGCCTCCAGTCTGACTAAGTGATCAGCCACATGGTTCTTGGTCCCCTTTCGGTCCTTTACCTCAAACACAAATTCTTATAAGAGCAATACCCATCTGATTAGACTTGGTTTAACATCCTTATTTGATATTAGATACCACAATACTTCATGGTCAGTATGGACAATCACTTTATTACCGAGCAAGTATGCCCCAAACTTTTCGAATGCAAAGACTACTGCTAGCAGCTCTTGTTCGGTCACTGTATAATTCTTCTGAGCTGCATTGAGTGTCTTACTGGCATAATAGATGGGGTGAAATATTTTTTCTCTCCTTTGGCCCAAGACGACACCTAGGGCAACTCCACTAGCATCGCACATTACCTCAAATGGAAGGTACCAATATAGTGCTACTATAATGGAAGCAGAGGTGAGTCTCTCCTTCAGACATTCGAAAGCTTTTAGATATGCATCATCAAAAACGAACTTCACCTCCTCTCAAGTAGTTTGCATAACAGTTGTGCAATTTTTAAGAAGTCCTTCATGAACCTCCTATAGAACCCTTCATGCCCCAAAAAACTCTGGATACCTTTGATAGAAATAGGTGATGGAAATCCGGCTATCACCTCATTTTAGCTTTGTCCACCTCTATCCCTTTTCCTGAAATTCCATGGCCTAGCACAATCCCCTCTTTGACCATAAAACGACATTTTTCCCACTTGAGTACCAAATTGGTTTCTTCACATTCTGCTCAGCGCTATACTCAAATGCTCAAGGAAATCTTCAAAGGAATCACCCACAATCGAGAAGCAGTCCATGAACACTTCGATGGTGTCCTCCACCATGTTTGAAAAGATGGACATCATACAATGCTAAAATGTGGCCGGTTCATTGCACAATCTGAAGGGCATCCTCCTGAAAGCAAAAGTCCCATAAAGGTAGGTAAAGGTGGTCTTATCTTGGTCCTCCCGGACTATGGAGATCTGATTATACCTCAAATAACCGTCAAGAAAGCAGTACCATCCTCTGCCTGCCAACCTGTCAAGCATCTGGTCCATGAAAGGCATCGAAAAGTGGTCCTTTGCGTCTAGTGACTAAGTTTTTGATAGTCCATGAAAATACGTCAACCAGTAACTGGCCTTGTCAAAACTATCTCAATTTTCTCATTTGGAACCACCGTAATTCCACCTTTCTTTGGTACACACTGCACCGGACTCACCCACTTACTATCAACAATGGGATAGACTAACTAGCATCCAACCATTTGATGATATCTTTCTTCACCGCCTCTTGCATAGTGGATTCAGCCATGGCTGATGCTTTATACTTGGGACAAAATTTGGCTCCAGCTGAATTTCATCGGTGCATATGCATGGAGGGATAATGATGATGTCAGTAATGTCCAACTAATTGCCTCTTTGAACCTTCTCAGCACTGAGACTCGGGCCATAACTTGCCACTCTACAAGATCTGCAGCAATAATTACTGGCAAGGTATTGTTCTCCCCCAAAAATGCATATTTTAGATGTGGAGGTAGAGCTTTAAGCTCCAAGACTAGTGGTACTTCAACTGATAGTTTTGTTGGAGGGGTTTCACCATTTTTTAGATTAAGGTCCAACTTTTTTGGTCTGAAGTTGTAGGACCCCATTCCTTCCAGTGCATTTACCATCTCGGTGTACCCCTGGACATCATCCCTATCAAAGTTCATAAGTACAGTTGCTAGTGTCTCAACACTCATCCTTTCCTCCATAGGCACGAGTGACCTCTTATCCTCTATACCGCTGGTCACAGAGGTTGCTCTCAAATTAGGGTATCTGTACGGTATCCTAAATAAAACAAAAATAGAAGAAAAACGTAAACGAGAAAATAATGACTAAAAGTTAAATACAAGAAATTAACCTAATCCTAAGTTGTATTCCCTGGCAATGGTGCTATTTTTTTATAACACTCAAATTACACCTCCAAAGAAGTATAATGTGGACTTTGTTAATAAAGAACCCAACTAGGTTAGGGTCAATCCCACAAGGAATATGGTCAAGATATAGACTAATGCTAGTATTCACACTTTTAGTTCAATTATTTCCAAAAGGGGGGTTTTAAAAAGTAAATAAGCAACAGTATCGTAAATTGATGTTATGATCAAGTTAATACAAATAACTTCCCCCATGGATTCATAACTATCTCAGATTATTACACTAGTCATTTACTCTAATACTTAGCCTGCAAAACTGATAAAATAGGTTCACCCAGTCGACAGATTTATCCTTATTGAATTACTATACTCAATTACCGGATTAGGTCTCTTGAGTGACTTCACTTTGACCTTTATTAATATTTCTCAAATTTACTATCATGCGATTGCAGCTCAAGTTATTCAATGAAACTGAATTTCAAGGTGTTGTTGTTCTTCTCTTTTCCTAATCACTACTTCTCTAGGTTCAAGCAAGTGGAGAATACCGCAAGTCCTAATGTTGCGTACCGTTAAGAAACGTTTATGATGAAGATAAACAATACAGGTATTCGTATTGGTTTAGAATCATTTTGTGTTAACCCTAGTTAGTTATTCCACCATAGATCCCACAACCCTAGTTGTGGGAGGTTTAGCTACTCATATTTTCAAGAAAGAAATTAGACTTCATAGAAGAAAACATAATTAACAACTTACAATGATGATGAGAGAAAAACCAAATTGAAAATTGCACAATCAAACAGTGAACAAATCAAGAACAATGTGTTTTTGGGTGATTTAATAGATCCAATTGAATCCCTTTGAGTCTTTTTTCTAAAGAATATGACCTTGTATCAATTGGAGTTTGGAGTAAAATGTTATGAGCAGTTAAGTGAAACAACACCAGGCATTGGACGAACTTCAGTACGGGTCGTCCTATCAACCAACGACTCGTCCTTTTGGTCGTTGGTTCTGCTAGTTTCAAGTTTTATTTCGGTAGTTTGAGATTATTTGGGTAAACTCCTATACTTTTAACTTCTAAATGACATTGTTTTGGGCATTCTTAAGGTCAAATTAAAGTGTTTAACCTACCCTAAATCCTCACTATCTTCAACCATCCGTAGATTGGATTTTCTCTCAAGAAGAAGCTAGGGTTCATCACCTCCAATGATACAAGAAATTAAAGAAAGATAACTAACTAGACAAGAATTAGCAACCCTTGTGAAAAGGCACAAGGACCTCCAACTCAGAAATCAAGAAACACATAGTTCTTACGAAGACCTCAAGGAAGATGATTCCCTTGCAACTCTCCTATCTACAAAATTAACAATCTAAAGCTAGACAAAAGCTACGCAATCTACTACACTCAATATATTCTTTGTTAAAAGTCATGAAATATGAAAATTAAAAGAACTACTTTTTATACTAAGTAAGGAAAAGGAGAGACTATTACAAATATGCCCTTAATGAGTAATGGTCTTGTTTGGATGGTATTCCTTTTTCCTTGGAAAGTCAAGATTAGTAAATTTCACTTCTAGCCACTTTCTTCACTACTTTGGCAATCTTGTGTTCCTTATTCTTCCCAAGCTATGATCCAAACATGGAATCCTTTGCACGTCTGCCATGTGCACTCAAGTGCCTCCTTTTTCATGAAGAGGCCTTGTAGATCTCGATGCTCTGTTGCTTGGCGCTGTTGCTTTATTGTATTGAGATAGATGTATGTTCATGCCATGGGTCGACTTGGAGACTCTAGAAGCTCCTTGTCCCATGTTACGATCCGAGGCTATGTTCAGGTTGTGACACCAAGAAAGACAACAAGGGCCATAAAAGAGTTGTCATTGAACCGGGTGATTGGGTTTGGGTCCATTTTTGCAAGGAAAGATTTCCCAACAAAAGAAAGACCAATCTGATTCCTAGAGGAGATGGTCCATTTAAAGTCCATATTGATTTCTTCCCACTTCCAAGTAGGGATACTGATATCCTGAAGCACCCCTCCCGGTCTCTGAAGCTCAACCTTTACTTGCTGACAATTTGGGCACTTAGCTACAAATTCTTCAATGTCCTTCTTCATGCCATTCCACCAATAGGCTTCCCATAAGTCACGGTACATCTTGGTGGTACCTGGATGGATTGAATACCTAGATCCATGAGCCTCGTGCAACATCCAATTTCTTAAACCATCGACATCCAAAACACATAAGCAACCCTAGTATTGAAACACACCATCTGCCCCTTTGAAGAAGATCTCTACCTTCCGATTCTGAACGGCTTCCTTTAACTTTACCAAAATAGGATCCTTGTCATGTCTAGCTTTTACATCAATCACCAAAGACGATTCTGATCCGTTCGGAACAATAACACCACCATCGATCGAATCAACCAAACGAACTCCCAACCTTGCAAGTCGATGCACGTCTTTTACTAGCTCCTTCTTTCCCTCATCCACATGGGAGACACTCTTCATGGAAAGTCTACTAAGTGCATCCATTACTATATTCGCCTTGCCCGGATCATAGAGCACACTAAAATCGTAGTCCTTAAGTAGCTCTAACCACCTCCTCTGCCTAACATTGATCCTTCTGGGTAAACACATATTGTAGACTCTTATGATCCATAAACACATCCACGTGGACCCCGTAAAAATAATGTCTCTATATCTTCAAGGCAAATACCACCGCGGCCAATTCAAGATCATGGGTTGGGTAATTCTTCTCATGAACTTTTAGCTGTCTAGATGCATAAGCTATAACCTTTCCGTGCTGCATCAATACACATCCAAGTCTGATCCTTGAAGCATCAAAATAAACCACAAACCCATCGGTGCCCTCAGGTAGGGTCAACACTGGTGCTGAGGTGAGTCAAGCCTTCAACTCTTGGAAGCTCTTCTCACAAGCCTCCGACCATTGGAAATTTACCTTCTTCTGGGTCAGTTTAGTCAACAGTGCTACAATAGATGAAAATCCCTCAACAGATCTCCGATAGTAGCCCGCTAAGCCCAAGAAACTCCTGATATCTGAAGGATTCACTAGTCTGGGCCAATTCTTCACCGCCTCTATCTTCTACGAGTCTACTTGCACACCCTCATTGGACACCACATGACCCAAGAACGCCATGGAATTTAACCAAAACTCACATTTGCTGAATTTTGCATACAATTGACGATCCTTTAAAGTCTGTAACACCACCCTCAAATGAGCGGCATGCTCCTCCTCGCTATGAGAGTATATAAGAATGTCATAAATGAACAGGATCACAAACATGTATAGATATGGCTTGAAAACCCTGTTCATCAAGTCCATGTAAGATGCAGGAGCATTCGTTAGTCCAAAAGATAGAACTACGAACTCATAGTAACTGTATCGAGTTCTGAAGGTTGTCTTCAGGATGTTACTCTCCTGGACTCTGAGTTGATCACCCAGATATTAGATATATCTTTGAAAAACACTTGAAACCCTGAAGATGATCAAACAAATCATTGATCCTAGGTATAGGATACCTATTCTTGATGGTGACCTTGTTCAATTGCCGATAATCATACACATAAAGAGAGAACCGTCTTTCTTTCGGACAAAGAGAACTGGTGCACCCCATGGGGACTTGCTTGGTCTGATGAAACCCTTATCCAAAAGATCTTTCAACTGCTCCTTCAACTCTTTTAGCTCAGCTAGAGCCATTGTATAGGGGGGATAGATATGGGTTGTGTATCTGGAAGAAGGTCAATACCAAAATTGATTTTCCTCTCGGGAGGAACACCTGGTAAATCATCAGGGAACACTTTTGGATACTCACATACTACTGGAACTAACTGGATAGTCGGGTGTCAGACTCAACATCCTTAACCCTAACTAGATGGTACATACAACCTCTGGAAATAATCTTCCTAGCCTTAATATAGGAATAAAACGACCTACAAGCACGGCCGAACTACCCTTCCACTCTAAGACTGACTCACCCGAAAAGAGGAACTCCACCGCACGGGTTCTACAATTTACAGAAGTATAACATGCATACAACCAATCCATGCTGAGAATAATATCAAAGTCAGTCATGGCTAACTCTACTAGATCTGCGAGGTGACTTTCTGCAATACTGTGATCATGCCACTTCTATACACTCGCCTAGCTACAACTGAATCACCAATAGGAGTAGAGATTGAGAATGATCCTGTCAAAATTTCGGGACCGACTCCAAAGCTACCTGCAATATAAGGTGTCACAAAAGACAAAGTAGCCCTTGGATCTAACAAAGCATAAGCATCAAGGTCGAACACTCATAACATACCATTTCCATGTCCGGTGAAGTCTTCTTCTCCTGACGCGAGGAAAGGGAATAGAATCTATTTGGAGCTGCCCGCCACCCCTACTAGTGGATGCCCCGTGCGGAGCTGAGCATGCTGAAGCTGCTGCTGACCTACTAATTGGTGCATGGCCATCATCATCATCCTTTCTAGAAAATGGGCATTCTCGGCGCATGTGGCCAAATCTACCGCACCCATTATAGATATCTGAGCGAAGCAAGCACTCCCCGGCATGACTCTTGCCACACTTCCCACAGGCTGGAAAGGTACGCTCTAGCTGCATGCCCCTATGGTCTCTTGAACCTGAGGCCCTGCTCCTCTGATCACTCTTGGGTCTGGATGGAACACTAGCTGATGATGGTGCTAGAGCTAGTGACCTTTGCTGAATCTGAGGGCGGTGACCACCGCTGGACCTCTCCTGAGTGAACCCATAGTTGTTTGTCCAGGCCCTTTTGGCCTCTCTCTCCCTCATATGTGCCACCTCCATCTGCTGGGCGTACAAGACTATCTGAGGGAAATCCATATCCTGGTGGAGCGTAGCAGTCCTGAAATCTTTGTCCAAATTGCTCGCCACCCCATGAACAAACCTACTCACTCGTGCCCTCTGATCCACCACTAACTCTGGGGCGTACTTTAATAAGCAAGTGAACTCAAGGGCATACTCTTATACTGTCATTTTCCCCTGCTTAATATTCACGAACTCGGCTGTCTTCATCTCCCTCATCTCATGAGGGAAGAACTAATCTAAACAAGCAACATGGAACTCCTCCCAAGTGACAAGGTCAGCTCCGGCAACCCTACTATCCTTCCACTATCGAAACCAGATGTGTGAGACCCCTTTCAACTGATATGAGGCCAACTCAGCACACTCAAATCCATTCACCCCCATGACCTGGGTGATATTCACAATCTCATCAATAAACTCATGTGGATCATTATCCACCTTAGAACCAAGAAACTCTGGCGGGTTCATCCTCGGGAATTCTTTGACTCGAGCTGCCGCCACATTCCAATTTTGCAGAATATGTGCCACTGCCTTCTAGTTGACCTGAGTGGTCAAGGCTTGCACCAACATCTGAATAGCTGCCAGGAATTCAGCATGGGCAACCGGCTCCGGTACATGATTCTCCTAGACTGGTAGGGCTTGTTGGCGCCCATCTCCGTTGCCATCCTTGTGGCTGTTTCCATTCCCATTCCTTCTACTGTTAACTCTATGGGGAGCCATGATTCTACAATCGCAAATAGCATGAGTTTGAAGGATAGAGAGGCATTTCATCGCACGACACAGATCATGAAAGAAGGGACCATTTCCTAAACGTCTTATAGTCTCTTCGTGATAGGTGTGCCGCGCTTCACACCCATGAAAAAGACTCTACTTAATGCGGCTTTCAGGCACCCTAGGACACTTCAAATCAATGGCTCTGATACAAAGTTTGTTACGACCCAAACGTAGCCTCGAATCGCAACACGGGACAAGGAGCCCCGAGAGACTCCAAGTCGACCCATGGCATGAACATACATCTATCTCAAGCCAGTAAAGTGAAATACTCAACTTGATAACATGGCAGAAGAAAAATCATAATATAACATGGAAAGCGATATGCACTTTATACATGACAGTTGAATACTACACATAGTCTAAAAGCCTCTAACATATCTGATGGGTTGATGGGACAACACCCCCACCTAACCAGACAAGTCTAGAAAACTGAACATAAAGGATAACTAATATCAACTGGTCCTCGGGAGATGAGGACTCGCCAATGAACTAGAAGCTAACTTCGAGATCGATCTACTGACGGTGTTGGGTCTGAAGATCAGAGCCTGTATCATAAAAGGATACATCATAGAGTATGCGGTCAGTACGTGGAATGTACCGAGTATGCAAGATAAGTAAAACGAACATTTAAAATACATAAAAGTTCATAAGAGTAGGAAAACATGCTCATGACATAAATATCATAATGTAACATAAGGCTCAAGGTTTTCAGAACATTTGTAATCCATTCATCATCATAGTCATAAGAAAAAACTTTATAAATCATGATTGAGCCAAAATAACATAAACACAACAATGCATAAAACATGAGGAACAATGGGAGGACTCGTCACAACCGACACCATCATGGTAGAGCCTTACATGATGCCCCAACTATCTCACTAAAGTGGGCAGATTCGTCCCAGGCTTGCCAGGCAAGGACTGACGTGCATTATGTGTTATCATGAAACAGGGGATCCATTAACATTATAATGTATCAACATGAACCTACGGTGGCACGTAGTTATGAGACACCAGCGTAGTCCTTTGAACGCCGAGCTACTCGATGCTAGACACTGCTCCCAAAAACATGCACATTAGGCTCGTACATAAATCATAAACATTATTCATGAGATTCATGTCAAAATAAACATTAACATCGTTGATCCCTATTTACATACATGGTTAGCCATGAATCAAGGGACCATTAGTCGGCCAACATCATAAATCGATCAATCATGAAATCCATATCATAAATCACAAATCATACTTGAACATGTGGGCATTGCCCAATACTTTAACATGCTTGAAAATTCTCAATTCACTTGAAAACATGATTATAAATATGGGTAACTTGAAAACATGCTTTTCATCATCAATACTTCATCGTACATGAACATTCATCATAAATCTTTTCTTTCATAAACTTCTCATAAATGGGCATTTTAAATTTATAAAGCTTGAAACATGATTTTAATGAAAACAACATAAAACTTGCCCATAAGTCATAATTCCATAATAAAAACACCTTTGAATCATGCCCATGTAGTAAATTAGAAATTTCATTCATTGGGTTAAAACCCCACAGAATCATCAAAGGAATTTTCATGATTTAGAGAGAAATTGGGCATGGGTGTGAATGGATTCACCCATTCATAACCCTACATACCTGGGAAAAATCTGATTTTATCACTCCTTGAAAGCTCAATGAAAGATTGAAGGAAAACTTGAAGAGCTCTAACTTGATCACCTCCTAAACCCCTTTAATATGCATGCATGGATGTGAGTGAGTTTAGGATAGATTTTCCCTTCATAAAACACTGCATTTCAAGCCTTAACCAACATAGTTTAGGACCCTAGGACTTAGGAATGATGAAATGCCCTTAATGAATTTCCTAAAAATTCTGAACTACTGGTGACAACGGACGACAGAACGATCCGTCGTCAGCTCCTACGGTCCATCATCACCCCTCGTTGCTTGACCCTGAGTTCAAGTTCCCTCACCATGATCATACAGGACGGGTCATTGCTAGACCCAACAACTCGTTAGTGCCAGTCGTCGTAATCATTGCCTTAACTTAGGACCCCTTTTCACGACTGGAAACCACGACCTATTGCTACCTGAAATGGGTCGTTCCATGACTCATTCCTTCTCCCTTGACCAAGGGCCAATCTCACAACGACTCCATCCAACGACTTGTGACATCAAACAACAAGTTGTTCCTACACCCGTTACTCCCAACTCCAAACATCCAGAACCTCACCACAGACACATCCTACGGATCATTGATGGAACCAACGACTTGTTACATGACCCATTTTGTGACAAACTTCCAAGTTTCTACCACTTTCTATTTTTAAATCTGGGGTCTAGTCTTAGGCCCTCCTGGGGTATTACACTTGGTCATCTCTTGATTTTTCTTTTAAAGTTGGAGATGCACCTTCTCATGCAAGGATTTCATGGCCTCGACCCTTTTGATCTAAACTCAACACAACATCTTGAGACAAAGGGGTTAGATCAAGGGGGTAAAGGGGTTAAGACCATAAACATCCTCAAATAGAGACATTCTAATAGTACTATGAATCACATGATTATAAGAAAATTCAATTAGAGGCAATTGATCTTCCCAAGATGTGAGTTTAACTTTAACCATGGACGAATCATAGAACCTAGAGTCCTATTCACAACCTTGGTTTGCCATCAGTTTGCAGGTGACATGATATGGAAAACAACAACCTAGTACCAAATCGGCCCCATAATTACTTCCAAAAGTGGACAAGGAACTTGGGGTCCCTATCACTCACTATGGTTTTAGTAATTCCATGAAATTTAACCACATTTTCAACAAACAAGGTGCAACTTGAGAAGCTTGATCACATTTATGACATGCAATAAAATGAGTCATCTTTGAAAACTGGTCAACAACCACAAAAATACTATCCCTACCCTTCTAGTCCCCGGCAATCCTAACACAAAGTCCATAGAAATGTCAAACCAAGGCCTTTGGGGTGTGAGAAGAGGGGTGTACACACATTGGGGAAGTAGTCTAGATTTATCACTACCACATTCAACACATTAACCACAAAGTTTAGCAACATCGCTATGTATCTTAGGCTAACAAAATTGTTCTTTAAGAATTCCCAAGGTTTTATCAATGTCAAAATGGCCCATCAAACCCTCATCATGTGCCTCTCTCATAAGGAGTTCCATCAAAGAGCTCATGGGCACACATAAACGCTTGTTTTTGAACAAGTAACCATCAAATATAGAAAAAGGGATTGGGGGTTTATCCTTAAGCCCATGGTCTCTTTCCCATGCTTCACAATCTTTGAAGATTTGAGCAAATTTGGGGTCCTCGGGATGTAAAGACTTTAAGCTTTCAGAACCCATCAATTTGGAAGTAAAAGTAATAACAAAAACATTCTTCCTAGACAAGGCATCCACTGCCACATTATCCTTCCCCTTGTTGTATTGGATTACATAACAAAAAGTTTCAAGGAATTTAATCCATTTGGCATGCCGCTTGTTCAACTTTCCTTAGTCCTTAAGATGTTTCAAGGACTCATGTTTGGTCCTAATTACAAACTCTTTAGGCCAAAAGTAATTTTGCCAATTACCCAAAGCTCTAATTAAAGCATAAAGCTCAAGATCATAGGTGAAATAATTCAAGGTCGCACATTTGAGCTTCTTACTAAAATAAGCAATGGGCTTCAGATCTTGCATCATAATGGCACCAATGCGCACTTTACTAGAATCACATTCAATTTCAAAAGTCTTATCAAAGTTGGTCAATTGCAACATGATAACGTCCAAACTACAGTCCTCTTTTACGAAAGAGCATAAACGGTTATTGTATCAAAACAAATATTCCAACGGATATCGGGGTCGAATCCCATAGAGAATTGAGTCGATAATTCAAAAGTTATAAACTAATTCAAACTAAAAAGCATAATTGTTTAACATATGAAAAGTAAACTTAGGGGGAAATTAAAGAAAAAAACACTATCTAATTCTAAATTAGAACTAATTGGGGGGAATTCCGATTGAAGCAATCACAAGTGAGAGGCTAGGGGAATTTTATAAATGGGATCACAATTAAATTGGGAATTTCTTCAATGCCTCATACTCAATATTAACATAGATAGCAGTGAATAACTCACATTCTCTTGTTTTCCAACCGCGAGAATGTTTATGCCTTGGATTCTTTCAAACCCCAAAGCCAATTCAAGCAATCCACCACAAAGGTTTGAGGAAGGACTAGCTATTCCTAGACTTGCCCTTGAATGGAGTGAAAATGTGCGTCTTAACTATCCCCTAGCTTAATCCCACACACTAACACTCCATATCCTCACTAGTATCTTCTCACCCAATTCTCACCATTCTCTTTCAAGTAAAAGCAAGAAAAGCAAGAAAAGAAAAGCACAATTCATGTTTGCAACCATCAATTTTAGCAATTATAACATGGAAGAAGATAATAGATCTAAAATTCAATAAGAATCCAAGAGCAATTTATCAAAACCCAATAAAATTAATAAACCCACCTTTAATATACCTCTAGCTAGAAAATTAGTAAAGCATACTTAAAGGTAGAGAGAAGATACCAAGAGGACTTTCCTCACATTCATCACATTAGCTTCACAAATTTTCTTCACAAGCTATTACAACAATGGTGGAATTCCCCAAATTTGGGTTAAAGAAAAAGAAGAAGAAAAGTACTACCTAACTCTACAAATCTATGGTGAAAAAGATCTACCAAAAGTTCTATGAAAAAGATGAAGTCTAGATGATTGAATCAGTGGTGTACAATGAAAGTTATGTAGATATCTGTACTTTCTTGTGTACAAACTTTCCCCAAATTCCCTTGACGATTCTAGATTCTTTGGAGACCTTTTTTGACCCTTTTATCCTTCATTAGATGGCCTCTCCGGTGAGGAACCAGCATTTCGCCGGTGGCAATCTACGGAGCGGCAAAATTTAGCCGGTTGAAAACAGTGTCCTGGCAGGGGGAACCGGCAGTTCAATGGGCGTTTAGCTGATGCATTCTGTGAAGGGCCAGTTGTTAGCCGGTCTAGGCAGTAGCTTTGGCATTTCGCCCATGTTTCTCCCTTCTAGATTCGCATTTTGTCGATTCAAAGAATGTCTTTGCACCTCTTCTTAATATCAAATCTTCCATTATCTTTGGCCCCTCTCCTTTATATGCTAGCTCATCAAATTTTATCTCAAAATCCATGTGTTTTGTTCAATTTCATGCTTTCTCTACTCACGTTAAGTACCTACACAGAATTCAAGAGAAAGGGCATAAAATCCACATAAACAACTCAAAAACTAGGCAAAAACTCATGCTTAGGATCCTAATGAGTTGGTAAATTTCCAAATCATCACAACAATGGTTTGGAGCTAAGCATTTTTTTCAAAGTCTCAAAAGACCTTGCTTGCTCCTCACCGAAAATAAAAGGAACATCTTTTCGGATCACCTTGGCCAAGGGAGTGGCTATGGTGATAAAACCCTTAACAATCTGTATCCGTCTATAGAAACTAGCCAATCCATGAAAACTATGAACATCACCAATGGATATAGGAGTTGGCCAATTTCTAATAGCGTCTATTTTGGTTTAAATAACCTCAAAGCCCCTTGAACTCACAACAAAACCCAAGAAAACAACTTCATCAACACCAAAAAGAATATTTATCAATATTAGCATAAAGTTGTTCACGTCGAAGCACATCAAAAACACATCTCAAATGATCAACATATTCATCCATGGTCTTGCTATACACCATCACATCATCAAAATATACAAACATAATCTACCAATGAAAGGCTTTATCACTTGGTTCATTAGGTGCATAAAAGTACTAGGAGAACTAGTGAGACCAAAAGGCATCACCAACCATTCAAATAGACCAAATTTGGTCTAGAATGTTGTTTTCCATTCATCCCCGGGTTTCATATGGATTTGATGGTAACCACTCCTAAGATCAATGTTGGAGAATATAAAAGAACCATTCAATTCATATAACATGTCGTCAAGTCGAGGAATGGGATGGTGATACTTTTTCGTGATTTTATTGACGGCGTGGCAATTGACACACATCCTCGAAGAACCATCTTTCTTTGGAACCAAGATCACTGAAACCGTACACAAGCTCATGATTTCTCTGACCACCCCTTTTTCAAAGAGTGCATCCAATTGCTTTTGATGTTCTTTGGTGTCCACCAGATTGGACCAGTAAGCCGGTTTGTTTGGCAATTATGACCCCAGGATGAAATCAATCTAATGCTTAATACCCTTCAAGGGAGGCAAACCCTTTGGGAGGTCCAATACAAACACATCATCAAAATCCTGCAAAAGGGAAGAAATAGGACTAGGCAAAGAAGGGATTAGTTTGTTAATAAGCAAAGAATAGTCCCTATGCATGAGAAGGACCACCGGTTTCCACTCCTCCAACTCCTCCCTAATCTCCTTGATACTTGCCAAAAGATCCACCTTTGCTTTCACCATAAGGTTAACCTCTCTTTCACTCTCCTCTCTGGCACCAACTCCGCTACTACCCATAACTCCCTTGTATTTCTCCTTTAACTCCTTCATTTTGATATACAGGTCACTCACTTGCAATGGAGTCAAGGGGTAGAGAACATGTTTGTGCCCCTCATGTACAAAGGAATACCTATTGGTTCTACCATCATGATGAGTAGCTCTATCATATTGCCAAGGTCGTACAAGTAGCAAATGGCAAGCTTGCATAGGCACCACATCACAAAGAATCTCATCTTGGTATATACCAATATTGAACTTGATCACCTCAATTCCCCACACTCACTCAACCATTAAAGTTTGTAAGGAGAAGAGTGTTTGGTGGTGGGAAGGTAAAGAAAGTCTCCCAAAGAAGAACTTGCCACATTGGTACAACTACTACCATCAATAAACAAGGAGCACACATTCCCTTTAAGAAGACATTGAGAATGGAATAGATTTTCCCTTTGACTAGGGTCATCCATAGCCTTACTTATCATGGCACGACGCACTACATAATTTGTAACAGTGAGCTCCCCTTCTTGAGGCATATCATTAACTACCAAGATTCACTTGGCTAGTCCACAAGGACATCAACATCATCACCATCTCCATACTCCTCATCAACTACAACGTAACCCTCCACTTGGGGTTCATCAATGTCAACCCATTCAACAACATCAACATCATCATAATAATAAAGACCATCGGCCAACTCAATGAATGCCCTCTGATTGGGGCACTCAATCATCTTATGACCAAAACCTTGACATTTGTAACATTTAAGAGGGTAAGAAATGTTACCTCTTTCTTTTATAGGAAGAATGGTAGTAGGTCGCTCCATTTGATTGCTTTTGACAAAAAGCTTCTTGACATCTTGCATGGCACCCTTGTCCTCATGCCAATTGGAAGAAGAAGTTCCTCCAACTTTTTTGTAGTTCCAAGTACCTTTGAAACCGCTTGATTTGTCAAGGTTCTCCTCTTGGAGCCCCACCTTTATCTCAATATCTGCCTCAAGGTTTTCATCGATATCATGATAGTGGTGGAGTCTTATGCAGGATGCAATCTCTTTACTTAACCCGGCTCTAAATTGAGTCATAGCATTCAAAGGATCTTCATCAAAATCAATCCGCATCTTCAAGAGTTGAAACTCATCATAGTATTGCTCTACACTTTTGGTGCCTTGTTGTAAAGTGTAGATCTTCTTTAATTGCTCTTGGAAGTATCTCTCAAAAACGTACTTCCGCCTCAAAAGTGCTTTCAACTCTTACCAAGGTGGGGCGAGAGACAAACCATGCATCCTTCATGCCTTGACTTGAGTTTCCCACCATGTGGAAGCAAAGCCCTCAAATTGAGCAATACCATAACTCATCATAGTATTGCTCTACACTTTTGGTGCCTTGTTGTAAAGTGTAGATCTTCTTTAATTGCTCTTGGAAGTATCTCTCAAAAACGTACTTCCGCCTCAAAAGTGCTTTCAACTCTTACCAAGGTGGGGCGAGAGACAAACCATGCATCCTTCATGCCTTGACTTGAGTTTCCCACCATGTGGAAGCAAAGCCCTCAAATTGAGCAATACCATAAGATGCCTTCTGGACATTGGACATCTCATTTGTCAAGAATATCCTATCACATTGCATCACCCAATCAAGAAAAACATACAGGTTGCTTTCACCTTTAAAGGAAGGAAGAGTCACTTTGATGGAGTTGAGACTCATGTTCCTGACCTCCATTGTTTCCATTCAACTCATGAACCCCATAAGGATCCTCAACATAAAACTCATCATGGTATCGCTGACCATGTTGGCCATCTCTTCGATAATCACCCCCATTTCCCCTTGTGATGGATAGGACCATGTTGACCTTTTCATCCATAGTGAGGACCTTGAAAATGAATGTGTGGCCCTCGTATATGGTTATGGTAATCATTGGAAACATCATTGAACTCCTCTTGGAACTCCTCATGGAATTCACCATCCAAAGGTTGGACATTGCAGAGTGGACGGACATTTCAAATTGGAAGGCATGTATTTGGTGGAGGAAAATGTATATGTGCGTATGGTGGAGGAACATGTGGTGGTGGTGGAGGAACATAGGGTTGTGGTGGAGGAACATATTTTAGGATAGGAGTAGGTAATGGAGTGGTAGAAGATGGTAAGGGAGTGGTGGAGGTGGGGTAGCATATTTTATGAAAAGTCCTTGGTAATATCAGGGAAGATGAGTAATGACGGACTCCACGTGTTTGTCTGTGGTGATAGAAAGGAGTAGAAGAAGAGTCTCTATTCCTTGATTCAAGGTCCACTAAGAGATTTTCCATGATATCGAACCTCTCATCCATGCGCGAGAGCATGTACATTAAATCAAGTAAGGTGGGGTCCCTAGTGGGCATCCGAATCTCCTATTCTTGATTGGCCATCATACCTTTGGAAGACACAAAAACAAAGCAACCAAACTTGTTAAGTTATTGAAAATAATTCACACTCTCTCAAGGAAAGCTCACCTTATAAGCCTTATAATTGCCACGGCCAAGGATTGTAGCTTGTGTAATTCATTGAGTTTCAAGTGGCCAAGCTCAACTTGAGGTCTAGAATAGATTCTTGTTAACTCAATGAAGAAACGCTCAAGCTAACATGATGGAATAAATAAAGTTCAATAGGAATAAAGAAAAAAATGTAGGAGGAGAAGAACGAAAAAAATTGGACTAAAAAAAAACTAAGTAACAAAAAGTAGGTGAAATACTTAATGTTAGTAGTTTTTGGGAATTAAACTGATGAAAAAAAGATAAATAACTAATTAAACAACTAATTAAATGTGTTAATTAGTGTAGAAATCAAAAGAAAAATGAGTTTGGCATAAGAACCGTGAAGTTTGGACACTTAAAAAAAATTGGGGTCCAAAAAAGTCCCAACACTTAGAAAAATTTTGGCCAAACGGCCAAAAACCTACATAATTGCTCTCTGAAGTTGTATCACACGCACCAGGCATGCGAGTGGGGGAGGCCTGAGCACATGGAAGCTAGCTGGCAGTGAACTGCGCTCACGTGGTGTCGATGCGGCGCTGCGTTAGCGCTTGCATGGGGTGCTATGTTGGCTCTGACTAGCAGAATCTAGTGACGTGGCCATCCATGTGGATTATGTTTGCAAATCTGACCTTTTTTATAGTAATTTCTACTAGTGGACCCACTAACACATTTACACCAAATTAAAGGGAAGAAAAGGACTAAAAGTACCGTTGCGTCTTCTTCTTCACCTTGAAGATATGAAGATCTTCAAGAACACCAAGAACATGAAGAACAAAACCCTTGACCAAACTTCTCCAAATCACTTCAAAATTTAGGATTTTCTTCCCCTTGATCTAGAGAACAAACTCCAATCAAAATTAAGCCACAAAGCAACCTCAATCAGCAAGACCAAATGCAATTTTCTCCAGGTCTGAAGCTCCAAGGTCTTCAATGGTAGAGTGACATCCAAAACTCAAATTTCAAGAAGAATTAGATCTAGACACAAAAGACACTAGGGAATAAGAATCTAGTATCAAAAACAACAAAATAAACAAAAAATCTAATTTTTTAAATTTGGAGGAATTTCGATTTTTTTAATTTTTTTATTTAATACCTAAATCCTAAGATTAGTATTATAAGACCAACACTAACCCTAGCTCTAGATACCAAATGATACAAGAAATTAAAGGAAGATAACTAACTATATATAAAATGATTGGAATTAACAACCCTTGTGAAAGGCACAAGGACATCCAACTTACAGATCAACAAACACCTAGTTCTTAAGAAGACCTCAAGGGAGATGATTCCCTTGCAACCCTCCTCTCTACACAATAACAATCTAAAGCTAGACAAAAGCAAAGCAATCTACTAAACTCAAAATATTCTTTGTTCAAAGTCATGAAAATCTACTATAAAAATTAAAAGAACTCCCTTTCTTGGCTCCTTTTCAATTCATACTAGATCTTTAAGACATGATAGTGAATCATTTACCCAGGTATGTAGGGTAATGAATGGGGGATCTCTTCCACCCTCATGCCCAATTTCTTTTCTAACTCATGAATTCAAGTACCAATCAAGTTTTATGAAAATTCTAGGGTTAAACCCAATTCAATGAAATCTTCTATGATCTTTCTACATGTTCAATTTCCTCATGTTTCAATTGATGAATTATGGTTAATGCGGCAGATTTCACCCTCAAATTTCTTATGAATTCATGATTTCAATTTTATAATGATTTTATCCAATTATGCATAATCTTATGATTTTCAAGTTTATGAGCTTATGATTTCAAGTTATTATGAATTATCAAAGTATGCATGAATATTACAAATCTTAATCTTATGATTTTATGATTTTGAGTTATGAAGTTTTATTCAAGAATGTATGAATTTCATGAAAATTAAGTTTATGTATCATGGACGGTCTTAGGCACTAGTTTCATGTCTAGCTCATGTGTGTTAACATATTATGAATTTAATGATTTAAACTATCCATATAAACTCATGCTTCATGATTATGATATGAGCACTATATATATTTTGAGAGTAGTATTTAGCACCGAGTAGACCAAGGTCTCAGGATTACATGCCAACATAACCACGATGGGGTCCTCAACAAGAGTGTCTCCCATGCCTCGAGGGGCCAACTATGAGTGATATGTGAATACCCTCCAGATCAAGGTTACAGGTCAGGATCCATGTATGCTCACGTGGGGTATGTCAGTCATAAGAATCTCCCTTTGTTTCTTAATTTCTATATATATATATATATATATATATGTGTGTGTGTGTGTGTGTGTGTGTGTGTGTGTGTGTGTGTGTGTGTGTGCTTATGATGATCTGTTTGCTATGCTTTATGAGATTTTACTTATGAATCATTCATGATCAGCTTTATATTATATTATATATATATATATATGGTTATGATGATCTGTTTCAAACTATGTTTTATGAGATTTTACTTATGAATCATTCATGATCAGCTTTATATTATAGTTTTGAAATGCCTTGAGCCCTCATGCCCAATTTATGATCAAAAACTCACGTTTTATATTTTACTCTCATGATATCTTTTATATTATTTTACTAGAATGTTTTACTCACCTTATATACTCAGTACATTCAAAGTACAGACCGCATATTCTATGCTATATCATTTTATTATATAGATCCTGGTGTCAGACTTAGCCCCGCAGTAGATACATTCCAAACTTGATTAGCTAGCAGGGGTGAGTCCTCATCTTTCGAGGAATAGAGTTATCTACTTCATTTTAATTCTTTTACCTCATTTTAGAATCAGACTTTCGAGTTAGCTGAGGGCTTGTCCCAGCAGCTCATTAGTTAGCAGAGGTTGTCAGACATAGAGTTAACATGTTCAGTTTTGTGACTCAGTGTTTAACATTATTAGATTATCTTGTTATCAGTCAGGAAATATCTAACATTTCATCTAGCGTTTGCTCAGTTTTCCTTATAATTTATATTATTCTAGTAATATGCTATGCAATGGGCTAGCTTGGAGTCATTCATGGTTCTAGATCCCGTGTCTCAATCCAGGATCCATGCTCGGGTCGAGACAAACTTGGTATTAGAGAATTGGGTTTAGATGTTTCCTAGGGTGTCTGAAAGCTATGTTAAGTAGAGTCGTTTTCATGGGTTTGAAGTACGCCACACTTATGAAGAAGAGGCTATAAGACATTTTAGGAAACTTCCCTTCTTTCATGATTCTATGTCGTGTGATAAAGTTCAACTCTCCTATTCTTCTAACTCGTGCTATACGCGTTCGTAGAGAATGTTTTCTAGAGGAGAAAGTGGAAGAGGAAACGGCAACAGATATCCACCAGCCCCACCAACTCTAGTAGCCCCCCTTAGTGGGCAAGTGATGGATGCGAAGCTCGAGGCTGCCTTTAGAGTGTTAATATAGGCCATGACCACTCAGCTTAACCAGCAGGTCATTGCTCCTGCGAACTCTATCGGAGGTACTGCAGTTACTAGGGTTTGAGACTTCACTAAGAAGAGTCCGTATGAGATTCACGATTTAAAGGCGGGCTCAAGGTTTAAGGAAAGGGCAAGGGAGAACAAGAGAGCTATAACTGGAAACTATGAGTTTTTCCAGTGAGGGTCAGGTGGTAGGAGTCACTCTCAGCTCCAGCAGGAATCTTTGGCTCCAACTCAGGGGAGCAAGTTTAGGGTTAGGGAGATTACATATCCAGCTTGCAAGGGATGTAGTAAGAAACACCTCAAATAATGCTTGGTGGATTTAGATGCTTATTTCTGGTGTCGCCGGCCCGGTCATAAACTCAGAGATTGTCTATCAGCCAAGCAGGGTGGCTAGAGAGGTCGTGCCCCGGCTACCCCTCCAGTTGGCCAGCTTACTTGAATTATGGTAGAAACCACCTAGGGAAGTGTTTGATTTGTAGAGATGCTTGTTTTGGGTGTAGTAATCCCATATAGAGACTCAGAGATTATCCTTCAGCTAGACTGGGTGACGGTGTAGGCCGTTCCTCAACTACCAGATCAGCATCTCTAGTAGCTCACCTATCTCAGTAGGACGAGTTACCTAGTGTAGGTGGTGTCCAACTCCTAATATAGTCACAGGTATGTCATGAGCCTTTTAGGTTGATCCTCGCATGTTGTTAGGCCTAAGCATCGTAGAGTAAATTATAAAAACTCCTTTTAACATTCTAGTATGAGAATTGTCTGGTAGACAGTGGAAAATGATTACAAGTATAAAGTCTTCAGCGATAGCTTTAGAGATGAATGGGAAGTCAGGAGCTAGTGATGTTATCCTAGCCTTTAGAAAGGATCCAAGAGCCTTAGAATGATGGCTTTAAACTAAAGGGGAGATGGTAAGTGAAGGGCCAAGTCAAGTCTTGAGTTTTTCTCTAGTAAGGAAGTTCCAAAAATAGCATCTAGGGGATGTCAACCCATTCATATTCAGATGTTTTCCTCTATGTTTCAGTCGACATTACGCTCTACTCATGCTTATGTTCAGTTTCCTAGGATGATAGGTAATCGCTTCGGTCAGCGATCCCAGTCTTACTCCATGACTCCATGACTCCATGAATCTTAGTCTCACGTCATGAAACTCATTATTCATGTAAACTCATGTATCCCAGCATGCCCAACTTAGATTTCTTGAATGATTCATCCTCACAATTTCCTTACTCTAAGCCCTATTCCATCATTATTCATGACAAAATAATGATTACATAGTATGTGTTCGGGATGAATTCTTGTTCACGCCTTAGATGCCCTATAGATGGGAGTTCATGGAGTACAGGTTATTAGCTAGGCCAGGGAGGCAAGAAGGTTCTTGGGTAGTAAAGCTTCAGAGAGGCCTCAAGATGATTATTGTGATAGGTTTGGATGAGGTGAGGGTGTATTGGCAAACCATTATGCTATGTGACCAGGGACTTCTGGATTAGAATTTAAGGTCAAGTGATTGTCATGATAAAGAGAAGTAGTATTTGTGGGAAGACAACATTAGATTGCAAGAGGTGTAGTCGAGCTAAGCTTGAAAGTGAAGGAAAGTATGTTGTTGGACTCAGACTTTATTATGGATAGGAGCTTAGAGAGAAGTATAGGCTAAGGAGGTGGAACATAAGAGATCGGGAGGTATGCGACAGGGTATTAGTATTCCTTTTTGGAAGTGGAAAGAGATAAATATGGGTTGCATCACAAAATCTCCTCGGACACGTCGACAACATGATTCTATATGGGTAATAGCAGACCGATAACCAAGTCAGCACAATGACTATGCTAGATTTTATATTTGGGAATTAGTTCGATTGCATGGGGTTCCTTTGTCCATCACCCTAGATAAGGGTACTCAATTCACCTTTTAGTTCTGGAGATTGTTTCAAAAGGGTCTTGTTACTCAGGTAAAACTCAGCACAACTTTTCACCCATGGATGGATGGTCAGGCCGAGCAGATTATTCAAACCTTGGAGGACATGTTGAGAGCTTGTGTGTTGATTTCAAAGGTAGTAGGGATGATCATTTACCCCTCGTTGAGTTTTCGTATAACAATAGCTACAATTCCAGCATTCAGATGGCTCCATTTGAAGCTCTTTATGGGAGAAAGTGTAGATCACTTATTGGATGGTTCGATGAAAGTGTGGCTACATTGATACGGTCAGGTTCAGTTCATGAGGCTATGGAGAAAGTTCAGCTTATTAGGGATAGGTTGTAAATAGCACAGAGCCAATAGAAATCTTATAAAGATGTTAGGAGGAGAGGGCTTGAGTTTGTCATTGATGATTGGGTGTTTCGGAAGGTGTCTCCCATGAAAGGAATTATGAGATTTGGTAAGAAGGGGAAAGATTAGTCCTCGATATGTTGTTCCTTACAG
The DNA here is from genome assembly GCA_035772735.1 of Datura wrightii. NCBI lineage: Eukaryota > Viridiplantae > Streptophyta > Magnoliopsida > Solanales > Solanaceae > Datura > Datura wrightii. The sequence continues at coordinate 101,517,419 of JASDFA010000019.1, read as the reverse complement.
ATTTTGAGGCGTGTTGGCAATGAAGCCTATGAGTTGGAGTTACTAGCAGAGTTAGCTTTGGTACATCTAGTTTTCCACGTGTCCTCATTGAAAAAGTGCATTGGGGACCCTGCTCTAGTTGTTCTAGTGGAGAGCATTGTTGTGAAGGATAGCCTTACATATGAAGGGGTCCCAGTTGAGATCCTTGATCATCAGGTTCACAAGTTGAGGAATAAGGAAGTAGCTTTAGTGAAGGTTTTGTGGAGGAATTAGCTAGTCGAGGGAGCTATGTGGGAAGCCAAAGTAGACATGATGGCTAGATGCCAGTGTCTTTTCCCTTCAAGTTCTAGTCCAGCTTGAGGTACTAGTTCCTCCTTAGAACTCCATTCAGTTTCATGTCAAGTTTATGTCTCTCAGTTCCTTTCATGTCTTAGCATGTATGTATGTTTCATGAGTTCAGTTCAGTCATGTGTTTCATTTTCGTAGACAGTCACTCCCTCAGTTCTCTGTGTAGCTATCAGTTTTGGGGTTACAACTCTTTCCCTATCCTTTTAGCTTAGTTGTCCCACATTCGAGGATGAATTTTCCCAAGGAGGAGATATTGTAATACCCTAAAAAGTCTCTTAGATCAGACCCGAGACTTATAGCATAAAACAATAGGAAAACAATACCAGAACCAAACAACGAACCTCAGAACTGTTGGTTGTGCCCGTTGTTGAGTTCCAGTGAGCTATCAAAAATTGGTCTAGAACCAAAGAGTGGATTGTGCAGACCATTGTTTGATTGTACAGGTCGTAGTTTGGAGTCGTTCAATCAGGTCTAGAGAGTAATTTAGAGGCAACATGATAAACCGCGACAGGATCCCACGACACGTACCAGGGTGGTATGGGTCATACTGAAGGGTCATAGGATGGGGGTTCAGGGAATTTTCTAGGGGAGGATCAGTAGCTAAAACTACTTAGTACAAGTTGTAATATGATGGTACGAATCATCATTTCAGTCGTGGGTTGAGATATTATAATGCATCAGACTTTCGGGCTAGGTATGTGGATAGTTTCGAACCCGATGAATTTATGGAAACAAGGTGTTAAGATAAATTCTTATGTGTAAGAAGTGCATTCGATGCAAATTAAGCTCATGAGGAACCTCTAGCACAAAGTTGATTTGAGAGCCTTCTTACCGATTGAGTTTTCATATAAGTTCTTACAGGGGTCAACTTTAAATGACCATAGCTCCCATGTAACAAAATGTTTTTGGGTTTTTCAATACATCAAATTGAATACCTTTGAGTCTTCTTTCCATGAAACTAACCTTGAATTAATCGGAGTTTAGAGTAAAAAGTAATGAGCAGTTTAGTAAAATGGCACCATACATTGGACGAACCTTAGTATGGGTAGTCCTATCAACCAATGACCTGTCCTTTTGGTCGTTGGTTTTTCCAGTTTTAGGCTTTATTTCGGTAGTTTGAGGGTATTTTGGTAGATTTTTATTCTTTTAACTCTTAAATGACGTTTTTTTTGGCTTCCTTAAGGTCAGATTAAAGGGTTTAACCTAGCCTAAATCCTCACTCTCTTCAACCATCCATAGATTGGATTTTCTCTTAAGAAGAAGCTAGGGTTCATCACCTCCAACTTCTCAATTCTCTTGCATCTTCAAGACAAGTTAGTGAATCTTTTACCCAAGTATATAGGGTTATGAATGGGGGATCTCTTCCCTCTCATGCCCAATTTCTTCTCTAACTCATGAATTCAAGTCTCTAATCAAGTTTTATGAAAATTCTAGGGTTAGACCTAATTCAATGAAATCTTCTATGATCTTTCTATGAGTTCAATTTCCTCATATTTCAATTGATAATTATGGTTAATATGGCAGATTTCACCCTCAAATTTCTTATGAATTCTTGATTTCAAATTTATGATGATTTTATCCAATTATGCATAATCTTATGATTTTCAAGTTTATGAGCCTATGATTTCAAGTTATGATAAATTATCAAAGTATGCATGAATATTTACAGATCTTAAGCTTATAATCTTATGATTTTGAATTATGAAGTTTTATTTAAGAATGTACGAGTATCATGGAAATCAAGTTTATGTATCATGGTCAGTCTTCGACACTATTTTTGTGGCTAGCTCATGTATGTTAACATGTTATGAATTTCATGATTTAATCTATCCATATAAACCCATGTTTCATGATTATGATATGAGCATTATATATGTTTTGGGAGTAGTATTTACCACCTGGGTAGACCGAGGTCTCAGAATTACGTGCCAACATAACCATGATGGGGTCCTCCACGAGAGTGTCTCCAATGCCCCGGGGGGCACCCATGAGTGATATCATACCATTTCATGGTTCTCCCTTCGCAAGGTATGAACACCCATCCGATCAAAGTGTGCAGGTTGAGCTCAATGTATATATTCATGTTCACGATTCATGATTTTATGAATTATGATGATCTGTTTCAAACTATGATTTATGAGGCTTTTGCTTATGAATTCAGTCATGATCAGCTTTATATTATAATTTTGAAATGCCTAGAGGTCTCATGTCCAGTTTATAATCAGAAACTCATGTTGTATACTATTTTACTCTCATGATCTCTTTTATACTATTTTACTAGCATATTTTACTCACTTTACATACTCATTACATTCAAGTACTAATCACATACTCTATGCTATATCGTTTCATGATATAGATCCAGGTGCTCAGACTCAGCCTGCCATTGGATATGCTCCGGACTTGATCAGCTAGCAGGAGTGAGTCCTCATCTTTGAGGACTAGATTTATTGATGTGTTGTGGGCTTACAACATTTTTCGATGCTTAAAACTGAGAAAATATGCATGGTCTTGGGTGTGTTTATACATATGTGATGCACTTTTGCTTCGTTTTTAGGAAAATCAGGTGTTGGATTTGAAATCTGTAAAAGTAGGAAAAAGAGTGTAGGAAATGGGCTAAGTAAAGGTCTTAGTACGAGTCATACCTTGATGGTATGAGCCGTACATTGATCCATGGAAAATTCTAGAAGATCTGTACAAGACCAAGCCAAAGTATGACTCTTGATATGAGCTATACCAGACCAGTCGTGGAAAAATATAGAAGGTCCTATACTTGACTCGTCTCCTAGTACGGGTAGCTGATAATGTCCAAACTACACTCCTCTTAATGAGAGAGCGTACACGATCGTTGCTTAAAATAAATATTCCCGACGGATGACGGGGTCAAATCCCACAGAGACTAGCAAATGATTTGCGCAAGTGTTGTTTTAGGAAATTTGAATTAACTCGCACCAATCAAAGAGGAATAAACAGTAAATTTTTTGGGGAAATAAAGTTGACAATATTGTGGATTTTAAACCATCTTTCCAAAATAGCAAAATAACCAAAATTAATAGACAATAATGAGAGAAGACTAGAGGTGTGGTGTAGATGGGTGCTAATCAAATAAGGATATGCTAGTTCATCAAATCATTGTGAATAAGTGTAAATAACTTTGGACGAGGTGCATCCTAGGTTTTTCAACATCATGGATGCCTTTTTCACTAGTCCTTTCAAACCTAAAGACACAATTAAATTAGCCCAATAGAGTTTGGGTTAATAGTTTAGCTATTTCTAGCCATCAACTACTAATTGGGATTATGAATATGGGTTTTGGCTATTTCTAGCCCAACTCAACACAATCACATTCATTTCCACAATCAAGGTCTCTCCCAATACTGGAATTCTTCTCTTTCAAGCCAAAATCAAGTAATAAAAGTAAACCCACATTCGCAACTATGCATCATCAATTATAAATTGGAAAGAAATCAACAGATTTACAGTAATTAAGCAATATTAAGATGAATATAGCAATACCCAATCCAATTAAGAACCCATCATCACATACCTCTAGTTGATGATTTAGCTAGTCATGATTAAGAAACTAAAGAGTATGTCCATCAATAAACTCGATGATTTCATTAATAAGAGCAAGCAAAATCAAACTCAAAATATGTCTGCAACAATGGTTTTACCTTGCTAAGGAAGAAGATGAAAATAAGAAAAGCAATATTCAACAATCTCCTCTAATGGGATTCATCTCTTTCCAAGGCAAAAGGAATGTTCAAAAAGCTAAAAACTATCAAAGTTATGTATAGAGTACTTTGTTCTAGACTATATACAAAAATATGGTAACCAATCTCCTCTTTTTCTAGTGTTGGACATAATTGCCTCTGTTCAGGAGTTTTGTCACTTACGAGGGAGCCGGCGGTTCGCCAGTTGCATTCTGCGAACCACCATCCATCATTTTCTGCACTTCCAGTGATTTTCCAAGACCATTCTGTGACACCTTTAGCGGTTCACCGGCCTTTATCCGTGATTCACCGATTCCTTTACTCCTCAATCCATCAAGTTCAAGCACTTATAGGTGATTTAACCGACGACTCGCCGATTGATCTCCGCCAGTTATATTTTCTCCTCAATTCAGTGGTCATCTACGTTTGATTGGCATTTCACTGGTCTTCTCTGGTGGAGCTCCAATTTTCACCTGATTTCATCCTTTTTACTCCACTCCTTTCTCTTTCTCTTCAATTCAGATACCTTCACATAAAAAGGCAAAAAGGGCATAAAATTCATCTAAATGACTTGAAAACTAAGCTAAAGCTCACACTCAAGAGCCTAAGGAGTTGGTAAATTACCAACTCATTAGTAGCAACCATGATTCATGATGACTACCTACGACCCATACCAAGGAGCCGTGGTGAACTTTAGAAAGAATGTTGAAAGGTCGATTCCATAGTATGAGAGGTAACCACGAGTCATAAGAGCAAGGTACGAGTGGAACCAAGACACTTGTGAAAATATTCATAGGATGCCAAAATCACAGCTTAAGACCACGACAGAGATGTACGACTAGTAGGAGCATTGTACGAGTCAAACCAAACCCAAACACTTAACAAAAATCAAAGCTGCTAAGCATTCTACGAGTGGAACTACGACTCATAGGTTCATGGTACGAGTCATAGGATCTAGCGACGATAGTTATTATAGTTTTCCTATTAATTTAGGAAAGGTTTATAAATATTTGTATAAATACTTTTCTATGTTATTATCTTGGGCAAATTTATATGCCCAAGTGATACTCAAATGTGTCATTTTGCCTTGTTTATCTATCGATGTTTGTACATTCTCATGTGAGTTGTAATAAAATGTGAATTTATACTAACCAACATGATTAGCATTATTTTGCAGGAAAAATATAAAGTTATGGAGCTAAGATGCATGTTGGGAGAGATCGGGATTGGACTCAGAAGCTAGCAAGGGAAAAAGCACAAGGAAAGCACGAATTAAAGGGGCTCTGCGATGGAGCCGTGTCATGGTGCCATCGCGGATGCATTCTGCCTGGATGCTGAAATTATGCCCAATTCCAATGAAGGTGCGCGTTGGGGCCGTGGCACGTTGGCCTAGCCCCGCATTGCACGCCGTGCCACGTTGGGCCTTAATACCTAGACGATCGGATTCCAGTGAGGGTCCGCGTTGGTGGCATGTCACGGAGGCAGTGCTCCGCGATGCACTCCGTGACACATTGCTTGTTATTCTGGGAAAAATTCCCACTAGTATAAATAGAACACTTAGGTTCATTTTTAATAATTCTGAGTTGGTGGAGCAAGAACGTGGGTTACAGGCAGTTGAGGGGACGAAAATCTCAGGGTTTTTCTCTATCTCCTTCTTCTTGATTTCAATTGCTTGTATGATTAACACTCATTTTGATGATGTTTAATCCGCAAATAAGTGGCTAAATTCCCTTCTTGTTGAGGTTAAGAACATTTGTATTGAAATGTAATTATTGATAAATTGGTTTTTCATCTTTTCTTCCATGGTTGTTCTATTGATTCTTGTTCTTACTGCATTAATGTGTGGCCAACGTTAATGTATATCTAAAAAGTCCGGTTTCACTTGAGAGAGCAAGAAATTGGAAAGTTGTGAATTGATAGGATATGATCTTTTCTTAGTTTGGGAAAATTGAGAATTGATTTACCTTCAGGATAGAGATATACCTGAAAGTCGTATTAGTCAATTAAGGAATTGGTTTTGTATGGCTAGAACGTGAATTTCGTTTTATCACAGAAATGTAGGTGGAAGGTTCATGATTATTAAGTTGGGTTAAATACGTGAGTTTTAATCCATAGGCAATAATTCTTGACTAGCAACCGAAGGAAAGATTAATCAAATTGTATCGATAATTTATTTCTCTACATGTTCATTTTAGCCTCAGCATGCTCATACTTATAGTTCAGACTCAAATTGTATATTCGTTTTAGACTTAGTATAAAATTAGGAAACAAAATATCAAAATCTTCTTCACACTGTTGTCTGCAATTTAGAGTTAAAGTTTATTGACACTTGATTAGATTGATACCTTAGTCCAGTCCCTGTAGGATCGATACTTGGCTTACTTAAGCCACTTTACTACTTGTTCGACCACGTGCACTTGCGTGTAGTTATACCAAACAGACCAAACAAGTTTTTGGCGCTGTTGCCGGGGACTAGCAATTGGTAAATTTTTCTTAAGTGTTAGTTTACTATTTCTTCTTAATGTTGACAACTTGGTCTTAGCCTGTATTTTGCAGATACTAATTTCTGTTGAACACTGGCAAGAGACAAGGAGCTGGTGGACTCATATTTAGAGCCGAAAAGACAATTTCATCGTCAAAGGAGAGAAGCTCTAGAGAAAAAGCTGCAGTTGCTCAGACAAACAATCCTGGAGCAACAACAGAATCCACCAGTCGTAAGGGCAATGTTAGTGCCTGAGGAAATGGCAGCTAGGCCGGTTCGCGAGGTGGTAATCCCACATGCTAACAATGTCACATCTAGCATCCGCAAACCTGAGCCAGGAGGGAGGTTCGAGCTTAAACAAAACATGGTGCAATTGCTGCACACCAGCGGGCAGTTCACAGGTTTCCCTCATGAGGATCCACAACATTGCCAAAATTTTTTGGAGATAAGTGACACTTACATCCCCGCTGGAGTGTCACCAGATTATGTCAGGCTTACATTGTTTCCATTCTCACTTTTGGGAGAAGCTAAGAGGTGGTTGAAAGTTGAGCCACCTAATTCCATCACCACGTGGGATGATCTTGCAAAGAAATTATTGATACGGTTCTTTCCATCCTGTAAAATAGCAAGACTTAGAAGTCAAATTCTATGTTTTAAACAGAGAGAGGGAGGGAATCTGTATCAAGCCTGGGAGAGATTCAAATCTATGTTGCGGGATTGTCCTCATCATCACCAATCCAAGGATGTGCTGGTGCATACTTTCATAGAGGGTTTGGAACCCCACACAAAAATCTTGCTAGACTCAGCAGCTGGGGGACAACCATTGGAGAAAACTTATGAGGAGTTGTATACCTTGTTGAATCGTATTTCGTAGGGAAATTCGGAGTGGAATGCGGATTCATCAAGAGGATGAACAAGGAAAGCAGCAGGAGTCCTAGAAGTTTATGGTTTTACAGCTATTGTTGCACAGATAGTTGCGTTACAGAATCAACTCAACACTCACTTCAGTAACATGAGCATGAACCTGTCTCAAGCCCCAATGAATGTAGTGCAACAGATTTGGTGTGAAGTGTGTGGGAGTAGTGAACACTCAGCTGAGTGTTGTGGAGCAAATCCTGATTTGGTGAACTTTGTTGGTAATGTACAGAGAAACAACCACCTACAGTATGGCAACAGCTACAATTCCAACTGGATGAATCACCTGAATTTCTCTTGGGGTAGCAATAACCATCAAGGGCAAAGTTTGAGTCAGGGGGCGCAGAGAAATCAAGGAGGGCAGCAGAACTATCAGTCGCAATACAGAAGCAACAATGCACCTCCTCCACCACCATCACCCAACATCGAGGAAATGTTCAAGTCAATGATAGCTAACATAGCTCAATTGCAGCTGACTATGTGAAATTGGAAGCGAGGTAAAGAACAATCAGTTAGCTACAAAGGCGCTAGAGTACCAGTTTGGGCAATTTGCCGGAGCTCAAAACACCAGGCCGAGAGGAGGACTTCCGAGTGACACGGATCCCAACCCCAATCAAGTGAATGCAGTGACCACAAGGAGTGGTTTACAGCTTAAAGAGGTGGAACCAGAAAGACCACCTCAACAGTCGGGACCAGCAGAAACTGAGAGGGAGCAAAGTGATGAGAGGGGGAAGAAAAAGGAAGCTGAACCAGAAAGACCACCACCCCCGTTCCCTCAAAGATTAAAGAAACACAAAGAGGAGGCGTGTTTCAAAAAGTTCATGGAGGTGCTTAAACAGGTACACATTAACTTACCTCTTGTTGATGTTTTGCAGGGAGTGCCGAAGTACGCAAAGTATATTAAGGACATCGTGGCGAACAAGAGCAGGTTGACTGAGTACGCTACGGTGGCTCTTACGGAGGAGTGCACTTCCCGGATACAAAACAAGTTGCCCCCAAAGCTCAAGGACCCTGGGAGCTTTACAATACAAATTACAATTGGGCAGAGTATCCGAGCTCGCGGATTATGTGATTTGGGAGCGAGCATTAACTTGATGCTGACATCGGTATTCAAGAAGTTGGGGCTAGGGAGTCCTAGACCAACAATAGTGATCTTGCAACTAGCAGATCGTTCCTTGGCAAGACCTGATGGCATTGCGGAGGACGTGCTGGTGCAAGTGGGCTCCTTCATCTTCCCAGTAGACTTCGTTGTGCTGGACTTCGAGCTAGACGCGGAAGTCCCATTTATTTTGGGACGTCCTTTCCTGGCGACCGGGAAAGCGCTGATTGATGTAGCTGCAGGGCAGCTAACCATGCGAGCACACGATAAGGTGGAGGTGTTTGATGTGTACAAGCCCAAGCTCCCGACCATGTACGAGGAACTCTCGGTGATCAACGTGATTAATCGAGCTGATGTTGTCCAGAGCGTTAAGTCACGGGAGTTATTGGGGAAACCACCAGAGAGGTGTAAGTTTGACAGGGGTGAGGACGGTGGTCGAGAGAAAATGTCTGTCACCCTAGAGGATGATTGAGCTTAATGACATCGTGCTGCGATGGTAAACCAGGCGCAGCACGGGAGGCAACCCGTGAAAATTTTTATAATATTTTAATAGATTTCGTAGAATAAAGAAAAGAGAAAAAAATGAGAAAAATAAAAATAAAAACAAAATGTGTATTTTATGTGAAACCTATAAATTCTAACCAATTTCTTGTTGTGAGATGAATTTCAGGTTGAACGGAGGATAATTATGCAAAGGATCGCAAAGGAAAACATCGAGGTAAGAAAAATAATAAAAAGTGGCAAAACAGTGAGCCTACGCGATGGCTCCGTGTCACGGAGGGCATGCTCCGTGTTACCCTCCATGACATGTTGAAGTGTAATCTGGAATTTTTGAAATATTCCAGAGTACTGGCGCGATGGCTCTGTGTCACGGAGGGCATGCTTCGCGTTACCCTCCGTGACACGTTGAAGGCAATTTCGCGACGGGTCACACCGGGTCGCCGGGTGACCCGCGCGAAAAACCTCCTTTTAAACCCCGAAAACACCCATTTTTCCCATTTTTTTCACTCTCCTCCGAGACAAACAACCCAAAACCCCCCTTCCCCAACATGACACGATCTAGGAGCTAAAATTTGTCAACTTTTCTTTGATATCATCGAATTGAAGGTATGTTCGTTAACTTCATCTCATTTCTTGTCTTATTTTTCCGATTTTGAGCATAGAAAGTGAGGAAAACTTGCCCTAAGTGTAAATTGAGCATGAATTCATGTAAATTATTGTTGATTGATGTTCATAGTATCGTTGTGATGGTATGAACTCGATAAATACATGTTTGATTGAAATTCTTGCGAAATTGTAGCTAGGGTTAGAATTCAAATATAAAGAAGTTAAAATTGAGTTGAAATGTGAAATTCTTCTTAGTTTGTGCATGTTGGGTGAGGAACATTATGTTGTGCTTAACGTTAAGACGATTAAGGCGCGACGGATTGTCGGGTTAATGAAATTGTTGAAATTGCATAGAAATTGGGGGAATTGTATCGGTTTTGTTGATAGAAATGTTTGCTAAGTGCTATGTGATGAAATGTGAGCGATGGTAATGTTGTGGTTAGCTGTACAAAGTCTGAGTAGTACAAAAGAATTTATACCATCGAATTCTCTGAATGCACGAGGCATATTTGTTATGTTTTGTTTTTTTTGTAAATTGTAAATAAGTATAATCTTGTCGTAATGTTGTGATTGTGGCTAAAGACTAAGTGTGGGGAGGCCTAGCTTAACCCAACCTTAGTCAAAGGTAATTTTAATTGGAATAACATTGGACCTGTCTGTTTGGTTTGACAGAAACAATGGCAAGCAGGAAAGACAAAGGGAAAGGCGCATCAACATCAAGCGTTGGAAGGAAAAGAATTAGACTGGGAACAGCAGTCCCAGCAGCACCAACGGTTCCACGCGGCCAACGCCGTCAATACGGAACCCGATGGGTGACAGAGGAGGGGAATAAATGGTACGCAAATCATAAGGAAAGCAAATACTTCCCCGAGGAACACATTGCTAGGGAACCATTGGCACAGGAATTCCCCAGGATTGTCCACAGGATTGAGGCAACCGGGATGAGTTTTATCTTTGACGAGCCAAAAGAGTACAATCTGCATCTAATTCGGGAATTCTACACCAACTGGAACCCGACACTCAGAAGTCACACCATAAAGATAAGGGGGCAGATAGTTACTTTTGAGCCCCATCACCTTAATGCCATCTTTGGGGGGGCGGGACACAGACGCCCATGTGCTTCGGCAGCTGAATATCACTCCACCATACGCGGACATCAGACGCACTTTGTGTGGAGCTCGTTCTACAGCACAGTGGAGCAGGCATAAGAAGAGGGGCTACCAGCAGACATTGCCGTACTCACAGATGAACAGGGAAGCCAGGATATGGCTTAAGATTGTTTGTTCCTACCTGATCCCGGGGATGCATATGACAGATGTCACCCGGGATCGTGTGTGCTTGGTATACGCCCTGATGAAAGGGCTGGAGATCAATGTTGGGGCGGTGATTATCTCTGCCCTGAAGAGAGCCCGTTTGCATCAAGGGCACAGGTACGGGTTTGGTGGCTTACTGACCATGTTCCTGAGGGGCCTAGATGTTGAGGAGGAGGCCCTTGACTACATCCCACAGATGGAGAGGTGGGCCTTAGATGTCACCAAAACTAAGGCACCCAACACCACTCACGGGCCAGTTCTTACACTAGCCGAGCAACATGCTCGGGATGATCAGTACATGGCTCGCATGTTCGGGATGTAGATGCTCCAGCTGCGCATAGGCGGGAGGCCGGCGATAGAAGATAAGCTGTGGCAGCTCGAGCTAGACTACCCTTTTGGCGAAAATGCCAGGGCTCTATGTCGAGTGGGGCCAGCTTTTGTGGAGCCCATTGATGATGCTGTCCCCACAGATGAGGAGACACGTCGTGATGACTCCGATGTGGAGTCAGATGATGATGACGGGGGCGATTCAGACATGGGAGACGAGGCAGTGGCACCTGACGAAGAAGTGGAATACTTTGATTGATCAGGGAGTTTTACCACCTACTTTCGTACTATGCTGAATTTTGTGAACACTGGGGACAGTGTTCGATTGGGGTGGGAGTAGTTAGGTGTTGGTTGTTGTTGTTATTAATGTCTCTGTTCTGTTGTTGTGCTTGGAAAAACTTGTGACCCTGTGATTTTTTTATGTGTATGTCTGTATTGTAATTAATGTGAAGTTGTTGTGTGTTGTTGAATGTTGTTAGCTGGTTGTGTAAATATGTTTTCTCAAAATTATCGATATTTTTAAAATTTTCGTGAAATTTTTATTTTTGGGTTTCTCGGCGTTTGTTTTTGGTTCTTTTACCGAGGATAGTCCCATTGAACCGAAGTCGTAGTTAGTGACCGTTCCCTATGATGGATGGATGACGACCGTCTTAAGGGAAATGTAGTCGATAGGAGTAATTCTTTTTAATTTTGTTCTTTTGTTTGTTTGTATCCCAAACGTGTTATTACTTTATGGTTGCGACATTCTTGTTGTGTGTTGTATATGATATTTAAAATGCAAAGGTTATTCGTATGAAAGCATGCAGCTTTGTAAATATGTTGAGATACCTAGGCCATAGAGTTCGATTCGGTGTGATTGAGGCTGAATGTTTGAATTCTTGCAATTAGCTGATTGAAGAGTCCGTGAATATGTCTTGAGTTGAGCATGTACAATGAGTGTGTGGTGAGGTTTCGATTCTTCCATGTTGTTGTGAAGTGTCCAGAACTTGTCTGGTGTGTATACAAAACGAAATGAAGGATGTGTATTGTAGGAAAGGATGTAGGCATTTCTTTGATTTAACCGAAAGTTTTTTTTCTCATACCCACCTTAAATGTACATCCTAGTTAGCCCATTGAGCCTTTAGCCTATTTCTTTCTTTTGTCAAAAAGGTGTAAACCGAGCTTAACCCCTTCTTTTCATTTTACGTGAATTTGATCCAAACCTCTTAAGCGCTCAAGAAAAAATAATTTTCCCACAGTGTCAAGGAGTGAGAATGGTGAAAAGAAAAGAAAAAGCAGAGGGATGAAAGGAAAGAAAAGGTCGAAGGTGCACTCGATATAAATTAAATATAATGGAGATGTATAAATAATCTTTGTTATTAAGTCAAGTGTGCTTAGAGATATGGGGTCAAAAATAAAGACAAACTTCAAGAATGGGATGATGAAGGAAGAAACAATGCCATAAGGTTGATCAGATGTATTGAAAAAGCGCTTAAGGAGGCTAGTTGTTATTATTGGTTAGCCCAGTATTTGCTAGCTCCGTAGCTTACATTACAACCCGTTAAGTCCTACGTGATCTTACATCATGTGTCCTTATATTAGTGGAGTAATACACTAAAGGCAAGCCTATGGTTCATGACATGATGCATGTGAATTCTTTTGGGAGAGAGAGCGAAATCTTGTTTATATGCCCCTTCATGTAATGTTTTGAGTTCATGTGATTAAAAAGGGGAAAATTCTCTTGTGTGGTGAGGGCACATACTCGACGAGAGATTGAATTTCGTGTCGGATATCTTGATCAGTTGATTTGCATGAGTTTGCCGATATCGAGAGTCGACTCTTGAGTCTAGGAGGTCTTAATGTGTTGGAGGTCATCGTATTGATAAGACTATGCATGTTTTCTTGATGATTTGCTATATTAAATAATTAGTATAACCGTAGCTTGAATTGTCGAGAATACGTAGCCAGGATGGGGTGTCAATTGCATGAGGTGTAAGATTATTTTTCGGGGACGAACAAGGATTTAAGTGTGGGGTAAGTGATCTTGGGAAAATTTATGTGCCCAAGTGATACTCAAATGTGTCATTTTGCCTTGTTTATCTATCGATGTTTGTACATTCTCATGTGAATTCTAATAAAATGTGAATTTATATTAACCAACATGATTAGAATTGTTTTGCAGGAAAAATATAAAGTTATGGAGCTAAGATGCATGTTGGGAGAGATCAGGATTGGACTCGGAAGCTAGCAAGGGAAAAAGCACGAATTAAAGGGGCTCCGCGATGGAGCCGTGTCACAGTGCCATCGCGGATGCATTCTGCCTGGATGCTGAAATTATGCCTAATTCAAATGAAGGTGCGCGTTGGGGCCTTGGCAAGTTGGCCTAGCCCCGCGTTGCACGCCGTGCCACGTTGGGCCTTAATACCTAGACGACCGGATTCCAGTGAGGGTCCACGTTGGTGGCATGTCACGGAGGCAGTGCTCCGCGATGCACTCCGTGACACATTGCTTGTTATTCTGGGAAAAATTCCCACTAGTATAAATAGAACACTTAGGTTCATTTTTAATAATTCTGACTTGGTGGAGCAAGAACGTGGGTTACAGGCAGTTGAGGGGACAAAAATCTCAGGGTTTTTCTCTATCTCCTTCTTCTTGATTTCAATTGCTTGTATGATTAACACTCATTTAACGACGTTTAATTCGCAAATGAGTGGCTAAATTCCCTTCTTGTTGAGGTTAAGAACATTTGTATTGAAATGCAATTATTGATAAATATGTTTTTCATCTTTTCTTCCATGGTTGTTCTATTGTTTCTTGTTCTTACTGCATTAATGTGTGGCCAACATTAATGTATATCTAAAAAGTCTGGTTTCACTTGAGAGAGCAAGAAATTGGAAAGTTGTGAATTGATAGGATATGATCTTTTCTTAGTTTGGGAAAATTGAGAATTGATTTACCTTCAGGATAGAGATATACCTGAAAGTCGTATTAGTCAATTAAGGAATCGGTTTTGTATGGCTAGAATGTGAATTTCGTTTTATCACAGAAATGTAGGTGGAAGGTTCATGATTATTAAGTTGGGTTAAATACGAGAGTTTTAATCCATAGGCAATAATTCTTGACTAGCAACCGGAGGAAAGATTAATCAAATTGTATCGATAATTTATTTCTCTACATGTTCATTTTAGCCTCAGCATGGTCATACTTATAGTTCAGACTCAAATTGTATATTCGTTTTAGACTTAGTATAAAATTAGGAAAAAAAATATCAAAATCTTCTTCACACTGTTGTCTGCAATTTAGAGTTAAAGTTTATTGACACTTGATTAGATTGATACCTTAGTCCAGTCCCTGTGGGATCGATACTTGGCTTACTTAAGCCACTTTACTACTTGTTCGACCACGTGCACTTGCGTGTAGTTATACCAAACAGACCGAACATTATTATTTTAAGGGGGAGGCTGTTTCGGTCGAACTTTGACATGTTAGAGAGAAATACTTTGGAGATTCTTCTTGAGTTTTATAATATTCTTGAAGATTATTCATTGTTCTTGGGTTGATCATTGTTGAATTGTGCAATTAATCAAGTGGATTTTATTCCAATTAGATTGTAAGTTTTAAATTATGTTTTTGTCCATGAATTCTAATACTTCTCTTATAATCATGAGAGGCTAAAACCTCCACAACTAGGGTTGTGAGAACCATGAAGAATTAACCAACTAGGTTTGTACAAAGTGATTCTAAACCAATATGAATGCTTGTATTATATTCTCTTCATCTTAAATGTTTCTTAACCGAGCGCAACATTTGGACTTTCATGTGGCCACCACAATTCAAAGGCATGATTCACAAATGCTTTAATTATGCAAAACAAGGGCATAGCTTATATGAAGAAATACACATAGCATCTCAATTCATAATCACTGCACATTCAAAGCTTGCCTTAGAGCTCGCACTACTGATGCCTCAATCACACCTTTACCTTAGTGCAAGTGTGTCCTCAAAAAGAATGATGCCGCTTACCAATGAGAGAATCCCTCTTTTCTATAATGAATTAATGCACACACAATGGATTTTAGAAAAAGATGGCCATACTCACTCTCCCAAAAGAAGTCTTCAAGCATACAACTCGACCCATAGACTTGCCCTTCATGTAATTTTCCACTAATGTTGAGCAACTACACTCAAAATAAATTTGGACTTGTGGGTCATGACGAAGGTTAGGGATAATGGCAAGAAAATTATTTGTCTCTAGTGACTAGATCTTCCCGAATGCCTTTAAGTAAATACTTCAGCCCTTGCCGTCTAACTTTTTATATCGCTCCACCTTATTCCTCCATTTTAAACCATTTTTCTCCTTCATTGTTCAAAGATCTTCCCTGTAGCTCCTTTGTCTATCACATTAAGCCTTGTCTAATCAAGAGATAACATCATTTCACTTCTCTTTTCTCTTTTCGTATCTTAAAGTTCCTCAGCTCATCATTTCATTCTTTTTCTCACAATTTGATGCTACCTCATATTTATGCTTCTTATATATTGCTCTTTCTTCAAAAACCCCCAAACTTAGGCTCTTCTCCTCTTATTCACATATTTCCTTATCTCTCCCTAGGCCTTTGGGTCTTCAACTCGCATTTTTTTCTCATTTGCTCACCACTAGCAATTAGGGAGGATGACTTCCAAGAAGAGGGGATCAAAAAGAGACATCGGCTTGTAATGCGGTTTTCAAAAATAAATAGTTCAAAAGGCTCAACATTGGCTAGCAACAGAAGACATTTTTGGAGGCCAATTTGGGTAGAGTGACTGGTCAAATGAAAGCCTAAAATCATGTTCTAAGTGCAGCTACATCTAGGATTTTGCCTTGAGTCACACTTAGGGCAAGTTCTAGACAAGAAGCTATGCATGAGATCCACAAAGATCCTTACCACACAAGGCATCACACCCAAAAATTTCACCAAAGTCATTATCATTATAAGATATTGATTCAAGACATTAGAGCATGTGAATTCAAAAGTCAAACAAGGGATCTACAATGTATGACAAAAGAGAGCTACATTTCTCATTTTCATGCCATATTTCAAAATTTTGGTAGTAATGCCACATTTCAAAATTTTTGGTGGTACTTAAAACTGCTCCACAGAAGACTCAAGAAAGACATGGCATTTTCCCTTAAGAGAGTCGCCTCACAATCTATCATCGGGAAGTGCCAATCTAGTTTGACAACAAAAGAAAAGACAAAGAAAAATGCTCTCTGGGAAAGAACCGTGGTATGAAGAAAACCCTTGGAGTTTGATTACTATTCTACTATTTACACAGGCGAACAAAAGATTTTCGGGTCACAATGCAACATTTGACAATTCAAAGAAAGGACCCATTTTTCAGCACTAACACACTAACATCATTCATTTCATTTGTTCAAAATTTTATCAACACAACCAGCCCGGCAAGAGCAATCATCAACAATACTAAAAAATGAGCCCGACAAAGACTCACAACTCTTCATCAGATAAAAAGAACAAAATCCCAACAAGGGCTATATCAAACTATCAACAAAATAAATCACAAATGACCCCTCCTCCAGAAAAACACCCATCCCACCCCCAAATTAAAGACTACATTGTCCCCAATGTGGGCATGCAAAATAAAAGGGGCGAGAGACTCCCTGAGTGGGTCACTCCTCATCATCCACATCATCATCTACACCTGCTCCTGCCTCACCATCAAAGCCCTTCATCACCCAGATCTTCAACGTCATCTCCTAAGCCCTCAAACAGATCATCTAAAGGGTCTCGAACTGTAGAGGGGCAGCCATTGCAATGTCAAGAGCACTCAAATCAGGCACCTCCATGGAAGTCCAACTTTTCCACTCCCTTACCTCAATCATATAGAGGTGACAGGCCCCTCAACAGCATCTACCCATTTGCACAATGTGGCAAGACTCTCATATATAGACTTCATCTCCCTTTTTACCGTATGGGTGATGAGGGCGGGGAGGCTCCTGGACAACTTTTGAAGTTGACTATCATGAGAGTTTGTCATTTCCACTAGCTTGTGGAGACTACTTGATTGGGAAGATGTTGGAGGGGGTGATGCTCCCCGAATAGGTATATCACATGAGGTATCGCCCGAAGCTTCTAGGTGAGGCATATTCAAATTCGAGGCTTGTGGAGACTGCTCAGAACCATGAGATAGAGAATTCTCCGGCAAATCAAAATCTTACATTCTCTTCCGCTTGACCTTGGGTGCCTCAACATCCCTTTTTTGATCTAATGTGATTATACTCGAAGCAGGAATAGGGGTCTCATCTTGAAACAATGGCACTCTAGCTTGCAAGAATAGTTAAGAAATGAGCATGGTATACGGCATGGATGCTGTCCTATCTTGCTTTCCTCTTCATTTGTAGAGCCAAAATCTCCCCAAAGTTTATGGGGACCCTTGTCATGATGCAAGCTATAAGGATAGCCACTTCCAAGCTGATCCACTACTGGTTCTTGGAGGGTATGATGCGTCCATAGATGAAATCTAGCCAAAACCTGTCTTTAATTTCAGATCATGGTGAGAAATTTTGCCACCCATAGTAGCCCAGAAAGGTGTGTCTGCAACAAATGATAGGAGCTATCCATGTGAATTGGTTCTCCTTGTCAGCAATCTTGGCCATGTATTTTGAGCTAGTGTCAATCTCGTCCTCCCGGAACAGATAGCTGATGGATGCCGGAGTGATGTCAACCTCCACCCCTCGCACCATTACAAAAGGTAGGAAGAGGAATTCATTGACTTTGCCTATATGGTTCATGTTATCCTGCCTAGCCTGGTAGGAAGCATAGAACTTCAGCACCAAGCTTGAGTAGTAATCTAGGAGAGGATTAGCTAAAGTGTGTCATTGTCTGTCCGTGAACTGAGTTGTGATGTTGGGAAGGTCATTGTGCAGCCCCACCAGATCAAACCTCTTTTCAATGGTGATTGATCGGCCCTTGCAGATGGCGTAGTGCCCCTTCATGTCGGGCACACAAAACATGATGGCCTCCCGAGAGTTGATGGGCACTGGATGCCTTTACCTTTCCATTTCCCTTTATGGATGAGGAGGTTGGGGCTTTGCCCTTACCGAGGTTCCTAGATGAAGTCATTTTTAGTAAACACGATGTTAGTGGAATCAACAATATATCTTTTTGTATTTTTCCAATGATAAAATGAAATAACAAACAACTACTCTAAAATTTAAATGCGAAACAAGAGGAGGAATTAGCATCTAATAAACAGGCAGCACCACTGAAACACTAGCGAACCGCAGGAGGTTATCCGTAGACTGCCGAGGAATCGTCGGTTATAAGCAGAGAACTGGGGCAGAAATTTTTCCATCAGCGACAGATCGAATCGCCGGTCTCGATCCATTAACCACCAATGTAATGTGGGGTCAGGGTAGTGGCCTTTGCCAATATTAGCCTGAACCGACATTTCGCTGGACCTGACCGGTGAATAGTCGATGGTCATCGTTCCCAATGCTTCACCATGAACTCCAATATCAAAATTCTCAAACACTCACTCTCATCATATCAAAGCATTACCTACACACATGAAAAGGGATAAAATGATGATTTACCCTTAAGAATGGGGTCACCCGATCTATCATGGGCAAATTGGGTCTTTTTAATCCCTTGGGGTTACTCAGACTTCACCTGACTTAACTATACAAGAACAACCATTTCCCCCACACTCATTTAAGAATCAAGCCTCTATCACCCCACTAATTTCACATAGTATCAACTAACTTCATTCAACTAGTAGGGTATCAATCATGAAAATGTTGGGGAGAAGGGTAGTAAAAAGAAGGGAGATATATGTCATAAGAACATATATATGCAACAAGATTTCCATTGATGAGAAAATAAGGAAGTTAAGAGTACATTACCACAATCAAGAGAATGAGTGCAGAGAATAGATGTGGAAGCTTGAGAGTGCTCAACAATGGTGAAATTTTGGAACTTTGCTAGTAGAGTGGGAGAGTATAGTGAGAGTTAGGTAGAAGGGTTGCGGGGATTTATAGGTGAGATTTGTAATTGTGTTTGGTTGAGGGGGAGGTGGATGGTTAGTGGTGCTTTAATTGTATAGAAAGTGGAAGAGAGGGAGTTTTTTTGGAATATGGAAAGGTGGGATGTTGAGAAAATAAAAAAGAGTGTGGGGAAGTGTTAAAAGGTGGAAAAAGGGAAGTCTAGGAGAATAAAAAGGGGAGTTTGGCAGATTAGGGCAGCTGCAAAGAAATTCTAGGTCGGGTAGGTCCATGATTTGGTCGAGATTTTAAAATAGAGCACGTACCTTCACCGGCGATTGCTGATTAGAATTGGAGGTTCATTGCCTTACCATCTCAGGCTTGATTTTGTGCCCAGTTCACTGTTTTGTACCAGCGACTGACCAGCGGTTCACGAATTGGGTTCCATGTTTCATCGGTGGATAGCTGTTTTTGCACCTACTACTCAGGTGTTCTGGCTCACACCGGCGTTCAAGCGGCGATTCGCTACTATGTATCCACATTCCGTCGATGCCTTCGCCAGTCTGACCATTTTGTTCCTGGGTTTCTTCTTTCATGATCAAGGGTGTGGTGGTTCACACTTCTGGATCAGTGATTCACCAGTCTAGTGCAGTGCCTGCCTTTTTTTGTTCTTCTTCCCTTTGCTTCTCACCTATTTAGTCCTTCAAAACCAAAAACAAAAATGACATTAAAAACATTCAAAAGAAGACAGTTGGATTGCCTCATAAGAAGTGCCTTAGTTAACGTCATGGAACGATGTATTTCTCATTTCACATTCATTCTTTGAAGGATCATCCTCCGACTCAGCCTCTTCCATATCAACTCTTTCATACTCATTCTCCTCATGCAGCACTCCAATCACTTTGCATTCATCGGGAGGTTCAGCAGATTGGCACACTTTGAAGGTGACCTCTTCACCTCCAACCCGAAACTTGAGCTCACCTAGCTCCACATTTACCAAAGCTCTACCCATGGCGAGCAATGATCTCTCTAAAATGATTAGAAGTTCTACATCCATCTCACAATCAAGAACCACAAAATCAGTTGGTAGAATGAACTTATCTACCCTCACCAATACATCCTAAACACCCATAGGTTTCTTGATAGAACGATCAGCCATTAACAATCTCATTGATGTAGGTTTGGTGTTCCCAAGCCCCAATTTCATGAAGATTATGAGAGGCATTAGATTTATACTTGCCCCAAGATCACAGAGGGCTTTCTTAAGCACACACAACCCAATAGTACACGGGATTGTAAAGGCTCCTAGATCTTCCCATTTTGGGAAAAGATTGCTCATCATCATAGCACTATAGTGATGTGTTGTCTCTCCGGTGCCCACATCTACAACCTTCTTCTTCTTCTTCAGTAGCTCGTTCATGAACCTTGCATATCCGGGCATTTGAAGTAAAGCATCCACCAACGGTATATTTATGAAAAATTTGCTGAACATGTCAATAAACTTACTGAACTGATAATCCTTCTTTTTCTTGGCTAACCGTTTTGGATAAGGAGGTGGAACTCTTGGTTCTTAATCTTTCTCACTTGAGGCCTTCATGCCTACCTCTTCTTCATCAGCACTTAAGGGAACTTCCTCAACATCTCCTTCATCTTCACCCTCAGCATTATCACAACCATTTGGTGCTTTTGGCACTGCCTCAGATTCTTTTTCATCATTTGTCTTAGGAGCAACAACTTCCTTGGGCTTAACATTTGCATCTCCCAGCATTTTACTACTCCTTGTGACAATGGCCACGCATTGACTATCTTTCTTTTAGTTTGACATTGTATCACTCGGAAGTGTTCCCTTCATTCGGGGATTTATTTGAGAGGATAAGTTGTTCGTTTGGGTTTCCAAATGCTTGATGGAAGCTGAGTGTGAACTCACGGTTAAACACCTCCCCTTTCAATTTCTTGACTCCGTTGTTGATTGATTACACTTTCTTAAGAACCCTTGCTAACATCTCTTCACTTTCCTAGCACCCTGAATCACTCACACCCAATTGAGCTTGGGAGTTCTCATCTTTATGAGGGGGAACATATGGATTCAAACTTTGATGATAGCGGTCCCCCTCACGATTTTTCTCTCTAGTGTTGCATCTCTCATTTCTATCAGGCCATCCCTTTGCGCCACAATTTCTTCGACCTTGATTCTCTTTCTTTGGGCGCCAAGGGCCTTGATTAGCCCCTTTATACCCAGGTCGAGAACCCCCTATCTGATTTTTCCTGTATTGACACTCCTCTGCGTATCTTGGTGGCGATGATTCTCCTTCAAACTGCATTGGACCTTGCATTCCTACAACATTCACAACTTTAGGCCCGACCTCCATCACATGTTTAGTCATTAACTTTAGATGATTCATCATTTTAGCAAGATTTTCATCTCTCTCTTTATCTCTTTTTCACATTTCAACTGCTAAGGCACTAGAACCAATATCATGTGACGATACATTAGTCTCCCTAGTACGCCATGCCCGATTTGTCTTTTTCATTCTATCCAAGAGGGCCTTAGCTAACCCTAAGATCTGATCCATAACTGATGCTCTAGCAAAATTATTGGAAATGGATTTGTTGATGGAGTCTAAGGCTCAGTAAAAGCTTTGAAGGAGCGCTCCATTGGGGAGACCATGGTTAGGACAAAGGGACACCTTCTTCTTGAACCTTAGCCATGCTTCATGTAAAGGCTCCCCTGGCTCTTGCCTAAAGTTTGCAATGTCATCCCTCAGCTACAACATCTTTGAGGGAGGGAAATAAAGATCCAAAAATGCTTCAATAATTCTTTCCATGAGGTGATACAACCCGGAGGGAGCTCCTCCAACCACATAATCGCCTCTCCCGTTAGGGAGAGTGGGAAGAGCCTTAACCTGATAGACTCTTGACTTATATTTGTTATGTTAAAAGGTTGGCAAATCTCCAAGAAATTTCTAAAGTGGCGGTTTTCATCCTCACTCGGTTTACCCCTCAAGAGCTTTCATCTGTAACAAGAGTAACATTGTACTTGTAATGTGAAACACAGCATTCCCTACTGTGGCTGGTAGACGAATGGCTCCTACAACTTCAGGCATAATCGAGTTATCCTCTTCATGCTCCATGTGATCTTCAATCGAACTACCTCCTACTTGCGAATGTTGGCTCATATGAACTCACCCTAAAAACCAATAGCAAAATCAATGTCAACAACTAAGATGCAAGATTAACTCAAATTAACAAACAACACAAGGATATCAAGCGCTAGTCCCCTACAATGGCTCCATTTTTTATAACATCCAAAGTACGCTCCTCTTAACGAGAGAGTGTACACGTTCGTTGCTCAAAATAAATATTCATGATAGATGTCAAGGTAAAATCCCACAGATACTAGTAAATTATTTGCGCAAGCATTGTTTTAGGAAATTTAAATAAACTCACACCAATCAAGAGGAATAAAATAGTAAATTTGGGGGGGGGGGGATGAAGTTAACAATGTTGTGGATTTTAAACCAGCTTGACAAAATAGCAAAATAACCAAAATTGATAGACAGTAATAAGAGAAGACTAGAGGCACAGTGTATATGGAGTGCTAATCAAATAAGGATATGCTAGCTCATCAAATCATTGCGAATAATTGTAAATAATTTTGGACAAGGTGGCACCCTATGTTTTTCAACCTCATGGATGCCTTTTTCTCAAGTCCTTTCGAACCTCAAGACACAGTTCAATTGGCCTAATAGAGTTTGGGTTAATATCTGAGCTATTTTTAGCCATCAACTACTATTGGGATTATGAATATGGATTTTGCCTATTTCTATCCCAACTCCACACAATCACATCCATTCCCACCATCAAGTTCTCTCCCAATTCTTGAATTCTTCTCTTTCAAGCTAAAATCAAGTAAGAAAAGTAAATCTACATGTGCAACTATGGATCATCAATTATAAATTGGGGAGGACCTAGCAGATTTACAGTAATTAAGCAATATTAAGATGAATATAGCAATACCCGATCTAATTAAGCACCCATCATCACACACCTCTAGTTGATGATTTTAGCTACTCATGATTGAGAAACAAAAGAGTATGACCATTAATAAACTCAATGATTTCATTAATAAGAGCAAGAAAAATCAAACTCAAAATATGTCTGCAACAATAGTTGTACCTTTCTAAGGAAGAAGATGAAAATAAGAAAAGCAATATTCAACAATCTCCTCCAATGGGGTTTTTCTCTGTCCAAGGCAAAAGGAATGTTCAAAAAGCTAAAAAGTATCAATGTTATGTATAGAGTACTTTCTTCTAGATTATTTACAAAAATAGGGCAACCAATCTCCTCTTTATCCAGTGTTGGACGTAATTTCCCCTGTTCAGATGTTTTGTCACTTGCCGGGGAGCTGGCGGTTCGTCGGTTGCATTCCACAAACCGTCGTCCGTCATTTTCTGCACTTCTAGTGATTTTCCAGGACCATTCAGTGACACCTTCGGTGGTTCGCCAGCCATCATCTACGATCCACCGATTCCTTTAATCCGTAGGCGATTTAATTGGCGAGTCGCCAATTGATGTCCATGGCCGCCGGTTGCATTTTCTTGTCAAGTCAGTGGTCATCTGCATTTGATTGGTGTTTTACCATTTTCCATCGATGGAGCACCAGTTTTTACCTGATTTCATCCTTTTTACTCCACTTCTGGATCTTTCTCTTCAACTCAAATACCTGCACATAAAAAGCCAAAAAAGGCACAAAATTCATCTAAATAACTTGAAAACTAAGCTAAAGCTCATGCTCAAGAGCCTAAGAAGTTGGTAAATTACAACCTCATCAGTAGCAACCACGATTCGTGATGATTGCCCACGACCCATACCAAGGAGCCGTAGTGAACTTTAGAAAGAATGTTGAAAGGGAAATTCCATGGAACGAGAGGTAACCACGAGTCATTAGAGCAAGGTAGTGGTGCCAAGACGCTTGTGGAAATATTCAGAGGTTTCCAAAAATCACAGGTTCAGACCACGACAGAGATGTATAACTCGTAGGAGCATTGTATGAGTCATACCAAATCCCAGCACTTAACCAAAATCAGAGCTGCTGAGCATTGTATGAGTGGAAGCCACAATTCATAGGTTCATGGTACGAGTCATAGGATCTAGCAACGACAGTTATTACAGTTTGCCTTTTAATTTAGGAAAGGTTTTTGATTATTTGTATAAATACATTTCTAGTTTATTTTTGTAAGGGGGAGGCTATTTTAGTCGAACTTTGACACGTTAGAGAGAAATACTTTGGAGGTTCTTCTTGAGTTTTATAATATTCTTGAAGATTATTCATTGTTCTTGGGTTGATCATTGTTGAATTGTGCAATTAATCAAGTGAATTTTATTCCAATCAAATTGTAAGTTTTAAATTTTGTTTTTGTCTATGAATTCTAATTCTTTGCTTATAACCATGAGAGGCTAAAACCTCAATAAGAATTTTGGGAAACCATGGAGAATTAACCAACTAGGTTTGTATAAAGTGATTATAAACCAATATGAATGCTTGTATTATATTCTCTTCCTCTTAAACGTTTCTTAACGGATTGCAACGATTGGACTTTCCCGAATTCTCTAGTTACTTTAACCTAGAAAGGTAGGGATTCAGAAAAGAGAAGTACAACAAATCCTTGAACTTTATGGTTCATTGTATAACCTGAGTTGCGGTCGCAGGATAGTTAATTTGGAATAAATTGGTGACGATTAAAGTAAAATCACTCAAGAGACCTAATTCGATAATTGAGTATAGTCATCCAATAGGGACGGACCGGTCATTCGGATGAAACTATGTTATCAGTTCTACAAGCTAAGTATTAGAATAGATCACGAGTGTAAAACTCGAAGTAGTTATGAATCCACGGGGAACACCTCCCTAGTTAATTGCATAATCTTGACAACAACTCCAATTTACAACACCCTCACTTATTTCTTTCATTGAAACCACCCATTAGGAAATAATTGTACTAAAATCATAAATATTAGCGTTATTCTACATCCTGAGCATATTCCCTGTGGGATCAACCTCAATCTTTGTTGGGTTCTTTGTTGACAACATTCGCGTCATACTTTTACAATGGTGTGATTTGAGTGTTATCAAAAGTGGTGTCATTGCAGGGAATATTGCTTAGGATTACATTAACTGCTTGTGTATAACTTTTAGCTGTTATTTCCTCATTTACATTTTTCTTTTATGTTTGTTCAATTCAGGTTACAGCTAGGAAAACCTAACCTCTATAAGCACCAGGATGGAGGATGTGAGACTATTAGTTCCTTTGATAGCACGAGTAAGTGTTGAGACACTGGAAGCCGTCGTAACGAATTATAATGGGATGATGTCCAGGGATACATAGAGTTGGCCAATGCCCTAGAGGGAATGAGGTCCTACAACTTCAAGACAAAGAAGTTGAACCTTGATTTAAAGAATAGGGCAACCCCTCCAGCGAAACCATTAGTTGAGGTACAACCAGTTTTGGAGCTTAAAGCTCTACCCCTATATCTGAAATATGCTTTTCTGGGGGAGAACATCACCTGGCTGGTGATTATAGCAGTAGATATTGTAGACTAGCAAGTGGAGGCCCTAGTTTCAGTATTGAGGAGATACAAAAGGCCAATTGGATGGACCATTGCCGACATCATTGGTATTCCCCCCTGGCATTTGCACCCACAAAATCTAGCTTAAGTTGAATTTCATACTGAGCATAGAGCACTAGAGACCACTGAATCCACCTATGAAAGAAGTGGTGAGGAAAGAGATTATCAAATGGCTAGTTCCGGGTGTAGTTTATCCTATCACTGACAGTAAATGGGTGAGCCCGATACAATATATCCCAAAGAAAGGAGGAATCATAATAGTACCAAATGAAAGGAATGAGTTGATACTAGCAAGGCCAGTTATAGGGTGGCGTGTTTGTATGGACTATAGAAAACTCAATAATTGGACCCAAAAGGACCACTTCCTAATGCCCTTCATGGATCAGATACTTGACAAGTTAGGAGGTAGAGGATGGTACTATTTTCTTGATGGTTACTCAGGGTATAATTAGATCTCAATAGCCCCAGAGGATCAAGAGAAAACCACCTTTGCCTGTCCTTATGGAACTTTTGCTTTCAGGAGGATGCCCTTTGGATTGTGCAATGCACTGGCCACATTTCAGTGTTGCATGATGTTCATCTTTTCAGACATGGTGGAGGATACCATCAAAGTATTTATGGATTACTTCTCAGTTGTAGGTGACTCATTTGAAGATTGCCTTGAGCATTTGAGTAAGGTACTAAGAAGATATGAAGAAACCAATCTGGTCCCAAATTGGGAGAAATGTCATTTCATGGTCAAAGGTACTAAGAAGATATGTAAGAAACCAATCTGCTTCTTTGATCTTCCCCCTATCCGAAGTTTTCTCTCCCTCAACATCTGTTGCTCCTGACTTTTGAGGTGGTCTCTCTGGTTCCACCTCCTTCAGCTGCAAACCACTCCTTGTGGTCACTGTATTTACCTGCTTCGGATTTGGATCCGTGTCGCTAGGCAGTCCTCCTCTAGGCCTTGTGTTTTGGGCACTAGCAAATTTCCCAAATTGATACTCAAGAGCCTTGGTCGCTAATTGATTATTTTTCACTTCGGTTGCCAATTTAACATAGTCAGCCTGCAATTGCGCCTGATTAGCGACCATGGTCTTGAACATTTCCTCAATGCTAGGTGATGGTGGTGGAGGAGGGGCATTGTGATTTCTGAATTGAGATTGGTAGTTCTGTTTCCCTCCTTGATTTCTTTGCATACCCTGACCCGAACTTTGGCCTTGTTAGTTGTTGCTACCCCACGAAAAATTTGGATGGTTCCTCCAATTTGAGTTGTAGCCGCTACCAAACTGCTGCTGATTTCTTTGTGCATTGCCCACAAAGTTAACCGAATATGGGTTTGCTCCACAGCACTCAGCTGAGTGCTCACTGCTTCCACACACTTCACACCACATTTGCTGGACCGCATTGACTGAAGCTGAAGGCTGGTTCAAATTCATGTTGCTGAAGTGGTTGTTCAACTGATTCTGCAAGGCAGCTATCTGTGCAGCGATAGCTGTAAATCTATCCACTTCAAGCACTCCTGTTGCTTTCCTTGCTCCACCTCGTGATGAATCAGCATTCCATTCTGGATTGCCCTGTGAAATCCGGTTGAGCAAAGTGTACAGCTCCTCATAAGTCTTTTCCAGCGCTTGCTCTCCAGTTGCTGAGTCTAGCAAAATTTTAGTTTGGGGTTCCAAACCCTCAATAAATGTGTGCACCAACACCTCATTGGACTGATGATGATGAGGACAGTCCCGCAACATGGATTTAAATCTTTCCCAGGCTTGATATAAATTTTCTCCCTCCCTCTGTTTGAAACTTAGAATTTGACTTCTAAGTCTGGCTGTTTTACCAGAGGGAAAAAATCTTATCAAGAACTTCTGTGCTAGATCATCCCACGTTGAGATAGAATTTGGTGGCTCAGCTTTTAACCACCTCTTGGCTTCACCAAGTAATGAGAACGGAAATAGTGTGAGCCGAACATAATCAGGTGACACTCCAGCGGGTATATAAGTGTCACTTATCTCCAAAAAGTTCTGGAGATGTTGTTGTGGGTCTTCATGAGGGAGACCGGTAAATTGCCCGCTTGTGTGCAACAGTTGCACCATATTCTGCTTGAGTTCAAATATCCCTCCAGGCTCTGGTTTGCGGATACTTGAATGTACATTGTTGGCATGTGGGATTGCCACCTCGCGAACCGGCCTTGCTGCTGCTTCGTTGGGCACTAACACTGCCCTCACAACCGGTGGATTTTGTTGCTCCATAATAGTCTGTCTGAGCAACTGCAGCTTCTTTTGTAGAGCTTCTCTGCGTTTACTATGAAATTCACGTTCAGGCTCTATATAAGATTCCACCAGCTTCTTGTCCTTTGCCAGTGTTCACAAAAATCAAGTCTGCAAAATACAGGCTAAGACCAAGTTGTCAACACTTAAGAAAATAAAATAAAAATACAGTAAATTTACACTTAATACAATTTCACCAATTGCCTAGTCTCCCCGGCAACGGCGCCAAAATCTTGTTCGGTGCGTTTGTTAGGGGTTAAAAACCGACACGCAAGTGCACGTGGTCAAACAAGTAGTAAGTGGCTTAAGTAAGCCAAGTATCGAACCATGGAGACTCTGGATAAGTAAAAATTGCTCAAGTATACTATATTCTATCTTACTTCTACATATGCTGACAACAAAGTACCCAAAAGTTAAATAATTTGTTTATAAATGATATACTAAAACTATTAACAAATATCTACTTTGAATTGAAACTATGGATATGAGCATGCCAAGGTTAAGAACATGTAATGAACTTGATTATAATCATAATTTGGTTAATCTTCTCTTCCAGTTGCTAGCCAAGAACATTAGCCAAGAGATTAAAACTCTCGTATTTAATCTCACTTAAGAATCATAAACCATCCGTCTACATTTCTGTGATCAAATGCAATTTATGACCTAGCAATACAATTCTGGTTCCTAAATTGACTAATACGGCTTTCAAGTATATTTCTATCAGGAAAGCACATCAAAACTCAATTTTCCCAAATCAAGTTAAGAACAATACCCTATTAATTCACAACTTTCCAATTCCGTGCTCTCTCGAGTGAAATCGGACTTTTTAGATGTACA
Source organism: Datura wrightii (assembly GCA_035772735.1). NCBI lineage: Eukaryota > Viridiplantae > Streptophyta > Magnoliopsida > Solanales > Solanaceae > Datura > Datura wrightii. Next base: position 101,488,466 of record JASDFA010000019.1, on the reverse strand, counting down.
TTAATGTCGGCCACACACCAATGCAGTAGAAACAAGAATTAATATAACAACATGGAAGGAGAAGATGAAAAACTATATAATTCAATAATCAAAATTCATCACCATTGTTCATAACCTCAGCAAGGAAGAGAATTAGCCACTCATTTGTGGATTAATCAACCTAAAACAAGTGTTAATCATACAAACAATTGATTGAAAGAAGAAAGAAAGAGAGAAAAACCCTGAGCTTTTTCGTCCCTCAACTGCCTGTAACCCACGTCCTTGCTCCACCAAGTCTGAATTTTTTAAAAATAAGCCTAAGTGTTCTATTTATACTAATGGGAATTTTTCCCGGAATAACAAGCAATGTGTCACGGAGGGTAACGCGGAGCACTGCCTCCGTGACACGCGTGGACGCGGACCCTTTCTGGAAATTTAGGGTCCAGGAATAAAGCTTCAACGTGGCACGGCGTGCAACGCGGAGGCTTGCCTCCGTGCCACGGAGCTGTCGCGAGGCTCCACTGGATATTGACAAATTATTCATCCTCCAGGCAGAATGCCTCCGCGATGGTAGCGTGACACGGCTCCATCGCGGAGCCCCTTTATATTGTGTAGTCCAATGCCTTTTTCGTGCTCGAATCCAAGTCCAACTCCGATATTGTTCCAACATGCTTTTTAGCTCCTCAAAATCACATTTTTCCTACAAAACAATGCTAATCATGTTGGTTAGTATAAATTCACATTTTATTACCAATTGCATGAAAATGTATACACATTGCACAATAAACAAGGCAAAAATGATACGTTTGAGTATCACTTGGGCATATAAATCTGCCCAAGATCACTTACCCCACACTTAAATCCTTGTTCGTCCTCGAACAACAAATACACAATTCATGCAAATTACATCCCAACCTTCGCCACTATGGTGCGACAACTTACGCTACGCTCATACCGATCATTCAATATTGTAAATCATCAAGAAAACATGCATGGTCTTAACATTGCAATGACCTTTAATACATTAAGACTTCCTAGACTTTAGGAATCGACTCTCGATATCGGCGAACTCATGCAAATCAGCTAATCAAGATATCCGACACGAAAATCAATCTTTCATCAAGCATGTGCCCTCACAACTCAAGAGAATCTTCCCCTTTATGTTCATGTGACACACAAACATTCAAGTAGGGGCATGTAGAAATTAATTTCACTCTCTCTCCCAAAAGAATTCACATGCATCATGTCATGACCCATAGGCTTGCCCTTAGTGTATTACTCCACTAATATAAAGAAATGCAATGTAAGATCACGTAGGACTTTAATGGGTTGTAATGGAAGCTATGGAACTAGTACATATTGGATTAGCCAATAATAGCCACTAGCATCATTAAGCGCCTTTTCAACACATTCCCATCAACGTATGGACATTGTTTCTCTCTTTTCTTTTTTTCATCATCTCATTCATGTTGGTTTACTTTCGTATGGCCCATTTCATCAAACACACTTGACACAATAACAAAGGTTTTTCATGCACCTTCATTATCATTTAATTATAACAAGTGCACCCTCCACCTTTTTCTTTTCTTTCCTCACTCTGCTTTTCTTTTTCTTTTCACCATTCTCACTCTTTGACACTTTTGGAAAAAATCTTTTTTTTTGTTCTTCTTAACCGCTTAAGAGTTTTGTATAGACTTTACGGCTAATGAAAAGAAAGAATTAAGCTTAGTTTATACATTTTTGGACAAAAGAAAGAAATAATCGGCTAAAGGCTCAACGGGCTGACTAGGGTATACAATCACATAAAAAGGTAGAGTATGACAAGAAAAAAATAGAAACTCTCGGTTAATAACAAAGAAATGCCTACATCCTTTCCAACACTACACCTCCTTCATTTCGTTTTGTACACACACCAGGCAAGTTCTAGACACTTCACAATAGCATGAAACAACAATACCTCACTTCACACTTTATGCACATGCTCGATTCAAGATGCATTCACAGACTCTTTAATTATCCAATTACATGAATTCAATATTAAGCCTCAGTCACACCAAATCGAATTCTACAGCCTAGATATCTCAACATATTTACAAAATTGCATGCTTTCATCCGAATCACTTTTACATTTTGAATATCAGTTACAACACGCAACCAAAATTTCACAACCATATAGTAACTACAGGTTCCGTGATGCAATCCACCCAAGAAAAAAAAACTGAAAATAAATTGAAATCACTACTCCTACCGACTACATTTCCCTTAAGACGGTCGTCATCCATCCATCATAGGGAACGGTCACTAACTATGACTTCGGTTCAATGGGACTATTCTCGGTAAAAGAACCGAAAACAAACTCCGAGAAACCCAAAAATAAAAATTGAAAAATTTTGCAAAACATCGATCATTTCGATGGAAAAATATTTACAAAGTATTTTAATATGTACAAAATATTTTCGCAAATATTTTAAAAATATCGATCATTTCGATAGAGAAAAAAAATTTAAATGAAGAAAATATTTACAAAAATTTTTACAGACTTAGCTGGCAACCACAACATTTGGCAACCACAACATTTCACACAACACACATCAATTACCACAATTATGTACAAATACAGAGCAGTTTGCACTTTGCACTTCACAAACACAGGGCAACATAAACATACAAAACAAACAGAGGAAAAACATACAAGCAAACCAGCCCAGCCCCAGCACCTAACTACTCCCCACCCCACACTTAAATCGAACACTGTCCCCAGTGTTCACAAAAATTAAAAAATCACAAAATTGGGTGGTGGAACTCCCTGATCAGTCAAAATATTCGACTTCTTCATCAGGTGCTGCTGCCTCATCGCCCATGTCTAAGTCACCTCCATCGTCGTCATCGGACTCCACATCGGAGTCCTCCCGACGTGTCTCCTCGTCCGTGGGGACATCATCGTCAGTGGGCTCTACAAAGGCTGGCCCCACTCGGCATAGAGCCCTGGCATTTTCGCCAAATGGGTAATCCAGCTCAAGCTGCCATAATTCCTCCTCCGTGGCTGGTCTCCCACCAATCCGAAGCTGGAGCATTTGCATTCCGAACATCCGTGCCATGTACTGGTCTTCACGAGCATGTCGCTCGCCAAGCATCAGCACTGGCCCGTGTGTGGTGTCGGGGGCCTTAGTTTTGGTCACGTCAAGGGCCCTCCGCTCCAACTGCGGGATGTAATCCAAAGCCTCTTCCTCGACGTCGTGGCCCCAGAGAAAGGTGGTGATAAGTCCTCCGAACCCATACCTGTGGCCCTGGTGTAGTCGGGCTCTCTTCATGGCTGATATGATGACCGTCCCAACATTAATCTCCAGCCCTTTCATCAGGGCATACACCAGGCAGACACGGTCCCGGGTTACATCAGTCATGTGCACCCATGGGATTAGGCACGAACAGACTATCTTCAGCCAGATTCTGGCCTCCCTGTTCATTTAAGAATACGGCAGAGTCTGATGGTAACCCCTCTCCTTATGTCTGCTCCATCTGGCTGTGGATCGAGCCCCACACAGTGTGCGTCTGATATTGGCATATGGTGGGGTGATGTTCAGCTGGCGGAGAACGTGGGCGTCTGTATCCCGCGCTCCGATGATGGCATTTAATTGCTGGGGTTCCAGAGTGACAATCTGCACTCTGATCTTGATTGTGTAGCTTCTGATTGCCGGGTTCCAATTTGCAAAGAACTCCCGGACTAGATGTAGGTTGCATTCCTTGGGCTCCTGAAATATGAAGCTGAGCCCAGCTGCCTCGATCCTTTGCACTATGCGGGGGAACTCCTGTGCTAGTGGTTCCCGTGCAATATGCTCCTCGGGGAAGTATTTATTCTCCTTGTGTTTGGTGTACCACTTCTTCCCTTCATCGGTTACCCACCTCGTTCCGTATTGGCGGCGTTGGCCGCGTGGAACTGCTGGTGCAGCTGGGACTGCTGTGCCCAGTCTAAGTCGTTTTCTCCCGGTGCCTGAAGTAGATGTACCTTTACCCTTATCCTGCCTACTTGCCATTGTACCTGTCAACACAAATAAACAAGCAAAATGTCAAGTTAAATGAATATTAACTTTGGCTAAGGTCGGGTTAAGTTAAGTTTACCCCACACTTAGTCCTTAGTTACGGTTACGATACTACGGCAAGAATAACTTTATTTACACCCAAAAACAAACAACTATACATTTCATGCTTAGTGTGTTTGCAAAGAAAAATTCGACGGTATAACTTTAGCGTACTACTCAGACTTCATACAGCTAATCCCAATCACTACCATCGCTAGCAATTCAACCATCGCACTTAGCAACGAAAAACAACAAAACAAAAACAACAACAAAAATTCTAAATGTACATGAACCTATATAATCAACCCAATTTGAACAATTTTCAACATTTTCCCAAAGTCCCCGAGAATTCGTCGTCTATTACATTCAAACAATTTTTACAACGACTTATCTCATTCAATACATACAACCCGGCACATAATTCACAAATTTACCAAGTTACCCATTTCGAATTCAACAACCAAGCCCTAGAATTTTAATTTCGCAATCAAATTCGAATCATTCACGCAATCGACAAGTTCAACCGCTCATTACAACATTCCAAACATTTATCAATCAAGGAATAACTCAATTTCATGCTAAATTTCGACTTAGGGTGATTTATCTCACCTCCCATGCTTAATTTCGAATAAAATCGACAAAAACTTGAGAGAGAAGAGGAAAACATACCTTTAAGTTGAATACTCGAACAAAACTCGATAATTTCTTAGCTTTAACCGTGGCACGTTGATGGGGGAGGGAATTTTGGGTGTTTGGTCGCGGAGAAGTGAGAAAATGAGGGAAAAGGGGTAAATTCAGGGTTTAAAATGAAGAAAACACGCGGGTCACCCGGCAACCCGGTGTGACCCGTCACAGATTATAGGGCAACATGTCACGGAGTGCATCGCGGTGCACTGCCTCCGTTACACGGAGCCATCGCGATAGTCCTCTGGAATTTTTTTTAAAATTCCAGATTAAACCTCAACGTGTCACGGAGGGTAACGTGAAGGTCCTCCTCTATGACACGGAGCTATCGCCCCAGCTCACTGTCTCTGCATTTTATTCATTTTTTCATACCTCGCCTTTTCCTTCACGATTCCGTGCACATTTTTCTCCGTTTCACCTGAAAATCATTTCACTAGACAAACTTGGTTAGATTAATAGATTTCAAAAACTAAAATAAAATAATACTAACTAAAACAAAAATTTTGTACTAAATCAAGAAAAAGAAAAATAAAATAAAATCTATTTACACTTTACAAAATAAAGAAAAAAATATATTTTTCACGGGTTGCCTCCCGTGCAGCGTCTGGTTTACCGTCGCGGCTCGACGTCCTTTATGCTCAATTGTCCGCTAGGGTGATGGATGATTTCTCAAGATCATTGTCCTCCCCCCAGTAGTGCTCACCCTTATCTGGTGGTCTTCCCATCAACTCTCGGGAATCATTCATTTGTTTAGCATTCCCATGATCAATTACATTGATCACCGAGAGTTCTTCATTCACCATCGGGAGCTTGGGTGCTTTGTACACATCGAACACCTCTACCTTGTCATGTGCTCGCATTGTAAGTTGACCCGCAGCTACGTCGATTAATGCTTTCCCAGTTGCCAAGAAGGGTCGTACCAAAATAAATGGGACTTCCGAGTCTGGTTCAAAATCCAGAACAATAAAATCTACTGGGAAAATGAGGGATCCCACTTGCACAAGCACATCCTCAACAATGCCATCCGGCCTAGCTAAGGATCTGTCTACCAACTGCAAGATTACGGTTGTAGGTCTAGGACTCCCTAGACCTAACTTTCTGAATACCGAAGATGGCATCAGATTTATGCTCGCCCCTAAGTCACACAATCCACGAGCTTGGATACTCTGCCCAATAGTAAGCTGGATAGTAAAACTTCTAGGGTCTTTTAGCTTCGTAGGCAGTCTATTTTGGATCCGGGAAGTGCATTCCTCCGTCAAAGCTACCGTGGCATACTCAGTCAGACGACTTTTGTTGGCCACGATGTCTTTAATATCTTTGGCATATTTTGGCACTCCCTGCAAGACATCAACAAGAGGTAAATTAACATGTACCTGTTTAAGCACCTCCATAAATTTCTTGAAACACGCCTCCCCCTTGTGTTTCTTGAGTCGTTGAGGGAACGGGGGTGGAGGTCTTTCTAATTCTGCTTCTTTGGTCTTCCCCCTATCCGAAGTTTTCTCTCCCTCAACATCTGCTGCTCCTGACTTTTGAGGTGGTCTCTCTGGTTCCACCTCCTTCAGCTGCAAACCACTCCTTGTGGTCACTGCATTTACCTGCTTCGGATTTGGATCCGTTTCGCTAGGCAGTCCTCCTCTGGGCCTTGTGTTTTGGGCACTAGCAAATTGCCCAAATTGATACTCAAGAGCCTTGGTCGCTAATTGATTATTTTTCACTTCGGCTGCCAATTTAACATAGTCAGCCTGCAATTGCGCCTGATTAGCGATCATGGTCTTGAACATTTCCTCAATGCTAGGTGATGGTGGTGGAGGAGGGGCATTGTGATTTCTGAATTGAGATTGGTAGTTCTGTTTCCCTCCTTGATTTCTTTGCATACCCTGACCCGAACTTTGGCCTTGTTAGTTGTTGCTACCCCACGAAAAATTTGGATGGTTCCTCCAATTTGAGTTGTAGCCGCTACCAAACTGCTGCTGATTTCTTTGTGCATTGCCCACAAAGTTAACCGAATCTGGGTTTACTCCACAGCACTCAGCTGAGTGTTCACTGCTTCCACACACTTCACACCACATTTGCTAGACCGCATTGACTGAATCTGAAGGCTGGTTCAAATTCATGTTGCTGAAGTGGTTGTTCAACTGATTCTGCAAGGCAGCTATCTGTGCAGCGATAGCTGTAAATCCATCCACTTCAAGCACTCCTGCTGCTTTCCTTGCTCCACCTCGTGATGAATCAGCATTCCATTCTGGATTGCCCTGTGAAATCCGGTTGAGCAAAGTGTACAGCTCCTCATAAGTCTTTTCCAGCGCTTGCTCTCCAACTGCTGAGTCTAGCAAAATTTTAGTATGGGGTTCCAAACCCTCAATAAATGTGTGCACCAACACCTCATTGGACTGATGATGATGAGGACAGTCCCGCAACATGGATTTAAATCTTTCCTAGGCTTGATATAAATTTTCTCCCTCCCTCTATTTGAAACTTAGAATTTGACTTCTAAGTCTGGCTGTTTTACCAGAGGGTAAAAATCTTATCAAGAACTTCCGTGCTAGATCATCCCACGTTGAGATAGAATTTGGTGGCTCAGCTTTTAACCACCTCTTGGCTTCACCAAGTAATGAGAACGGAAATAGTGTGAGCCGAACATAATCAGGTGACACTCCAGCGGGTATATAAGTGTCACTTATCTCCAAAAAGTTCTGGAGATGTTGTTGTGGGTCTTCATGAGGGAGACCGGTAAATTGCCCGCTTGTGTGCAACAGTTGCACCATATTCTGCTTGAGTTCAAATCTCCCTCCAGGCTCTGGTTTGCGGATACTTGAATGTATATTGTTGGCATGTGGGATTGCCACCTCGCGAACCGGCCTTGCTGCTGCTTCGTCGGGCACTAACACTGCCCTCACAACCGGTGGATTTTGTTGCTCCATAATAGTCTGTCTGAGCAACTGCAGCTTCTTTTGTAGAGCTTCTCTGCGTTTACTATGAAATTCACGTTCAGGCTCTATATAAGATTCCACCAGCTCCTTGTCCTTTGCCAGTGTTCACAGAAATCAAGTATGCAAAATACAGGATAAGACCAAGTTGTCAACACTTAAGAAAATAAAATAAAAATACAGTAAATTTACACTTAATACAATTTCACCAATTGCCTAGTCTCCCCGGCAATGGCGCCAAAAACTTGTTCGGTGTGTTTGTTAGGGGTTAAAAACCGACACGCAAGTGCACGTGGTCAAACAAGTAGTAAGTGGCTTAAGTAAGCCAAGTATCGAACCAAGGAGACTCTGGATAAGTAAAAATTGCTCAAGTATACTATATTCTATCTTACTTCTATATATGCTGACAACAAAGTACCCAAAAGTTAAATAATTTGTTTATAAATGATATACTAAAACTATTAACAAATATCTACTTTGAATTGAAACTATGGATATGAGCATGCCAAGGTTAAGAACATGTAATGAACTTGATTATAATCATAATTTGGTTAATCTTCTCTTCCAGTTGCTAGCCAAGAACATTAGCCAAGAGATTAAAACTCTCGTATTTAATCTCACTTAAGAATCATAAACCATCCGTCTACATTTCTGTGATCAAATGCAATTTATGACCTAGCAATACAATTCCGGTTCCTAAATTGACTAATACGGCTTTCAAGTATATTTCTATCAGGAAAGCACATCAAAACTCAATTTTCCCAAATCAAGTTAAGAACAATACCCTATTAATTCACAACTTTCCAATTCCGTGCTCTCTCGAGTGAAATCGGACTTTTTAGATGTACATTAATGTCGGTCACACACCAATGCAGTAGAAACAAGAATTAATAGAACAACATGGAAGGAGAAGATGAAAAACCATATAATTCAATAATCAAAATTCATCACCATTGTTCATAACCTCAGCAAGGAAGAGAATTAGCCACTCATTTGTGGATTAATCATCCTAAAACAAGTGTTAATCATACAAATAATTGATTGAAAGAAGAAAGAAAGAGAGAAAAACCCTAAGCTTTTTCGTCCCTCAACTGCCTGTAACCCACGTCCTTGCTCCACCAAGTCTGAATTTTTTAAAAATAAGTCTAAGTGTTCTATTTATACTAATGGGAATTTTTCCCGAAATAACAAGCAACGTGTCACGGAGGGTAACGAGGAGCACTGCCTCCGTGACACGGCGTGGACGCGGACCCTTTCTGGAAATTTAGGGTCCAGGAATAAAGCTTCAATGTGGCACGGCGTGCAACGCGGAGGCTTGCCTCCGTGCCACGGAGCTGTCGCGAGGCTCCACTGGATATTGACAAATTATTCATCCTCCAGGCAGAATGCCTCCGCGATGGTAGCGTGACACGGCTCCATCGCGGAGCCCCTTTATATTGTGCAGTCCAATGCCTTTTTCGTGCTCGAATCCAAGTCCAACTCCGATATCGTTCCAACATGCTTTTTAGCTCCTCAAAATCACATTTTTCCTACAAAACAATGATAATCATGTTGGTTAGTATAAATTCACATTTTATTACCAATTTCATGAAAATGTATACACATTGCACAATAAAAAGGCGAAAATGATACGTTTGAGTATCACTTGGGCATATAAATCTGCCCAATATCAGGTATCACTCATAAGCATGAGCTACCACTAACCCCGATTCTAGAAGTAGAGCTATTCATGTATGAGGTATTAATTTCATGAGCCCATTTGTGAGCTCTTGTGGGATGAAGTATATCTTGGTGGCAATGGATTTCATCTCAAAATGGGTGGAAGTCATTGCACTCCCTAACAATAAAGGGAAAAGTGTGGCAACATTTCTACGAAAGCACATATTTTCCAGAATCAGTACTACCACAACCACCATCAAGGACAGTGGATCACACTTTTGTAATTGCCTCTTAGAACTCTACTTGAAAATAGTTTAAATCATCAGGTGGCGACATCTTACCACCCTCAGTCAAGTGGACAAGTTGAAGTCTCCAATAAGGAGATCAAGACGATTTTGGCAAAAACAATAAACACCAATTGGACAGACTGGTCTAGGAAGCTGGATGATGCACTCGAGTCATATCGAATAGCTTATGAGACTCCTTTTGGCTCTTCATCATATCAGTTGGTATATGGCAAGTCATGCCACTTGCCAATTGAATTGGAGCATAAGGCGTTATGCGTACTGAAGAAGTTGAACTTAAACTGGAAGGAAGCATCCAAGTTAAGGCTAGATCAGGTGAATGAGTTAGATGAGTTTTGGCTTTGAGCTTACGAGAGTGCAGACATCTATAAGGAGAGAATGAAAATCTATCATGACCGAAAAATATTGCAAAAAGAGAGTTCAATGCTGGTGATTTTGTACTCCTATTTGATTCGAGGCTTCTCTTGCATCCAAGTAAATTAAAGTCTAGATGGATAGGACCTTACCGAATAATAGAAGTGTCCCCATATGGTGCAGTTGAACTTGAGAACAAGGATTTTAAGAGGTTCTAGGTAAATGGACAGAGAATGAAGTTGTATATGGGAAACACCAATAAGGTAAGAGGAATTGAATCGATGTATCTTGAGAAAGCTTGAATAGTCAAGGAAGTTGCATCGTGTTGTGAAGTTAAATCAGGTGTTGCACGAGAGGCAACCTATGAATGGTTGGTAAAGTCTGAGTAGCTGACAAGAGTACTTAGAGTGCCACGGGTATGTCCCTCTCCTGGTTCATACATGTTTAATGCTTTGGGGAAAAAGAATGCTTTTAAAAAGGGGGGTGTACTTGTTTTGATTTTTTATTTCATCCAAGGACTTTTGTTTATTTTCCCTCAGACATTCTATCTAGTAGAACCGACATGTTTAGGATTTTGTGTTTTGTTTAACTAGAAGTAGCTTAGGAGTACTTTACAGCCAATAAATGCACTTGTTTTTGAAGTTGTTGAAAATGACCCTTTTTAAAATTTTTGGTGTTAGCTATGTATGGTGACTGCAAAGCATGACTACTGTGGATCTTTTTATGGCATTTGATAGATTATCATATGTAGTTGTAGCTTAGTTGTGCATGAACCAAATAGGTAGAATAAATGTAAACCTGTACCATGAGTGAGTGAGCATTCTTACCTAGTTCAATACTGTTTAGAGGATCTAGAACTTGTCTGGTTGGTCTTTATATAGATTGTAGGGTAGTTGGTTACGAAAGGATCATAGGCCATTTTAGATTTAGCCCACTTTTAGCCTATATTGCCCTACAAAATAAAAATGAATCCTTTGATCCCATGTTTGAGAGTAAAGTTGACCCTTTTTTTATTAGACATTCATCTTCCTTTTTCATTTATAATGAACATGTTTTGGCCCTGGTCCCGCCTTGGACATTGTGAACCTCAACTCGGGCAAATGCCTAAGTTGAGGGTGGTTATTATAGGGTTGCATAGATGAGATGCGAGAGAAAAAAAGAAAAGGCTGAATAATGAAGAGGTTGGTTGTGGTGAACAAGAAGAAGAAATGAAAAAGAAAAAAGAGATAAAGCAAATAAAAAGAGAAATGCAAGAAATAAAGTTGAGAAAGAAAAGAGAAAAGTCACCACACCCGCAAATTATAGCTAAATGGTGAAAAAGGGGAGGAAAATTTAAAAAAAAAAAAAGAGAAACAAAAGGGATAAAAGGGTACAAAGTGAAGTGAGAGTGTGTAATGCTAAGGAGGGTTATTCACTATTTCTATATCTGTCATACCTAACCGAAGCCTACATTTCAAGCCGATGAAAGTCCTATAATGATCCTAGCCTGACTTTCTGAAAAGTCAAAGTAAAAAAATATGGGCAAGCCTATAGTATCCGATGGGCAATATTTAGAAACTTTTTGTGAGAATGAGAGTTAATTGACTAGTCTCAGGAGTCCTTTATTTATATCTGTGAGTGTCGGGGACTTCATTTGCTGGGAAGGTACATAGTTTCTATTGCATTCTGCCAGTTCTCTGTGTGAGTAGCATTAATGTTGGCTCAGTTCTCTGCTAACAGTTGGATACCATATCTAGATCCCTATATGTCATGATTTATAGTTGAATATATGTGTAATACCCCGAAAGTTCTTAAGACTAGACTCGGGATTTGAAATGAGAAGTAGCAGAAAATCTGAGATTTCTTCTCAAAACGACTCGTTGTACGGGTTGTTGGTGGGTCTAACGACTCATTGGAGGGCTCATGGTGATAATCTGCAGAAATAGGTTTGGAAGTAACAGGTCTTAGAACAACTCATTGTCGATGTAATGGGTCGTTGTAAGGGGAACATTGGGAAGATGGTCCTGGTCAAAAAGGGGTGGCACGAGTCACAATATGACTCATTGCTCCGAAGGACGAGTTGTTGGATGTTCCTGTTGGAAGGTTCCCAGAAGATAGGTAATGGTGACAAAGGATTGTTTCCACAAGTCATGGGAGCTAGATACAACTCGTGATACCACTCGTGGTAACAGACATGTGATTGGAAAATAGGGTGAAATAATAAGGGAAGTAATGACCCGTTGGAGCCAGTAACGACTTGTTGTCGCGCCCGTTGTCACTAGCAGTGCAGAATTTTTAGCTTTTTCATTAAGGGTATTTTCATTATTTCTAACCCCTAAGGTCCTAAACTACATCACTTTAAGCTCAGTTAGTATGGTTTTAAGGGTGTTAAACCTATTCTAAGCCTCATCATTCCCATGCATGCAATTTAGAGTTCCCCTTGGAGATCAAGTTTGAAGAATCTTCCCAAATTAGCTTAAATTTCCCTTGGGATTTCAAGAGGGAGCGTTGATCAGATTTACCCAGGTATGCGAGGCTATGAATGGAAGTTGCTTTCACTCTCATGCCATAAATTCTTCTCAATTCCATGTATTTCAATTCTAGATTTAAGTTTCATGATCTATGAGGTTTATTCCAATTCTTATGAAATTCTCAATGATCTACCTATGGGTCAATTCCTTCCATGTATTAAATCTGTTTTATGATCTATGGGGCAGATTTTATGACTATTTTGAATATAAATTTATAGATTTGAATTTAAATCCAGTTATGCTTAATTATGTATGTTTTATGAAAAGTCAAGTTAGGATTTCACTATGATCTTGATCTTAATTAATTAGCCCAATTATGATTTATGATTTATGATTTGATTTCTTTCAAGTACTTATCATGGATTTATGAAATATCTAGTTTATATATGTTTTTACAACTACGCATGGATCTCATGATTGATGGATTTTATGACTCTTGGCCAATTCCTGGGCCCTTGTTCATGGATAAACATGTATTTTAAATGGGGATCAGTGATGTTATTATTTATTTGGCCATGAACTTCATGAATAATTTTACGGTTATATGAGACCTGATGTGCATGTTTTGGGGAGCTGTGTCTAGCACTGAGTAGCCCGACGTACAAAGGACTATGTCGGTGTCTCAAAACTACGTGCCACCGTAGGTTTATATATATCCAAATGTTAATGGATCCCCTTTTCGTGATATCACATACTGCACATCCCTTGCCTGGAAAGCCTGGGACGGCTCTGCCCAATTGAGTGAGATAGTTGAGGCATCATGTAAGGCTCTATCATGATGGTATCGATTATGACGAGTCCTCCCATTGTTCCGCATATTTTTATGCATTGTTAGATTATGTTACTTTGGCTCAAGTTAAGTTTCTAAAAGTTTTCCTATGATTATGATTACGAATGAGTTATGAATGATTTGAAAACCTTTAGCCCTCATGTTATGTTATGATATTTACTTTACGTTCATGTTGTCCTATTCTTATGCACTCTTATGTATTTTAACTATCGTTCTACTTACCTTACATACTCGGTACATTCCAAGTACTGACCGCATACTTTATGTTGTATTGTATCATGATACAGGTTCAAGGGTTCAATCTCAGTCGTATCTCTAGTCTTGCTTATCCCTCAGGACTATTTAGCGAGTTGTTGGTGACTCCTCATCCTCCAAGGACATCCTTCTATCTATGGTTATGTTTTTAGTTTTGTACTTTGTCGAGCTAGTTGGGGATGTTGTCCCATCAGCTCATTAGTATTGTTAGAAGCTATTCAGACATGATGTAGTAATCAGTTGTCATTGTTGACTCTTTCTTTTAGATGATATGTATGTAGACTTCCATTGAAGCATGTTTGTTATGTCAGTATCTGCTTATAGTTTGCTCCTTATTATTATTTTCATGCCATGGGTCAACTTGGTGTCTCTCGGGTTCTCTATCCCGTGTCTCTATCCGGGTCTATGCTCGGGTTGTGATAGTATGCATAGCTAACATGGTTTGAATGAAAAAGGGGTCAATATCTGATAATGGTTTTACGTGCAAATTTTGTTGTGTTGGTTGTAGGGCTTCTATTTTACTTTCTAGTTAAGCTTCGTTTCTACTTTTATTTTATTTTCCTGAGGACATGCAAAAGTCTTAAGTTGAGGGTGTTGATGTGTTGTGGGTTTACAACACTTTCAACGCTTAAAAATGAGAAAATATGCATGATCTTTGGTGTGTTTATACAGATACGATGCACTTTTATGTTATTTTAGGGAAATCAGGTGTTGGAGTTGAAATCTATAGAAGAAGGAAAAAGAGTGCAGAAAGTGGGCTAAGTACAGGTCTCTGTACGAGTCGTACCTTAATGCTACGAGTTGTATTGATCCGTGGAAAATTCTAGAAGATCTCTACAAGACCAAGACAAAGTACGAATCTTGGTACGAGTCGTACAGAGCAGTCATGAAAAAATACAGAAGGTCCTTCACTTGACTGGTCTCCTGGTACGGGTAGCAACCACGATTTGTGATGACTACCTATGACCTGTACCAAGTAGCCGTGGTGACCTTCAGGAAGAATGTTGAAAGGCAGATTCCATGGTACCGAGATGTAATAACGAGCCACAAGAACAAGGTACAAGTCATACCAAGACACGTGGAAATATTCAGAGGGTGCCAGAAATCACAGGTTCAGACCACGATAGAGATGTACGACTCGTAGGAGCACTGTACAAGTGGTACCAAACCCCAGCACTTAACCAAAATTATAGTTGTTGAGCATTGTACGAGTGGAAGCTATGGCTCGTAGGTTCATGGTTGAGTCGTAGGATCTAGCGGCAGCAGTTATTATAGTTTTTCTATTAATTTAGTAAAGGTTTCTGATTATTTGTATAAATACTTTTTTACGTTATTTTTGTAAGGAGGAGGTTGTTTTAGTTGAACTTTGACATGTTGGAGAGAAATACTTTGGAGATTCTTCTTGAGTTTTCTAATATTCTTGAAGATTATTCATTGTTCTTGGGTTGATCATTGTTGAATTGTGAAATTAATCAAGTGGATTTTATTCCAATCATATTGTAGATTTTTAATTATGTTTTGGTCTATGAATTCAAATTCTTCACTTATAACCATGAGAGGCTAAAACCTCCACAACTAGGGTTGTGGGAACCATGGTGAATTAATAAACTAGGGTTTGCACAAAGTGATTCTAAACCAACATGAATGCTTGTATTATAGTCTCTTCATCTTAAACGTTTCTTAATGGAGCGCAATATTATGACTTGCCCAAATTCTCTACTTTATTGAACCTAGAGATTAGGAAAAGAGAAGTACAATAAAAGCCTCACTTTATGGTTCATTGTATAACTTGAGCAACCCATGAATGGTTGGTGAAGTCTGAGTAGCTAACAGGAGTGCTTAGAATGTTACAGGCTTGCCCCTCTCCTACTTCGTACATGTTTACTGCTTTGGGAATAAAGAATGCTTTTTAAAAAAGAGGGGTGTGCTTGTTTTTGGTTTTTGATTTCGTCCGAATGTTTCTGTTGTTGTATTTATTTTCCCTCGAACATGTTATCTAGTAGAACCGACATGTTTAGGATTTTGTGTTTTTTTTAACTAGAAGTATCTTAGGAGTACTTTATAGCCAATAAATGCACTTGTTTCTGAAGTTGTTGAAAAATGACCTTTTTAAAAAAAATGGAGTTAGTTGTATATGTTGACTGCAAAGTATGACTACTATGGATCTTTTAATGGCATTTGATAGATTAGCATCTGTAGTTATAGCTTAGATGTACATGAACCAAATAGGTAAAATAAATGCAAACTTGTACCATGAGTGAGTGAGGATTCTTACCTAGTTCAATACTGTGTAGAGGATCTAGAAATTGCCCGGTTGGTATTTATATAGGTTGTAGGACAGTTGGTTAGGAAAGGATTATAGGCCGTTTAATCTATTTTTTATTTATCCCAATTTTAGCCTATGTTGCCCTACCAAATAAAAATGAATCCCTTGATCTCATATTTGAGCCAAAAGTTGACCCTTTTTGTTGATTAGCCTATTCATCTTTTTTATTTCATTTATAATAAACCTGTTTTGGCCCTGGTCCCTCCTAGGACATTGTTCTCAACTCAGGCAAAATGCCTAAGTTAAAGGTGGCTATTGTAGGAGTGCGGAGATGAGATGGGGGAGCAAAATAGAAAAGGCTGCATAATGAAAAGGTTGGGTGTAGTGAAGAAGAAGAAACGAAAAAGAAGAAAAGAGATAAAGAAAAGAAAAAGAAAAATGCAACAAATAAAGTTGGAAAAAAAAGAAAAAAGTCACCACACCTACAAATGATAGATAAATGGTGAAAAGGGGGAGGGAAAAAGTAAAAATAAAAAGTGAAAAAAAAGGGTAAAAAGGTAAAAGTGAAGCCACAGTGTGTAGTGCCAAGGAGGATAATTCACTATTTTCATATCTACCATACCCAACCTCAAAACCTACATTTCAAGCCGATGAAAGTCCTATAGCGATCCTAGCCTCACTTTCTGAAAAGCCAAAGTAGAGAAAATAAGGGCAAGCCTATGGTATCTGTAACACCCCAAAAGTCCTTGAGATCAGACCTCGGAGTTAGATGAAGCTCAGCAAAAATTTGCCTTAGAAAGAGTCAGAGAATGACTCGTTAAGAGACCTAACAGGTCATGGTGTTACCCGTGAGGAACTGTAAGGAAGGGATGGCATAGCCCAGTGGCCACGGATGACCTGACGAGTTGTCTTGCCCGGCAATGACTCGTTAGGTTGGTCGTTGGGTGGAGGATAGGGTCCCCGAGTTAAGTCTTAAGCAGTGTGGATGATGGAAGGAGGTGACGAGTTGTTAGGTGTGGACACGACTCGTCATGTCAGTCGTTAGATGGGAGAAGCTGTGGCCTTGAAGGAAATTCCACTGTACTTGACGAGTCGGTCTAATGAGTCATTGGGGCAAGTAACGACTCGTTATGTTGGTCGTGGGTTGAAGGATGCCGAATCTGGGTAATTTTTCCAGTGTACCTAATGGGCATGATGATGAGTCCTTTGAGATGGTGACGACTCATCACGTGAGTCATGAATCGTGATTCCAGATCGGGCTATTTTTCCAGTTTTTCCCAAGGGTAGTTTGGTATGTCTGATGCCTCCAGAATTAAAGTGACGTCGTATTTGCTGCTAAGGGATGTTTTTAAGGGTTTTTAATGCCTAAACCCTCAGTTTTCTCAACTCTCCTTCTACTCCTCTCAATATCAAGTTTTCCCCAAGGTTTTCATCAAGGCTTCAAGGCAATTTCGAGTGGGGTTTCTTCTACCAGGTATGCAGGTCTTCCAACAAGGATAACCTTCCATCCTTGTGCCCCAAAATGCTTTGTTTAAAAAAAATCATTTTCAATTAATCTAGAAAATCATGACCTAGGATTTGTGTGATGGGTAAATTCTATTATATTTTTTAAATGTTAAGATATACTGTGATTATAAATTTACTTGGGATATACGTTAATGGATTGTCTTGAATTATGGATTAGATGAGGGAAGTGCATGAATTTGGAAGGTTCTTCATAATCTTGCTTGAGTATTGAATGGGACTTTATTATCTTTCACTTAATTATCGTATTAATACATGAACATAATTAAATCGTGTGAATATTTTATGATTATCCCTAAAAACCCTATTATGCCAATGATAATTATGTCGAGATGAGTTTGGAGTTATGGGCTTGAACAACTGAAAGAAAATTTTGTGTTATCGCTATGTTTTCGATTAAGTTGATTGGATAAGAGGTGAATTTACGAAAATTGCCTAATTATTGCATATTTCTCATGAGTTGGAGTAAATTATGAAATGAGGTCTTATAAAATGAAAATATATGTTCCTCCTATGATTTGTGTTGTAAACGACGAGGAATGAGTTGAATGTACGAGTGGCTTGTAAATCTAAATAAATGAAGCCATGCATCTTTGATAAAGTATGAATTGGATCTATAAACCATGCATGAACCTGTACTACATGATGAATGAGATGAATTCAGAATTCATGACATTGTGAAAGTATAATGACCTAATGTGAACTTATAGAATGCTCATTAGTGTAAGATACCTGAAGAAATTGTTGATTTGACTTTATGACGAGGTGAATTATGATGATAAAGCATTAGTATGATATTGCAACTGTTGGGCTTTTTGTTATTAGAAAGTAATCCTACCCTATCGACAAGAATGTTGTATGATGAAAATCAGTTAATATCCCTGTCTCTGATTAGCTGTTGCAATTTAGATTGGCGTTAGTCAGTCGGGATTCTCATTAGCGAGAATGTTTCCCTTGTCAGCCAGGATTCTCATTAGAGAAAATGTTTCCCTAGTCATTCGAGGCTCTCATTAGCCGAGAATGTTTTCCTATTCAGTTGAGACTCTCATTAGTAGAGAATGTTTCCTTAGTCAGTTGGAACCCTTATCAGTTGATTCCTTGATTAGTAAGTGGTTCCTTAGCTCAGTTGGGACTGCCCACAGTAGAGGATGACTCTCTTAATAATGTAATTAGCATGAATCATTCATGAATGGTCTAGAATTCAAGTTTATGATAGACTTAAGGTAATGAATATCAGTCTCAGTTATCAGTAGTGATCCAGTTTAGGGTGTGATTCTAAATTCAGATTTTGGCACTTATTAAATGTTCAGAACGTGACCCTTATGAATGAGTTCAATGATGTTGCATAAAATGAGATCCAAAGGGAAAGTTTAATGTATATATGTGTGTGTGTGTGTGAATTGCAAGAGGGTAGTGGCATTGTTGAATCAATATGTTGATGTATTTGATTAATTCCTTATCGTATATTTTTTATTTAATTATTTATGTTATCCCGCATGCTCAGTACATTCCAAGTACTGACTACATGCCTTCTTGTGCTATATCGTTTCATGATATAGATTCATGTCATCAGGATCAGCCTCGTGGTTAGATACGCTCCGCCTCTCTCAGCTGCTAGTGGTGAGTCCTCATCTTCCCGAGGACGTGATTTATGTTCATATTTTCTTATGATTCAGTTTTTTTCAGATTTTAGGAGTTAGCTGCGGGTTTGTCCCAGTAACTCATCGGTTTGGTAGAAGGCTTTCAGACTTTTTTAGACAGATTCAGCGTTGTATTTAGGTGTTACTAAAGTTCTCTTATGGTTCTATTGGATTCATGTTATTTTCTTCCGCTTATTCATGTTGTTAGTCATCTCTTATGTTAAGTGTTATGCTATGATTATGCCATGGGTCAACTTGGAGCCTTTCAGGGTTCCTTGTCCCATATTATGACTAGGGTGTGAACTCGAGTCGTTACAAACTTTGTATCAGAGCAAAGGTTTAGAGTGTCCTAGGGTGTCTGAAAGCCGCGTTATGTAGAGTCTTTTTCATGAGTGTGAAGCGCGCCACACTTATGATGAAGAGGCTATGAGACGTTTTAGCATTGTTCCCTTTCATTCATGATTCTTATCATGCGTAAAGTATGAAGCCCTAAACAGTTCCTCTCCTGACTCGTGCTTTACACGCTCGCAGATAATGCCTCCCAGACGAGCAAATGGAGGAAGACGTAGGGACGGCCGCCAGCAGGTACCACCAGCCCTAAAAAACCCAAACAGATGATCATGTCACTCATGTCGAGTTTTGAGTAGCCATTCTTATGTCGGCGCAGGCCCTAACTACATAAGCTAACTAGTAGGTTATGGCTCATGTCCCTCAGAATGGAAATGAAGCGGCGGAAAGGATAAGCGATTTTCTCCGGGATGAACCTATCCGAATTCTTAGGGTAAAAGGTGGATGAGGACCCGTATGAATTTTGGAAGACATTCAGAAGATCACTCACATCATGGGAGTGATGGGGAATGAGAGCGCAGACTTAGCCTCCTACCATTAAAAGGAGTTGCTTATATATGGTATTTTTAGTGGAGGGACAGTCGGAGAATTGTAGTGGGTCCTGTAGGTTGGGATGAGTTTATGATAGCATTTTTAGACAGGTTTTTCCCTCGAGAGTTGAGGGATGCAAAGGCAGCAGAGTTCATTAATTTGAAATAGAATAACATGATTGTCCAGGAGTACGCGTTGGAATTTACTCGGTTATCTAAGTATGCTCCGAAAATGGTAGCCGACCAGCGGGCCCGACTGAGCAGGTCGTAAATGGAGTGTCAGACTCCTTGGTTGAAAAGTGCAGGAGCGCCATGTTACACTGGGACATAGACTTCCCACGCTTGGTGATATTTGTTCAACAGATGGAACCAGAACAGGTGAAAGAAAAAGAGAGAGAGGCCAATTGGGCTAGGACTGGAGATCTAGAGTTCTCCCAGCATAGGTCGAGTGGTGGACATCACTCACATTGCCAGCAGAAATCATCGGCTCCAGCATCTTCGATAGCCAGTGTGCCGTATAAGCCCAGGATGAGGGAGATTATGTACCCATTGTGTATGAGCTGTCGAAAGCACCATTTGAGTATGCATGGCCGGCTCAAATGTTTGTTTTTGGTGTGTCAAGGTAGGCCATAAGCACCGAGATTGCGCAGCGGCTAAATGAGGCGAGAGTAGATTCTCGGCCACCTATTCAGCAGCTCCGATAGCCCGCACGTTTTAGCAAGGTGCATCCTCTAATCGGGGTGGAAGGCATCGTCAAAACCGATCCTATGCAGTAGGCGCACATCACGATAAGGGCAAGGCGTCGGTAGTGGCCCCAGGTATGTTGTGAATCTTCTGATCCCCTTATATGTTGCTAACCTCTATGTTGAATAAGAAGCTCAATTATGATTATTGGGGAAAGATGGTTGATGTGTAATGTGAGTATTCGTTAGTGTTAGGTTTGCGGTAGAGGTTAGAAGTGAAAGGGAAGTTAAGAATTTGTAATTTTAGCCTGACTCGAAGGAAGATTCGGGAGCCTTAGAATGATGACTTTGAGCTAAGGGGGAGATAGTGAGTATATGAAGTAAGTCGGACCTTGAAAATGCTAGTAAGGGATTTCCATCCTTAGCAGTTGCAGTATGTCGGTCTTTTCATGTTCAGATAACCTCCCTTGTATTTCGGTTAAAGTTAAGATATGTCTATCCCTATGTGTAGGTTCCCGAGGTTTAGAGGTAACTGCTTCAGACAGTGATGCCATACTTGCTCTATGAGACCTTTATTCTTATTTTCATGTTATGAATCAGTTATGTGTGTTAATTCATGTCTTTCAATGTGGTTAGATCGAACTCAGTCTTTAGAAGTTGCTTAATCGCTCAGTAGAATCAGATTTTTTTTTCTCATATATGTGCTCATCTTTAGATGCCATGAATGATTTGTGCTCATGAATTCCTTAACCTCGATTAGATTAGATATCCTGAATTCTAGCTTTGTATCAAGAAATGATTTGAGAAAGAATATCAGTCTGTATCAATCCAGTGCTAATAAGAAGGGAAGAATCTTTTTAGTGTTCTGCCTAGTTCTATTTTGGTTTCATGTCCTTTTCTCCTGTGCCATGGTATCCATGTTCGATGTGGATATTTAGTTTTGGGGCATGAGGTTGTCCTGGAGTCATATACTCCGTTGGTGTTAGCTGTGATTGATTAATATTGGGATTTCAGTTTCGTCTCTATCATTTCAGTATGTTCAGCCAACATTCGAGGAAGAATGTTCCCAAGGGGGAGATATTGTAACACCCCGGAAGGCCTTGAGATCAGACCCCAGAGTAAGATGTAACTCAGCAGAAATTTGCCTCAGAACGAGTCAGAGAACAACTCGTTAAGAGACCTATGGGGTCGTGGTCTGACCCATGAGGAACTGTAAGGAAGGGATGGCATAGCCCAGTGGCCACGGACGACCTGACGAGTCATCTTGCCTGGAAAGGACTCGTTAGGTTGGTCGTTGGGTGGAGGATAAGGTCCCCGGGTTAAGTCTAAGCAGTATGGATGATGGAAGGAGGTGATGAGTCGTTAGTTGTGGCAATGACACTTAATGTTAGTCGTTAGATGGGAGAAGCTGCGGCCTTGAAGGAAATTCCAGTGCACTTGACGAGTGGGTCTAACGAGTCGTTGGGGCAAGTAACGACTCGTATGTTGGTCTTGGGTTGAAGGATGCCGAATCTGGGTAATTTTACCAGTGTACCTAACGGGCGTGACGACGAGTCGTTTGAGGTGGTGACGACTCATCACACGAGTCGTGATTCCATATCGGGCTAATTTTCCAATTTTTCCCAGGGGTAGTTTGGTAATGTCCGTTGCTTCTAGAATTAAAGTGACGTTGTATTGGGCTGCTAAGGGACTTTTTTAAGGGTTTTTCATGCCTAAACCCTCATTTTTCTCAACTCTCCTTCTTCTCCTCTCAATATCAAGTTTTCCCCAAGGTTTTCATCAAGGCTTCAAGGGCAATTTCGAGTGGGATTTCTTCTACCAGGTATGCGGGTCTTCCAACAAGGATACCCTTCCATCCTTGTGCCCCAAAATGTTTTATTTAAAGAAACCCCCGTTTTCACTTAATCTAGAAAAGCATGACCTAGGATTTATGTTATAGGTAAATTCTCTTATATTTTCTTAAATGCTAATATCTACTGTGATTATAAATTTATTTGGGATATACGTTAATGGATTGTCTTGAATTGTGGATTAGATGAGGGAAGTGCATGAATGTGGAAGGTTCTTCATAATCTTGCTTGAGTATTTAACGGGACTTTATTATCATTCACTTAATTATCGTAGTAATTCATGAACATGATTAAACTGTGTGAATATTGTATGATTATCCCTAAAAACCTGATATGCCAATGATAATTATGTTGAGATGAGTTTGGAGTTATGGGCTTGAACAATTGAAAGAAAATTTTGTATTATCACTATATTTTCGATTAAGTTGATTGGGTATGAGGTGAATTTATGAAAATCTCCTAATTATTGCATCTTTCTTATGAGTGGGAGTAAACTATGAAATGGGTCTTATGAAATGAAAATATATGTTCCTCCTATGATTTATGTTGTAAACGACGAGGTATGAGTTGAATGTACGAGTGGATTGTAAATCTAAATAAATGAAGCCATGCATCTTTGATAAAGTATGAATTGGATCTATAAACTACGCATGACCCTGTACTACATGATGAATGAGATGAATTCGAAATTCGTGACATTGTGAAAGTATAATGACCTAATATGAACTTATAGAATGCTCATTAGTGTAAGATGCCTGAAGAAATTGTTGAATTGACTTTATGACGAGGTGAATTATGATGATAAAGCATGAGTATGATGTTGAAATTGTTGTGCTTGTTGTTATTAGAAAGTAATCCTACCTTGTCGACAAGAATGTTGTATGATGAAAATCAGTTAATGTCCCTGTCTCTGATTAGTTGTTGCAATTTAGATTGGCGTTAGTCAGTCGGGATTCTCATTAGCGAGAATGTGTCCCTAGTCAGCCGGGATTCTCATTAGTGAAAATGTTTCCCTAGTCAGTCGGGACTCTCATTAGCCAAGAATGTTTTCCTAGTCAGTTGAGACTCGCATTAGTAGAGAATATTTTCTTAGTCAGTCGGAACCCTTATCAGTTGAGTCCTTGATCAGTCAATGGTTCCTTAGCTCAGTTGGGACTGCCAACAGTAGAGGATGACTCTCTTTGTAATGTTATTAGCATGAATCAGTCCTGAATGGTCCAGAATTCAAGTTTATGACAGACTTAAGGTAATGGAAATCAGTCTCAGTTATCAGTAGTGATCCAGTTCAGGGTGTGATGCTAAATTCATATTTTGGCACTTATTAAATGTTCAGAACGTGACCCTTATGAATGAGTTCAATAATGTTGCATAAAATGAGATCCAAAGGGAAAGTTTCATGTATATATATATATGTGTATGTGAATTGTAAGAGGGAGTTGCATTGTTGAGTCAATATGTTGATATATTTGATTAATTCCTTATCGTATATTTTTTATTTAATTATTTATGTTATCCAGCAAGCTCAGTACATTCCAAGTATTGACCGCACGCCTTCTTGTGCTATATCTTTTCATGATATAGATTCATGTCATCAGGCTTAGCCTCGTGGTTAGATACGCTCCGCCCTTTCACAACTGCTAGTGGTGAGTCCTCATCTTCCGAGGATGTGATTTATGTTCATATTTTCTTATGATTCAGTTTTTTTTCAGATTTTAGGAGTTAACTAGGGGCTTGTCCCAGCAACTCATCGGTTTAGTAGAAGGCTTTCATAGTCTTTTAGACAGATTCAGCGTTGTATTTAGGTGTTACTAAAGTGCTCTTATGGTTCTATTGGATTCATGTTATTTGTTTCCTCTTATTCATGTTGTTAGTCGTCGTCTTATGTTAAGTGTTATGTTATGATTATGCCATGGGTCGACTTGGAGCCTTTCGATGTTCCTTATCCCGTGTTACGACTAGGGTGTGACTCGGGTCGTGAAAAACTTGGTAACAATGCAAAGATTTAGAGTGTCCTAGGGTGTCTGAAATCCACATTACGTAGAGTCTTTTTCATGAGTGTGAAGCGCGCCACACTTATGACGAAGAGGCTATGAGACGTTTTAGGAATGTTCTCTTTCCTTCATGATTCTTATCGTGCGTAAAGTATGAAGCCTTAAACAGTTCCTCCCCTGACTCATGCTTTTCGCGCTCGCAGATAATGCCTCCCAGACGAGCAAATGGAGGAAGATGTGGTGACGGCCGCCAGCAGGTACCACCAGCCCCAACAAACGCAACAGATGATCATGTCACTCATGCTGAGTTTCGAGCAGCCATTCATATTGGCGCAGGCCATAACCGCACAGGCTAACCAGCAGGGATGGCTCACGTCCCTAAGAATAGAAATGAAGCGGCAGCAAGGATATGAGATTTTCTCTGGATGAACCCACCGAAATTCTTAGGGTCAAAGGTGGATGAGGACCCGTATGAATTCTTGGAAGAAATTCAGAAGATCACTCACATCATGGAAGTGACAGGGTATGAGAGCGCACACTTAGCCTCCTACCATTAAAAGGAGTTGCTTATATATGGTATTGTTAGTGGAGGGACAGTCGGGGAATTGGAGTGGGTCCTGTAGGTTGGGATGAGTTTATGATAGCATTTTTAGACAGGTTTTTCCCTCGGGAGTTGAGGGACGCAAAGGAAGCAGAGTTCATTAATTTGAAATAGAATAACATGATTGTCCAGTAATACGCGTTGGAATTTACTCGGTTATCTAAGTATGCTCCGAAAATGGTACCCGACCAGCGGGCCCGACTGAGCAGGTTCGTAAATGGAGTGTCAGACTCCTTGGTTGAAGAGTGCAGGAGCGCCATGTTACACCGGGACATAGACTTTCCACGCTTGGTGATATTTGTTCAACAGATGGAAGCAGAACAGGTGAAAGAAAAAGAGAGAGAGGCCAAAAGGGCTAGGACTGGAGATCTAGAGTTCTCCCAACATAGGTCGAGTGGTGGACATCACTCACATTGCCAGTAGAAATCATCGGCTCCAGCACCTTCGATAGCCAGTGTTCCATATAAGCCTAGGGTGAGGGAGATTATGTACCCATTGTGTATGAGCTGTGGAAAGCAGCATTTGTGAGTATGCATGGCCGGCTCAGATGTTTGATTTTGGTGCGGCAAGGTAGGCCATAAGCACCGAGATTGCACAGCGGAAAAGCGAGGCGAGAGTAGATTCTCGGCCACCTATTCAGCAGCTCCAATAGCCCACCCGTTTCAGCAAGGTGCATCCTCTAATCCGGATGGCGGGCATCGTCAAAACCACTCCTATGCAGTAGGAGCACATCAGGATATGGGCAAGGCATCGGTAGTGGCCCCAGGTATGTTGTGAATCTTCTGATACCCCTTATATGTTGCTAACCTCTATGTTGAATAAGAAGCTCAGTTATGATTATTGGGGAAAGATGGTTGATGTGTAATGTGAGTAGCCGTTAGTGTAAGGTTTGCGGTAGAGGTTAGAAGTGAAAGGGAAGTGAAGAATTTGTAATTTTAGCCTGACTCTAAGGAAGATTCGGGAGCCTCAGAATGATGACTTTAAGCTAAGGGGGAAATAGTGAGTATGTGAAGTAGGTCGAACCTTGAGAATTCTAGTAAGGGAGTTCCAGCCTTAGCAGTTACAGTATGTCGGTCTCTTCATGTTCAGATAACCTCCCTTGTATTTCGGTTAAAGTTAAGTTATGTCTATCCCTATGTGCAGGTTCCAAGGTTTAAAGGTAACCGCTTTAGACAATGATGCCATACTTGCTCTATGAGTCCTTTATGCTCATTTTCATGTTATGAATCAGTCATGTGTGTTTTCATGTCTTTCAATATGGTCAGATCGAACTCAGTCTTTAGAAGTTGCTTAATCGCTCAGTAGAATCAGATTTTTTTCTCATGTATGTGCTCAGCTTTAGATGTCGTGAATGATTCATGCTCATGAATTCCTTAACCTCAGTTAGATTAGATATTCTAAATTCTAGCTTTGTATCAAGAAATGATTTGAGAACGAATATCAATTCGTATCAATTCAGTGTCAGATAAGGAGGGAAGAATCCTTTTCAGTGTTCTGCCTAGTTCTATGTTGGTTTCATGTCCTTCGGTTTCTCCTGTGCCATGGTATGCATGTTCGATGTGGATATTCAGTTTTTGTGTATGAGGTTGGCCCAGAGTCATAAACTCTGTTGGTGTTAGCTGTGATTGATTAATATTGGGATTTCAGATTTGTCTCTATCATTTTAGTATGTTAATCCAACATTCGAGGACGAATGTTCCCAAGATGGAGATATTGTAACACCCCAAAAGTCCTTGAGATTAGACTCCAGAGTTAGATGAAGCTCAGTAGAAATTTGCCTCAGAATGAGTTAGAGAACGACTCGTTAAGAGATCTAATGGGTCGTGGTCTGACCCGTGAGGAACTGTAAGGAAGGGGTGGCATAGCCCAGTGGCCACAGATGACTTGACGAGTCGTCTTGCCTAGCAACGACTTGTTAGGTTGGTCGTTGGGTGGAGGATAGGGTCCCTGGGTTAAGTCTTAAGCAGTGTGGAAAACGGAAGGAGGTGACGAGTCGTTAGGTGTGGTAACCACTCGTCATGTCAGTAGTTAGATGGGAGAAGTTGTGGCCTTGAAGGAAATTTCAGTGCACTTGACGAGTGGGTTTAACGAGTCGTTGGGGAAAGTAACGACTCGTTATGTTGGTCGTGGGTTGAAGGATGCTGAATCTGGGTAATTTTTCCAGTGTACGTAACGGGCGTGAAGACGAGTCATTTGATGTGGTGATGACTCGTCAAGTGAGTCGTGATTTCAGATCGGGCTATTTTTCCAGTTTTTTTCTCAGGGGTAGTTGTGTAATGTCCGATGCCTCCAAAATTAAAGTTACATCGTATTGGGCTGCTAAAGGACATTTTTAAGGGTTTTTCATACCTAAACCCTCATTTTTCTCAACTCTCCTTCTTCTCCTCTCAATATCAAGTTTTTCCCAAGGTTTTAATCAAGGCTTCAAGGGCAATTTCGAGTGGGGTTTCTTCAACCAGGTGTGCGGGTCTTCCAACAAGGATAACCTTCCATCCTTGTGCCCCAAAATATTTTATTTAAAAAAATCCATTTTCAATTATTCTAGAAAAGCATGACCTGGATTTGTGTGATGGGTAAATTCTCTTATATTTTCTTAAATGCTAAGATCTACTGTGATTATAAATTTATTTGGAATATACGTCAATGGATTGTCTTGAATTGTGGATTAGATGAGGGAAGTGCATGAATGTGGAAGGTTCTTCTTGATCTTGCTTGAGATTGAATGGGACTTTATTATCGTTCACTTAGTTATCGTAGTAATTCGTGAACATGATTAAATTGTGTGAATATTGTATGATTATCCCTAAAAACCCGATTATGCCAATGATAATTATGTTGAGATGAGTTTGGAGATATGGGCTTGAACAATTGAAAGAAAAATTTGTGTTATCGCTATGTTTTCGATTAAGTTGATTGGGTATGAGGTGAATTTATGAAAATGGCCTAATTATTGCATCTTTCTCATGAGTTGGAGTAAATTATGAAATGGGTCTTATGAAATGAAAATATATGTTCCTCCTAAGTTTTCTGTTGTAGACGATGAGGTATGAGTTGAATGTACGAGTGGCTCGTAAATCAAAATAAATGAAGCCATGCATCTTTGATAAAGTATGAATTGGATCTATAAATCATGCATGACCCTATACTACATGATGAATGAGATAAATTCGGAATTCATGACATTGTGAAAGTATAATGACCTAATGTGAACTTATAGAATGCTCGTTAGTGTAAGATGCCTGAAGAAATTATTGATTTGACTTTATGATGAGGTGAATTATGATGATAAAGCATGAGTACGATATTGCAACTGTTGGGCTTGTTGTTATTAGAAAGTAATCCTACCATATTGACAAGAATGTTGTATGATGAAAATCAATTAATGTCCCTATCTCTGATTAGCTGTTGCAATTTAGATTGGCGTTAGTCAGTCGGGATTCTTATTAGCGAGAATGTTTCCCTAGTCAGCCGGAATTCTCATTAGCGAGAATGTTTCCCTAGTCAGTCAGGAATCTCATTAGCCGAGAATGTTTCCCTAGTCAGTTGAAACTCTCATTAGTAGAGAATATTTCCTTAGTCATTCAGAACCCTTATCAGTTGAGCCCTTGATCAGTCAGTAGTTCCTTAGCTCAATTGGGACTTCCCACAGTACAGGATGACTCTCTTAATAATATTATTAGCATGAATCAGTCCCGAATGGTCCAAACTTTAACTTTATGATAGACTTAAGGTAATGGAAATCAGTCTCAGTTATCAGTAGTGATCCAGTTCAGGGTGTGATGCTAAATATAGATTTTGGAAATTATTAAATGTTTAGAACGTGACCCTTATGAATGAGTTCGATGATGTTGCATAAAATGAGATCCAAAGGGAAATTTTCATGTATATATATATGTGTGTATGTGAATCGTAAGAGGGTAGTGGCATTGTTGAATCAATATGTTGATGTATTTGATTAATTCCTTATCGTATATTTGTGATTTAATTATTTATGTTATCCCGCATGCTCAGTACATTCCAAGTACTGATCGCACGCCTTCTTGTGCTATATCATTTCATGATATAGATTCAGGTCATTAGGCTCAGCCTCATGGTTAGATATGCTCCGCCCTCTCTCAGCTGCTAGTGGTGAGTCCTCATCTTCCTAGGACGTGGTTTATGTTCATATTTTCTTATGATTCAGTTTTTTTCAGATTTTAAGAGTTAGTTGGGGGCTTCTCCCAGCAACTCATCGATTTAGTAGAAGGCTTTGGACTTGTTTAGACAGATTCAGCGTTGTATTTAGGTGTTACTAAAGTGCTCTTATGGTTCTATTGGATTCATGTTATTTGCTTCCGCTTATTCATGTTGTTAGTCGTCTCTTATGCTAAGTGTTATGCTATGATTATGCCATGGGTCTACTTGGAGCCTTTCAGGTTCCTTGTCCCGTGTTACGACAAGGGTGTGAACTTGAGTCATGACAGTATCAGATGTGCAGTATTTAGAACTTCTTTGTGAGAGTAAAAGTCTACTTGACTAGTCCCAAGAGTCATTTATATACATCTGTGAGTATTGAAAAATTCATTTGCTACGAGGGTACATGGTTTCTATTGCATTTTTTCAGTTGTTTGTGTGAATAGCATTAGTGTTGGCTTAGTTCCCTACTAATAGTTGGATGACATATCTAGATCCCTTTATTTCATGATTTGTAGTAGCGTGTATGCATAGCTGACTTGGTTTGAATTAAAAAGGGGTCAATATCTGATAATGATTGCACGTGCAAAGTTTGTTGTGTTAGTTGTAGGTCTTCTATTCTACTTTCTAGTTAAGCATTGTTTATAGTTTGTTTTGTTTGGCTGTGGACATGCAAAATGCCTTAAGTTTAGGGTGTTGATGTGTTGTGGGTTTACACAACTTGGAAGCTTCAAACTAAGAAAATATGCTTGGTCTTGGGTGTGTTTATACAAATATTATGCACTTTTGCTTTGTTTTTAAGGAAAATTAGGTGTTGGAGTGTAAATCTATAAAAGAATGCAGAAAAATGGGCTAAGTATAGGTCTCATTACGAGCTATACCTTGATGCTATGAGCCGTACATTGATCCGCAAAAAATTCCAGAAGATTTGTACAAGACCAAGCCAAAGTATGACTCGCGGTACGAGCTGAATCAGAGCATTCGTGGAAAAATACAGAAGGTCCTGCACTTAACTAGTCTCCTGTGTATGGGTAGCAACCAAATTCATCATGACTACCTATGACTCATACCAAGGAGCCATGATGAACTTCAGAAAGAATATTGAAAGGCAGATTCCATGGTACAAGAGGTAACCATGAGTTGTAAGAGCAAGGTACGAGTCATTCCAAGAGACTCCTGAAAATATTTAGAGGATACCAGAAATCACAGGTTCAGACCACGATAGAGATGTACGACTCGTAGGAGCATTGTATGAGTCGTACCACATCCCTGCACTTAACCAAAATTAGAGTTGTTGAGCATTGTACAAGTGGAAGCTATGACTCGTAGGTTCATGGTACGAGTCGTAGAATCTGGCTCGATAGTTATTACATTTCCATGTTAATTTAGAAAAGGTTTTTGATTATTTGTATAAAAAAATTTCTAGGTTATTTTTGCAAGGGGGAGGTTGTTTTAGTCAAACTTTGACACGTTGGAGAGAAATACCTTGGAGATTCTTCTTGAGTTTTCTAATATTCTTGAAATTATTCATTTTTTCTTAGGTTGATCATTTTTAAATTGTTCAATTAATCAAGTGGATTTTATTCCATTCAGATTGTAAGTTTTAAATTATGTTTTTGTCTATGAATTCTAATTCTTCGCTTATAATCATGAGAGACTAAAACCTTCACAACTAGCATTGCGGGAACCATGGTGAATTAACCAACTAGGGTTTACAGAAAGTGATTCTAAACCAATATGAATGCTTGTATTGTATTCTTTTCATCTTAAATGTTTCTTAGCAGAACACAACGCTAGGACTTGCCCGAACTATCTACTTGCTTGAACCTAGAGATGTAATTAGGAAAAGAGAAGTACAACAAAGCATTGAACTTTATGGTTCATTGTAAAACTTGAGCTACGGTTGCAAGATAGTTAATTTGGAATAAATTGGTAACGGTTAAAGTGAAATCACTCAAGAGAACCTAATCTGGTAATTTAGTATAGTCATCCAATAGGAATGAACTAGTCATTTGGATGAACCAATGTTATCATTTCTACAAGCTAACTATTGGAATTGATAACGAGTGTAAAATCCGAAGTAGTTATGAATCTATAGGGAACACCTTGTTCAGGTCTGCTCTGGGGTATTTACTACATGCAAGTGCACATGGTCGAACAAGTAGTAAAGTGGCTTAAGTAAGCCAAGTATCGATCCCACAGGGACTGGGATAAGGTAACAAACTACTTAAGTGTTACTATACTTACTCTAAAAATGAAGACAACAGTGCAAAGAAGAGTTTGATAGTTTGATTTCTAATTGTATGCTAAGTCTAAAACGAATATCTAATGTGAGTCTGAACTATGAATGTGAGCATGCTGAGGCTAAATGGACATGTATAGAAACTAATTATCGATACAATTTTTGGTTAATCTTTCCTCCGATTGCTAGTCAAGAATTATTGCCAATGGATTAAAACTCTCATATTTAACCCAACTTAAGAATCATGAACCGTCCACCTACATTTCTGTGATTAAACGAAATTCATGTTCTAGCCATACAAAATCGATTCCTTAATTAACTAATACGACTTTCAGGTATATTTCTATCCTGAAGGTAAATCAATTCTCAATTTTCCCAAACTAAGAAAAGATCATATCCTATTGATTCACAACTTTCCAATTTCTTGCTCTCTCGAGTGAAACCGGACTTTTTAGATATACATTAACATTGGCCACACATCAATACAGTAAGAACAAGAATCAATAGAACAACCAGGGAAGAAAAGATGAAAAACCCAATTGATCAATAACTACATTTTAATACAATTGTTCTTAACCTCAGCAAGAAGAGGAATTAGCCACTCATTTGTGGATTAAACATCGTTAAAATGAGTGTTAAACATACAAGCAATTGAATTAAAGAAGAAGGAGATAGAGAAAAACCCTGACAATTTCGTCCCCTCAACTGCCTGTAACCCACGTTCTTGCTCCACCAAGTCAGAATAATTAAAAATGAACCTAACTGTTCTATTTATACTAGTGGGAATTCTTCCCAGAATAACAAGCAACGTGTCACGGCATGCAATGCGGAGCATTGCCTCCGTGACACGCCACTGACGCGGACCCTTACTGGAAATTGATTGTCCAGGTAATAAGGCCCAACGTGGCACGCGTGCAACGCGGGGCTAGGCCAACGTGCCACGGCCCCAACACGCACCCTCACTGGATTTTGGCAAAAAATCCCTATCCAGGCAGAAGGCATCCGCGATAGCAGTGTAACACGGCTCCATCGCGGAGCCCCTTTAATTTGTGCCATCAAATGCTTTTTCCCTTGCTAACATCCGAGTCCAACCCCAATTTCTCCCAACACGCATTTTAGCTTCCCAAAATTATATTTCACCTGCAAAAGAACGCTAATCATGTTGGTTAGTATAAATTCACATTTTATTATCAATCACATGAGAATGTATAAACATTGATAGATAAACAAGGCTAAAATGACACCTTTGAGTATCACTTGGGCATATAAATTTGCCCAAGATCACTTACCCCACACATAAATCCTTGTTCGTCCCCGAACAACAATCTTACACCTCATGCACTTTACACCCCATCCTGGCTACTTTGGTTCGACAATTTAGGCTACGGTCATACCGATTATTTAATACAGCAAATCATCAAGAAAACACGCATGGTCCTATCAATGCAATGACCTTCAACACATCAAGACCTCCTAGACTTAAGAATCGACTCTCGATATTGGCAAACTCATGAAAATCAGTTGATCAAGATATCCGACACAAAATTTAATCTCTCATCAAGCATGTGCCCTCACAACACAAGAGAATTTTCCCCTTTGTAATCACATGAACTAAAACAATTACATGCAGAGGCATATAGAAACAATTTCACTCTCTCCCAAAAGAATTCACATGCATCATGCCACGAACCATAGGCTTGCCTTTAGTGTATTACTCCACTAATATAAGGAAGTGTGATGTAAGATCACGTAGGACTTTAACGGGTTGTAATGTAAGCTATGGAAATAGTAAATACTGGGCTAGCCAATAATAGCCACTAGCATCCTTAAGCGCTTTTTCAATACATCCCATCAAGCTCATGGGCATTGTTTCTTCCTTCATCCTCCCATTCTTGAAGTCTGTCTTTATTTTGACCCATCTCATTAAGCACACTTGAATCAATCACGAAGATTATTCATACATCTTCATTATATTTTATTTATAGCAAGTGCACCTTCAACCTTTTCTTTCCTTTCATCACTCTGCTTTTCTTTTCTTTTCACCATTCTCACTCTTTGACACTTTGGGAAAATTATTTCCTCTTCTTAAACGCTTAAGAGTTTTCGATCAAATTTACGGCTAATGAAAAGAAAGGGTTAAGCTCGGTTTACACATTTTTGACAAAAGAAAAAAATAATAGGCTAAAGGTTCAACGGGCTAACTAGGGTGTACAATCAAGGTGGGTACAATAATGAAAAAGAGAAACTTTCGGTTGAAAACAAAGAAATGCCTACATCCTTTCCTACAATACACGTCCTTCATTTCGTTTCGTACACATACCAGGCAAGTTCTAGACATTTCATAATAGCATGGAATAAAAAAAACCTCACCCCACACTTATTGCACATGCTCAATTCAAGACATATTCACAGACTCTTCAATCAGCTAATTACAAGAATTCAAAATTAAGCCTCAACCACACTGAATCGCCTCTATGGCCTAGGTATCTCAACATATTTACAGAGTTGCATGCTTTCATACGAATCACCTTTGAATTTCAAATATCATGTACAACACGCCACCAGAATTCCGCAACCATAAAGTAACTACAGGTTTTGGGATGCAACCCACAAAAGAAAACAACTGAAAAATAAATGAAAAAAATCTACTCCTAACGACTACATTTCCCTTAAGACGGTCGTCATCCATCCATCATAGGGAACGGTCACTAACTAAGACACCGGTTCAATGGGACCATTCTCGGTAAAAGAACCAAAAACAAACGCCGAGAAACCTAAGAATTGAAAAAATTTTAAAAATATCGATCATTTCGATAAAACAAAAATATATACAAAATCAGCTAGCAACATTCAGCAGCACACAATAGCTTCACATTTAATTATAATACAGAACAGAAACATGACAATCACAGGGTCACAAAATTTTTCATCAGGCACGATAACAGAACAGAAACATAAACAACAACACAACCAGCACCTAACTACTCCCACCCCACACTTATACCGAACACTGTCTCCAGTGTTCACAAAAATTAACATAGCACAAAAGTTGGGTGGCGGAACTCCCTGATCAATCAAAATACTCCACTTCTTCATCAGGTGTTGCTGCCTCGTCTCCCATGTCTGAATCGCCCCCATCGTCATCATCGGACTCCACATCGGAGTCCTCACGACGTGTCTCCTCATCTATGGGGACATCATCATCCGTGGGCTCTACAAAAGCTGGCCCCACTCGACATAGAGCCCTGGCATTTTCGCCAAAAGGGTAGTCTAGCTCGAGCTGCCACAGCTCTTCTTCTGTTGCCGGCCTCCCGCCTATTCACAGCTGGAGCATCTGCATCCCGTACATGCGAGCCATGTACAATCATCCCGAGCATGTCGCTCGGCTAGTGTAAGAACTGGCCCATGGGTGGTCGGGTGCCTTGGTTTTAGTGACATCTAAGGCACGCCGCTCCATCTGTGGGTTGTAGTCAAGGGCCTCTTCCTCAATATCCAGGCCCCTCAGGAACGTGGTGAGTAGTCCACCAAATTCGTATCTGTGCCCTTGATGCAAACGGGCTCTCTTCATGGCGGAGATAATCACCGCCCCCACATTGATCTCCAGCCCTTTCATCAGGGCGTACACCAAGCATACACGATCTCGGGTTACATCCGTCATATGCACCCCCGGGATTAGGCAGGAACAAACAATATTTAGCCATATC
Source organism: Datura wrightii (assembly GCA_035772735.1). Taxonomy (NCBI): domain Eukaryota; kingdom Viridiplantae; phylum Streptophyta; class Magnoliopsida; order Solanales; family Solanaceae; genus Datura; species Datura wrightii. The sequence goes on along the minus strand of JASDFA010000019.1, from coordinate 101,453,375 downwards.
CTAGCTTCCCTGTTCATCTGTGAGTAAGGCAAGGTCTGATGGTAGCCCCTCTCCTTATGTCTGCTCCACCTAGCTGTTGATCGGGTTCCACACAAAATGCGTCTGAGCCGCATATGGTGGAGTGATATTCAGCTGTCAAAGCACATGGGCTTCTATGTCCCGCGCCCCTAGGATAGCATTGAGGTGGTGGGGCTCAAAAGTGACTGTTTTCCCCCTTATTTTGATGGTGTGACTTCTGAGAGTCGGGTTCCAGTTGGCGTAGAATTCCCGAATCAAGTGCAAGTTGCATTCCTTGGGCTCTTCAAAGATGAAGTTCAGCCCAGCTGCCTCGATCCTATGGACAATCCTAGGGAACTCCTGTGCCAACGGTTCCCTTGCTATGTGTTCCTCGGGGAAGTACTTGCCCTCCTTGTGCTTTGCGTACCATTTCTTCCCCTCCTCTGTCACCCACCTGGTTCCGTATTAATGGCATTGGCCGCGTGGAACCGCTGGTGCTGCTGGGACTACTGGGCCTAGTCTGATTCTTTTTCTTCCGGCTCCAGATGTTGATGCGCCTTTTCCCTTGTCTTGCCTGCTTGCCATTGTTCCTATCAAACCAAACAGACAAGTTCAATATTAAGCCAATTAAAATTAGCTTCGACTAAGGTTGAGTTAAGCTAGGCTACCCCACACTTAGTCCTTAGCCAAAATTACAACATTAGGGCAAGATCGTACTTATTTACACAAACAAACAACAAAACATAACAAATATGCTTAGTGCCTTGGGAGAATTCGGTGGTGTATATTCCATGTACTACTCAGACTTCATACAGCTAACCACAATCCTTACCTATCGATAATATTTTATCCCATAACACTTAGCAAGGAGAAACAAAAGAAAAATTTTAACTACATGATCCTATACAATTCACCCATTTCTTGCAATTTCTAATATTTCCTTAACCCGAGAATCCGTCGGTCTTTTAGCATAGTCACAGTTAGCACAATCGACTCATCTCACCCAACATGTACAACCCATCATGAATTTCACTAGTTCAACTCAATTTTTCCATTTCAAACTCAAAGTCAAGCCCTAGCTATGATTTTATGGAAAATTCGATTAAGCTATGTAATTAACGAGTTCAAGCAATCACACCGTTACTCCGAACATCAATCAACAATAATTCAATTGAATTTAAGCTTAATTTCTACTTAGGGCAAGTTTTGCTCATATCACATGTTCAAAATCAAAAAAATTCGACAAGAATTGAGATAGAGTTGAAGAACATACCTTGAATTCGAAGAAATGACGAAAACTTGATGAAATTATGGGCCTAAGTCCGTGTCACGTTGAGGGGGGAGGGGTTTTTGGGATGTTGGTCGCGGAGGGTATGAAAAATGAGGAAAATTAGGGGGAATCGGGGTTAAAAAGTGGGAATTTCGCGCGGGTCACCCGGCGACCCGGTGTGACCCGTCGCGATATACACCTCAACATGTCACGGAGGGTAACGCGGAGCATGCCCTCCGTGACACAGAGCCATCGCGTAGGTGTTCTGGAATTTGTAAAAATTCTAGAATTACCTTCAACGTATCACGGAGGGTAACGTGGAGGTCCTCCTCCGTGACACGGAGCCATCGCCCTGGCTCACTGTTTTGCCACTTTTTATTATTTTTCATACCTCAGATTTTCCTTTGTGATTCCTTGCATGTTTACCCTCCGTTCAACCTAAAATTCATCTTTCGACAAGAAATTGGTTAGAATTATAGGATTCACTCAAAATAAAAATAAGAATAAAAATAAAAACTAACAATTTTGTTGTTAATCAAAAAAAAAGAAAAAGAAATCTATTCACATATTACAAAGAAAAATTTCACGGGTTGCCTCCCGTGCTGCGCTTGGTTTACCGTCGCGGCTCGACGTCATTCAGCTCAGTCATCTTCTAGGGTGACGGACGTTTTCTCTCGACCACCGTCCTCACCCCAGTAGTGCTTACATCGCTCCGGTGGTTTTCCCAATAACTCTCGTGATTCAACTATCTGAGCATCATCAGCTCGATCAATCATGTTGATCACCGAGAGTTCCTCATACACAGTCGGGAGCTTGGTGGCCTTGTATACATCAAACACTTCCACCTTGTCGTGTGCTCGCATGGTTAGCTGCCCTGCAGCTACATCAATCAGCGCTTTCCCAGTCGCCAAGAAGGGACGTCCCAAAATAAATGGGACTTCCGCGTCTGGCTCAAAATCCAGCACGACGAAATCTATCGGGAAGATAAGGGAGCCCACTTGCACCAGCACATCCTCCACAATGCCATCAGGTCTGTCTAAGGACCGATCCGCTAGTTGCAAGATCACTGTTGTTGGTCTAGGACTCCCTAGACCCAACTTCTTGAATACCGATGACGGCATCAAATTAATGCTCGCTCCCAAATCACATAATCCGCGAGCTCGGATACTCTGCCCAATTGTAATTTGTATAGTAAAGCTCCCAGGATCTTTGGGCTTTGTGGGTAATCGATTTTGTATCTGGGAAGTGCACTCCTCCGTGAGAGCTACCGTAGCATACTCAGTCAATCGATTTTTGCTCACCACGATGTCCTTAATGTACTTTGCATACTTCGGCACTCCCTGCAAAACATCAACAAGAGGTAAGTTAATATGTACCTATTTCAGCACCTCTATGAATTTCTTGAAACACGCCTCCTCCTTGTGTTTCTTTAATCTTTGAGGGAACGGGGGTGGTGGTCTTTCTGATTCAGCTTCCTTTTTCTTCCCCCTCTCATCACTTTACTCCCTCTCAACTTCTGCTGCTCCCGATTGTTGAGGTGGTCTTTCTGGTTCCACCTCTTTAAGTTGCAAACCACTCCTTATGGTCACCGCATTCACCTGCTTGGGGTCTGGATCTGTGTCGCTCGGAAGTCCTCCTCTAGGCCTGGTGTTTTGGGCTCCAGCAAATTTCCCAAATTGATATTCAAGTGCCTTAGTAGCTAGTTGGTTGTTCTTCACCTCGGCTGCCAATTTCACATAGTCAGCCTGCAATTGAGCTTGGTTGGCTATCATTGTCTTGAACATCTCCTCAATGCTGGGTGATGGTGGGGGAGGAGGTGCATTGTTGTTTCTATGTTGCGCTTCATAGTTCTGCTGCCCTCCTTGATTCCTCTGCGCCCCCTGACTCGAACTTTGCCCTTGATGGTTGTTGCTACCCCAAGAGAAATTCGGATGATTCCTCCAGTTGAAATTATAGTTGTTGCCATACTGTTGGTGGTTGTTCCTCTGTACATTTCCCACAAAGTTCAGCGAGTCAGGATTTGCCCCACAACACTCAGCTGAGTGCTCACTACTCCCGCACACTTCATACCAAATTTGTTGCACTACATTCACTAGGGCTCGAGTCTGGTTCATTGTCATATTACTGAAGTGGGTGTTGAGTTGATTCTGTAAAGCAGCTATCTGTGTAGCAATAGCTGTAAAACCATCCACTTGTAGAACTCCTGTTGCTTTCCTTGTTCCTCCTCTTGACGAATCAGCATTCCACTCCGGATTTCCCTGCGAAATAAAACTTAACAAGGTATACAGCTCCTCATAAGTTTTCTCCAATGCTTGTCCCCCAGCTGCTGAGTCTAGCAAGATTTTTGTGTGGGGTTCCAAGCCCTCTATAAAAGTGTGCACCAGCACATCATTGGATTGATGATGATGTGGACAATCCCGCAACATGGACTTGAATCTCTCCCAATCCTGCTATAGATTCTCCCCCTCTCTCTGTTTGAAACTTAGAGTTTGACTTCTAAGTCTTGCTGTTTTACCGGATGGAAAAAATCGTATCAAGAATTTCCTTGCAAGATCATCCTACGTAGTAATAGAATTAGGTGGCTCAGCTTTCAACCACCTCTTGGCTTCTCCCAATAGTGAAAGTGGGAACAATGTAAGCCTGACATAATCTGATGACACTCCAACGGGGATGTAAGTGTCACTTATCTCCAAAAAATTTTGGAGATGCTGCTGTGGATCCTCATGAGGGAGATATGTGAACTGCCCGCTGGTGTGCAGCAATTGAACCATGTTTTGTTTGAGCTCGAACCTCCCTCCTGGCTCAGGTTTGCGGATGCTAGATGCGACATTGTTAGCATGTGGGATTGCCACCTCGCGAACCGGCCTAGCTGCCATTTCCTCGGGCACTAACATTGCCCTTACTACTGGTGGATTCTGTTGTTGCTCCATGATTGTTCGTCTGAGCAACTGCAGCTTTTTCTCTAGAGCTTCTCTCCGCTAACGATGAAATTGTCTTTCAGGCTCTAAATATGAGTCCACCAGCTCCTTGTCTCTTGCCAGTGTTCAACAGAGATTATATCTGCGAAATACAGGCTAAGACCAAGTTATCAACACTAAGAAAAAAATATAGTAAATTTACACTTAAGAAAAATTCACCAATTGTCAGTCCCCGGCAACGGCACCAAAAACTTGTTCGGGTCTGCTTTGGGGTATTTACTACGCGCAAGTGCACATGGTCGAACAAGTAGTAAAGTGGCTTAAGTAAGCCTAGTATCGATCCCACAGGGACTGGGATAAGGTAACAAACTACTTAAGTGTTACTATACTTACTCTAAAAATGAAGACAACAGTGCAAAGAAGAGTTTGATAGTTTGATTTCTAATTGTATGCTAAGTCTAAAACGAATATCTAATGTGAGTCTGAACTATGAATGTGAGCATGCTGAGGCTAAATGGACATGTATAGAAACTAATTATCGATACAATTTTTGGTTAATCTTTCCTCCGATTGTTAGTCAAGAATTATTGCCAATGGATTAAAACTCTCATATTTAACCCAACTTAAGAATCATGAACCGTCCACCTACATTTCTGTGATTAAACGAAATTCATGTTCTAGCCATACAAAATCGATTCCTTAATTAACTAATACGACTTTCAGGTATATTTCTATCCTGAAGGTAAATCAATTCTCAATTTTCCCAAACTAAGAAAAGATCATATCCTATTGATTCACAACTTTCCAATTTCTTGCTCTCTCGAGTGAAACCAGACTTTTTAGATATACATTAACATTGGCCACACATCAATGCAGTAAGAACAAGAATCAATAGAACAACCAGGGAAGAAAAGATGAAAAACCCAATTGATCAATAACTACATTTCAATACAATTTTTCTTAACCTTAGCAAGAAGAGGAATTAGCCACTCATTTGTGGATTAAACATCGTTAAAATGAGTGTTAAACATACAAGTAATTGCATTAAAGAAGAAGGAGATAGAGAAAAACCCTGACAATTTCGTCCCCTCAACTGCCTGTAACCCACGTTCTTTCTCTACCAAGTCAGAATAATTAAAAATGAACCTAAGTGTTCTATTTATACTAGTGGGAATTTTTCCCGGAATAACAAGCAATGTGTCACGGTGTGCAACGCGGAGCACTGCCTCCGTGACACGCCACTGACGCGGACCTTTACTGGAAATTGATTGTCCAGGTAATAAGGCCCAACGTGGCACGGTGTGCAACGCGGGGCTAGGCCAACGTGCCACGGCCCCAACGCGCACCCTCACTAGATTTTGGCAAAAAATCTCTATCCAGGCAGAAGGCATCCGCGATGGCAGCGTGACATGGCTCCATTGCGGAGCCCCTTTAATTTGTGCCTTCAAATGCTTTTTCCCTTGCTAACATCCGAATCCAACCCCAATCTCTCCCAACACGCATTTTAGCTTTCCAAAATTATATTTCACCTGCAAAACAACGCTAATCATGTTGGTTAGTATAAATTCACATTTTATTATCAATCACATGAGAATGTATAAACATTGATAGATAAACAAGGCTAAAATGACACCTTTGAGTATCACTTGGGCATATAAATTTGCCCAAGATCACACCTCCCTAGTTAATTGCATAATCTTGACAACAACTTCAATTTACAACACTCTCACTTAATTATTTCATTGAAACCCTCCATTAGGATAAAATTATACTAAAAGTATAAATACTAGCGTTATTCTAGATCCTGACCATATTCCCAGTGGGATTGACCCCAACCTTTGTTGGGTTCTTTATTGACAATGTCCGCGTCATACTTTTACATGGGTGTGATTTAAACGTTATTAGTTATCTACTTCATCTCAATTCTTTTACCTTGTTTTAGTTTCAAACTTTGGAGTTAGCCGGGAGCTTATCCCAGTAGCTCATCAGTTAGTAGAGGTTTCCAGACATAGAGTTAGCATATTCAACTTTGTGACTTAGTGTTTGCATTATCAAATTATCTTGTTATCCGTAAGGGAATATCTTACATTTCAGTTAACTTCTTCTCGATTTTCCTTATAAGTTATATTGTGCTAGTAATATGCTACGTCATGGATTAGCTTGGAGCCATTTGTGGTTCTAGGTCCTGTGTCTAGATCCGGGGTTCATGCTCGGGTTGTGACAATAATTCCATATAATTATGAGTTTGGTTTAAGTGAGAAGGGGAGACATCAAAGGAATGACAGAAATAAATAGAGAGATATTTTCTTGATCAGCAAGGAAGTGAAATTAGAGTTGTTAGATAGCTCTTATATATTATTTTCTTTTCTTAGATCAGGTAAAAAAAGCAGTTCACTAAAAGTATCCAAAGGATGCAATTGACATCGAAAATTAGCTCGTGAGAATTACTTAGACTCCTACCTACGGTTCAAGGAGCTGATAAAATCCAAGAACATAATGAAATTATTTACATTGGAAAATTACACCAAGCAAGAAAATGAATAAGCATCTAAACTTTAGAACCTGTACTGGAGTTGTAATATCAGATATCTCTATATTGTCTTTTAAGTCCTTTCGAAACTGAACAGAAAGGAATAAGAATATCAATTTACCTATTATCTTTCAACTACACCAGATAACGGAACGTATATTATCAACACCTCACTGGAGGATAGTAAAATCAGTAAAATTTCTTTTTGCTATTTTCACCTTCCCTTCCTCTAATCAAACAAACTCACTTGTTCAATAGGACCAACCATGTAAGCCCTTTATCCTCGGAACATAAGGCTGCTTAAAGCATGCCACTCACATTGTAGTGAACTATCCCTCTATTATTGTTTGAAATGGCAGCATCACAAAGTAAGTCTTAATTTGGTTTTGTGACTTTTCTTTTAATCTTTCAAGATTAAATCTGCAAAAAAATTCAAACTTATAATTAATAACCTAGTGCATAACGCATCAAGAATTAAACATCATTATTGTTATTAAATTAAAAGAAAAATCAAATATATAGTACAACGGATACCACTCAAATATGTTTTGGATTCTTGTCGACCTATAGCAAGAGGTTTTAAATATGGGATCATAAGGACCTGGTATATAATAATTATGTTGCATCGGTTGGAATTTGGCCTAAAAACTCCTAATATTGGATCCTGTTGGCCCCTCTAAAGGATTTTGATGTTATAAACATGCATTTTAATTAAATGCTCTACAAGATAATTGCGTCAAGCTTTTCAGAAATATGAGTAAGCTTTTCATATGGTATGATTAAATTGTAGTATTTATTTCTTTAAACATTGGTAGCCATGTTTGCAAAAATGTACATATAACTAAATGTGTCAAAATCAGGTTATGTTAAATAGTCATATAAATATATCAGTAAAAATAGGAGAAGGAATAAATGTATATTTGTGTAAAACAGTGCGACAGTAAACATAGATGTGAACTTGGTCGGTACTTCTTTTTCTTGCAAGAGGAAAACTTAAATTAGAAGATACCAAAGCATTTTAACAAATAAAATAGTAGTTCTAAATCTTTGAAGCTTACCTAAAGTTCATGACTGAAATATATTTAAATCATAGATGTAGTTGCAAAAGAGTAAAACAACTATTCTGAGGAAGAAAATGAGAAATGCGGTCCTAAAAAAAAATTACTAAAAGTGTCGTAAAATAGCATAATATATCTATAAAAATATATCCATAAAAACGAGAGAAGGATTAAATGTATATCCATAAAAAAAATGTGATAATAAATATAGATGTGAACTTTGTAAGTGCATTATTTTTTTCCTTGTAAGGGAAAAACTTGTATTAGACGACAAAGCATTAAAAATTGATAAGCTTGAAAGGTTAAAAAGATATAGTTTTCCTTACCAAATTTCAAAGAATAAATAGTTCATCCAACAATCGAAAGATTCATGAAAATATTACAGTGCATTTTAGATTCTTTTTTTTTCAAAAGATAAGGGAGTTGAATTTTAAGTAAACGAGAGTCAAAGGAAATCTACATGAAAATATTTGGTGCTACAAAAGTAAAACAAATTCGTTGAGAAAGGAAAAATAGCATACCTGGGTAGAAGAATTTCAAAGTGTGCAGGCATTTTGTGTGCCGCGGAGGAGAATTTCAATAGGAAGAAGAATAGAGAGAGCAATAGTAAAATCAGGAAGAATTGGTGAAAACACAAATAACCAAAAGAAAATACCACCAACCTACAACACCGCATATTAGAAGTCTAAAGGGTGATCAAAATTGAATTTCTTGACCACCTTCATCCCTTCATTTTTAAAATAATCTGCAAAATTTAAAAAGTTTTTTTTTTTCAAAGAATAGGGTTGTCTATAATTTATCAAATCTACAAGAAAGAAATACATGAATGGATGAAAGAACCTTTTTCTTATGAACCCGAGAGAAGAAAGAATCATGGTTGAAACCCTACTAAATGATGTCTCTTTATAATGTGGTTTCATATTTTTAACGTCTTGATTTTATTTGGGTGAATTTTGATGGATTCTCCATTATCATTGCTAAGACCCTGTTAATTGATGTATTTTCTTAAGTGGTGTTTTTATATATTTTTCCGGTTAAATTCAGAGAAAATGCAAAAATTAAAAAAACAGATAGATACAATTTCTGATCTCTCAGGCTGCCATGTCACCAGGCTTTAGTTCCACCTTTATATAGATATAAATATAGATAGATATAGATATATAGATAAATCCGCACTAAGAAAAAGATATTACTAATATTAATGCAATAACTTAATAAAGGAAAAATAATATTTCATAATCAATTAAGTGTGCTTACATGATTTTGGAGTTAAGCATTTTTTTTCCCTTGGCATAACTTGATCAATTGTCTAATACAGACATTATTTCCAACAACAACTTGATCAATGTGAGGATGTTATGTAACTTCATTAATTAACAGTTATGTAAACTTATACATTTTTTTATTTATGATAACCACACTCAATTTAATATATGAATAAAACAACAAAAATTATAAGGTCAGAACCTATAAATCTCAAGAATGGATTCATTAGTTATTGAATACTATACCATTCTTGTGCTTATTTTAGGAAAAAATATTTGACAAAAGAGTATATATAAGCAGAATTGTACAAGTTTGAAGTCTACAAAGAACAAAAAGAAGATCCTAACAACTAAAAAAATTTGAGAAGCAGAATGTAATAGAAATAACTTTATAGTCTTTGAAATAAAATGTAAAAGAACACATGAAATGGATTTCTGAATTTAGATATAGAATTAAATATCTCCTATAATTCTACCATTAGAAATCAAATAAAAACAAATTAATCAATTTATTTGGAAAAAAAATATAAACCAGTAAATATGTTTTTAGAATAACTTTCCAACTATAGTTTCAATTTCAAATATTCACAACTCGCCTTTAGTTTTCAAGGTGATGAAATAAAAATATTAATCATTTTCTAGCAGCAGAAGCTATCTCCATCTCCTTTTCATTTGTTTCCATTTTATCTCTAGACCTAAGTGTCAGTCTTGTAATAGTCCTTTGATTCTCATTACTAATTTAGCTCTAAATAATATTTAAATAGATTGTGTAACATAAGTATGACTTTTCAACTTCTTATTGAAAAACGAGTTTTGCGATCATTCATATAAAAACTCCTTCATTTTGAACTTGTATTCTCTGCATATTTTCTTATAAACCTTAATCATACCTTTAACAACACTTTCTACTATCCTATAATTTTTGGAGTAATGTGCCAAGAATCAGATGAATGTTCTTATCTAGCACAAAAAGAATACTACATCTTCCAATTGAAAGATTAAGGAAGTGCCTAACCTGCAGGTTCATGACCAAGAATGTATGGGAAGAGACCATCATGACCATTTGTGTTATTCTCCTGATTAATCAAGTATGTATATGCTCCTAACGGGTGTAGAGTTACATTATGAAGGTTCAGTATTAGGAATAAAGACTTACATCTATAACGTCACAAAACATTTTCCAAGAACAAAATTAGGAGGGAAAAAAATTAACTATAAACTGCTTACGGTAGAAGAAATGGTGTCGGACGATGAAATGCAGATGTAGAGTAGATTTATCTTTTTTAAGCCACCTGCATAATGAAACATGAAAATTAGACAAAATTGTCCTTTTTTACCAAGTACATATAGTCATCGAGGCCTCAGGACATCATCAAGCCTGCATTATTCAGAATAAACTCCATATTTGCATACATCATACAGAATAAATTCCTATTTTGTTGTAAGTTGGATTATGGTAGTCATAACCTTCTTCAAAATATTGTGGAATTGACAGTTGAGTAATAAGAAGATTGGAGTTCCAGGAAGAAAAGGAACACTCCTAGAAGATATAAATATTAAAAAAAAAAAAAATAGACCTTGTAACCAAAGAAATAAAAGCTCCAGCAGAAGGAAACTTTAGTACAATATACACACACAGAGGCTATAGGCATGCTGATGTGGCATGCTTTAATGACCTTCATTACTATTTATTTTTCTTGTGATTTTTTATTTTATTTACCTATTTCTCTAATAAATTTTTTTATTATGTTTATCTGGTTATAATAGAATATAATGTTTATTTATAACTATAAAATTAATATCAATAAAGACAATAAAAATTTATGAAGGTAATAAAAAATTATAGTAAATGAGGACCATGAAGAGTCACTCCACACTTATAGAAGAAAGGGGAGACGAAAAGGGGAGAGCAAACACTCTTTGCAGATATCTTTTTTTACAGATATCTTTCTTTGAAACAAGTTAACATCATTTTTTCTTTAGAAATTTTTTTTTTTGCTCATATTCACATTGAGGGATTTTTATGTTTGCTCATACTCACACATAAAGGGTATTAGCAGAGAATACGCAGAAAATTTATGGCACATGAAGATAAATCACTTTTGTTTTAAAGGAATTCTTTCAATTTTTCTGGATAAGAAGTAATGATCTATTAATGACTATATATTGATCTTTATCTTTTTTTTTTCTCTTTATTACCATTAAAATTTTGATCTCATTTTATAGTGTAGATTTTAGAGTATTAATTGTTAGAAGTATACAAAAAGAACATTATTGGTGTGCTGAAATTAAAGAGAAAAAGTTATAAGATCGTTGTCTTTGATTTCCTTAAAAGTTTAAATTAGACATATTTGAACATTTCTCTTATTTGAAGATGTTACCTCTATTCACAGGAATTATTTTAGAGAGTGCAACACCCATAAAGATAAAAAAAATTTATAGGTGTATATCTCTATTATATTCTTATCTCTTTATTTTCATAAAGTCGTGTTTAGAAAGTGTTTGTATTCTTAGATATGTATGAAACCTCTGTTTGTTAAATTTGTGAAACTATTAGTACATTTTAATTGAGAAGTTACACACACACACACACACACATTAAAGATATATTCATAGTTGAATATTTTAATTTACAATTAAAATGAAAGGGGTATATGTAATTGAATTCCTCTCAGAGATGTCATTCTTCTTTGTAAACTTTTTTTTTTTGACAAAATATGAGCATGTATTATCATACAAATGTATTATTTGTACTTGTAGAAAAGTCCTTACAGAATATATTATAAAAAAGGACTGATTAAGGATTCTTTTTAAAATAAATGACCTAAACAAGACAAACAAATTTAGTAATTTTTACTTCTTTTTCCTTCACTTTGAAAAATGGCAGAGTTATGCAATTTTCTTTGAAATAGTGCCAAATCTTTGAACGTATAATTTATCCTCTCATATATTTTTTTTAATTTTAAAAATTGGTTATATTTTATATTCTTTGAATAAAATAATTATTATTTACATAGAAAAATAAATGTTGCATTGACCATCTATTTTAATAATTTAAAAGTGATATTTTTCATTTTTATTAAATATTTTTAAAGTTATATTTTGCCTCATTTTTTCTTTTATATTATATCTTATTTTGAAAATCCAATTCTATAACATACAAAAGAAGAGAAAAATAAGAATGGTGCAAAGAACTTAATAAGAATATAAAACTAAATCATTTTAAAATTTTAAATATTTAGTATTTGCGAAACTAAAATTATATCATAAGATTATATAAATATTATAATAATACATAAAAAAAATATATGTCGTGTCGAATTTATTCATTATTTTATATGAAATATAAAATATTTACTTTAAAACTCGATTTATTTAAGAAATTTAATTGTTTGATGGGATGATATCATTTTTTTGGTGATGACGAATATCATCCAATTTTGACAAATCTATATATCTATATAAAGAAGGAACCTAGACCCGATGATGTGGCACTCTCTTAGACTAGAATCTCTAGTTATCTTTATTCTCAAATTTTTGCATTTATCTTGTGTTTAAATTTTATTTAATTAATTAATAGAAAATAAATTGATATATCTGTTTGCAATAGTTGTTTAAAAGTCTTAAACATTGTATCTGTTGTATCTTAATTTTGATTTTCTCTCTCCTAAAAAGTAACTGAATTAATTTCATAGGAATTCCACATTCCTTTCTCCATTTTATGTCATTTCTTGGTTACTTTTATATTCATTCATTTCAATCATGTCCAACACTGAGGAGTTCAATTGCCTCTTATTCTCTCTTTTTCTTTGTCATTTACTGGGATATCAATAAAAAATTTCTTGCTCTTTATTAAATCTAATTACCAATTTATGTTTGAAATTTTATCACTACTTTGAATTTGATTTTTGAGTATGATTTTGTGTTTTTTAAAATATTCTTCTATTTTCATATATGATCTCACTTCAGTATTGCATTTTTAAAAATATCCTTCAGTGTCCATGTATGATCTTACTTCAGCATTCTCTTCCTCTCTTTAACTTCTTCTTATTTATTTATTTATGCGAATGATAAGATGAACTTTGGCTTCCGTTTTTGGGTATGATTATAGGTTTTTAAAATTATCTTTCAGTGTACATGTATGATCTCATTTCAGCATTTTCTTTCTCTCTTTTAAGTATTTTATTATTTATTTATTTATATAAATGATACAATGAACTAATCAAGAACAAAAAAATATTTTTTATAATTTCTTGGTTTTGCAGAAGTATGAGAATTTCACCTAAAGAAATAGAGGAGAAAAACAAGGGATTTGAGTGATTGGAAAAGGAAAGGTAAAGTAGAAAACCTTATTTTAAAGTTAAAATACGCATATTTTACGGTAAATGAATTGCACATTGTATTATTAGATTTGTGTCTATGATTATCAGTATTTTTAGTATTCCCACGTTATTTCCTGAAAAGTAATGTTGTTTATTTTTTAGTTCTGGATGGACGATGTACTTCTCTAGCTTATGTTGGAAATTGAGAATGTGATCTTTATGCATTGCTATGGTTAGATGAAGGTGCATATAATAAAGCGATGGTAGCTCCTCAATTGAACAAGAATAAGAAAATACTGAAGAAACTCTGTCAAAATATTATTTTTATCATTTTTAGCAAATATTTTTAAATGAAAGTTTCAATTGAATATGTTTTTTCAATAATCTCATGTGGTTTCACCCCTCTTTCACCGCTATGTTTTAATTTGGTTTAAGTTTCTCAATTAGTCTTTAGTATGGTACTAATACAATCAATAATGGTATTTTTCAAAAATTATTGATTTGACCAGTAATTCAAATCAACAAATCAATATCTAATATTTGCTTGCAGTATTATTTTTCTTATCTTTTGATTTTTACCTTTAATTTATTAAATAATTTACTGCATGTGGTACCTAATGTCTTGTGAGATAGTTGACTGCTCCAGCAATAAGTTTTATGACACTTTAACCTTGCTTACATTTTTTGAATTACAAAATTTATTTACTTTTTATATATTTTATCTTTCCTTTCAATAATAACTTTGTTCTTTAAAGTAATTGTTATAAATTATTTTATTTTGTGAAGTTAATGCATGGTAATTTTTATTTCTTAACTGGTGTTATTATCTCAAACGTAATATTACAGTCATTATGAATTAAATGTACATCTTATAAAAGCATTTTTTAGATTACTAAAGTAATGCATTAAAATACACAACATAAAAATTTTAAAACTTTGTGTCACGAGGGCAAGAAGAGTATCTTCCTAATGTTTTCAAATAAATAAGTTTGTATTTTATTTATATGATTTTTCATCTTTCTAATATACAACTAAAAGTACTTCAAAAATAATCCATGGAACATCATCAAAGCCTCGAATGCAGCAAGTTCCGCTTAAAATGCTAGCTCTTAAATGGCATGGTCGCTAAACACCCATAAAGGTGCCATAACAAATTTTGATCTCACTTCGAGATCCTAATTCAAATTTTAATGTAATTTTCATTTGAATAGTTGGAGAATTGGGAAGTGATGGCTATCATGAGTGAACAGATAAATATAGAAGAATTTTGTATACATCTTGTAAAATAATTGACAAAAAATTAAAATGTCAACAATGTAATAGGAGATAGTCGTTTGTGATTTGGTGAAAAAAAATACATTCTGAAATGTATAATCGGGGTTTAGTCGTTAATAATTTAGTGAAAGAAAATTGAAACAACCTATACTCTTTTTTCTTCTTTTCTTATCTTTATTGTAACTCCAAATTCTCAATTGGAATAAAAAGTTTTAGTATTGTATTATAATCAAGTCTCTCTTCATATTAAAATTATTTAATATTTGCTAGAAAATAAAATTCTCACCGTAAAGGCTTGTGGTTTGTGCAGGTAAGTCACTGATACTCGACACCTTTGGATAAATATTATAATAGTATAATACTAATATAATAAATTATGTAGAGTCAAAATAAAATAAGAAGTAATTGAAAAATGAATCGCTATTCAATACCAATATATGAAGCTACAATATAAATCTAATTTAGTATAAATCCGTGGAACTAAACTATAATCAAAATTTATGTGTTGTTGAATTTTATTATCATTTAAAATATTTTAGTAAAATGATATTCTTGTACTCCATATTAGACACACCCTTAAATTCTTTCAGACAAAAAAAAAAGGCAGAAAATAAAAAGTTATATATGAGGAAGAAAAGATAAAGGGGAAACAAAGTAGATAAAAATATTTCTTGAGCAAAAAAGAGGTGGCAATGATCGTTGTCGTTCTTATCGACTTATATTTTTATACCTTTGGATGGATAATTTTGTTGTATCACATTTCAAGCATTGAGAATATAAAGTTCAAAACTTTTAACTATTTCAAAAACTCTGAAACACCTAAAGAATCAACAAAAACTCAATTAGTTATTATCTCATCAAAAGAAAAATAAAAAACTCAATGTTCAAACTTCAGACTATTTCTATAAAGGAACAGTGAAAATAGGGTAACACATCTATGTAAAATAGAGACCTTAATCCGATGACGTGACATGCTTCATTGATTAGAAAAATTATTTATCCTTTTTTCTTTTTTTGCATTTTCTTCTCAGATTTTTGTGATTTTTAGGTGCTTCATGAAAAATCCAAAAGTCACTTTTATTAACCCCTTTTTGTTACACCCTTTCACATTCCCAAACTTTTGCACTTCTCTAATAATTATAATGGTCTTTTCTTTTCCTTAATTTTTTTAGTACACTGAGAGGTTGTTTCTCTTCTCTCTGGAAGTACATACATCTTCTGTTTTCAATGGGAGTTTTAAAATGATTTACCATCAATTTTATTCTCTTTTCATCTATTACATATGATCCATATTTAATGCTTTTACCTGACCAAAAAGAAACTTTCAACCGTGTAAGATAGTTTGTAATAAAAGTTGGAAGATTATTCATACCTTATAAGACTATCTTATTTTCAAGTTTTATGATGAATTGATGATAACTTGAGGATCTTAAAATTAATTTTAAAATTGAGAATGACTTGAAGATGGGAAAAGAGAAAATAGCTGCATAATATTGTCATCAACTTTGTGTCTTTACAAGAAGTTTTATAATAGGGTCCAAAAAACATAAACAGGTAGGAGGTTTGTGATTTTGTTATGAGCAATATTCACCTTTACTCAAGTTACATGTTTGTAATTATTTTTTAAATATTTTTCTTAAAAGCTGAAAAAGAAAATTACTACAACATTGTTTCACAACATATGTTGTAATTGATTTAAAGATTTTATTAATCACAATAAAATAATTACTCCATAAGAGAATGTATTTGATTTGACAGCATATTGACTATATAGTAAAACTATAGTTGTAACATATTGTCCATTTCATTTAAAAAATTAGATGTAGTAGTTGAATTATTATTGTCCTTTTATATCATAATAGGTTATTTTTTTGTTTTGTGATGCGTCCGTGATTGATGGACTATAATTTTATGGTTACTTATTTATTGGTCATATTATTCCTTATTTGAAGAAGCGTATGTGTTTTTACTAAAAAGTTTCTAAAGTTTTTTTTATTTATATTGTGGCACTTTGATTTTGATGGTTGTTTTGAATGTTTTATTAGGAACATGAAAGGACAAAAGGAGAGAGTTAGTCCCACAAAAATTAGTAAATTGTCATAAAATTTGAACAAGGTAATGACCTTTTTGTATCCACTTTTTAGCATAATGACAATATATATCACTCTCTTCTTTTGTTTTTTGTCTGTTATTCTTGTGATTTTCAGTTCTTGTAGATCACCAATAACTTTAACCATGGTCATTGATCTCATACATTACTTTTCCTATTTGTCTTTTTTAAAATATTTTTAGCATTTATATGTTTGAAAATATTTGATGTAGATACCAGATAGTAATATTTTATAACCAACTTAGGATTATCTACTCACTACCTTTCTTTTTTTTTTTAGGTAAAAAATTTAGGGGTCATGTGATATATATACTCATTAAATATGATATTCAAAGTGATAAATAAAATTTGAACTTCTACTAATAAAAGCAGAGGAAGGAGTACAAAAAAAGGAACAAGGATGACTCTTGTATAGGTGGTGTGGGTCTTTCAAGTGTCGTGGGTCTTTCAAATGCCATGTGTATTAAATTAGAAAATGATTAAAATATTTCTACTTATGTCATTTCTAAAATTAATTTTTAAAGAAAAAATAGTTTCTTTCTTCAACTTGGATAGACATAATTAAATCAAGAGTCATTTTTTAAGTCTAAATTGGAAAAACTGGGATACCAAAAAAGGCCATCATAACTTTTTATTTTCTGTTTTGTGCAAAAGTATTAAATATATGAGTTGTATCTTCTCTGTTTAACTTAATAATGTTAGGATAAATTATTTTACCTCAATCAATAAAGTCTCATTACAACAACTATAAACCCTTATCCTAAACAAAATTAAGATAGCTATATGAATCACCACTGTGTCCATTGCTTTTTATTTATGATTACAACCTATATAGCTTTGACCCTCTGTAAAATGTTGTTGCAACTGTGTTGAATTTCTTTAATTTTAAATATAGCTTTTGAAGGAGAATATTGTCAAGATAGGAGAATATTGTAGATTTGTTGGTTCAGTAATTGTATATTATAAACCTATACAAGTCCTGATAAAATATTTATCCAGTAGTTGAGTTCTTTTGGGTAAGAGTTAATAGTCGTCCGGCCAAACATGCTCTTTTTCTTTGTAATTAATAGAGAAGCAAATTTGTTATGACTTTATGTGCATACTTTTTTATTACGTCGTACAACAACTTTATTTTTTTGCCAACACAAAATTTAATAGTTAAGTATAGTATCTTCATTAATTGATTAGCCTGGAGTTATATCTATAATTTGTTATAGGTTATGAGAATTATCTAGCGTCCTAAGTGAATATCGAGCTGCTTCACATGACTACTTTACACTAAACAGATCTTTTTGTAGTATTAAACTTTCAACATATTTCATCCTTCGGCAATCAAGCTGATAGTAGTGTGAAGTTGAATTCTTTATCCTTCTGCAGTGTCGGTGGTCAAGTCTATCACGTGATCAATGATGCACTTTCAAAGTTTAGCTTTGAAAACAATAAATGTGATATCTATCTAACTAAGGTGTCTACTATATACTTTTATTGGTAACTTCACAAACTTATTTAATTGTATATGATGGTGTCATTTTCTATGCCTAAATGGGTAAAAGATACTTGCTGGAACATCTCACTCATCAAAATGGACCTAAGGATTCATACATAAGGTTATGCAATCCATTCAAATTATGAAATCTAATCATTCAGGGCTGCATATATCTGGGACGTGAAAATATAACATGTATTTTATTTTGTGATATGTAAAATATTTGTTTGTGTCATTTATTGGAGAAATTTTTTTTTCATGGTGCCATCTTTCATAGAAAATTCCTCTTTAGTTGAAGTGGCTAGAGAATTTGAAAGTTCTAGCAGCATTGTCATTTATATTTATTTTTTATGTGTTTGTTGGTTTAGTTGGATTTCTCTTATCGATAATATATATTAATATTTTTCAAATTTGATACATAATGGCAGTGCAAAGACAATGCAGGTATCAAAAGAAATTATAAATATTAAGAAAAAGGTTGCTATTTATATACCGTAGATACTTTTCACCCTAACGAGAAGAAAAACGGTTATATTATGTTTATGGAGTTACCATTAAGGGTTGTGGTATCTTTTTATTTATTAAGATTATTTTAAAAATAATTTTGAGGAGGGAGCAATGATGGAAAAAGTGTTCATTTTATATTGATTTACTATAATTTTAGAAACTCTTTTATTGCGGTTATATTACTTTATAATACATTCAAGCTTTACTTAAAAAAAGATTTGATTAGTTTAGACTTTAGACATGTTTTTTATAGGTGAAAATTAGTTAAAGTATTTTTCATGTTTCTTCTATTTCTGTGGACTAATTTATATTATATGATCAACTAAGCAAACTGACTTCTACTTTAAAATGACCGCGCGAAGCGCAGGCAAATTGACTAGTCTATATATATATAAGGAGGTTAGATGAATGTTGATGTGGTATGCTTCTAAGGCTTCCATTCCTATTTTTCTTTTTTCTGTTTTTTTAAACTATTTTTTCTTTTTAAAATTATTTTATTAACTCATTTATTTAATTATTGTTGTCATTTAATGTTATCTAATTAAATGATTTAATCTGATAAGAATTCAACAAAATAGTTTTAAAAAAAAAATTAAAGCATCACAAAGACGATTAGATAAACAGTGAAAGAGGCCTAATAACTCTCCGCATTATTAGATGATCGGTTAATATTCATATAACTTACCTTCATTATGCCTCCACTAGTAACTGTTCATTTCCTCAATAACACACCCCTCCCTTCCGCTGTCATCATATATTTAGTTCTATCACTACAGTGCTTTGTGGCAAATTCATATACCTAAATCCTTCCCTCTAGTGGAAATGATGCACCACATTGAGAAGAGTGGTATCCAAAGCATCGGAGCATATGATTGATTTGTGTTTCTCGGGGATCTTAAGACGACAAGTATAACAATGATACCTTGAGAGGGGGCTGAATTCAGACCAGATGGTCCAAAGCTATGGCAAATAGTTCTGATCTCTGCAATTCTTGGCGATGATGATGATTGATTTTACACGAGGGATCGAAGGGAGTGTTGTCTTGCATAGCCTGTCCTTCTCAAACCTTGATGCCCTGGTGTAGAATATAGAAAGTAGAAATATTCATTCACATCCATGAAAGATACCTAATTACATTCTTGCTTTGCTCTAACAGCACAATGCAAAAACCCTACTTCTTGAGTCTTGATCCATGGCCAAACATCTCGTGTGACATTATAATTCTCTATCTCAAGCTCTTTGAAATGGGAGTTTCATTGGGATCTATATTCATATGCTTGTAAATCTATATTTATTTTCTTTGAAATAATTAAATTTGCAGCAGAGCATTAATTTATGGCACTAAGTTCAATATTACATCCAAATTGATAAATTATCTTTAGATAAACTTATTTTTTTTTAGAAAAAATATTTAATGAATGTATTATGTGATCATTTATTACTTTCTTTTCTAAATATTTAAGATTCTACCATCATGTTTGTTTGTAAATTTCTCTTTGGAATACTTTGACCTCTTATTGATTTTCTTTTGGGAGGGAGAACAATAATATCGGGATGTGAAACGAAAGAGTGAATTAATCAATATCTTTAATTTTATGTGAATTTCAAATGAGATTATGATTATTCTTCATTTGTCAAAATGTTATTTCATGAGTTCTCTTCTAAAGTATGGCTAACTAATCTGAAAACATGACCAAGGGTCTCTTGCATACAAGATATTGATTATTTTCTAATAATGTCAACTTTTCATACATATTTGTGTTCCTTGAGAGCCTTTTATCATTTGAATTACTTCTACATGCCATCTGCTATGAACTTGTGGCCTTCTAAAATTGTGTTCATACTTTTCACTTTGGCTCAAAAGCAAATATTCTAGATATTTCTAGACTTTTCATGTCTTTTTTTAATCATTTATGTTACAATGACTATCGCTACAAGTGCACTTGTGTCAACAAACTATATGAATCATATGATGCTAAGCAAATTATTATAGAGTCAGCTCTTTCTTTTTCTTTTTATTAATCAAATTTGAGCTCAAGGCACTTTTATTATAAGCAAAACAAAACTACAGAGAATCAAAAACTCAAAAAATGAAAGCTAATAAAATTTTAAAAAAGGACAGCCAAATAACATAGGCCTGTCTTCTCCCCTGATCCGACCCATAAGACCCTAACACTATATCCGGTCACTTTCACCCTAAAACATAGGGTTCCCTAAATTGCTCAATGTAGCTCCCTTTCCGATGGCTCCTTCCTTCAACTTCCAGACGGTTCGATTCTTGCTATGGGTGATTAATATCATTCCTCCACTCGTCGATTCTTCAACCTCATAGCTCACGGAGGTAAGCTCCATTCTCTTGTTAATGCTGGAATCTTCAAACTGTTGACCCAACATTTTTTAGGCGGAATCGGTGAATTCCAGAGGTGCCTGATAGGTCTTGCATTCCATTCACAACAGAGTGAAAATGGAGAAGATTAGTGCTCCAAAGTTTCGCTAGTGACTCATCTGTTATCCGACTAGTAGTGCCTTTTTTTGTGTTTTTGCTCTGTTCTAGTGGTAGACTAGACAGTATCTTAGTTATGAAACTAATAGTGGTATCTCTTTTGTAAATATCCATAACTTAAGACATGTATGTTTTGCTCACCCATGATGTCTATCTATGTATATAATATTCCTTGTTCTGATTCTGAGATTAGGAATATGGGATTTATCTATGTTTAGAATTATTCTCTAGTAGCTGGTAATTCTTGGAAAGTGTTGTAGGTACATACACCTTCTTTGTCAAAAGTACTATTTTCAATGCTATCTGCCAAGTGATATGCTTCTCTGGATATATGTTGTACTTCTATTTGTAGTCTCTTTGTCATATCCTTTGCCTCCTCCAACAATGTCACAATTTCCCATAGGGAATTCCAAACTCCTGTTAGAATCCTTTGTAGGCTTAATGAATTTGTTTCTAAAATGATATTGGATCTGTGGGTTCTGATGCAATACCTAAGTGCACTCCATATTGCCATGGTTTTTTCCTTCATATTGGTAGTAATTCCTATTTCATGTGCTTCGGCATAGATTAGATAGGCACTTTCTCCTGGGTTTTCCCTTGAAGCTCCATCAATGTTGCACTTAATCCAATTGTCCTGTGGGAAACCCCATTTAATGGCCTTGTACTACAGTCTAGGACTATACATGGCCAAAAAGTTCACCATCTACCCCCACTTATCTGGGATCTTCATCCACGGGTAAGTAGTCTTGAGGTAATATTGGACTTTCTGCTGAATGAGCTCCCTTAGTATGAATAGATTCACCTCCTTTCCATGCCTCCTGACATTTCTCCTCGTCCATAGCCCCCACATGATCATGGCCAGAATGACTTTCAGGGAAGTCTGTACCCTAGTGGGAGATTCATGAGTCCACCATCTGATAATCATTTGGTGCAAATTAAAGTTCTCCATTTGAATACTATTCGCCCAAGTGTACGCGGTCATACAAGTAATACAGTGACCCTTTTTAAGAGCCGGATGTCGAACCCACAGGGACTGGACTAATTCAGCGAATATTCAAGTTCAAGTATTAATTTAATCTTCACAAGTGTTGATAGAAGATTTTTCGAGAAATTCTAATTAAGTCTAGGGGTGATCACAAAATACTCGAGAAACGATACAAGAAGCAACTTGAGTTAAGGCCTAATAATCATGCAATGCTACAATTCACAATGATTCGAGTATGAAAACTTCAGTTGTTGTCTCACATAATTAAAATGCAATGTTCACGGTCTTTCGAGCCTCTAAACATAACAAAATAGTCTCACACCTACATCATTGAGCGGGGATGTGACGTCCTAATTCGTGAGCAACTACGTGGATGTGGTTTACGGAGTTCGTGCCCTTGATTATGGAATTTCGTACCTCTAATCATTTAACCTGACTTAGCTTCACAACTACTAATGAGTGGTGATATGACAATTTTAAGTCGGTGTATAGCTCATCCTGTTCTAGTAACCAAGCAAGTCAAATTAGGTATAATTTCTATCCTAATCGCGAATTCTATCGTAAAGATAAGAACTAGCTTCCTACATTCTTATGTTCTAACCTAGGGTTACTTTTTCGAGCTTTTAGCTAAGCTTAACGAGTCGTTTTCATGGTGATCAAGCACAAAAACAATAATAATAAAGAATGTATGACAAAACAACAACTAAAACTCAAACCAACGAAGAATTCATGTATTTATAATCATATCATGTAGCATCAACCCTAGAGGAAGGGTTTTAGCCACTCATGTTCATAAAAATACTTAAAAACATGATTCAAGTAGAGTACTTACAAGAATAGATAAAAGAGAATGAAAATTAGTGAACCCCAGGTAAAGTTCTTCCTTTCTCCCTTCGCTCCTTTCTGTCTCTCCAAAAATATTTCGTGATAAATGAATTTAGGAGCTAAGTATACTATTTATATCAAATGGAAAAATTACAATTTTGGACGGCCATGGACTGCTTTCGTTCCACGCTGTCCATCGCGAAGCAGCAACTCCGTGGCACGGGGCTGTCGCGCATGTCCACTGGAATTGTCCCTCGGCATTTTTGTAACGAAGTGCCTGTGCGTCGCCCGACGTGGCACGACCCAACTCGTGCGCGACGCCTAGTGTGACATGATCTGTAACGCGCAACAGTTCTTGGCGTGGAACGGCGCCTAGCGCACAGGTCTACCGGCGTGGCACGCTGGCAGTGTGACATTGATATTTTCGTGCACATTTCATGAAATCTTCCTCCCACTCATTCCAACGCTTCATCTTGTTTGTGCATCATCAATTTTAAGCCCCTCCTCACATTTTTCACCTATAAAACAAAGAGCTAATCACATTGGTTAGTTTATGCATGAAATTATACAAAATCACATGAGAACATACTCACTTAATTTGACAAACACGACTAAACTAAGTTATAAAATGGCACTTGGGCACGTAATTATGCCCAAGATCAAATACCTGCATCAATAGAAAACTGCTTTAATAGCTTTTGGGCTATATTGGTTGTTAGAAATAAATGGGCATTATTTCCTGTCTTGGAGAATCACAACAATAGCACCTGACACGACTTGAATATGCAACTTTCTCAAGTTATCATCTATAGGTATCCTCCTCTTCCAAACTCTCCCTAGGAAAAATCCAATTTTGAATGGTAGCCTTTTCAGCCATATATTGTACTCCAGTCCACCTTTTCCCTTCTCTTTCTTAGTAAATTGTAGGTTGACTCTACTGTGGATACCCCTCTTGAATTGCCCGTCCACCATGCCTTATCATTCTCACATTGTTCCCTTGGTAGGATGTTCTCCAAGATATGTGTTGCCATTTCCTGTGAAATAGTATTTCTCAGTTTCTGATCATCCCGTTATAGCCATTGTGAAGTCTCTGACCTCAATTTCATCCTCTTCTGCCCTGTTTTCCTCTGTGAAATACAATGCCCCTTGTTGTGTCCAATTATCAAACCAAAAACTTGAACTTCCACTTTTAATTTTCCACCAAATCTCCTATTCCACCTCCTCTCTTATGTTGATCACTCTCCTCCAAGTATTAGAAGCTCCCATACCTCTAGCAATGATAGGATGTAGCTTCTTACAATACTTATTCCATATATAGGTACCCCATAGAGAACCAGTAGAAAGTTCTAAAGTTCCACCAGAGTTTGGCACTTAAAGCCCTTGATATATCATGTGAAGCCTATCCCTCCTTCCTCCTTTGGATAAGCCATGTCCTCCCAAGAAAACCCAATGCTTCCCTTTTATTCCTTCGTGATCTACTCCAAAAAAATTTAGTGAAGATCTTATGTCGTTGATTCAAAACCCCTTTTAGTGGATTTATGCTGACAGAAGATAAATAGGCATGGATAGCAACACATGTGAGATTAGTACATATCTGCCCCTAAATGATAAAAACTTATTCAGCCATCCCAAAATCCTTTTAGAGATCTTCCTAGTGAACTCCTCATAGTACACATTCTTCTGTCTTCCATAAAAAATGGGGCAGCCTAGGTAAATGAATGGGAAAGAACCCTGATTTATCCAGTCCATCTTTTCAGTTTAATCCCTATAGCCACAGGTGTTTTTCATGAATATAGAAGAAACACTTATTTCTATTGATCAACTGTCCAGAAACTTTCTCATATCTACTCAATATGTCCATCATTTTCCTAACAGATTTCTTCTCCCCTGAGCAAAATAGTATGTATCATCTGCATAGGATAAATGATTAATGTGGAAACTCCACTTTGATAATCCATAGCCTTTGAATTCTATATTTCCTGCAATTTATTTAGATCCCTCGCTAACACTTCTGCTGCAATGATGAATAAAGTAGGAGATAAAGGATCTCCTTGCTTTAATACTCTAGAAGACTTGAAAAAATCATGAGATCGCCCATTTATAAGGACAGAGTACCAATTATTGGAAATTAGCCTCCAGACCATATCTATGATGACCTCTGAAAAACCAAATTTCCTCAACACTTTGAGTAGATAAATCCATGATACTGTAATACTCTGGAAGTACCTAAGAGTAGACTCGAGGGTTGAGAAATTAAATCTACAGAAAATAGGGAAAACATTCCAGGACGGGAGATTGTAACGACCCGTGGTTGGAAACCACGAGCCGTCATAGGTGGTCGTGGGTTGGGATCTCAGGTTTCTCTGGTGGTAACAACGGATGGAAACAACGGACCATGAAGCTTGTAACAGTCCGCTGTATTGGTCGTTGGTAGGAAGGGAAGGAAGGACCAGTGGTGACAACGAGAGGTTACAACGAGACATTGTAGGTGACAACGACCAGTCCTGTCAGTCGTGGTTAGGTCATCAGTCAAAGGAGCAGTGCAACCAACGGGTGGTTATAACGGGTCGTTGTAGGTAACAACGACCCGTCCCGTCAGTCCTTGTTTGAGAAGCTGAAATTTTGAGGAGGTCCAAGGCATTCAACGGGTGGTGACGACGGGCCATTGTGTGAGACAACAACCCGTTCTGAGGGTCGTGGGTTCCAGTTCGGCCAGATTTTAAGTTTTCTTCAGGGGCATTTTTGTAAACTCCTATGCTTTTAACTCCTAAACTACGTCATTTCGGGTTTTACCTTGCATGATTTTAAGGGCTTTTCATGCCTAAACCCTCACTCTCTCAACTCTCCTTCTTCCTCCTCTCTTCTCAAAAATTCTAGGGTTTCATTAAGGTGTTCTTCAAGCTTTAAGGAAGATTTTCGAGTGGGATTTTCGTCCACCAGGTATTTGGGTCTTTCAACAAGGATATTCTTTCATCCTTGTGTCCCAAAAATATTTTTATTAAATACCTGTTTTCGATAAATCTAGAAAGCATGATATAGGGTTTGTAAGAAAAGGGTAAATTCTTCTTTATTTTCCTTAAATGCTAAAATCTACTGCAATTATAAATTTAATTTGATTATTAATTGATGGTTTATCTTGAATTATGAAATATAGTTTGAGAATGTATGAGTATATTATGTTCTTCATAAATCGATTTGAGTATTGGATGGGATTTGTTCATTTGTCCCTTGATTGTCGTAGAAATTCATGAACATGATAGAATCGTGAAAATATTGTATAATTATCCCTAATGACTTGATTATTATATTGATGACCATGTTGGATTGAATAGGATTTGTGGGCTTGAGTAATTTAAGTAAATTATGTGTCATCAAAATGTTTTAAATTTAATTGATTGGGCATGACAAGGTTGCATCTCCATTGTTGAACTATAAAGCTTGGGAGGATTCTATATTGTTTTCTTTATTAAAAATAATTTTTGTAAAATCTTAGAATCTAAAACGTCTGTGGCTAAAGAGTTCATAAAAGGAGTGATCGTGACAAGTGTGTGAAATGGTTGTGATGTTACACCCTGGAATTTCTTTTTTTGATAATTATTTGATGTTTATATGTCATATTAAGGTAATTATGGGTCGTATGTTGTCCGTAGGTGAGGAGGGAAACATGTTCAAAGGGGTGAAGTTTGTAAATAAGGGTCAACTTTAAATAGACATATCTCCAAATATATAATGATTCAGAGGTCCTATAGCCTATCAAATTAAAGATATTTGAGTCTAGTTTACAGTGAAAAAAACCTTTCGTTAATTGGAGTTTGGAGTAATAAGTTATGCTTGTTTGAAGACAGCACTGTCGGCTGGAAAAGCGCCCATACGTGCGGGTGCCGAGACAGGCAGGCAGCAAGCGCGCGCGCGAGGGCATGTCGCACGGGCGCCGCACGCGGGCACCCCCCAGTCTGCCTATATGAAATAATTTTGAGCTAAAAAGCTCATTTCTACTCCGTTTCACCTCATTTTTTTTTAAAATTCGCAGAATTAAGAGCTCTATCCAATGGTGAAAACAAATTCCAGGTAATAAATTGTATGGATAGGTCAAATTTCCTTATAGTCCAAGCTTGGAAAGGGTTTCTTATGTCGTGAGCTTCTAATTGTCGAGTTGTTGCATTTTTGGCTGCCAAGATGCTGCATTTTTGGGAAGTAGGTAGGTGAAGTTCTACCTCCATATTGATGAGAGTTGAGTACAAAAGGAGGTGGTGTTTTTACTCTTTAAATTATCATGAATTAACAAGTTATGTTGGAAGTGAAGTTGGAACTTATGTGTTGCTTGGATGTGTGTTGTTGCTGCGGTTTTTCGCAGCATGGTTGCTACATTTTTGGAACGGAATTTAGCTGAAGAGGAACCCCATATGGGCAGGGGTTATACACAAGTGAAAGGTAAGTGTTCCTACTTGGTTTATCCGCTCAAATTCGCAAGCTAAAGTAGGAAATGACATAAAGTCAATATGTGTTTTATGTGATATTTGACTGAGGTTTCTGCCCATTTTTGGGAGGTTGTTACAGCTGTATAGATGCTGGAATTTGTCCAAAAGATGGAGGAATACAACACCTTTTGGGAGGTTAAACACCAAAAGCACGTAAGCGAAATTCTTTTGAATTGCCTCAAGTTTAAGACGCCTAAGGTATGTAGGATTTATGAAACTTATATTATGATGTGGTTGTTTGGTTGTACATTTTGGGACATAAATTGTGACTGGGAAATTGGCATAAACAGTACTCATTCCATGTAGTGTAATTAAGGAAGTTAAAGGTGTCGGAGTTTCTAGCAAGCGGAAGAAATTGGCTAAAAAGATGCGACGAAGTGAGGTATGTAAAGGCGTCCCTTTCCTTGTTTTTCAAGCATGAAACTAAGTTATTGAAAGGATCAGTATTCCTATGTTTTTGAAATCATATTGAGGCATGTATGATCCTTTACAAAGGGTTGGAACTACCTGGCATAAATCTTGAATCGTTAAAAATGGTTGAAGCGAACAAACGTGAAGCGAAAGGCGTAATTTTTATACGATTGTTGTTGTAGTACTAAATCGAGTCTGAAGTCCCCTTAATGTGGGCAACGTGAGATGGTCCTTTTCAGTATACTGTATATGTGGTGTTTAATATATGTTAAGATCTTGTCACTTAGTGAAATTGGTAGGAAATGCTAAGATGGCGACATGTAATTGAACTTAAGCTAAGAAGATGACGCTAAGATGATTGAGGGTAAACGAGATTATTGAAATGACGTTTCAATAATATTGTTAATTCCTCCTATATGTTTATGTTTTAAAGTGCTTAAGGTAAAAAGTAGATTTTATATTTTTCCTCTTTAAAGCTAAGCAAGCGGCACGTAACGAATAAGCTAAATCGATACATGTTAACAGGGAAAGCGTGGCTAAGTTATCAATTAGGCAAAGAGGTAAGTGCATATAAGAATTGATGGAATAGTGAACACGAGGGTAAAAACTTGAGTGTAGAGTGAGTAATTTTTGGCAAAGAAGTTAAGATGAATAAGGAAAGTAGAGCTAAATATTGTTAAATTAGACGATACGAGTTATGATAGTGAACGAGGTAGGCAACAGCTAGGAAGATTAACCCTGTTCTAAAGACGTTTAGCAAAAGAGTCATAAATTAAGTTTTTTATGTTCAATATGTATTATGTTGATGAATAGCCACTAAAGTGTTAACCTTCTACGAAATATGAACGTCTACAAAATAGTAACTTAAGTTGAGAAGCTCTCTGCTATACCCCTAAACGATTATGTTAAGTTATCTATTCTAAGTGTTGAAATTTTCTACCATGTCTGAAAAGGGTAATCCTAGGATCTTCTAAGTCACTTATGATTATGTAAGCATTCTTAAGCTCCGCAGATAATTGCAAAGTTATGTAAGTCAATCCAGCATCACTCGAATTACGGCTAGATATCTTTATTTACCTATAAGGCATCATTTAGAGAGTTACTCACGAGTTCCCAAGTTATAGAGCTCCAAGTCTCAGATCCTTAAGTTATGTATTTACGTCCCTAATTTATGTTGAAATATGCTAGCTGATCTAAGAAGTTTTTGAGAGATCATATTTCGAGAATTATGTTAATGTCTCGGTCAAGTATCTAATGTTGTATACAAGTGTCTAAGAACTAAAGTCTTTATGTGTCTTCCCAGTAAGAAGTCTTAATGTGTACAATTTTCATGTTATAAGATACAGTTGAATTCTTTCAATTATATTCAAGTCATACATCTCTATGTTTAGCTCTTGTTGAGTTATCAGTTGAATTTCCTAAATTCAAAGGAGAGATTCTCCCACGTACCAATGTTCCTAATGTCTAAGTAAGTATAAGTGCAGGCTATGATAATGATCAGTTAAGCTCAGAACTTTGAATATCAGGAAGTCTCCTGGAGGTCGCCCAGTTAACTAAATACGAGTTATACACTATATAGAAGTCTCATACGTTGTATATCTGTAGTTCAGTTCTCAGCTCTATGTATATGACAAATAACTCCAAGTTCCTAGTTATAATTTCCATATTTTCCTTCAAATAAGTCAAATGAATTAAGAACTATATGTGCTTATCTACATGATAAATTTGGCAATGAAATTCCAATGTATAGTTGTCGATACAGGTAAAGGAACCACCTGGTAGGCGGTATATATTTGCAGTTCCCAAATGTTAAAGAATTGTATAGAAATGAGCTCTATGTGTTTCTATCCAAGTAATATATTCAACTGGTAGGATTATTTGTCGGACATTGTTCGTAAGCCTACAAAAGTTCTTATGTTGTCTAAACCTCTTGAAGGTCCTTCAAGTAATTGAGTCGACATGTTCATGTATAATTTGACAACGTTACGTGATATATATACATATTTTCTAGCTTTACATGATATGGCTGCTCACTTGCATTTATGGGTTACGAAAGAGGCCTATTCCGACCACAGATTTAACATTTGTCATTTATATGCCATATGTGTTAAATTGACTCAATATAAGCCATATTGACCCTATTTATGATTATTATTGAGAATTATTTTTATTTTACCCTGGTGTGGTACATCGGCTGGAGATATTTATATTTTACCTCGGTGTGGTACATCGGGTGGAGATATTTTTTATTTTACCCCGATGTGGTACATCGGCTGGAGATATTTTTATGTTACCCCGGTGTGGTACATCAACTGGAGATATTTTTGTTTTGCCCCGGTGTGGTACATCGGCTGGAGATATTTTTATTTTACCCCGGTGTGGTACATCGGCTGAAGATATTTTTGTTTTACCCCGGTATGTCGGCTGGAGATATTTTTATTTTACCCCGGTGTGATACATCAGCTGAAGATACTTTTATTTTTCCTTGGTATGGTACACCGGCTGGACGAATTTTATATATGGATTTATGGTTGGTTGGTCGTTGGCATTATAGTTATAGTTTTTCTTGTGCATTACTTGGTTGCATTTGCACTTCAGTATTGACTTATTGCCAGGTTTTAGTTTCCAGGATTCCAAGTTGTTGTTATTCCTTATTTTTGGCTTAACTATCATTGCTATCTTATATATTTACAGTTTTCTGCCCTACATACCAGTACATTTTATTCGTACTGACGTCCCTTCGCCTGGGGACCTGCGTTCGTGCCGCAGGTGCAAGTAGAGTTCGGGATTGCCAGTTACAGTAGCAGTTCATGAGATTAGCGGATGTGTTGGTATGCTCCTTTCTTTCTGGAGCTAAGAATGGTTTTGAGATGTAGTTATGGGTAGGTCGGAGCCCTGTCCTGACCATCAGTCAGTTTACTCTCTAGAGGCTTTGTGGACTTAGTGTGTACAATGGCATTCAGTTTGTGGCCTTGTCGGCTTTTTGTTGTTTAGTTTGGCATACTCATAGTCTTGTTTTCATTTCAATTGTTTACCCTGTATTGTTGAGACATTATGGATCCAGTTTGTGCTCCAGTTAATTGTGACAGGTGGCTTGGACAGCCTAAGTATTACAGTTACAGATGTCATATAGCCGGCTTCCCAGTTAGTCTGGTATGGGGAGCCAGTCGCGCCCTCCCCCCAGTTATGGGGCGTGACAAACTTGGTATCAGAGCAAAGTCGTATCCTAGGGAGTCCACAAGTCGTGTCTAGTAGAGTCTTACTTATGGGTATGTTGTGCACCATACTTATAATCAAGAAGCTACAGGGCATTTAGGAGTTGTTTCACTTTGTTCATTAATAGATCGTGCTATATCAAAAGGTGTGTTAAATCTATATCGTGCTTATGTTTCAAAATTCGCCTGGAGTAAGGCAAATTTCTATGAGATTTATTGGCACTGATATTTGAAAGGGTCCTAATCGCCCTCCTGCCGATTTGAGAAATAGGTTAGAGGCTCGAAGCGAGTTTCCCATTCTTTGTACTATAGTTCCTTCAAGTTCCAGTCGGAATTACTGTGGGAAGAGATTCAGCCCCTCCTATTGTTTCAGATTCGATAGAGCTAAGAGAATGTAGAGATATTGATCCTTCAGCACTTGTTGTACCTTCAGGTATATCAAAGGGATGATATTTTGAGAAAGCATTAAATGTTAGCCCGAGCAGTGACGTTTCAAAATAAATAGTTAAAATTAATGGTATGGTCCAAGGGAACTCTTGAGAGCTCTAGTGCCCATAGGTTTTGAGCCTAAATCCCCTAGCCTTCACGAATCAGTACTTACCACGGGAACTTCGACGGGTTCGAGCTAATAAGGTTTTGTACCGAGAGTAGGGCAGCATGAGTATTCGCGAATATAGTCTCGAGTTTAATCCTTTGGCCCAATATGTTTCAGATAGGGTGCAGAATATGAGGGATAGAGTATATCGACTGTATTAGATTTGGGACCCCATTTGGTCCGAAAGTGTTTGGGAATGTCTACCCTGACAAAATTATCTACTGCTTGGATGCTAGTATTTGCTCAAAAGATGAATGATTTTATTCACCGTCTCCCAAGTAATGACAAGGTAGTGGAACAGAGTAAGGAAACCAGATCGATAAGACTATTTAAGGACCCTCGTAGTGCTTGGAGACCCTGGCCAGCCAGACATTCAGTTTCTCCTTAAGATTCAGTCTCTACTTTATCCCTAGATTAGACTACAATTTCTTTTAGCCCCCATTTCCAAGATAGGCAGTGACAGGTTGTGGTAAAAGCAAAGGTAAAAGAGCAACTTCAGGTTTGACGCTGATTCTATATGTTAAGTGGTTAAGTTGTGATTTTCACTTTTTTTTCTGTGATATTTCCTAATGGTATGAATGGAAAGGCGGTATTGGAGTAAATCATAACTCCCATGATAGTTTATTAATTTGCTTAGGGTTAGAAAAATTACCGATTTTATGATACTAAAGCATGTCTATCATACGTCAGACAAATAGATGGAGTTGAGTAAGTACAGTTTGATAAGAAGAGAAATATAAAGAGGATGTGCTTACAAAAAATAGAATGTATGTTTATGACACAGGGAAAGAAAAAGTTAAAGATGTTATGGATAAAGTTACGGCTACCGAGGTATAACCCTCATTCGAGGATAAATGATTTTAAGGGGGGGAGGATGTTACACCCCAGAATTTTTTTTTTTGATGACTATTTGATAGTTATATGTCATATAAGGGAATTATGGGTCGTATGTTGTCAGTAGGTGAGGAGGGAAACATGTGCAAAGGGAAAAGCGAAGAGTATGTGAAGTTTGTAAATAAGGGTCAATTTTAAATGGAAATATCTCTAAATATATAATGATTCAGAGGTCCTATAGCCTATCAAATTAAAGATATTTGAGTCTAGTTTACAGTGAAAAAAACCGCTCGTTAGTCAAAGTTTGGAGTAAAAAGTTATGCTCGTTTAGACAGCACTGTTGGCTGAAAAAGCGCCCATGCGCGCGGGCGCCGAGACAGGCAGGCAGCAGGCACGCGCGCGCAAGGGCACGTCGCACAGGCGCCGCACGCGGGCACTGCCCAGCCTGCCTATATGAAGTAATTTTGAGCTAAAAAGCTCATTTCTACTCCGTTTCACCTCATTTTTTTTTAAAATTCGCAGAATTAAGAGCTCTATCCAATGGTGAAAATAAATTCCAGGTAATAAATTGTATGGATAGGTCAAATTTCCTTATAGTCCAAGCTTGGAAAGGGTTTCTTATGTCGTAAGCTTCTAATCGTCGAGTTGTTGCATTTTTGGCTGCCAAAATGCTGCATTTTTGGGAAGTAGGTAGGTGAAGTTCTACCTCCGTATTGGTGAGAGTTGAGTACAAAAGGAGGTGGTGTTTTTACTCTTTAAATTATCATGAATTAACAAGTTATGTTGGAAGTGAAGTTGGAATTTATGTGTTGCTTGGGTGTGTGTTGTTGCTGCAGTTTCACAGCATGGTTGCTACATTTTTGGAATGAAATTTAGCTGAAGAGGAACCCCGTATGGGCAGGGGTTATACACAAGTGAAAGGTAAGTGTTCCTACTTGGTTTATCCGCTCAAATTCGCAAGCTAAAATAAGGAAATGACATAAAGTCAATATGTGTTTTATGTGATATTTGACTGAGGTTTCTGCCCGTTTTTGGGAGGTTGTTACAGCTGTATAGATGCTGGAATTTATCCAAAAGATGGAAGGAATACACCACACCTTTTGGGAGGTTAAACACCAAAAGCACGTAAGCAAAACTCTCTTGAATTACCTCAAATTTAAGTCGCCTAAGGTATGTAGGATTGATAAAAATTATATTATGATGTGGTTGTTTGGTTGTACGTTTTGGGACATGAATTGTGACTGGGAACTTGGCATAAACAGTACTCATTTCATGTAGTGTAATTAAGGAAGTTGAAGGTGTCGGAGTTTCTAGCAAGCGGAAAGAAATGGCTAAAAAGACGCGATGAAGTGAGGTATGTAAAGGCGTCCCTTTCCTTGTTTTTCAAGCATGAACTAAGTTATTGAAAGGATCAATATTCCTATGTATTTAAAATCATATTGAGGCATGTATGATCCTTTCCAAAGGGTTAGAACTACTTGGCATAAAGCTTGAATCAATTAATTTTAAAGTTCTAAATATTAAGATAATAATTAAATAATAATCATATTATTATAAAAGTGAAAAAATCTTAAATGAAAAATTATATTATAAAAATGCTCATAATTAATGAAATGACATTTTTATCCTTCAATCAAAAACGACTCTAATATTTTGTACAGAAATATAAAAACACCTTTAAATAAATGTTAAGTATTACCTTGAATACCATATAATGAATCACCCACAATTAAGTCTCCCACACATATTAATTTTTAATTTAAGGATTTATTACAAGTCATTTATGTAATGTCTTACATTTTTAGAATTGATTCTTCATATTCCCATAGATGTACTAGAATAATATGTTATTTTTATAATTCAGTTGGTATATAATAACATGATGCAACTTTAAATACTAACTGCAAATTTGAATTTAATAATTTTTAAAAATTAACCTTTTTTAAAGTATAAAATGCATGTATCCTTTCACTTCTCTGTAACAGTTATGAAGAAATATAATAGACATTGTAATGATCTTTCTTTAACATGAATTTTGAGTTTTTGTTGAATCTTTAGACATATGTTTTTAGCTTATAAATATCATTGTGTTTCAGTGGATTTTTCTCTGTTGACTGTGCTATAATATAGTCTTAGTTCTGATAGTTACTTCTCCTCAGTCCTTGTGTATTATCTTACAGCTTCCTTGCATACTAACTAAAATTTGCTTAAATTTCTTTTATATGTGTTTAAGTGGGAATATATTTTATAAATATTCATATAAATATTTATATTAATGTGGATATCTACCGCATAAATGTTGATGTTCATTATGTTTGTTACTTTCCCTTTTATCTATGATCTCAAATGAGATAATATCACATTCATGACAACTCTTTGTGTCCCTCAATTGTATCCTATAAATGGTGGCATTGAACACAATATTATTACTTTTAGTTTTATTTTATAACTATTGATTCTTTTTAGAGGTACTAGTTTTCGAAAAATAGTAAAAAAATATTAGAGATTTTTTTGATGTATTAAATATTCAGCTTATCTAATATTTTAACGACAAATAATTTAAATGTAAATATTAGCAATATCGCATATGATTATAAATACTTTAAGTCATAAAATTTGTACCCTATCTTTAAGAAATTATAACCTCCGTATTTTTATTATAGCCTCATACATATCAAGATATTATTGTTGTATGAAATTAGTAAGTAGTAAAAATTGTAAGGAAATTCTATTAACATATGTTTTTATTAGGATGGGTAGTAGATCATTGTCAAACCCATGAATCTTTTCATCTGTGAATTTGACAGAAAATATTAGTTGAATTGTATGTTATATATATAATCGTATTATAAAATATAACAGGATAATAAGTTAACATCGATGCATTTTGTGCGAGCACACAACACCAAATTAGATAATAAACTAAATTTTGAATCACACCTTATAAAATAAAATATATTCTTTTTCTCCCTGCAATCCATCTACTATTTTTGGTTCCATTTTTTTTTTTATCAGTCACTCTAAAATGAACACCATCATCAATTTTGATAAGAGAATTGAAAATACTTCTACCTTGAATATGAGGATAGACATAAATTACGTGGGACAAAAGACTAAAATCAATTCAAGAAAAACAAAATGAGTAGTTGCCTAACAATTTCCCCTTCTCTTTTAGCATCAGTTGAAAAGAAATTTTAGAACAATACTTGAACCTATTCTAATTATATCTCATGTTGCATATGTGGAGGTTTGTCAAATATTGAATAAAGATAAATGAAATAGAAAAAAATAAAACGAACGAACAAAAAAAAAATTGTTGTCCAAAAGAGTTTTTGGAGGAAATGAATTAGAATGCTGTCTTTATATAGTTCTTAATCTCTTGACTAGTGTTGTTTGGACTTTCCGACCACATTGGATTATTAATTAATTGAATTAACTTTATATGTTAATTAATTTAATCTGCCTACATTTAATAACATATTTCAACTATTTAAATTTTATTGTGATACTAACGAAAAGATAAATGTATTTAATGAGGAAATAAATTACATAGTTATATTGAAGATGAAATGTAAAAAACTTGATATATATTATATTAAATGCAGCTCAATTATTTATATGTATTTGATTGT
Source organism: Datura wrightii (assembly GCA_035772735.1). Taxonomy (NCBI): domain Eukaryota; kingdom Viridiplantae; phylum Streptophyta; class Magnoliopsida; order Solanales; family Solanaceae; genus Datura; species Datura wrightii. Next base: position 101,417,159 of record JASDFA010000019.1, on the reverse strand, counting down.
TTAATATATTTATTTTAAGAAGGATTCAATAATAACATGTAATTGACGAAAGATACCCAATTATAGTAGTTCTAGAGAATTTATCCACGCCTCGCATGATTTTGAAAAATGATATTATATATATGAAATAATCCTCTTTTGAATAACTAAATATTGGGAAAATGTTAAACACTCTTTCTGGTCGCCAAACTAAAATAGATTAAATTTGAATTTCAAATTCATTTTATTATTAACATTTAATTTTTTTTTAATTTTCATCACTTAAGACAATTAAGAGTTTTTATTCTAGTATAGATTCTTGAATTATTAAATTTATACAAGTAAAATTATATTATTTTTTAAAAAAAAAGACGTGCAAAAGAAAGAAACCTATTTTAAGAAAAATTAATCTATTTATATGCTTTAAAAAAAAGAAAAGAAGAAAAAAATAACAACCACCACATGATGGCACAATTTTTTATAATCATAAAAAAGAGAGGAAAAAGATAAATAAGATCTTTGGTCAAAAAAAAGTGTCACATCACCTATTATATATATATATATATATATATATATATATATATATATATATATATATATATAATTAAATATTATTTAATTTAATTTTAATTCAATGGATGATAAAATATTATCATTTAATTAGATGTTTTATTATATTTTAATTTACTACAAGAGTAAAATGATAATTCAACTTTTATATTATATAAAATTAAATATTACTATTTAAAATTTAAATTTTAATTTATTTTAAATATTACTATTTAATTTAATTTTAATTCAATGGATGATAAAATACTACTACTATTTAATTAGATATAAGGACTTCCCACTCATATAATAATATAATATGATTCTTGTATTTATCATAAAACACAATATCCGCTTTTCTGAATTAATTCCTATTCGACAAATAAATAAGTACAATTAGAAAATTATTGTACCCAATAAAACTTTAAATTTTAAAATTTGAATCTTTGTATGATTAATAATTATCCTTGCTTTGATGACCACAAATATAAGTAGCTTAGCTTTTAAAGTACATTTCTACTTTACTATTCATTCTACTAATTTATTTAAAAAGAAGTAAAAATAAATACAATGCACATTCACATGAACTAGTTATTTAAAAATAGTAGTAAAAAATACTTTTATTTATTACATAGTCTTTTAACGAATTATAAAAAAAATTTAATTTAATATTTTTAAAGGCTTTTATGCTTTTAAAAGGGTAAAGACAAATAGATACATTATACCATCTATAAACCCAAATAGAGACAGAAATTTGGTTGCAGGTGGTGAACCCTCTCACTCATATACAACAGAAGAATTACAGGTTGGGATCGGCATAGATTGCCTTTCACATGTAACTAGAAAAACAGAAGAATTACTAACACTGTGCTGTGTCCCTTTTCCGCTTATTCAAGTTGGTCACGTCTCCACGAACCAATAGTACTACATACAATATATGATACAGCTGGTAGTTACATCCCAACAAAATATTACTAACAATTATCTGCAGCTTTTGACATTTGATTCTGAGCAGACTTACTGTGATTAATAAACTTTTTGCTCTCTAAGTTTATACAGAGGAGCTGTGTAGCAGAATGTCAAACTCACCTGAATTTTGTTTCCTTACCACAACCATTCAGGTCATCAGCCTCATGAGGGCGAGAAAGTTTGTCCCTTGGTCCCAAAACTAACTTCTGAGGATGTCCCAGCTTTTGGCTAACATCTATTTCTTTCAATCTTGCTAAGGCACCCACTTGACTGTGTCTTCCCAAGAGCCTTTTGACCATATCATCGAGTTCCACAATTTTTCTCTGTAAGTTGGTCCTATCCATCTGGTAACAGGGTGGGAAATCAAACAGCAATATCATTAATTAAAAACTAATGTACCAATATAACATTTATCTCCTACTACGTGGGCGATAGAAGAAAGTTCATACTTTCAGCATTTCATTTTGAGCAGTCAGCATCTGATCACGCTCTCGTAGTTGTTCTATGCACATCTGGGATGATAGCACATCTGCCTCTCTCTTTTTCACTTCCAAAGTGTATCTAAAAATTGTTAAAATAGTCAGAACCCATCATACAACATCCTACAATCAGAATCTAGGTAGAATATTATACTGGCTTTTCTCAAATAGTGGAAGATCTAGCAATCCTATGCATTTCCTAGAAGAACTGGAATGATATTTTCCATTGCTCCAGATTAACACTATAAAATTGTTTTCTTTCTCTTTCAACTGGAATGATATTTTTCATTGCTCCAGATTAACACTATTAAATTGGCCTCTTTCTCTTTCAAAAAGAGATTTACTACACTGCCAACCATACAAACTAATATAACACATCAACCTTGTCTACTCAGCACTGGTTAAATTTAAGAATGAGGAAGACAAAGTAACTAACCTCTCTCTTTCTTCAACTAGATCATCAATTTGTCTCCTTAGATTGGAAAGTTGTCTCTCCTGTAATAACATAAACCACTTGTAAGGCTCAAAACTAAAACTTTAGCATATTATTTCCTATTAGGCATACCATTGCAATGCGCTCTTCTGATTGTAGCTGAGCCTCCTCTACAAACTTTTGTAGTTGAAACTGGTTCATCAAATTCTAGAACATACAGAAATTAAAAAGTCCTTACAACTCGGAAATGGAAATACACAAGAAAATAATAGAGGGTTTAGCGGGGAACTTACTGCATAACTAGTCATGTCCAGCTTGACACCAAGCAAATCCTGAATTACATCATGTGTCATGCTTTCTGTTGCAGCCAGTCTACTGTTCAGCATACAAATCTGACAACATATAGTCATATACGGTCATAAATATGCGTAAGAAGGGTAACTATCAAAATAAAAGTGGCAGGAATTGTCTTTGAAACATGGAAGTGCAGAAGATGAAGGGATAATAATTAGCACTGTTGAGACGATAGCCAAAGAGTAACTTTGTTGGTTGTCTGAAATGCGAAGTAGATGTATCAATACAAAAGTGATGGAGATATATATTGCATATTTTCAATCAGTCATGTAGATCCATGATTTGTCTTAATTCATGTTACCTATTTAGATGCTTCAGTTCATGGAATTGAACAAGGTCATGATAGATTGCCTCTATTAGGCCCTTGCTAATGTATGTTACAGATTCTTGATTATGTCTACAGCTTTTTCTCCTATTAAGGAGGATTTACATATAAAATATGTGCAGTGACTGAATTTTCCCTTTTTTGTAGAGCTTAGCAATAAAATGGTATCATAAATGATGGTGTCAGGTTTAGTTAGAATGCACCTTAAGGAATCCACCTGGTGCTTGCAACCTTCCACCAGCACAAGTACCACAACCAAGGCTTAGGGAAACGAGAAAAGTTTACATTGTGTCACCTCTGATGGGATTTGAACTTAGCAGTTAAACACACTGTTATTCATGCTTATAAACGATTTTGTGATAAGATCTCAGAATAAGGGTTGATAATTTGGATTACTAAATTTACGACACTCCAAAAGTTGCTTAGTGTCATCTTAAGGAACCAGCCCACAAGCAAATGAATCAGCTTTCTGCAGCTACTGTCTAAAATATGATTCCTGTATGAAAGTTTATTTATCTAAAAGTACATACCTCCTTCTGCTTTTGAGCCACTAACACCTCTAGCTCTTCTATTTGAAATTTAGCCACTGACAATTCCTGGTCTTTCTCACTATTCATCTGCTGAACCAAACTGGAAATGCATCTGAATGGTGAGCTTGAACCTCTCGGCCTGGTTGAGCACTTCTCTGTCTTATCTGAAGTTGGTCCTCCATTTATTGAGTTTAATGAGTGGGTTTCAAGTCCATGCACCACTGCCTCCAAATCCTTGTACTGTATCATATATGGTGAATAAGATCTGATAACTTTATATAAGCATCGTACCACCAGACAAAAACTACAGTACAACAATTTTGGATAAAGCTCCAAGCAGGCTGAGCAGTCTCTAGTGTGGCACTTACATTAGAAGCTTGTAAATAGTTTTCATTTCCAATTATAGTTATAAAATTCCTTTCCCATAAAAATTTATGAGTTTACAGACACTTTTAATTCTTAGAACATGAGCATTATTCAAAGAACTTCCATAAGCCTTAAGTGCACTAAGTAGAAACTCGCTGCATTTTCAGTTTTGCACGCACTTCTAGCACTAGGCTTAAAAGCTCTGAAATCTCGTCCTGGGAAATGAATTAGAGATACAGAGGTTTTGCTACTTGATTTTGTTATTTTCTTGCGCGCAACGATAGGTTAAATGGACTTGCTAAGCTTTAGAATACCTTTTGTTGATACTGTGATGCCTGGGCTTGAGCGTGCAACAAGATTTCTGAAATGTATTCCTTGCATTGTTTTATCTACAGCATAGAAACCAAAGGTCAATATCGTGTAGCAAATCTGGCTGGACAGAGAATCTTATAATGAAAGAAATTAACTTGTGACACAAGAACCTACCTCTTTAGTTAGCTGTGCTTTTTCTTCTTCAAGAACTCCTATTTGAAAATAAGCCTCTGTAGGTTCCATCAACCTGCCATACAGTTTCTTGGATCAATGTCACATCATATGCCATGTCATGGTTATGTATGAATCATCCTGAATAAGATAAATCAGGTATACTTTCTGACCTCAAAAGTTGATCCTTTGTGGATAGTTCACCTGAGCTCATGTCCATACTTTGGGAGTTCTCAACCATTAATAATCTTTTTCTGAGTGCGTGAAGTTCCAGTTCTAATGAATCTCTAATCAGGCGATCTCCTTCTACCTCTTTTTCCATTTCATTTACCTTGAAAATAGGATAAAAGAATGGACTTGAAATTTCTTAACACTAAACCAAGAGAATAAAGCTTGCATGTTAAAATATTGTTTTGTTTTAAAAGGCCATTCGACAAGTAAAGAAGAGCTCAAGTTGAATTTAGAAGTTACACTATGCCTGATTTTGCCAGGGACCAATGAATATTTTTTGATGAATAGGCACCAATTAATAGTGAGCACTTTCAAATCTAAAACAGAAAATTAAGGTGGTAAGGCTTACCTTACTCTCCAGTACATTTATGGTGCCCTCAAGTTCCTCAACGGAGTGTTCTAAAATCTTAACCTCCTCATCCTTTTCTTCAGCATACATTTTACTGGCTTCTGATGCCTGGTAAATTAAGAGATACGTCATCAGTGCAGAGCATGTCCATCAGAGTTTGGCCAGTTAAATATTCTTCAGAAAAATACATACCTGGCAAGATTGTACAGCAATAGCTTCATTCTCATCGGCTAGAGAATATGCCATATCAAGCCTATCTTGCAAGAATCGAAGTTGTTCAAGAAGCTGATTCTTTTCTCCAGTCACCCTTTTGAGATCATCTTCAGTAGCTTTATCTTTCTTCGACAATATCAGTTGTTTCTCTGCTGAGGAGGTCAGCCGAAGTATTTCATTTTCTAGGCTTTTCACAATCTCCCTTTGTTCTTCTAACTCATCCTCTGTTTGGGACTTCTTCACACAAAGATCCTCTAAGAGAGCTCTCAACTCAGAGTTTTGCTTTGAGAAATTATCTGATTCTCTTCTAGTCTCTTCAAGATCAGCTTTTGAGGCAAATAGAGCACTTTCCATCTCTTGTATCCGGTTTTCAAGTGTTCTGTGTTGAATGAGCATTTCATCTAGTTGACGTTCTTTAGTAGATAACTCATTTTGAACTCGATTCAAAGCTGCAATTAACTTTTCAACTTCATCCGTGATATCCCTTCTGCTAGAAGCTGATTCTTGCAACAAGCTAATGTCAAATAGCAAACCTTTCAGCAAAACTTCTTTTCGTTCCAATTCTTTTCTGAGCTCCAAATTTTCATTTTTGCTGCTAATCTGGTCTAGACCCAATTCTTTATCCTCCATTCTTCTGAAGCTTGTCATTCTATCCAGCTTTTCTTTATCCATGTTCATGCCAATTTTACAGCTTCTCTCCAATTTATGTAAAGAATCAATAGTTTGACAATGGCATCGCACAGAAGAGGATATCCCGTTCTTCCTAGTGCCAGAAAAAATACCTTCCAATAATGATTTTGAGTTGCTGATTTGGTCCAGTGTTTCTTCTGACATTCTAGAAGCATCAGCAAACAATGTTTTCAACAATCCCTCCACATCTTTTTGCATATCAACAAATGACCCTTCAAGCAAGGACATTCTATTTGAAATTTCTATCAAGCTGTGACAGGCCTCGTCCTGTAGTATTCCTTTTTCTTCATCTCTCTGTCGAATGGAGGACTTAAGGTGTTTGACATCTTCAACTAAGCTTGCTTTCTGTGCCAGTAATTCCTCTTCTGCTTGTCTCAACATATAAGTCAAGTGTTTTTCATTTTCATTCACTTTAACCAGCACATTTAACGTGTAATCTACTTCTTTTATGGTTGAGAAGGCTTGCTCAAACTTCTTGAAGAAGAATTTCTCTTCAGTGATGTTGTCACCAACTTCTTCCTGCATGCCAAGAATGAACCCGAAGGAAATGATGTGAATTTTCGGAACTCAAATTAAATGAATGGATGAGAGCAGGGCGTTTCTTTTATCTAGTAATACAAAGATCTAAAAACCACAGCAATTTGACCTCTGTTCTTACCTCAAATGACAAAGGATTTGAAGTTTCAGAATTCAATTTAAGATTATGGAAAAAAATCTGTATGACATCAGTATTACCTCTCTCCTGTAGTTGCGGCTAACTTCCCCATCATGCATCATCGTTTTATGAGCCCGAACCATTTCACTTTGGTGATTCCTGATTGGGTGTTGGTCGTTCAGTTTTGCAAGTTCAGCTGAATCAGAGAGATACAGCACTGGGTTTGAGCAATCTTCCTCTCCTTTCTCATTGAAAACTGAATTGAACTGAGCATTTATTTTGGCAAAAGCACCATATGCCATTTTAAAATCACTCCTCAATTGCAATAATGATGTGTCTTCTATATTCAACTTCTTCAGTATGCTTTGTGAACTATCACTGAGTGAAGATTTCTTTGACCTTTTTCCTGAAGCAACACTTTCAGCTGAAAAATTAGAACATGAAGCTGAACAATCAGTTGTCCATCCATCTGAATCACTTGGATCCTCGGTTGTATCAGGGCATAGATATGAATGCAAAGTTCTGTTTAGATTTATGGTGATTTGATTCAATTTCTCGTTTGTTTCAACAAGCTCATATTTAATCTGATGCAGCAGTTTCTGCTGTTTGTCATGGTCATGAAGCTTACTGGAATCACGTGATCGAAATCCAACTGCATGGTACTGAGAACTGCCATTTTCTATCAGATCATAGAACTTGTTCCGCATCTGATGGATTAGATCCAGAAATTCTTGATTGAACTCCTTCCATAAACAAATCATTTTATAGGCGTCTGATTGGAGGCCTGACAGATAATTTTGTGCATCAAAGCAGAGAGCATTTACAGCATTCTCCACCTCCTGTAGCTCTAGCCTTGCCAACTCAATATTATTGTCATGAGCTACCAATGCCAATAAACTTTCACTTGAACTGTCTCCTTGTTTGAGGTTGCTGTCAATACTATCAGATCCATCATTTGCAGAAAATGACGCAGCATGAACTTCAGCGATGTGGTTCCCCTTGTACAAAAGACTGTTTTCTAAAATTTCCAACCTATTGATTTGATCATCTAAAGAAGAAACTAGCTGGGTTGCGTCCTTGTTGCTTGCCTCATTATCTAACTGCTGAGCTAGTGTAAAAGCCATTGTTGCACCTCTCAGAGAATTCAATTTCTCATCCATTTTCCATATGCCCCGTTGTGCTTCTTCCAAACTCCTTTTTAACAAAAGAATAGTTTCTTCCTTCTCAACACAAATTTTAGCGGCTTTCTCGACATGTTCGCCAATGCAAGCATTGCAGTCTGGAAATGAGCAAGCTATATTTTCTATCTGGGATGAAGCATCTCGCAGGGACTTAGAACCATCTATGAGAAAGGTCATTAGCTCCAAAGTTGCTCTTTCCCATTCCATGCACAGCACCTTTATTTCTTCCTCTTTAGCTGCCAGACTCTTCTTCAAATTCATGTTTTCATCAGCCATTAAGCATATTTTCTCCTGTAATTCTGACTTCATTGCAACAATCTCTTCCTGCATATGAAGAATCGTTTTAGTTGTTTCTATCTCAACCTCCTCAGGCACTAACTCAGTTTGGTGTTCCTGCGACAACTTTAATGCATGATCCTCCAGATATTGGCTATTAAGCAAGCGAGCCTCCTCAAGGTCCTTGGACATTTTCTCCAACTTAGCTTGCAAAGCAACCATGCAGAGGTCTCCGTCACCGTCTTGAGTTTCAAAAAGAGAGCCTCTTGATTCACGGCTATCAGGTATAGGCATGTGTTGTATCCCAACCCTTTCAGAGGCTATCTGCTTAGACGGCCTTTGATTTTCTTCCCTCGTGAATTCAAGCTCTGCTATTAGCTGAACTTGCTCCTTTTCCATTGCTTCCATCGAGGATCTTGCTTCAATCAACTGTTCCATGATATCTTTATGCTGCGAAATGGAGGCCCCATCAGTGCCCTCAACTTCTTTATTTTTGGATTCTCCACCTGCTGGCAGGTCATGTGGTGTCCTGTTTGCTTTATCAGCTTGAGTTGACATGGTCTCCACCTGTTAAAGTACTGGTTAGTCAACAGCAGAAAGGAACAGTGTATATGTCAAGGAGGAAATCTAATCCTTCATACAGAAAAAATCCCGGATCCTTCTTACAGAATCAAATGCAGCTTGGTTAAAGTTCACATGTTTTCCCAGTTCTCCTTGCAATTCATCAACTTCCCTGCAAAGCAAAAGACGGATCAGAAGCGAAAAGGGGAGCTTTTGAATAAGAACAGTTGTGCTTTTGAACTCTCATTTCATTGAGGTAATACTAAGAGAGAAGTTTGGCATGCTATTTGGGTTCAAGGAAGAAAGCATCAATCTTGTCACACCAATTTGAAGATCAGATACTCCCTCCATCATGTAACTTGACTGGGCATGGAGTTTAAAAAATATGGGACCACTTTGCAATGTTACAAAACTGCCCTTAAAATAAATAAACTTTAAAAGGAGAGTACACCTTTGTGGATTTTTTGCCAAATAAGTGGGACACAACATGGGTAAAATGTTGATAATGTCATTAAATGTTTACCAAATAAGGAAATATGTCATTCTTTTTTGGACTGACTAAAAAAGAAAGTGTGTCATATAAATTGGGACAGAGGGAGTATGTAAGATAGGTAAAATTAAAATACCTATGTTGCTCTAAGATACAAACACACACACACTTATTATATGCATATATATACATTATACATATGTGTGTGCGTGGGTGTGGGTGTGTATTTTATATATATATATATATATGAAAACTTACCAATATTTACAGTTCGGCCAAACTTATTTACCAATATGGCCTAAATATACAAAACTTATACACTGGTTATGTATATTATATGTATAGGTATATATATCATAAGTATATTATATGTATATTATACTTAAATTCAAAAGCTATACATTTGTTGGCTATTTTGCAAACTAGATCACAAAAGGGATTGGACTGTAATTATCCCTGCATTTTATTATATACAAGTTCCACTGATTTAGTAAGCAATGCTTTGTAAAATCAAAGGGGAACAAAGTATAATTTCAACCTTGATTATGATTCTGTCAAGTTCTAACTATTTATATTCTTGCAGAACTACTTAATTTACTGTTATTTGTTAACAAAAAGTCACAGGCAGCCTGTCTGAAGACAAATACTTTTAAAAAAAGATTTGGTAAGCGATATAAGCAAGTCTTTATGCTCTGAAAGAAATTAAATTTATTGAATAGAAATTAACCACCTCATCTAAAAGTTAAGATGCTAGAGAGAAACACTTCTATTTATTTATTTATCTACAACACACCCCTCACATGCCAGCCATGATTCTTTTTCTTGGGTCGAGCACGTGAAAATAATTTAGTTTTTGGGTGGTGGTGAGACTTGAAGACCAAACCTTTGTTTGCTCCAATACCATGCTAAATACTGGTGAAACCTTAGTTAAAATCTTAGACTGTTTAGAGAGGAAACACTTTCATTTATTTTTTCGGTCTACCAACAATATTCACTAAATATAGGAAATTACAATGACCACATAGTTCAATATTAAATTGTTTATTGCAAGTTCACATACATGTAAGGGGTAATTGCTGGCTGAGCTGAAGTTTTAGTTGTGTACACCATTATATGCTTATTGGATTTTCACTTGCAGAGACTTTACCTGATTAGTTTTGAATTCATTTTTCCGCATTCTTTTAACTCTCTTGCAGTGACTCTTTCCTGCATTTGGGATGCAGTTCGCACATGTCAGATGATACACAACAGTCACCTTATCACTAACCTGATGTTCTTCTCTTTAAGCAGGCACAGGCTGCCCAGGAAAGCGTGATTAATTTCCAAAAACTTGATCTAGAGTAAATTTCATGAGAAACATCCGTATTGAACCCAAAAAATAGAGCCATCAGAGTAAATTTGGACCTGTTCACGTAATTCTGACATTCCAGCAACCAGTTTTTCTGTCTCCCTGTTCTCATAGAAGTTTTCAAACCTGAAAAGACAGATGCAAGATTAAATTACCATAGAACAGGGAGCATCCATCTTTGGCAAGACAAGTGTTCGTAGTTATTACCATCTGAGTTGCTTAAGGAGGCTAATATTCTCATATGCAAGTCGAGTCAATTGTGGATTTCGTTCAGCTCTGGCCTGAAGTATCTGAATGTCGTCTTCTAAAGCATTATTTTCTTCCAGGATAAAGCTGTCTGCAGAAATTATTCCATTTCCAAGTGATTCCAATCGGTCAATTTTTTCGTCTCTGAGCTTTATTATCTCCTTACTAAGTTGAACCTCTTCTTCTTGCTGATGGACCTATAAAACAATCCTTAACTTTTACTAAACAAGCTACTATATTTAAATATCAATCTCTTCTAAGGTGCACTTTCTAATAACACAAGGTGCATAAGAGATGTCATAATTATTCGTACCAAATGTTTCATCTCTTCAATTTCAGCCTCTAATCTCCTTACTTCCATCTCAGCCAATTTCGCTCTCCTCATGGCATTGAGCAAAGTTGCTTTCAGATAATGCAACTGCCATTGATTCATGGGACAATATTATACCTGGTCTTGATGCTAATAGAGAAATATTTGAAAGAGTAGAAGACTACCGAGTTACTTCTTCCATGTTGTCGATCACGATCAGTGAGCATATCCAATTCCTCAGACAGGTCAAAGCTCTCAGGACAGTCACCCAAGCTGAATTGATCTAAACATGGAACACTTTCTGCAAAATAATTCTCAGATCCCTGATGCTTCAGTAGAAAGGACAACTGACCCTGTTCAACAAGTTTTCATGTATACTTGAGAGCATTGAATATTTTACATGTTCCATATACAACATAATATTATACACCTTTAATAGAGCATGTTACATGCCTTCAGTTGTTGGATTTGCTGCTGCAATGCTGAAACATCACCTGAAGCATCTTCGTTTATTTTAGCCTAGAAAATAATAGGTGAAAACTTTAAAAGCTAAAGATTTTTAGTTTCCAAACAAAAGTTAGCATAGCCTAGAAAATATAGCTCAGAATTTTTATAATTAAAAAATTTTGGTTTTTCCAAACAAAAGTCAGCATATATTTGGAAGTTCGTACATTGTTCTGAATAAGTTTTGCACGCTGAGCAAACTTTATAGTGCTCAGTGTCTCACTGGCAGAACTGCAGAGAATAAAAACTAGTCATAACAACACCACAATTGTGTTTTCAAAATTGACAGCAGAGATTATCCTGTTACCAAATAGATGGGCTGATGGTGGCGATTACTGTTGTTTTCGAGTTCCCACCTAGAGAATCCTACATCAAGGGAGGAAGTAAAAGATAGCCTTCTCTTTGAGAAATTCAATAATAATTTGATATTCCAGTATTCTCTATGCCTAATAGTCATAAGATAATTCTCACCTGAAGGAGAAAAGTTAGCCTAGAGTCCCTGTATGGAACGTGTCTATGTTTTCCATGTGCCAAATCCACCAAAGACATGATGACAAGTCTGCATGCATAGACAAAGCACAGTTTAGAACAAAACATAGCCAAGTAGGACAGCATAATGCTGGCTTCAAGATCACTTCAAAATGTTGTCGGAAAGAGATCAGTAACACAAAGCATAAGAGCATTCTACACAGGATAACGAGACCCTGCAGTCTATATTTTTCCTTTTGAAATTTAAAGCAGCTCCGCCTTGTTAACTTCTAGCTGTTTAAATAAACTTATTACTTGCTAAGTAACTCTTCCATACAGAATTATGCTAAGAAAAATGACTGGAAACTAAAGCATATGCTTAATCTTCTAAATAACGAATGTATTCATATTTTTTTGCATAATTCTCTGTGAAAGAGTATTTAGAGCATGAGAATGCTCAAAAATAAAAATTGTAAATCACATTAATCAATGACAAAAGACGATTTCAGTTTGTCCATTAAAGTTAAAAAATAAAAATAAAAAGACTAAATTTGACTATGAGCGGACAAATTGCCCAGAAAATCACAAGTTGTAACAAGACAGCCCCTCATTTTGAGTTTAGCTCCCCCTTTCATGTTTTGAGACTTCCTATAGGTTCATATTATGTTTTTGGATTGGGCACTGAGGGGATTGGGAGTGTTTCGGCATGTTCTAGGCTTAAAAATCATAGTTGGTGCATCGCTGCCTGGTGCGTCACAAATGCGGCCACCAGGCTCACATTTGGACCAGAGGCCAGAGCTGATGGGAAGGGGTTTCCATTTGCCGCTGGTTGTTTGTTTTTGTGGAGGTCGCGCTTGCGATGACCTAGCACATTTGTGATGGAGCCTTGGGCTGGCTAGTCACTTTTGCAGGCTCCTTGTCTGCAATTATGGTCCCGCATATGCAAAAGCGTAGTCACATTTGCGATCATGACATGTAGAATAAGAGGCTCATTTTCAGGATTTTTGGCATTTTATCACCATTTTTGGAACGAAGTAGTCACGATAGTGGGGAAATTTTAACTTGGGCTCATCATATAGCTCCAAGGTAATGATTCTACACTTACCCATGTTGATGATACATGATTTTTTCAAGATCTTAGCCATTAAAAGTATGGATTTGAATGTAGAGAGTGGAGATTTCTGGACTAAGCCATATAAATGGTAAAATGATAAGTTGAGCAAGTAAATAAACTCAAGATGTGGATCTAATTACAGATGTAGACTCTTAGGGTTATGGGTAACCCGGAAATGTATTTTGTTTCGAGGTTTGATTGTGTGCTCGGGGTTGACTTTCAATTGACTTTGACCTAGACCGCATATTAAAATATGAGATCGAGCCCAATGGGTTGCATGCCCAAGGCAACTTTTTGTAGATCGTGCCTCCTCCTTGTAAGTTGTACCAGTTTATGCCTGGCTTTATTTGACGCCATTAATTATTCTTTTGAATGGAGTTGAGCCGTTTGGGAGGTTTGAAGCGTGAAAAAACAATTTTGGAAGGTTAAGGCTATGGTTGGACAAAGGTAAGTTAAGACTTCAACCTCAATAAAGGAATTTTCCCAAATTGATATTGTTTAACATATACTTCATATATGGGGGTACCATATGTATAAGGTGATGAGTAAATATACGAATACAGGAATTATACATACGAGTTTCACATATGTTATTTTGTGCATATATTGATATTTTTGTGTCATGACTAAGTTGTGCATTCCCACATGCTAGTATATTGTTATAGGTATCTTCCGTATGCCAGTTTGACACTATAGATTACATGTAGGTCAGATTACATGCACCATACAAATGTATGTCTATCCGCATATGTGGTTGTGGTTCACATTCATTTGCGTTCAGTGATATTTGGCACGTGAGTTGTCCATGACGTGTTGAGTTATCCACGTTTAGATGATTGAGCCTCAAGCCCCAGTTATGGTGTGTGGAATAGATATGTCCCCATGAGTCACTGTTACTTCTAATGCCATGTTTCATGAAAGAACGAAGAACATTGAGATAGATTATCACTTCATTAGAGAGAAGATTGAGTTTGGATACATCACTACAAGTTTTGTCAACTCAAAAGATCAACTGACAGATATCTTCACAAAATTACTCCGAGGATCCAGAATTGACTATATTTATGACAAGCTAGGAGCATACGACTTATACGCTCCAACTTGTGGGGGAGTGTTAAATATAGTAATTGGATATTATAGATATTACCATTACATAGTATAGATATTGGAGTGTTATATATGGTAGACTTACATAGTGTAGATATGAGAATATCCCCAAATCACAATAATTAGGCAATTAGGAGATTGTGTAATATTCTTATTAGTTTCTTTCCTTATTTACATTCTCTGTAACAACTATTTAATCCCATTACCTTGAGGGAATAATCAAGTAATCAATTCTCAAATTCTCTTGTCTTCTCCTTCTCATCTCAAATCCAAATTAGCACATATCTAAAATATTTCAGTTAAGTCATATTGGCATCTTAAAAAAACAAGTATATCTGCAAATAGTTGGTGCAAAACCTTCACGATACCATGTCCTTCCACCATTGCACGGGAGCCCCTCAAATATTCCATGGTCGCTGCTCTATCCTTCATGTTATTCAAAGCCTCCATAACTAATATGAATAACATGGGAGATAGCGGGTCCCCTTTACGCAATTCTCTTGAACTACCAAAAAATCCACAAGGGCTGCCATTTACAAGAACTGAGTACCTGACCTTGGAGATATAATACTTGTTCCACTTCCTCCATTTGCCTTTGAAACTCTCCTTCGACATAATGAGATCTAGGAATTCCCAATTTCCTTGATCATAGGCCTTCTTGAGATCCAATTTGCATAAGATACCAGGATCCCTTTGTTTTCTTCTGGAGTCAACCATTTCAGTTGCCACCAAAGCTCCATCTAGGATCTGTCCGCCCTCCACAAAAGTAGTTTCTGAAATAGACGCTATCTCGTTCAATACCTTCTTAAATTTATTGGAAAGCACCTTAGAAATAATCTTACAGATGTTTCCCACTAGACTAATAAGTCTATACTTCTTAATGTTTGTTGCTCCCTCCCTTTTTGGTATGATGACAATGAATGAAGTGTTAAAGACTTTTTGCAAAATGCACCCCTCTTAAGATATGTGAGCCTTATTTTAACCAAAAGTTCAAATGAATCATGTCATTCACTATTGTGATGTCTCAATTTTGCATTTTTGTGATACCCAACTTAATGAAGTGCAAATTGCATCATGGGAATAGGTCCTGTTCCTAGTGGGAAAATTAGTGTCCGACATCAATTCAAATATATAGACAATTATATAGCCAACCCTAGCTAGTTAGGGATTATAGTGTAATTGATTGATTGATATATGTACATCTAATGTGGGGTTTATCATAATTCATACCAAGATGAGAATTAGAATTTCAACAAGGATCACTAATAGGACGATGTTTATCTTCTTTTGTAGTGTTGCTTGGATCTTGTAACTTCTCAAAATTCACGAGTGCAATGTGCCACTACTAAGAAACTCAACTGTACACATCATGTTAAATCCACTGCCTAATTCTTTCCCTTCAAATTGATGCCCATTTTTGGACAGAACGTTCGTCTACCACTTTCAGTCACTCAACGGCAGTCCACAACCTTTTTTCATGCAAATTCTTGAAATTGTTCGTACATATATTTTGCTTAATTAGTCATTAATGTCCCGATAAAGATTCATAATTACACTTCCTACATTATTAAGAGGTAAAGGACTTATCATATAAATTAAAAATAGTATAATGATGAGAATTAAGAATGTGGGATCTAAAGGAGTAAATCAAAGCATGTAACAGGTCATCCTGAGTGATTATCTAACCCGCTGAGGGGGGAATTAAAAAAGAACAAAGAAAACAAAATACATGATATAGTAATTTCAGCCCCCAATTTACTCAAGATTATCTTATGATTATCATTACCCAAGAGTCGATAAAGACTTGTTTATATTTGCAGCTTCTTTCAAACGGTCTCCTTCTGCGCCAGACCTTTTCTGCCTAGATAATCAGAAATCATGTAAGCTTTTATTTTTTGAGTAAGAAGAAATCATGTAAGCTTGAAAACACAATTGACTGAGATTATACGCTATTGAAGTCTAAAATTACCTTTCAGAGCCAGCTAGATCTACTAGGTTTAACCTTCCAAATCTAAAGTGCTTCATCGAGTCTTTCTCCCAGCAACTCTCAATGTTGCAAGTGAAAACACAATGAGATCGACTGCTCTCAGAATTCATATGAGTAGCTGCCATTTTTCTATTTGCTGCCCCCTGTGGAAGACAAATTAAGTCATCAAAATAATTCTCTTATGAAAAGTGCTTAGAGACTATGTTGCTAAATCCTCCAAAAGTGAGATCGGTTATGTTTAGGATCCTCAAAAAATATTTGGAGGATCTAACACGGGTGCACCTGCATTTTTGGAGGATCCAAGAAACATAGCTTAGAGATGAAGGTTCAGCATTAGGTTTCACCTGTAACAAATTTCTGAGAACATCACCAACAGAACTGACACTAACTTCGGTGAGGTTTTCAACATATACACCTTTCTTCATGTCTTCTCTTAGCTATCATATGTCAGCATATGTAGTGACTGTTCCTGTATGAATGTGAAATACAACAACAATTGTCATAAAATAAAATTGAACTTACCAGCAAATTAGTTGATGAAGGCTCAAGGAGGTCTGTTATCTGCTCATTATATATCTCTAAGAAAGAACACTTGCAACTATACTTCAATCTCTCATTCTTTCGCTTGTCCTCTTCCTAAAGGCATTAGAATCCGGAAAGGCATTAAAACCAGTCATGCGAAGTGTGAGTAAAGCTAAATGATCTTTCTTTCATATCTAACCTCTCTAATTCTAGTAAATAAATACTCAAATATACGAGGAGTGATCCCACATCGTTCGCTTAGCTTTCCATCCATTTCACCTATGTCACCCATCATTGTGTAAGTCTTTCCACTTCCGGTCTGCACGAATGGAATAACCCCAAAACCTATAAATCAATAATCGGCTATTGTAAATTACATCAAACACCAAGAATTAGCATTGTCGCACACCTGACCATATGCAAACATGCAGCTATTATAACCTGACATGCAATTATCCACCATGGGCAACCCTGCAACTCTGAAAAGCTTTTCCTGCTCAAAGCCCAAGAAAACAGTTCATATCAAAATTTTGTTAACCTTGAGTGATCTCATCCTGCGCCACACATGGTGCATCCATGCTTTTGTGAATGCAAAAGCATGCAGATACAGATTATAGTATTTCGAACCTGTGATATAGTTTCACAAGCAACATGGTCAAAGGTGAATCTGGTTTCAGGATGACCAACCCAAACCAGTGTCTGTGCACTCTCTTGCTTTAAGCATCTACCATATCCTTGTGACACTTTCTCCGTGTTATTTAATGGTCTAACACGAATCAATACCTACATGAATAAAGTACTCACTTTTGTTATTCTCGTTAAGAAAAAAGATGGACTTGAGCCAAACTCAATCCAAAAGCTATTACAATGACTGTCCAAGACCATGTAGGGGACTACTGATTATACCTTCAATCAATGAAGCAGTCTAATAACTCAGATTGAAGAGAAAAACAAACGACAGAAAATCTAATGTAGTTAATATAATTCCTGAACAGAACCTGCACATTGTGATCTTTCCAGAAAGAAGGATCCTCAGCCAGCTCAAAGTGCGGAACTTGGACAGAAGGCTCAGAATTGATAACTGGGGTTCCTTTGGATGTTCTAGAAGAAAAAGTTGCCCCTTTCGCTCCTGTATGCTGAGCATGCCTAGCCCCAGAGCAAGTCCCCGGTGTAAAGACATTAGAAATTCTCCTTACTGGAGTAGTTTGAGCTGAATTGGGTTCAGAATGAGCTTTTTCTCTAACTCCATTTCCAAGATAACTATCCGGGGTCTCATATTTTCGATCGGAAGCTCTAAAACTTCGGGTTGTTTCAGACTTATTTAAAGTAGTGAGATGGAGCTCTTGAGCTAGGGTCTGACATTGAGATGGATCGGCAATGGAATTGAGAGGTGTGCGAGGAGGAGGGGGAGGAGGAAATCGGGTGAAGAGGTTGTCGATGTCGTTCTCGTCGGATTCGAAGTCGAACTGGGTTGGTTTGAGATTGCTTCGAGAAGCGGATCTAAGAGATGAAGAAGCGTCTTTGGACATTGCTGAACTTTCAATGTCAAATTGGACTAGGGTTTTTCCTGCGGGAGAATGAAGATGAATAAGTCAGTGAAATGGGAGTGTTCTTGGTTCGGGGTTATCGGAGATGGAAAGAGAGTGCACTCGTCATTCACCATTCAGTGGTGGCCTCGTGGGGTCTGAAAGGCGCAAGCCCGCCCCTTTTCAAATTCAATTCTTGATAATCATTTTTACCTTGTTCTTTTATTTAGCATATTATATAAAAACTTGTCGATGTAGGGTATAGAATATCTTTTTGGCTCAACAATTTTAGCGGTTTGTTGTAGACTTGTAGTTGTAAGGAATACCAGATATATGCAAAATGCATTTTGTGGTCACCTCTGTCCAATTTTATTTTTGACTTCAAATTTTAAATTTGAAGAAAAAAATATAATTTTCCTCTCCAACCCAATTCTATTTTCACTCCAAAAATAAAGTATCAATAGTGTAGCTTTAAATTTGGAGTTGCATTATTCATTAACTCTAATTTTTGGTTTGAATATAATACTATTGTTTGTAATAAATAATACTTTTAATTTAACATAATATAAATTGTAAGATCATTAATTAAGTCTCTAATATTTGTAATAATTTTTTATGTAATATTTTTATTATATTAATTTTAAATTTAAATTAAAGTATAATTTTATAAATTAATTTTCGTGTATAATATTTTTATTTAAAATGTAAGTTAATTTTATTATAGTTTATAACTGTATAAAAAAATATAACCACCACAAAAATAAAAATGCAAATATAATGTATTGTTAATAAATAACACAATGTATTTTAAATAACAGGACAATAAACATTCAATATAGTCTAACATAATGAATATTAAAAAATACAACACATAACATACTGATGAAAGTTATCGATTTGAACAATTTTTAGCACGACATAAAAAGGATTGAGGATAACTTCGTAATGCATTATTAGAGAATTTATGGGAGCAACGTAGTAATTTTGAAAGTTGAATGTTTATGTAGAAATTAAAATAAATATTATCATGATGTAATATTTATTTAATTGCATTTCATCAATGATTTCACTTTTATTTGAATATTTCATTAATAAATAATATATATTATTTACTTGCAATTAATATTATATAAAAATATAGGATATAAGAGAAATTTATATTAAATAATTATATAAGAAAGAGATATGAATTATATAGGGTGATTATGTAGAAAAAAAAGCAATAATTTATTTTATGATTTAAGAAAATATAATAAATGAAATAAAAATAATATAATATCAAAAAGATGGAAGAATAAAAGAAGAATATTAAAAAATGGAGTACTGAATTGGAGTTAGTTTTCTTCAAATTTGAAGAACTCGATCTTTTACTTCAAATTTGGAGTTTGAAGTCAAAAATAGAAATGTGGGTTGGAGATACCCTTAGAATAAGTATAAAACATAATGGAAATATTAAATAGAAATCATAAATTATTGCAACGCATAAGTTGCATATGCCGAATACGATTTATAAGTTCAGATTTATATTTAGTATATTATTTCTGATTTTTCCCCCATTTTTTTCGATCAAAAATCCTCAATTGCACCATTTAAAGTATTTCGCCATTTTTGGTATGATGAATCAATGAAGCAAAAAAGGCTTTAAAAAATTCAATTTATGAAAGTTAACATGTAATCAACATCTAATGTGATTTCTGATTAACGAACCCTTGATGAGTATACTTTGTTGTAGATAGTAAGTCATTTAAAAAAAGAAAAAGAAAATTCATTTATTGTTAAAAAAACCAAGCTCAAAAAAAAAATTAAAAATAAATAAACAAGAAGTTAGAGAGCATTCTTATTCTTCCAATTATGTTCAATTGTATACAACATGATTCTCAATACCTATATTTGTAGGCTTACATAGAGGAATATGAAAGGGTATCATTAACCTGAAGGAAGATTGTGGGGGTATGAGGAGGTAGTGGAGGTGTGTTATTACTACATAATGGCGAAGAGTTGTGGGGACATCATATTTAGTGGACATTCACATAAATAATATATTTCATAGCACTCCCCTTTAGATTTTCATAGATGATATGCCTAGTTAAAATCTTGTTAGAAAATATTCAGTAAGAAAAAGTCCTAGTGAAAAAAATAGAGTACATGTATCTTGAAATACACATTGCTTATTGCCTCATTAAAAACCTTATCAGAAAAATTTAGCAGGACAAAATCTTGGCTAAAGAAAAGAGTAAAAATGCGTATTTTTACCCTTCCTCGCCTTCCCCCTCCCCCTCCCGGTGAAAATATCATTTTATATTTAGAAAATAAATTTTCTTCTTGTATAACAACTTCTCAAAATGTTGAATCGTCAAGGCCTCAGTGAAATATTCCGTCAAATTATCATTTGAGCGAAATTTTTATTTCACAATTTTGTTGAAGATTGATAACGCTCAAATACACTCCTCGTTTAGAGAAAATCTAAGCGACCGTTGTATCAAAATAAATAACTCGATGGGTGCCGGGGTCGAATCCCACAAGAAATAGAGAATGATTTACACAAGAGTTGTTTAGTGAATTGAATTGATTCACATCCAAGCAATGAAGACGTAAAAGTAAATTTTGGGGGAAGTGAATGCAATAATATTATGAATTCTAAAATCAACTAATCAAGAAAGCAAGATAACCAAAATCGAGAAATAATAATGAGCAAAGGCCAGAGGTGTAGTGTAGATGGGATGTCAATCTAATCGGGATTTACTAGACAATCAAGTTATTACTAACATGTGTAAAAAAAACCTTCAAAAAGATGGCGCCCGATGTTTTTCAACTACTTGGGTGCCTTATCCTCAAGTCCGTTCGAACCTCAAGGTGCAATTCAACTATTCCAATAAGGTTTGGGTTAGGGGCTGAGCCATTTTTAGCCATCAACCTCTAAAGGGATTATGACCATGGGTTTTGGTTATTTCTAACTCAACCCCACATAATCAAATCCCAATCTACTATTAAGTTCTCCCCCATTACTTAATTCTTCTTTTTCAAGCCAAAGTTAAGTAAGAAAATAATACCCATATTTGCAACTATGAGCAATCAACTATAATTTAAGGAGAATTCAATAAATTTACACTAATTGAATAATAACAAGATAAATCTAGCAATACCTAATTAAATCAAATACAGAGTATATTTATCAATAAACACAATAATTTCATCATTAAGAGTAAGCACAATTAAGCTCAAA
The DNA here is from genome assembly GCA_035772735.1 of Datura wrightii. Classification (NCBI taxonomy): domain Eukaryota; kingdom Viridiplantae; phylum Streptophyta; class Magnoliopsida; order Solanales; family Solanaceae; genus Datura; species Datura wrightii. The sequence goes on along the minus strand of JASDFA010000019.1, from coordinate 101,395,691 downwards.
ATATCTCTACAATGGTGGTTATACCTTGCTGAAGAAGATGAAGATGAAAAAGTAATATGTAAATATTTCTTCTCCTCAAATGGAGTTCTTTCTCTCTCTCAAAAGTGATGGGAATAATCAATAATATGTTCAGAGTACTTTTTCTAGAATATGTATAAAAGTAGGTCATAACATTCTCCTCTTTTTCAGGGTTGGATGTTTTTGCTCATTTCAGGTGTCTTTCACTTGCAATGAAACGGGCGGTTCGCCAGTGTCTATCTGCGGACCACTAGTTGATCTCAGCTTTTGTCCAGTAAAGTCCAAAATATTTCGGTGATGGCATCGGTGGTTCACCGGTTGCTGTCTGCGAGTCGCTGACTGCAATTGTTCATCATTCCAGTGGGTGCCTGCGGTTGACCGGCATTTCGCCAGTGTCCTCTGGTGGAGTACTGATTTTCACCTGAATCTCATCCTTTTCACTCAATTTCATTCTCTTTCTCTTCAAGTTAAGAACCTACATCATCCAAAGAAAAAAGGGCATAAAATCCAACTACAAGACTTAAAAACTAAGCAAAAGCTCATGATTAAAAGCCTCATGAGTTGGTAAATTACCAACTCATTGAACCCCCAAACTTAAACCATTGCTTGCCCTCAAGTAATGCAATTCTTATCAGTTGAGCCAATGGAATAGCATGTCACTCTATAAGAGTCTATGTATCAATGACTGCTAATCCATGACAACCCAAAAAAACTCACCAATCTCATAGAAAAAGAGAAGTAGTTCCGCCTAAAAATGTGGAAAAATTTCAAGAGGCAACCACAATTCATAGGCATGATTCACAACTGCTTTCATTTTGCAAAATAAGAGCATAGTTTATCCAATCAAATACATATAGCATCTCAAATCATTATCACTTCACATTCAAAGTTTGCCTTGGAGCTCATATTGCTCATGCCTCAATCACACTTTTACCCCCAATGCAAGTATGTCTCAAAAGGGAGTGATGCCACTCATTACAAGAGAGAATCCCCTTACTTTATCATAAATCAATGCACACATAAGGGATTATAGAATAAGATAATCACACTCACTCTCACAAAAGAAATCTCCATGCACACAACTTGACTCATAGGCTTGCCCTTTGTGTAATTTACCACTAATGTAGAGCAACTACACTCAAAATTAATTAGGACTGTGCAGTCTGACTATTTATCTGATATACAGCTCTGCATAATCTTCGGCAGAGAAAGTAGCCCTTACTGGCAGAAAATGGGCCGATTTCGGCAGTCTGTCAACAATTACCCAAATCGAGTCATTTCTATGTCTGGTATGGGGTAATCCTACTATAAAGTCCATATTTACTGCTTCCCATTTTCAAAGAGGCACAACTATGTCTTGAGTCAATCCGCCTGGTTTCTGGTGTTCCGCTTTTACTTGCTGGCAATCAGGACACTGGGCTACGAATTCTGCTATTTCCCTCTTCAGACCTGACAACCAGTAGATTTCTTTGATATTGTGGTACATTTTCGTTGCGCCTGGGTGGAGAGAATAGCGGGCGTAATGTAGCTCGCTCATAATCTGCTGGCGAAACCTTAAAATATCTGAAACACAAAGGCTTAGTTACCTGAAAATCCGGCGCTTTTCCTTGCTGAACTCTATCTTTAAGCTGAACCAGGTTGGGATCCTTATACTGCCGTTCTTTTACCTCTAAAACTAATGACGACACTGCGGTGTTCTGAATTACCGCTCTGTTGTCCTCTGTTTCTGCTACACAAATGGCTAAACTGGCTAACTGGTGTATTTCTCTGGCCAACTCTCGCTGCTCAAGCTGCAAGTACACCAAACTCCCCATGGATTTGCGGCTGAGTGCATCAGCTACTACGTTGGCTCTTCCTTGGTGATACATAATATTTACATCATAATCTTTCACCAATTCCAACCAGTGGCGCTGCCGTAAATTCAACTCCCTCTGAGTGAAGATATACTGTAGGCTCTTATGATTAGTGAAAATATCCACATGGACGCCATGCAAGTAATGTCTCCATATCTGTAGAGCGTGGATCACTGCCGCTAGTTCCAGGTCATGGGTAGGATAATTCTTTTCGTGTTTCCTCAGCAGTCTCGAAGCATAAGGAATTACCTTACCATGCTGCATCAACACACATCCTAACCCAATACCCGAAGCATCACAATAAGCTGCATAACCCTCTGTACCTTCTGGCAATGCTAATACTGGGGCGGAGGTCAATCAATCTTTCAATTCCTGGAAACTCTGCTCACATGCCTCCGTCCACTGAAACTTTACTGCTTTCTGCATCAGCTTAGTTAGAGGTATCGCTATGGTGGAGAACCCCTCAACAAATCTTCTGTAGTACCCTGCTAACCCCAGAAAACTATGGACTTCGGTTGGAGTGGTAGGTCTAGGCCATGTTTTTACTGCTTCTATTTTCTGCGTTTCTACCTGTATACCAGCATCCGACACAATATGCCCTAAGAAAGCTATTGAGTTCAGCCAAAATTCACATTTAGAGAACTTGGCATACAATTGTCGGTCCCTGAGAATCTAAAGCACTGTCCGTAAATGATTCTAGTGGTCTGCCTCTAAGCGAGAATACACTAGAATATCGTCAATGAACACTATCACGAACAGGTCCATGTATGGTCTTAAGATGTTGTTCATCAGGTCCATAAATACTGCTGGGGCATTCGTCAGCCCAAAGGACATGACTAGGAATTCAAAATGGTCGTATCTGGTCCTGAAGGTAGTCTTTGGAATGTCCCTTTCACGAACTCAAACCTGATGATATCCAGACGGTAAGTCAATCTTGGAGAAATATCTGGCCCCCTGTAACTGATCAAACAAATCATCTATTCTGGGAAACGGATACATATTCTTGATTGTAACCTTATTCAACTGCCGGTAATCTATACACATGCGGAGCGAGCCATCCTTCTTTCTCACAAATAGAACTGGCGCACCCCAAGGTGAAGTACTCGGCCTGATAAAACCCTTATCTAACAGATCTTTCAACTGCTCCTTTAATTATTTGAGTTCAGCAGGAGCCATACCATATGGAGGGATTGATATGGGCTGAGTGCCTGGTAGAAAATCAATTGGAAAATCTATTTCTCTTTCTGGGGGAATACCAGGTAGCTCATCTGGAAATACGTTAGGGAATTCATTAACCACTGGAACAGACTGGAGACTCGGAGGTTCTACCCGAACATCCTGGACTCTGACTAGGTGGTAAATGCATCCCTTAGTTATCAACTTCCTTGCCTGAAGGTAGGAAATAAACCTACCTTTTGGCGTAGCTGTACTGCCCTTCCACTCTCGTACTGCCTCCCCTAGAAAGTGGAATTGGACCATCTTGGTCCAGCATTCTACATTGGCATAACACGACACCAACCAATCCATACCCATAATGGCGTCGAAATCAATCATCTCTAATTCTACCAGATCTACTATAGTCTGACGATCAGCAACCTCTACTGTACACCCTCGATAAACCCTTCTGGCTATAATGGAGTCACCGATGGGTGTAGATACAAAAAAGGGTTGTTGAAGCAATTCTGGCACAACACTGAACTTTCGAGCCACAAACGGGGTAACGTAGGACAAAGTAGATCCTGGATCAATCAATACATAAACAGGGTGTGAGCAAATAGTCATCATACCTGTTACCACATCTGGAGATGCCTCTAAGTCCTGCCTCTCTGGTAATGCATAAGTACGGCTTGGGCTCGTACCTGAACTTGAGGCCCCTGATCTACCTCAGCCCCTACTTGCTGGACCTGAGGGCCTACGCCCTGCCGAGGTTACTGGAGCTCGCAACCCTGCTGACGCCCTGTCCTGATTATCTCGGCTACCCTGACCTCTGGTTGGACAGTCTCTCATCACATGACCCTCCTGCCCGAATATATAACATCCTGTGGAGCCATATTTGCAAGCCCCAGTGTGGGGTTGGCTGCAAATAGGGCAAGGTGGGGGTGTGTATCTACTCTGCTCTGCCCTCCTCTACTGAGGTGACTCTACCGTTCGAGAACTACCGCCGGACTCTGGCTATCCTCGGCGAATAAATCTACCTCTCTGCTGCTGTGATGAAAGGTGGGGGTCTAGGTGGCCTGTCTGACAACCAGGGCCTGGGTCCTCTCTTAATCCCCCTCTGTATTTCCTCTGATCTATCCCTTCGACGCTACTCCTGATTTATACATCTACTGTCCTGTTGATGCTGTCTAAGGCCCTTAATAGTCTGGGCAAAGGCCTGTAACCGAGCAATGTCCATGTATTCCCATAGTGTAGCTGTCATGCATGCCTCAATGTATTCTGGGTTCAGACCCATAATAAACCGGTGGACTCTAGATGGCAGGGTGTCCACAAAAGCTGGAGCATAGCGGGCCAAGGAATCGAACTGTAGGGCATATTCCCGTACACTCCTCACCCCCTGCTCCAAGTGCAAAAACTGATCCATCCGGGCCTGTCATATTTCCCGTGGCAAATAACGATCCAGGAAGGCCTCTGAAAAGCTGGACCAGGTCGGAGGGGCAACATCTCTCCCTCGGGACCTTTCCCAACTTTCATACCACAACACAGCAATATCCCGCAGCCGGAATACCTCTAACTCAACTGATTCTATAGACGTCACATGCATGACCCGGAAGATTCTCTGCATCTGGTCCAGGAAATCCTGGGGGTCCTCTGCCTGATCCGACCCTGTGAACTACGGGGGACCTAGTGCCAAAAATTCTCGGACCTTCGAACTGCCAGACACACCGGATGACTCTGCTGTTACAGCTGGCACTGACTGGCGCTGAGTAGCCATCATTTGTGCCAACATAACTACTGCACTTCTAATTTTCTGGTCGGATGGTGTAGGTACAGGAGTTGTCGGAGGCGGTGTTGTTTCGAATGGCTCCTGGTGAGGTGGGGAATGCTGAGAAGGCTGTGATGATGCCTCTATATCGCCCTCAGATCGGGCTGATTCTAAATGAAGATGAGGCATCCTGTTGTCCCTTCTCCTGCTGCATTATCCAGTCTTCTGCCTATGGCAGGGTGTCGCTGGTCTGCCATTTTAATTTGTAAACAAAGAGTATGATAAGTTTTAGGGACTCAACCCTATACTGTACTGCTCTATAGCACGACTGAATATGAAGAAAGAGTAACCATCCTATTATGTCTTGCAGCCTCCTGCCTATAGTATGTGGTGCACAACACATCCATAGACAAGACTCTACTTATCACGACTTGTATACTCCCTGGGACACGTCCTGCTCTGATACTAATTTAATCACGCCCCGCCTTGGGAGGCATGACTTGCACCTGGTGCCCTACTAGGACCTGGACTGCTGGACTAGCTGAGCCTGAGCACTTCTGGTGCCAGGCTTGCTCTAACTCTAGATTCAAGAAAACGACGGGTTATATAACGACTGTAAATACAGTCTTCGGCCGACTAGGCCTATAGCCACCTGTAAGATAACAACAGCTAACCAGAACAACGGTAGTATAAAGGAACCTATGCGGGCCGACAAGGCCACCATGCTGTCTAGTTACTTCTGAATCAAGAAAACAGGTACTAAACCACTACGTGACCGACAAGGTCACCACTACCAGCTGAATAAAGCCCCACAAGGCCATCATAAACAACTAAAACATACACACGGCCTCACACAACCGGTATAGCTGACCACAGGGAATACACACTCTGCAAGCCTCTAAGAATACTGATAAGATGGTCGGGACAGGGCCCCGACCTACCCATATTGTACAACAAAAGAAAAGAAATAAACCTCTAGCTGTCTAGCTCCGGATGACAGGAGCTGATGACTTTATGTGCTGGCTGGAATCACGAGGGATCAGCTCCTCGTCTATGAGTACCTGCAGGCAAGTAATGCAGTGCCCCCAAACGGGCGTCAGTACCAATGGTACCGAGTATGCAAAGAAAACTGAACATAACTGAAGATAAACAGTAATACTGATAGTTGCAGAGTCTTCGAGAGGACCAGGTAGTTCGAGGGTTCGAGAGTTCCTTGCTCTGAGTCCCCCGCAGTTTACGGGGATGGACTGGAACGAGGACCCTCAGGACTTTTTGGACTAGCTACAGCATATCTTTTGAGTAATGCATGCTGCACCTGCAGAATCAGTTGAGTTAGTTGTATTCCGACTACGGGACATAATAATATTATGGTACGAGAGTTGGGAAAGGTCCCGAGGTAAAGATATCCACCCTCCGACTTGGTTTAGCTTTTCAGAGGCCTTTCTGGACCACTATTTACCTCGAGAAATTCGACAGGCCCAGGTAGATCAGTTTCTTCATCTAGAGCAGGGTTCAATGAGCGTTCGGGAGTATGCTATGAGATTCGACTCCCTTGACCGATATGCACCATCTTTTGTAGATACCATGCCATCCAGGGTGCACCGGTTTATTATGGGGCTGAATCTAGAATATGTGGAGACTTGCATCACAGCTACTCTGTGAGATGATATGGATATTGCCTGTGTTCAGGAATTTGCTCAAAATATCGAGGGGATCAGGCAGCGACAACGGGAAATAGATAGGGCAAATCAGGAGCAGCGCCGCAGGGTTAGACCTAGTGACCTTTAGGCAGAGTTCCAAGGTGGACCCAGGCAATAACTATCAGGCATACCACCTCCACAACAGCAGCAAGGTAGTAAATCAGGCCATCGGGGGCAATCAGGACTCGGCGAGAGTTCGCGACCATTAGGCTCGCACCAGTAGAGGGGGTTAGAGCAGAGTAGATTTACTGTGCCACTTGTCCTTATTTACAGTCGCCGCCATTCTGGGCATGTAGGTATGGTTCTTCTATGTGTTACATCTGCGGGCATGAGGGTCACCTGATGAGAGACTATCTAGCCAGGAGTCAGAGTGATCAGGATCGATAGGATAGATCTTCAGTAGGATCACGTGTCCCAGTGATCCCAACAGGGCGTAGGACCTTAGCTCCAGCCGGTAGAGGCCGAGGTAGATTAGGAGCATCTAGCTTAGGCACCGGTCTAGATCGCACTTATGCTTTACCGGGATGACAGGAGTCGGAGTCATCGCTGGATATGGTGATAGGTATACTGGACATCTGCTCTCATTCCGTTTATGTCTTGATAGACCCAGGCTCCACTTTGTCTTATGTTACACCATTAGTGGCCCGTAAGTTCGGTATTACGCCAGAATTGCTTCAGCAACCTTTTTCAGTGTCCATACCCGTCGGTGATTCCATCATAGCTAAAAGAGTCTACCGAGGGTGCATAGTAGAGGTTGTTGGTTGCCTGACTTTGGTAGATTTGGTAGAATTAGAAATGATTGACTTTGATGCAATTATGGGTATGGATTGGCTAGCACCATGTTATGCCAATATAGAATATTGGACTAAGATTGTCCGATTCCACTTTTCAAGGGAGGTAGTATGGGAGTGGAAAGGTAATGCGGCCACGCCAAAAGGTAGGTTTATTTCCTATCTTCGGGCGAGAAAGTTGATAGTGAAGGGGTGCATTTATCATATTCTCAAGTTTCAGGATGTTCAAGCAGAATTTTCGTCTCTCCAGTCCATTCTAGTAGTCAATGAATTTCCAGATGTATTCCCTGATGAACTTCCTGGTATTCCCCCAGAAAGGGAGATCAATTTTGCGATTGATTTATTACTAGATACTCAGCCTATATCCATCCTGCTGTACTTAATGGCTCCTACCGAGCTAAGAGAATTGAAGGAACAACTAAAGGATTTGTTAGATAAGGGCTTTATCAGGCCGAGTACTTCACCGTGGGGTGAGCCAGTTCTGTTTGTAAGAAAGAAGGATGGCTCCCTCTGCATGTGTATAGACTGCCGACAGCTGAATAAAGTCACCATCAAGAATAAATACTCACTCCCCCAGAATAGATGACTTGTTTGACCAATTACAGGGGGCGAAGTATTTCTCTAAAATTGACTTAAGATCTGGGTATCATCAGGTTTGGGTTCGAGAGAGATACATTCCAAAAACCTCTTTCAAGACCAGGTATGGCCATTTTGAATTCCTAGTCATGTCCTTCGGACTGATGAATGCTCCTGCTGTGTTCATGGATTTGATGAACAGCATCTTCAAGCCATATCTGGACCTATTTGTGACAGTGCTTATTGATGATATTCTGGTGTATTCCCGTTCAGAAGCAGAACATAGGGATCACCTACGGACAGTGCTTCAGATTATCAGAGATCGCCAACTGTATGTGAAATTTTCTAAATGTGAGTTTTGGCTGAATTCAGTGGCCTTTTTTGGTCACATTGTGTCGGAAGCTAGCATTCAGGTAGATTCCTAGAAGATTGAAATAGTAAAGACTTGGCCTATACCTATAACTCCGACTGAGGTACGCAGTTTCCTGGAGTTAGCCGGGTATTACAGGAGGTTTGTAGAGGGGTTTTCTACTCTATCAGTGCCCTTGACTAAGTTAACTCAGAATATCTCCCCCTTGGGAACATTCGTCCTCGAATGTTGGCTGAACATACCAAAAAGATAGACACGAACTGAAATCCCAAAATCAATCACAGCTAACACTAACGGAGTATACGACTCTGGACCAACCTTATACACCAAAGCCGAATATCCACATCAAACATGCATACCATGGTAAAGGAGAAACCGAAGGACATGAAATCAACATAGAACTAGACAGAACGCCGAAAAGAATTTGGCACTGAACCTATATGGACAACCCTTCATTCTCAAATCGCTTCTCAATACTAAGCTAGGATTCACAATATATAATCTAGCTGAGGATAAGGAATTCATGAGCACGAGTTATTCCGACATCTAAAACTGAGCACATACGTGAGATAGCCTGGTTCTACTAAACTTACTAAGCAATTTCTATAGACTGAGTTAGAGCTGACTACACTAGAAAATATAAATCAACACGCATAACTGATTCATAGCATGAAAATAAGCATAAAGAACTCATAGAGTAAGATTGGCATCACTGTCTGAAAAGGTTACCTCTAAACCTCGGGAATCTGCACATAGGAATGAACACGCTTTAACTTCAACTGAAATGCAAGGGAAATTATCTGAACCTCGAAAAGAACACATACTGCAAATGCTAAGTCTAAAACTTCTTTATGAGCATTCTCAAGGTCCAACCTACTTCACATATTCACTATCTCCCCCTTAGATTTAAGTCATCCTTCCATGACTCTCGGATCTCCCTTCAAGCCAGGCTAAGTTACTAATTCTTAACTCCTCTTTCACTTCTAACCTTCACTGTAAGCCTTACACTAACAACTACTCACCTTACACATCGACAATCTCTTTCCACAATCACAACAAAGCTTCTCATTCGGTACTGGGCTGACAATATACGGGGTAATACAAGATTTACAACATACTTGTGGCCACTACCGGCGCCTTGCCCTTATCTTGATGTGCTGCTACGGCATAGGAGCGATTTTGACGATGCTTGAAACTTGGATCTGAGGATGCACCCTGCTTAAATGGGAGGGCTATCGGAACTGCTGAATAAGTGGTCAAGGATCTGCTCTCTCCTCGCTTAGCCGCTAGGCAATCTCGGTACATATGTCCCACCTTGCCGCACAAAAAACAAGCATCTGAGCTAGCCATGCATACCCCTAAGTGGATCTTTACACAACTCATACACAATGGGTACGTAATCTCCCTCCCTCTGGGCTGATATGGAGCATTGGCTATCGAAGGTGATGGGGCTGTTTATTTCTACTAGTAACGTGAGCGATGTCCAACACTTGACTTCTTATGGGAGAAATCTGGGTCTCCAGTTCTGGCCCTCTTGGCCTCTCTCTCTTTTTATTTCACCTGTTCTTCTTCCATCTATTGAGCAAATATTACCAAGCATGGGAAGTCTATGTCCCGGTGCAACATGGCAATCCTACATTCTTTGACCAAGGAGTCTGATACTCCATTCACAAACCTGCTTACTCGGGCCCGCTGATCGGCTACCATTTTTGGCGCATACTTAGATAACCGAGTGAACTCCAATGTATATTCCTGGACAGTCATGTCATTTTGTTTCAAGTTAATGATCTTTGCCGCCTTCGCCTCCCTTAACTCCCGAGTGAAAAACCTATCTAGAAACGCTGTCATAAATTCATCCCATTCTATGGGACCCACTCCAACTCCCCGACTGTTCCTCCACTGACAATACCAGATATAAGCAACTCTCTTTAACTGGTAGGATGCCAAGTCTGCGATCTCATTTCCTGTCACTCCCATGATGTGAGTAATCTTCTGAATCTTTTCCGAGAACTCATACGGGTCCTCATCCACCTTTGACCCTAACAATTCGGGTGGGTTCATCTGAAGAAAATCTCTTATCCTTGCCGCCACTTCATTTCCATTCTGAGGAACATGGGCTACCGCCTGCTGGTTAATCTGAGTGGTCAGGGCCTTTGCCAACATGTGAATGGCTGTTTGGAACTCGACATGAGCAACATGATCATCCATTGGGTCTGCTTAGGATGGTGGTACCTGCTAGCAGTCGTTACCACGTCTTCCTCCGTTCACTCGTTTGGGAGGCATTATCTGCGAGCGAGTAAGGCATGAGTTAGGGAAAAGAACTGTTTAGAGCTTCATACTCCACGCACAATAAGAATTGTCCGGTGCTTTGGTTGGGGTTAAAAACCGACACGCATGTGCACGTGGTCGAACAAGTAGTAAGTGGCTTTAGTAAGCCAAGTATCGATCCCACAGAGACTTGGGTTAAGTGCAATTTGCTCAAGTATACTATATTTTTACTTCTAAATATGCTAACAACAACGTAACCAAAAAGTTGATAGTTTGTTTGATAAATTTTACACTAAAACTAAGAACAATTATCTACCTTGAATTTGGACTATGGATAAGAGCATGCTGAGGTTAAAGAACATGTAATGAAACTGATTATCATCATAAATTGGTTAATCTTTTCTTCCTGTTGCTAGCCAAGAATATTAGCCAAGAGATTAAAACTCTCGTATTTAATCTCACTTAAGAATCATAAACCATCCGTCTACATTTCTGTGATCAAATGCAATTCATGTTCTAGCCATACAATTCCGATTCCTAAATTGACAAATACGACTTTCAGGTATATTTCTATCCTGAAAGCACATCAAAATTCAATTTTCCCAAACCAAGTAAAGAACAATATCCTATTAATTCACAACTTTCCAATTTCGTGCTCTCTCGAGTGAAATCGGACTTTTTAGATGTACATTAATGTAGGCCACACACCAATGCAGTAAGAACAAGAATTAATAGAACAACATGGAAGAAAAAGATGAAAAACCAGATAATTAATAATCAAAATTCATCACAAGTGTTCATAACCTCAGCAAGGAAGGGAATTAGCCACTCATTTGTGGATTAATCATCCTAAAACAAGTGTTAATCATACAAACAATTGAATTAGAGAAGAAAGAAAGAGAGAAAAAACCCTGAACTTTTCGTCCCTCAACTGCCTGTAACCCACGTCCTTGCTCCACCAAGTCTGAATTATGAAAAATAAACCTAAGTGTGCTATTTATAGTAGTAGGACTCTTTCCCGGAATAACAAGCAACGTGTCACGGAGTGCATCGCGGAGCATGGCCTCCGTGACATGCTACTGACGCAGAAGCCTTCTGGAAAATCACCCGAAAATGGCCCGGGCAGCACCCTGCCGCGTTGGCAGCATGTCACGCTGCTTGGGCAGCACGTTGGCAGCCCTTGGTCGCGGAGGCCACCTGCCGTGGCACGTTGCCAACGCGCAGGTGGGCTGTTGTGAGCGGCCTGCCTGCCGTGGCACCTTGTCGACGCGCCGGTGGGCTGTTTTGTGCCTCCTCTTTGCCGACGTTCGCGTGTTGATTCCGTTTCCAAGCCTCTACTTCACCAACTCATGGATTAGTTACTCAAAAGTCATCAAATCCTACAAAACAAAGGCTAATCATGTTGGTTAGCACATATCTTTACTTTATCTAAAATTACATGAAAATGTATACAATAATCTTAGATAAACAAGACTAATTTAAGTCGTAAAGCGTATCTCGGGCATATATTTTTGCCCGTGATCAAGAATCATGAAGAAAAGGGAACATTCCTAAAACGTCTCATAGCCTCTCTAATAAGTGTGGCGCGCTTCACACCCATGAAGAAGACCCTACGTAATGCGACTTTCAGACACCCTAGGACACTCTAAACCTTTGCTCTGATACCAAGTTTGTCATGACCCGAATTCACACCATAGTCGTAACACGGGACAAGGAACCCTGGAAGGCTCCAAGTCGACCCATGGCATAATCATAGCATACACTTACATCAGACATGACTAACAACATGAATAAGCGGAAGTTAATTACAAGAGTCAAATATAAAATCCATAATCATAAGTATAATAACACTAGATACAACATTGAATCCATCTAAACAATGTCTGAAAGCCTTCTACTAACTGATAAGTTGCTGGGACAAGCCCCCAGCTAACTCCCAAGTTTGAAAAATTGAAACATAATTCACGTCCTCAGAGGATGAGGACTCACCACTAGCAGCTGAGAGAGAGAAGCGTATCTAACCGTGAGGCTGAATTTGGAAACCTGAATCTATCTCATGAAACGATATAGCACAAGAAAGCGTGCAGTCAGTACTTGAAATGTACTGAGTATGCAGGAAGCTTAATCAACCAACTTATAAATATGTACAAGAAGGATGTAATGTAAAACGTAATAGTAGTAATGTAACTGAAATGAGATGCAACAACCTTATATGAGATTCACATATTCATATCAACATAACCACATAATAAGGACATACATCGTTATAAGGTCAACTGGTGCGCAAAAGTAATAATAAAAAATAATACAGACGTACGATGCCGTGACTGATATCAAGAGGGTCCTTGACTGTCCAAGGGGAGCGTCCCTGACTATCAAAGGAAAACATTCTTACCAATGAGAATCCCTAACTATCAAAGGGAGTAAATGGCTCTAATATAGAGAGTCACTGACTGACTAGAGATGTTAGTCCTGACCGACTGAGGAGAAACATGCGTGGTTAGTAGCTAGGGATATGAGTCCCGACTGACTAGGGAAAAATTCTTGCTAACGAGAATCCCGACTGACTATGGAAACATTCTTGCTAATGAGAATCCCGACTAAGTAACACTAATCTAAGTTTCAGAAGCTAACAGAGATAAGAACGTTTACTAATTTTCATCATGCAACATTCTCTTCGACAGGATTGGGGCTACTTTCTAATAACAACAAGCCCAACAGTTGCAATATCAATCTCATAAACATTAGCATAAGATCATGCATGATTAGTAGATCCCACTCATACTTTATCAAAGATGCATAGCTTCATTTATTTCAAAACATACCACAAGCTAATTTGTGAAAATTGGGAGACATCGCTCCAAACAATGTGGTAAGCTTATTTCGGGAAAAAAATCATCATTTTAAATCGACATGTGGGCATTTCCCAAAGCTTTGTCACACTTGGATCTAATCAATTCATTTTGAAAACAACGACATAATCATGGGTAGTTTTAGAAACATGCTTTTCATCCTCAACCTCGTCATCATCTCACATTTATCATATCACTTCTTTTACGAACTTTTCATCCATGAGCTTTTAGATTTGAAATTTGGAAAATAATTTTTGCAAGGAAAAATAATTTTGAATCCTCCCAAGCTTCATAATTCATCAATATATATGCGATCTATTCATACCCAAGCGATTCAATCGAAAACATGGTGACAATACTTAATTTACTTTCAATTGTTCAAGCCCATAACTCCTACTCCACCCAACATAGTCATCAATGTCATAGTCAAGTCATTAGGGTTAATTATACAATATTTCCACAATTCCATCATGTTCATAAATTGCTACGATAATCAAGGGGAAATGAGCAAATCCCATTCAATACTCAATTCAATTTATGAAGGGCATACTACACTCATACATTCTTAACCTATATTTTATAATCCAAGATAACCCATCAGTTTATAATCCAATCAAATTCATAAGCGCAGTAAATATTAGCATTTAAAAGAAATGAAGAAGAATTTACCCTTTTACAAGCCATATATCATGTTTTTCTAGATTTATCGAAATCGGGTATTTAATAAAATATTTTTTGGGACACAAGAATGGAAGAGTATCCTTGTTGAAAGACCCGCATACCTGGTAGATGAAAATCTTACTCGAAAATCTTTCTTGAAGCTTGAGGAACACCTTGATGAAACCCTAGAATCTTGTGAAGAGAGGAGGAAGAAGGAGAGTTGAGAGAATGAGGGTTTAGGCATGAAAAGCCCCTTAAAAATGTGCAAGGTAGAACCCAAAACAACGTAGTTTAGAAATTAAAAGCGTAGGAGTTTACAAAAATGCCTCTGAAGAAAACTGGAAAAGCTGCCCGAGCTGATGCCACAACTCACTTGACGAGTCGTTGTCCAACCCAATGACTCGTTAGGTCCACTCGTCAGGTACACTGGAAATTTCTTTAAAACCAAAGCTTATCCCTCCTAATGATTGACTTGACGAGTCGTTATCATACCTAACGACTCGTCATCTTCTTCCGTCAACCACACTATTAAGATTTAACCCAGGGATCTTATCCTCTCCCCAACGGCCCACCTAACGAGTCATTACCAGGCAAGATGACTCGTCAGGTTGTCCATGGCCACTGGGCTTTCCATCCCTTCTTACAGTTCCTCACAGGTTAGACCATGATCCGTTAGGTCTGCTAACGAGTCATTCTCTAACTCGTTCTGATGCAAGTTTCTGTTGATTTTCTTGTGAGCTTCATCTAACTACGGGGTCTGATCTCAAGGACTTCTGAGGTGTTACAAAAATATGGAGGCACTATCTGTATGGCATCCACGTAGATATTTTTACTGATCATAAGAGCCTCCAGTACATTTTTACACAGAAAGAATTGAATCTACGGAAGCGTCGCTGGTTAGAACTATTGAAGGATTATGATGTGAACATTTTATATCACCCAGGGAAGGACAATGTTGTAGCTGATGCCCTCAGCCGCAAATCCATGGGAAGTTTGGCATACTTGAAGCCTGAACAGCGAGGACTGGCTCAAGAATTGCATTAGTTAGCCAGTTTGGCCATCCGAATAGTAGACATGGGAGATAGTGGAGCAGTGATCCAGAATACTACAGTATCATCCTTGGTTGTAGAGGTAAAAGAACGACAACATGAAGACCCTAACCTAGTTCAGCTCAAAGATAAAGCTTAGCAAGGGGAAGCATCAACTTTCAAAGTAACCGCAGATGGGATCTTGAGATATAGGGGTTGCCTATGTGTTCCAGATGTGGCAGGACTTCACCCACAAATCATGGCAGAGGTACATTATTCCCCTTATTCTCTTCACCCAGGTTCAACAAAGATGTATCATGACATAAAAGAAATTTACTGGTGGCCGGGAATGAAGAAGGAGGTAGCAGAATTTGTAGCACAATGTCCTAATTGCCAACAGGTGCAGTGGAACATCAAAAGCCCGGGCGGATTGACACAGGAGATAGTAGTGCCTATGTGGAAATGGGAAGCAATCAATGTTGATTTTGTGTTCGGATTACCCCGTACAAGACGCAGATTTGATTCCATCTGGGTGATTGTCGATGGATTGACGAAGTTAGCTCATTTTCTGCTAGTCAGAGCTACCTTCTCAGCCGAGGACTATGCTGAACTGTATATTAGAGAGATAGTTTGATTGCATGGAATTCCAGTATCAATCATTTCTGATAGAGGAGCTCAGTTTACAACTAAATTCTGCCAATCCTTTCAAAAGGGCCTAGGGACACAAGTTAATATGAGTACAACTTTCCATCCTCAGACAGATGGGCGATAGAACGTACAACTCAAATGCTCGAGGATATGTTACGGGAATGCATGCTAGACTTTTGGGGCAGCTGGGATGAACATTTAACCCTTATTGAATTTTCTTACAATAACAGTTATCATTCAACAATCCAGATGGCGCCTTATGAGGCCTTATATGGGTGGAAATGCAGGTCCCCCAGTTGGTTGGTTCGAGGTAGGAGAATCAGAGTTGATTGGGCCAGATATAGTCCACCAGTCAGAAGATAAAGTAAAGCTTATCAGAGAACGCCTGCTGACAGCTCAGAGCCGCCAGAAATCTTATGCCTGATGTACGGCGTAGAAGCCTAGAGTTCGGTGTTGGTGACTGGGTATTTCTGAAAGTTTCATTGATGAAGGGCGTGATGAGATTTGGTAAAAAGGGAAAGCTTATCCCAAGATTTATAGGATCGTGCCGAATCCTCCGGAGAATAGGCCAAGTTGCATATGAGCTAGATCTACCTTCAGAGTTGGAATCTGTTCACTCGATCTTTCATGTGTCGATGTTACAGAAGTGCATAGGGGATACATCCCGATTTGTGCCCATTGAGGACGTCCAGATTACTAAGGAGTTGGCTTATGAGGAAGTTGACATGCCCGATTCGCGCGTCCGCAAGTGTACGGGTCGTGCAAGTAATATAGTGGCTCTTTTTAAGAACCGGATTGTCGAACCCATAGGGACTGGACCCATTCCTCTAACTATCCATTTCTATTGTGATCTTAAATACCTCAAGTGTTGGTTATAGACATTTTCGATTGAGATTAATTAAGTCTAAGTTTGGGTCAACGAAGTATTCTGAAATTACTCTAGGAGCAACATAGAGTTAAAACCAATTAATCATGCGATACTACGATTTGCAAAGGGTTAACCATGGAACTATCAATTGTTATTTCACATAATTAGAATTGCATGTTTATGGTCTTTCGAGCCTCTAAACACGACAATCTAGCCTCACTGCATCATTGTAAGCGAGGAGTTTAATTTTCTAGTCACGGGCAATCAATTATGTTGTGGTTTGCGGGGAAACGATTAGGGACTTTCGTGCGTCTAACCATTTAACTCAACTTAGCCTCACACTACTTCTTCGAGTGGTGATGTGACATCCCAAGTTGGTCTTTCATAACCCCCGTGTGTCAACCAAGCACGGTGTTAGGTATATTTCTATCCTGACACAAAAATCTCTCCCGAGATACAAACATGCTCCTTACATTCTCATGTCCTGACCTAGGTAATGCTTTCTCAAGCTATTACTCAAGCTAACAAATATGCTTTCATGGTGATCAATCATAAAAACAACCAACAATCCAGAGTGCAAGACGAAAACAACAATCAATAACTTAATTCCAAAACAAATTCATAAAAGCACAATCATAATTCATGGCTTCAACCCTAGAGGAAGGGTTCTTGCCATTCATGTTCGTAAAACTACAATTAACTAATACTAAACTAATATACTTACATGAATTTGGTAGATGAGAAGGGAATTTGATAAACCCTAGATAAGTTCTCCCACTTCTCCCTTCACTCCTAGGTGGTTTTTCAGAATAAAATCGTGACCAAATGATTTTAGGAGCTAAGGGTCCTATTTATAGTAAATGGAAAACGTGCATAATTTAGCCTGAGAGGGAACGGCTCCGTGTCATGGAGTGCATCGCGGAGCACTGCCTCCGTGACACGGAGACAACGCGAAAGCTCTCTGGAAATTGCCTCAGGAAACCAAGTTGCCGAGGGTTGCCGCGCTGGCCAACGTGGCACGCTGCCCATGCAGCGCGTTGGCAAGCTGCTGTCGTGCAGGCTGCCTAGCGTGACACGGCGCTGCCGCGCTGGTTCTCTGCCTCCTGCTGCCTGCTGCTGCCTTTCCTCGTACGCTTGCCAAGGGCGTGGCACGGCGCTGGGCGCGGCACACGCACAGCGTGGCACGCTGCCTGGCGCGGCCAGCCTTGCCAAGGCATGCCCCTTGCCGACTTTTCGCCACTTGCTTCCACTTCATTCCTTCCTTTCACCAACTTGCGAATTAGTTCCTCAAATGCATTATTAACCTACAAAACAAGGACTAATCATGTTGGTTAGCACATATATTCACATTTATATAAAATCACATGAGATTATGTAAAATAACTTAGATAAACAAGACTATATTAAGGTATAAAGCGTATCACGAGCATGCTATTTTGCCCGTTATCAGAAGTTCCAGTAGCCATATTAGACCGACAGGTTTGTAGGTTAAGAACTAAAGACCTTGCCTCTGTTAAGGTATTGTGGAGAAACAGGAATAGAGAAGAGATGACCTAGGAAGCCGAGACGATATGAGATCCAGATATCCTCATTTGTTCCAGGCTTAGTCAAGACTATGTAGTTAAGGTAAGTTATTGGTTCAGTTGCGGTTTTATGATTTGTGTTTCATATATTGCTCAGTTAAGTACAACCTTGTTGTGAAATAGTTATTATAATGCTATGTGATATGCCTTTATTGGACTTTTTTGCATTTCAGTATTTCCAGATAGTCCATATTACAGGGGAGACTCTGCCGAATTTTTTTAGGCTAATAGTTAGAAGAGTTAAATCCTAGTAAGCTAAAGTGACATTCGAGGACGAATGTTCCTAAGGGGGGAGGATGTTACATCCCGTGAGTTCCTAATGTTTAGTTGGCCTATTTGTACATTAGTCAAGAGTTTTAGAGTTTGGAGCATATGAGAAATGGGCTGGGGAAAAGGTCGAATGAGCGCGAATTCGGGGAAGCGAGGGAGAAGGCCAGAGTAGGCTGCAATAGGGGCAGCGTGCCACAGACCCCCTCCCTCCGTGTTGGGCACCATGACACGCCCGTGAATTGGCGCGACAGGGTTCGTGGCTGCCCAAGTATATATATATAAAGTCCCTTTTATTGATGAAACATTTGATATATATAGATCTTCGTCCCAACAGCAAAGGTTATAACATTTTAAATTTAAATTCTTTCATTTATGCTGCCAAATGCTGTCCAAATTCAAATTAACTTCAGGTATCGAAGTATAAGCCTGCAGGGAGCATTACTACGGAGTTAGTTTCTAAAAATTCACCCGATAAATCATAGCCCCGCTGAGTAGAAATGGTTAAAATTTCTCCAAACTAATTTCTATACGATCACAGGCTTCAAAGTAAGTATTTCTCCCTTCTGAACTTTCAAGAAATTATATGTTTTCGACCGTGTTTCGTTAAGTTGAAGTATAGTTAATATGTATATAGAAAGTTATCATTTTCTCTAAATTTATTACTGAAACTAGTCTCATTCTCCTAGTAATACGATTATAGTTAGAAAAAGCTATGCAATACGGATTGAAACTCTCCAGTTAATCAAAAATCGACGATCCAGGTATATTAAGATAAATTTGTTCGGCAAGTTAGTTTCTTTTGTATTGTAACTCAATTTGAATCCCAGTAAGAGAGCCAGAAGTATATCTATTGTAATTAGCTATTTTTATTAGCTGAGACCAGTAATTTATGTTTATTTGGGATTGACTTTGCCCTGTTTAGCCTTCTATGACCAACCCTAGGGTTAATAGCTGTGTTGACGCCCGCCAGGGGCGAGATGACGTCGCGCCAAGGAGTGTTATGCCATCCGCAAGGGATGAAGATGGGGTCCCAGGTCCTCATACAGTCCATTCCATGGCTGGACTATTTTTATGCCGATCGGCACTACATCACACCCCCTGTTGATCCTGGTGCCTGGGGTGCAGATATTACATATCAGGAGTCCACCAGACTCAGACACAGCTACAGTTCAGGGGCCAAGTGGGCTTAGTTGCAGACCTAGGGGACTGGTAGGACGGCTATAGTTTTTAGATGACTCAGTATGACCTTGCTAGGGTATATAGATTGGAGTGTACTCACCAGGTCTTATGGGGGCACCCGGTTGGTTATTCTATGCTGGTTGTACCTTCCGGCTTATGGGGGCTAGGTAAGGTTCTTGTTTGCAGTAGTTACTTATATATTAGATAGCAGGAAGTTCAGCTAATCAGGTAGTGTTTCTATCCCTTCTTTTTAGTTACTTTCAGTTTCATTTTAGTTCGTTCAGTTATTTACAGTTACCGCCTTACATATTCGGTACATATTATACTGGCGCCCTCCTGGGGCACTACATTACTTGCCTACAGGTGCCGATAGGCGTGGACCAGGATCTTCTTAGCTTTCAGCCAGAGTTATCAAGGCAGTCAGCTCCATTCCTCCGAAGCTAATAGCTAGAAGGTTTACTTTCTTTTGTTTGTACAGTTCATGGGTAGGTCGGGCCACTATCTCTACCAGTATATCACTTCTAGAGGCTTACAGATTGTTTTAGATTCCTTGTGGTTAGCTGTTAATGACCGTGTGGTACCCGTGTATGCTTTATCTTACGTGTTGGCCGTGTGGGGCCTTGTTTAGCTGTTAGATAGCGCCTTGTCGACCATAGCTTAGTTTAGTAGTGGATTTACTTTACAGTCATAACTAGACATCATAATGGTCTTGTCGGCTCGCATAGAATTCACTGTTATTACCTATTTTTGGTTAGCTGTTTTCTTTTACAGGTGGTTGGTTATAAGGCCTTGTCGGTTGGGCGCTGTCTTTACAGCCTAGATATATCCCATTATTTTCTTGATTTGAGATTTAATGTTAGCCAGGCACTAGAGGTGCATAAGCTCAGTCAGGCCAATTTAGACCCTAGTAGGGCACCAGGTGACAGTCATGCTTCCCAAGGTGGGGCGTGACACTTACCTACCCCTATGCATAACTGACGGTTGCCTGTAAGGATCAACGATTCACTGGTTCTAAGGTCAGTGCCCCATACCTTTCCGGTTCACGAGTTCTCGACCAATGATTGACCAGTGAGTTCCAAATTAGAACCGGTGGTTCACCAGTTGGATCGCCGAGTACCCCCAAACTTCTAGGTGCATTGTTTTGAGCCAACGATTTTACCAGCGGTTTTTCGGATTGGTATAGGAGTTCCACCGGCTAGTCGCCGGTCTCCTCTCCTTTCTCCCCTTCTTCTGCTCATGACCTGCGATAGGGCGGCATTTTGCATGTTGTCACCGGCGTTTTGTCGGTCTCATGCTGTGCCTGCGCTGTTTTTCTTCTCCATTGTTTTTGTATCCAAGTTACCTACAAAGTCAAAAACAACAAAACATCAAAATGCTCAAAATAAAATACTTGGGTTGACTTCCAAGGAGAGCCTTAGTTAACATCATGGAACGATGTATTTCTCATTCATATTCCATTTTTCGGAGGATCATCCCCCGACTTGTACTCTTCCATATCAACTCCTTCATTTTCACTCTCATCATTCAACACTCCAGTCACCTTACATTCGTCTGGAGGCTTAGCAGATTGGTATACTTTGAAGGTAACCTCTTCACCTCCCACACGAAACTTGAGCTCACCTAGCTCTACATCTACCTGGGCTCTTCACGTGGAGAGCAATGGTCTCCCTAAGATGATTGGAACTTCCACATCCATCTCACAATCTAAAACCACAAAGTCAGCTGGTAGAATGAACTTATCTACCCTTACCAATACATCCTCCAAAACATCTATCGGTTTCTTAATAGAGCGATCAACCCTTAACAATCTTGTTGAAGTAGGTTGGTGTTGCCAGGCCCCAACTTCTTGAAGATTATGAGGGGGATAAAATTTATACTTGCCCCCTGATCACAAAGGGCTTTCTTGAACACACACAACCCTATTTTGCAAGGGATTGTGAAGGCTCCCGGATCCTCCCATTTTGGGGCAAGGTTACTCATCATTATGGCACTGCAATGATGTGTCGTCTCTCTGGTGCCCGCATTCACTACCTTCTTCTTTTTCAACAGCTCTTTCATAAACTTTTCATATCCAGGCATTTGGAGTAAAGCATCCACCAACTGTATATTTATGGATAATTTGCTGAACATATCTATAAACTTGCTGAATTGAACATTTGGGCAAGGTTAGACAGCTCCCCTTTAAGTTCTTTGACCCCGCTATCTGTTGACTCAACCTTCTTGAGAACTCTTGCCAACATTTTTTCAATTTTTGAGATCCCTACGTCATTCACACTCGGTTGGAATAGGGCAGTCTCGGCTTTAGGAGGGGGAACATATGGATTTGTGCTTCTATGATAGAGATCCCCTTCACGATTTTGCTCTCTATCGCCCCATCTCTCATTCCGATCAGGCCACCCTTGTGCTTCACGATTCCTCCAACCTTGGTTCTCTTCCCTTGGGAGTCAAGGGCCTTGATTAGTCCCTTGGTACCCAGGTGGAGAAACCCCTATTTGATTTTCCATATATTAGCACTCCTCCTTGTACCTTGGTGGCAAAGACTCTCCTTCAAAATGCATCGGACCTTGCATTCCCATAACATTTACACCTTTAGGCCCCGCTCCCATCACATGCTTAGTCATTAACTCCAGCTGAGTCATCATTTTGTCAATATTTTTATCTCGCTCTTTATATTTCTTTCTCATTTCAGCTGTTAGCAAACTAGAACCAGTATCATGTGAAGAGCCACTTCATTTAAAGCAGGTGCAACATTGTACTTGTCACATGGAAAATTGCATTCCCTACCTAGGAAGTAGGCAAATTGCACCTGCTACGTTGGGCATCACAGGATCCTCATCCTCATGATCCATATGCCCGTCCACCGAGCCTTCCCTTTCTAATGAATATTGGCTCATATCAAGATCAACCTAGAGGCAGCAATCACAACAACAAATTCAAACCAACCACGACACAAAATCAATTCAAAATAACAAACAACTAAAGGCTATCAAACTACATTCCCTGGCAACAACGCCATTTTTGGTAAGGTTCAAATTCACTCCTCTTGACGAGAGTGTGTAAATCATAGTTGACAATCGAATCCCATAGAATGTTAGTCAATCACACAGAGTCGTCTATTAAATTGAAATAACTCGCATCAATGTTTCAAAAGCAATAAAGCAATAACTCGCATCAATGTTTCAAAAGCAATGATTCATTCTTTATCCTACGTGGTTATGTGGTATCAATTATCTATTGATGACTATGAATAGTGTGGATGATTATAATGATTGTAAGTTGTAAGGAGTTAATGAAATGTTGGGTGAAACTAAGTCAAGCTACTGCCAAGGCAGTACCGCTACAGCGAAACTTGTTTTGCCGCGGCGAGATCGTGTCAGCAGTCAAGTGACTGCTGCAGCGAAGGCCTAATCCAGTGAGCAGGCCAGTTAGCACCTGAGCAGAGGTAATTCCTAAAATGTGTGTTGTCTATAATATGAATGATGTTCTGAGATAATTGCATATTGTTGTCTATACTGATGCTACTCCTGCACTTCTTTTTTTAGTGCAGAATCTGATCCCAAAAGTTTATTTGGACCTCACCTCTAGAGCGGCAGTAGATTAACTGAATGGTGAGCTATGGAATATGTGCAGTTCTACTCCTCCTCTAAATATGTCTCTTTTCTAGACATTGATAGCTTCTTATTCATTTCTGTTTTGATACAATCTTAGACAATGTTAATTAGACGTCGTCATGTGCAATGACAAACTAATTCTATAAGTGTTTTAATAGAGGATTGTTATTATTTTCTTTTTATTTAGTGATGTTTCATTAATTATATTCAAAAATGTGTGTTACTCTTTCTGAATGTCGATGGTTTTGGGGGTAAGAGTGGAGAATATATTTCGCCCATTGAGGGTTTAGAGTGGGTTCCAATCATGGCCTATGGGGTCGTGACAAAGTTGGTATCAGAGCTCTAGATTCATTGCTCTTATTGCACTAAGACGTGTCTAGTTGAGTCTCGTGGATCAATGCAGAGACGTCCATAACTTATCTTTGAGAGGCTGTAAGACTTTCGGAAAACTCCCTTCTTTATTTTCTTTTCATGCGATTACTTAATTCCAATTGGTATCTGGTGATCTATATTGTTATCTAACAATTATTCTTTATTTCCCTCATAGATGGTGAGAACACGTGTAGGCAGAAATAGAGAGGAAACAGTCGATCCAGCAGTAGCAGCTGTAATTCGCGACAGAGGATGGGGTAGAGGTTATGGGCGGAGGTCTATTGTGTCTAGAGTATGGGCCCACGCTGCTACTCTGATTCGATAAAGATCAGCATCTCCTGTATCACTAGCCGTGCAAGAGAGGGCAGTTGTGGAGGTGGAGGTTTCTACATAAGGAAAGACTATAGTTGCTCCAGCATCCTCTGAGGTTCTAGCTAGGTCTTAACCTTCTGAGTGGCCTCATGGGTAATGGGGCAGCGCCAGAAACTCCTGCAGGGTAGCAGTTGGGGATACGTTATGCAGCTGCTGTGACTCCTCGTACTGATGATATGTTAGAGGATGTGATATTCCTGAGGCTGGTAGCTGGACTGATAATCACTGGAGAAGAACATGACTTGTTTTGGAGGTTCACCAAGATGAAGCCTCCTACCTTCTATGGTACTGAGGCAGAGGACGCCTACGAGTTCATCATCCATTGTCTTGAGAGGCTCCACAAAATGGGGGCAGTGGAGAAGTATGGGTAGAGCTTGTCACCTTTCAGCTGATGGGTGGTACTAAGCTCTGGTGGAGGGCTTTTGTGGGGTGTAGACTAGCAGGGTCACCACCATTGACCTGGATCTAGTTCTACTCCACTTTTCTAGAGAAGTACGTACCTCGTACCTTAAGAGATAGGAGGCGGGATGAGTTCACCACCATTGAGTAGGAGAGCTCTTTAGTCACAACATACGAGGCCCGATTTCACTCATTGTCTAGGTATGCGCCGCCCTTACTGCCCACAGAAGAGGAGAGGATCAGGCGATTTGTTAAAGGCTTGGATATGTGTCTCCAACTGTCAACCCTTCAGATGGTCACTATAGGCAGGACCTTTCAGGAAGTAGTGGAGTATGTTAAAAGCATGGAGGGGGTGAAACAAGATGGTTACACGAAGAATGCCAAGAAGAAGGCTCGAAAGGTAAGTTTGTACAACGACTCTTTTACTAGGACTCTAGCACCTCAGGGCTATTCCAAATGCCCTACTAAGTTAGCCATGCAGGTGTCAGGGGGGTCCGCTAGGGACTACTCCACGTCCACTACAATCGGGAGTAACCAGATAGTGTGCTCGGATATTGGGGCTCATCCTATTTCTTCTGTTCCAACTTAGAGACCAGTGATTGAAAAGGTGTGTCATGAGTGCAGAAGGTATGGCCATATCCATAGGTGGTGTCCTAGATTTGGTGAGGGTAGGCAAATTGTTTTGCATCTAGCTCCTCGAGCTTTGGCCCCCTACTGGGAGAGGAGGGAGTGCATTTAGAAAGGATCGCCCCCAGTTAAGGAAGGGGCAGTTAGCTAGTGGTTAGACGTAACACCCAGACAAGTATAGGGGTTGCATAGCTCAACAGGGGTGGGTCTTAGGCGGGTAACCAGGCCTATTTGATGTTGTTATCACAGCTACAATTTTTGTGTCTGACAAAATGGCTGCGACTTTGTTTGATCCTGGTTCTAGTTTTTCGTATGTGTCTATTTTTTCTTCTTTGGGATTGGATCTTGCTTGTGATGTTCTTGATACTCCTATCCATATGTCTACTCCTGTTAGGGATTTTATGATGGTGGATATAGTCTACCATGATTGTAGTGTTGACATTTTAGGTTTTGATACTCTAGTAGATTTGGTGATCTTAGACATGGTAGATTCTGATTTAATTCTAGGGATATGCTGGTTGTCTCCTTACCATGCCATTTTGGATTGCCATGCTAAGATGTCACCATATCGGGCCTAGGGTCATCCGGTTGGAGTGGAAAAGGAATTGTATCCTGCTCCTAAGAAGCTTATTTCCTATACTCGTACCCCGAAATTGATAGAGCGGGGGTGTTCATCATATCTAGCTCATATTTGGGATACCAGTTTTGAGGGTCTTACATAGAGTCGGTCCCAGTAATTTGGGAATTCTTAGAGGTATTTTTGGTGGATCTTCCTGGCATGCTGCCAAACCGTAATGTTGATTTCTATATAGATTTAGAGTCAGGGATCCGATCTATCTCTATACCACCGTACAATAGTTGCAAGAACTGCTTAGTAAGGGGTTTATCAGGCTGAATGTCTCTCCGTAGGGTGCCCCCGTATTATTTGTGAAAAAAGATGGTAATACGCAGTTGTACATTGATTATATGGGTTGAATAAAGTAACCATCCAGAATAAATACTCTCTTCCTCGAAGAGATGACCTATTTGATCAGTTACAGGGGGCGCGCTGTTCTCCAAGATTGACCCGAGATCAGGTTACCGTCAGTTGAAGATTCATACTGAGAATATTCCTAAGACAGCTTTTTGGACCAGGTATGGACATTATGAGTTCCTACTCATGTCCTTTAGACTCGCTAATGCTGCAACAACATTAATGAGATTGATGAATGGTATCTCACACCCTATATAGATTTATTTATAATCGTGTTCATTGCTGATATCTTGGTATACTTTAAGACTAAGCAGGAACATGAGACCATTTGAGGATTGTGCTAGGGTTGCTGAAGGAAAAACAATTGTATACCAAGTTCACCAAATGTGAATTTGGCTAGAGTCGATGTCTTTTCCGGGATATATAGTCTCCAAAGAGGGGATTAAGGTGGATCCATAGAAGGTGGAGGGTGTCCGAAACTGGGCTAGGCCTACTACTGTGATAAAGATTCGGAGTTTCGTGGGGCTGGCCAATTACTACTGCCGATCTGTAATGGGATTTGTATCCATTTCCTCGGTGTTGAAAAGGTTGACTCAGATGGATGTGCCTTTTTGATGGTCCAAGGAATATGAAGAAAGTTTTTAGAAGTTCAAAACCCTGCTAACCACGAAAACAATCCAAGCTCTACAAGTGAGAGGTAAATATTTTGTAGTATATTGTGATGCCTCACAAGCTGGGTTGGGTGTTGTGTTGATGCAGGAAGGATAGGTCATTGCTTATGCTTCGAGGCAGTTGAAGGTACACGAGAAGAATTATCCTACACATGACCTGAAATTGGTAGTAGTGGTGTTTGCTTTGAAAATCTTGAGGCACAGCTCCACGGGGCTCGTCGCGAGGTGTTCACAAACCATCACAGCTGATCTTGGGCAGATTTATATGCCCAAGTGATACTCAAAAGTATCATTTTCGCCTTGTTTATCTAGCAATGCGTATACATTTTCATGTAATTGGTAATAAAATGTGAATTTATACTAACCAACATGATTAGCATTGTTTTGTAGGTAAAATGTGATTTCGAGGAGCTAAAATGCATGTTGGAGGATATCGGAGTTGGACTTGGATGCGAGCACGGGACAAGGCATTGGACTGCACAAATTAAAGGGGCTCCGTGATGGAGCCGTGTCACGCTGCCATCGCGGAGGCATTCTGCCTGGAGGGTGAAAATTCATCAATTTCCAGTGGAGGTTCGCGACAGCTCCGTGGCACGGTGGCTAGCCTTCGTGTTGCATGCCATGCCACGTTGGTGTTATATTCCCGGACCCCCAATTCCAGTGAGGGTCCGCGTTCATGGTGTGTCACGGAGGCAGTGCTCCGCGATGCACTCCGTGACACGTTGCTCATTATTCCGGGAAAAATTCCCACTAGTATAAATAGAACATTTAAGTGTATTTTTCATAATTCAGACTTGGTGGAGCAAGGATGTGGGTTACAGGCAGTTGAGGGACGAAAAGTTCAGGGTTTTTTCTCTCTTTCTTTCTTCGCTAATTCAATTGTTAGTATGATTAACACTTGTTTTAGGATGATTAATCCACAAATGAGTGGCTAATTCCCTTCCTTGCTGAGGTTATGAACACTTGTGATGAATTTTGATTATTGAATTATATGGTTTTTCATCTTTTTCTTCCATGTTGTTCTATTAATTCTTGTTTCTACTGCATTGGTGTGTGGCCTACATTAATGTACATCTAAAAAGTCCGATTTCACTCGAGAGAGCACGAAATTGGAAAGTTGTGAATTAATAGGATATTGTTCTTTACTTGATTTGGGAAAATTGAGTTTTGATGTGCTTTCCTGATAGAAATATACTTGAAAGCCGTATTAGTCAATTTAGGAACCGGAATTGTATTGCTAGGTCATGAATTGCATTTGATCACAGAAATGTAGACGGATGGTTTATGATTCTTAAGTGAGATTAAATACGAGAGTTTTAATCTCTTGGCTAATGTTCTTGGCTAGCAACAGGAAGAAAAGATTAACCAATTTATGATGATAATCAGTTTCATTACATGTTCTTTAACCTCAGCATGCTCTTATTCATAGTCCAAATTCAAAGTAGATAATTGTTTGTAGTTTAGTATAAAATTTATAAAACAAATTATTCACTTTTTGGTTACGTTGTTGTCAGCATATTTAGAAGTTAAATATAGTATGATATACTTAAGTAAACTTCACTTAATTCGAGTCTCTGAGGGATCGATACTTGGCTTACTAAAGACACTTACTACTTGTTCGACCACGTGCACTTGCGTGTCGGTTTTATAACCCAAAACCAACCGAACAAGTTTTTGGCGCCGTTGCCGGGGACTTGGCAATTGGTGAAATTGTGTTAAGTGTCAATTTACTGTATTTTTATTTTATTTTCTTAAGTGTTGACAACTTGGTCTTAGCCTGTATTTTGCAGACTTAATTGTTGTGAACACTGGCAAGAGACAAAGAGCTGGTGGAATCTTATATAGAGCCTGAACGTATATTTCACAGTAAACGGAGAGAAGCTCTACAAAGAAAGCTGCAGTTGCTCAGACAGACCATTAAGGAGCAACAAAATCCACCGGTAGTAAGGGCAGTGTTAGTGCCCGAAGAAGCAGCAGCAAGGCCGGTTCGCGAGGTGGCAATCCCACATGCCAACAATGTTACATCCAGTATCCGCAAACCAGAGCCTGGAGGGAGATTTGAACTCAAGCAAAATATGGTGCAATTGTTGCACACAAGCGGGCAATTTACCAGTCTCTCTCATGAAGACCCACAACAGCATCTCCAAAACTTTTTGGAGATAAGTGACACTTATATACCCGCTGGAGTGTCACCTGATTATGTTCGGCTTACATTATTTCCGTTCTCATTACTCGGAGAAGCCAAGAGGTGGTTGAAAGCTGAGCCACCAAATTCTATTTCAACGTGGGATGATCTTGCACGAAAGTTCTTGATAAGGTTTTTTCCCTCTGGCAAAACAGCAAGACTTAGAAGTCAAATTCTAAGTTTCAAATAGAGGGAGGGAGAAAATTTATATCAAGCCTAGGAGAGATTTAAATCCATGTTGCGGGACTGTCCTCATCATCATCAGTCCAATGAGGTGTTGGTGCACACATTTATTGAGGGTTTGGAACCCCATACCAAAATTTTGCTAGATTCAGCAACTGGAGGGCAAGCGCTGGAAAAGACTTATGAGGAGCTGTATACCTTGCTAAACCGGATTTCACAGGGCAATCCATAATGGAATGCTGATTCATCACGAGGTGGAACAAGGAAAGCAACAGGAGTGCTTGAAGTGGATGGATTTACAACTATCGCTGCACAGATAGCTGCCTTGCAAAATCAATTGAACAACCACTTCAGCAACATGACTTTGAACCAGCCTTCAGCCCCTGTTAATGCAGTCCAGCAAATGTGGTGTGAAGTGTGTGGAAGCAGTGAGCACTTAGCTGAGTGCTGTGGAGCAAATCCTGATTCGGTAAACTTTGTGGGTAATGCACAAAGAAATCACCAGCAGTATGGTAGTGGCTACAATTCAAAATGGAGGAATCATCCAAATTTCTCATGGGGTAGCAACAGCCATCAAGGCCAAAGTTCGGGTCAGGGTATGCAAAGGAATCAAGGAGGGCAACAGAACTACCAACTCAATTCAGAAATAACAATGCACCTCCTCCACCACCATCACTCAGCATTGAGGAGATGTTCAAGACCATGATCGCTAACCAAGCGCAATTGCAGGCTGACTATGTTAAATTGGCAGCCAAAGTGAAAAATAACCAGTTAGCGACCAAGGCTCTTGAGTATCAATTTGGGCAATTTGCTAGTGCCCAAAATACAAGGCCTAGAGGAGGACTGCCGAGCGACACAGATTCAAATCCGAAGCAGGTAAATGCAGTGACCACAAGGAGTGGTTTGCAGCTAAAGGAAGTGGAACCAGAAAGACCACCTCAACACGCGGGAGCAACGGAAGTTGAGGGGGAGCAAAGTTCTATAAGGGGGAAGACCAAAGAAGCTGAATCAGAAAGACCTCCACCCCCGTTCCCTCAACGACTCAAGAAACACAAGGAGGAGCCATGTTTCAAGAAATTCATGGAGGTGCTTAAACAGGTACATGTTAACTTACCTCTTGTTGATGTCTTGCAGGGAGTGCCGAAATATGCCAAATACATAAAGGACATCGTGGCCAACAAAAGTCGTTTGACTGAGTATGCTACGGTGGCTTTAACAGAGGAGTGCACTTCCCGGATCCAAAATAGACTGCCCACGAAGCTAAAAGACCCTGGAAGTTTTACTATCCAGCTTACTATTGGGCAGAGCATCCGAGTTCGTGGATTGTGTGACTTGGGGGCGAGCATAAATCTGATGCCATCTTCGGTATTCAGAAAGTTGGGTCTAGGGAGTCCTAGACCCATAACCGTAATCTTGCAGTTGGCGGATCGATCCTTAGCTAGGCCGGATGGCATTGTTGAGGATGTTCTAGTGCAAGTTGGCTCCCTAATTTTTCCGGTAGATTTTATTATTTTGGATTTTGAACCAGACGCAGAAGTCCCATTTATTTTGGGACGACCCTTCTTGGCAACCGGGAAAGCATTAATCAATGTAGCTGTGGGGCAACTCACAATGCGAGCACACGACAAGGTAGAGGTGTTCGATGTGTATAAAGCACCCAAGCTCCTGATGGTGCAGGAAGAACTCTCGGTGATCAATGTAATTGATCATGGTAATGCTAAGCAGATGAATGATTCCCGAGAGTTAATGGGAAGACCACCGGATAGGTGTAAGCACTACTGGGGGGAGGACAGTGATCGTGAGGAATCGTCCATCACCCTAGCGGACAATTGAGCTTAAATGACGTCGAGCCGCGACGGTAAACCAGGCGCTGCACGGGAGGCAACCCGTGAAAATTTTTTTCTTTCATTTTGTAAAGTGTAAATAGATTTTTCTTTTTCTTTTTCTTGATTTATTACAAAATTTTTCATTTTAGTCAGTATTTCTTATTTTTTTTAGTTAGGTGAAACCTATTATTCTAACCAATTTTGTTTAGTGAGATGATTTTCAGGTCAAATGGAGAAAAATGTGCACGGAATCGTGAAGGAAAAGGCGAGGTATGAAAAATTAATAAAATGTAGAAGACAGTGAGCTGGGGCGATAGCTCCGTGTCACGGAGGAGGACCTCCGCGTTACCCTCCGCGACACGTTGAGGTATAATCCGGAAATTTTAAAATTTCCAGTATGCTGTCGTGATGGCTCCGTGTCACGGAGGCAGTGCACCGCGATGCACTCCGTGACACGTTGCCGTGTATATTGCGACGGGTCACCCCGTGTTGCCGGGTGACCCGCGTGTTTTCTACCTTGTAAACCCCGAATTCTCCCTTTTTTCCCTCATTTTCGATTTCCTCCACGACCAAACGTCCCAAAACCCCTCTCCCATCAACGTGCCACGACTTAAGGCAACAAATTACCAAGTTTTCTTCGCTTCTTCAATGTTAAGGTATGTTTTTCGATTCTCTCTCAAGTTTTTGTCGATTTTATTCGAAATTAAGCATGGGAGGTGAGATAAATCGCCCTAAGTCAAAATTAAGCATGAATTTGAGTTATTTGTTGATTGATAAATGTTCGGAATGTTGTAATGATTGTTTGAACTTGTCGATTGCATGAATTATTCGAATTTGATGGAAGAAATCAATTCTAGGGCTTGTTGTTGAATTTGAAGTTGGTAATGTGTAAATTCGTGAATTCTATGCCGGGGTGTACTTGTTAAATGAGATGAGTCATTGTAAAAAATTATTTGAATGTTAATTGACGACGAATTCTCGGGTTTGGGGAAAATGTTGAAATTTTGTTCAAATTTGGTTGGTTGTATAGGTGCATGTGTATAGCATTTTTTGTTGTTGTTTTTGTTTAGTTGTTTTTCTTTGCTAAGTGCGATGGTTAAAATGCTAGCGACGGTAGTGATTGGGATTAGCTGTACGAAGTCTGAGTAGTACGCAGAAGTTATACCGTCAAAGTTTTATTTGAACGCACTAAGCATGATTGTATAGTTGGTTGTTTGGTGTAAATAAAGTTATTCTTGTCGTAGTATCGTAACTGTAGCTAAGGACTAAGTGTGGGGTTAACTTAGTGTAACCCGACCTTAACCGAAGTTAATATTCATTTTGCTTGACATTGAGCTTGTTTACTTGTGTTGACAGGTAAAATGGAAAGCAGGCAAGATAAAGGTTAGGGTGCATCAACTTCAGGCACCGGAAGAAAGCGACTCAGACTGGGCACAACAGTCCCAGCTGCACCAGCAGTTCCACGCGGCCCACGCCGCCAATACGGAATGAGATGGGTGACTGACGAAAGGAAAAAGTGGTATGCCAAGCACAAAGAGAATAAATATTTCCCCGAGGAGCATATAGCACGGGAACCATTGGCACAGGAGTTCCCCAGAATGGTTCACCGGATCGAGGCAGCTGGGCTCGGTTTCATATTTCAGGAGAAGAATGCAACTTGCACCTAGTCCGGGAGTTCTATGCTAATTGGAACCCATCCATCAGAAGCCACACCATCAAGATCAGAGGGCAGATAGTCACTCTGGAACCCCACCAGCTAAATGCCATCATCGGAGCGCAGGACACAGACGCCCACATTCTCCGCCAGCTGAACATTACCCTACCGTATGCCGACATCAGACGCACACTGTGTGGGGCTCGATCTACAGCTAGATGGAGCAGACACAGAGAAAGGGGCTACCATCAGAATCTGCCATATTCTCAGATGAACAATGAAGCCCGAATCTGGCTGAAGATAGTCTGCTCGTGCCTAATCCCGGGGGTACACATGACTGATGTGACCCGGGACCGTGTTTGCCTGGTGTACGCCCTGATGAAAGGGATGGAGATTAATGTCGGGGCGGTCATCATATCCGCCATGAAGAGAGCCCGATTGCACCAGGGCCACAGGTATGGGTTCGGTGGACTACTCACCACCTTTCTCCGGGGCCTCGACGTCGAAGAGGAGGCTTTAGATTATATCCCGCAGTTGGAGCGGCGGGCCTTGGATGTGACCAAAACTAAGGCTCCCGACACCACCCACGGGACAGTGCTGACACTTGGCGAGCGACATGCTCGTGATGACCAGTACATGGCGCGGATGTATGGGATGCAAATGCTCCAGCTCAGGATAGGTGGGAGACCAGCCACGGAAGAGGAGCTATGGCAACTCGAGCTAGATTACCCGTTTGGCGAAAACGCCAGGGCTCTATGCCGAGTGGGGCCAGCCTTTGTAGAGCCCACAGACGATGATGTCCCCACGAACGAGGAGACACGTCGGGAGGACTCTGATGTGGAGTCTGATGACGACGACGGAGGCAACTCGGACATGGGAGATGAGGCAGCAGCACCTGATGAAGAAGTGGAATACTTTGACTGATCAGGGAGTTCCACCACCCGAATTTGTGCTATTTGATTTTGTGAACACTGGGGACAGTGTTCGGTTTAAGTGTGGGGCGGGAGTAGTTAGGTGCTGGGCTGGGCTGGTTTGCTTGTATGTTTTCCTCTGTATTTTTCTATGTTATGTTTCCCTATGTTTGTGAATTGTCTATCTGTTCGGTATTTGTAAATATTTGTGGAATTGATGTGTGTTGTGGAATGTTGCCAGCTGAGTCTGTAAAAATTTTTGTAAATATTTTTGCTTATCGAAATGATCGATATTTTTAAAATTTTGTGAAAATATTTTGTTCATATTTAAAATATGTTGTAAATAATTTTTCTATCGAAATGATCGAGGGTTTTGCAAAATTTTTCAATTTTTTTATTTTGGGTTTCTCGGCGTTTGTTTTCGGTTCTTTTACCGAGAATGGTCCCATTGAACCGACGTCATAGTTAGTGACTGTTCCCTATGATGGATGGATGACGACCGTCTTAAGGGAAGTGTAGTCGGTAGGAGTAGTTATTTTAAGTTATTTTCAGTTTTTTTCTTTGGTGGATTGCATCCCGAAACCTGTAGTTACTATATGGTTGTGAATTGTTGGTTGCGTGTTGTACCTGATATTCAAAATGCAAAAGTGATTCGTATGAAAGCATGCAATCTTGTAAATATGTTGAGATACCTAGGCTGTAGAGTTCGATTCGGTGTGATTGAGGCTTAATGTTTGAATTCATGTAATTAGCTGATTGAAGAGTCTGTGAATACATCTTGAATCGAGCATGTGCATAAAGTGTGAAGTGAGGTATTGTTATTCCATGCTATTGTGAAGTGTCTAGAACTTGCCGGGTGTGTGTACAAAATGAAATGAAGGAGGTGTATTGTAGGAAAGGATGTAGGCATTTCTTTGTTTTAACCGAGAGTTTCTATTTTTTCTTTCTTTTCATACTCCCCCTTTATGTGATTGTATACCCTAGTCAGCCCTTTGAGCCTTTAGCCTATTATTTCTTTCTTTTGTCC
The DNA here is from genome assembly GCA_035772735.1 of Datura wrightii. NCBI lineage: Eukaryota > Viridiplantae > Streptophyta > Magnoliopsida > Solanales > Solanaceae > Datura > Datura wrightii. The sequence goes on along the minus strand of JASDFA010000019.1, from coordinate 101,361,293 downwards.
AAAAAGTATAAACCGAGCTTAATTCTTTCTTTTCATTAGCCGTAAAGTCTATACAAAACTCTTAAGCGCTTAAGAAGAGAAAATAATGTTCCCAAAGTGTCAAAGAGTGAGAATGGTGAAAAGAAAAAGAAAAGCAGAGTGAGGAAAGAAAAGAAAAGGTTGAAGGTGCACTTGCTATAAATAAATGCTAATGAAGGTGCATGAATAACCTTTGTTATTGTGTCAAGTGTGCTTAATGAAATGGGCCATACTAAAGTAAATCGTCAAGAATGGGATGATGAAAAAAAAGAAAAGAAAAGACAGAAACATTGTCCATGAGTTGATGGGAATGAGTTGCAAAGGCGCTTAAGGATGCTAGTGGCTATTATTGGCTAATTCAATATATACTAGTTCCATAGCTTCCATTACAACCCATTAAAGTCCTACGTGATCTTACATTGCATTTCTTTATATTAGTGGAGTAATACACAAAGGGCAAGCTTATGGGTCATGACACGATGCATGTGAATTCGTTTGGGAGAGAGAGTGAAATTATTTTTACATGCCCCTACTTGAATGTTTGTGTGTCACATGAGCAAAAAGGGGAAGATTCTCTTAAGTTGTGAGGGCACATGCTTGAGGAAAGACTGATTTTCGTGTCGGATATCTTGATTAGCTGATTTGCATGAGTTTGCCGATATCGAGAGTCGATTCTTAAAGTCTAGGAAGTCTTAATGTATTGAAGGTCATTGCATTGTTAAGACCATGCATGTTTTCTTGATGATTTGCAATATTGAATGATCGGTATGACCGTAGCTCACATTGTCGCACCAAAGTAGCGAAGGTTGGGATGTAAATTGCATGAATTGTATGTTTGTTGTTCGAGGACGAACAAGGATTTAAGTGTGGGGTAAGTGATCTTGGGCAGATTTATATGCCCAAGTGATACTCAAAAGTATCATTTTCGCCTTGTTTATCTAGCAATGCGTATACATTTTCATGTAATTGGTAATAAAATGTGAATTTATACTAACCAACATGATTAGCATTGTTTTGTAGGTAAATTGTGATTTCGAGGAGCTAAAATGCATGTTGGAGGATATCGGAGTTGGACTTGGATGCGAGCACAGGACAAGGCATTGGACTGCACAAATTAAAGGGGCTCCGCGATGGAGCCGTGTCACGCTGCCATCGCGGAGGCATTCTGCCTGGAGGGTGAAAATTCATCAATTTCCAATGGAGGTTCGCGACAGCTCCGTGGCACGGTGGCTAGCCTCCACGTTGCACGCCGTGCCACGTTGGTGTTATATTCTCGGACCCCCAATTCCAGTGAGGGTCCGCGTTCATGGCGTGTCACGGAGGCAGTGCTCCACGATGCACTCCGTGACACGTTGCTCATTATTTCGGGAAAAATTCCCACTAGTATAAATAGAACACTTAAGTGTATTTTTCATAATTCAGACTTGGTGGATCAAGGACGTGGGTTATAGGCAGTTGAGGGACGAAAAGTTCAGGGTTTTTTCTCTCTTTCTTTCTTCTCTAATCCAATTGTTTGTATGATTAACACTTGTTTTAGGATGATTAATCCACAAATAAGTGGCTAATTCCCTTCCTTGCTGAGGTTATGAACACTTGTGATGAATTTTGATTATTGAATTATATGGTTTTTCATCTTTTTCTTCCATGTTGTTCTATTAATTCTTGTTTCTACTGCATTGGTGTGTGGCCTACATTAATGTACATCTAAAAAGTCCCATTTCACTCGAGAGAGCACGAAATTGGAAAGTTGTGAATTAATAGGGTATTGTTCTTTACTTGATTTGGGAAAATTGAGTTTTGATGTGCTTTCCTGATAGAAATATACTTGAAAGCCGTATTAGTCAATTTAGGAACCGGAATTGTATTGCTAGGTCATGAATTGCATTTGATCACAGAAATGTAGACGGATGGTTTATGATTCTTAAGTGAGATTAAATACGAGAGTTTTAATCTCTTGGCTAATGTTCTTGGCTAGCAACAGGAAGAAAAGATTAACCAATTTATGATGATAATTAGTTTCATTACATGTTCTTTAACCTCAGCATGCTCTTATTCATAGTACAAATTCAAAGTAGATAATTGTTTGTAGTTTAGTATAAAATTTATAAAACAAATTATTCACTTTTGGTTACGTTGTTTTCAGCATATTTAGAAGTTAAATATAGTATAGTATACTTAAGCAAACTTCACTTAATTTGAGTCTTTGAGGGATCGATACTTGTCTTACTAAAGCCACTTACTACTTGTTCAACCACGTGCACTTGCGTGTCGGTTTTATAACCCAAAACCAACCGAACAACAGCCTGCAGTATGTGTTATACCAAAGAAATCTTAATCTGAGACAGAGGAGATGGATGGAATTGCTTAAGGATTATGATGTGACAATCCTATATCACCTAGGGCAAGCAAATGTGGTGGCCGATGCCTTGAGTCGGAAAGTAGTGAGTATGGGAAGTCTGGCTTATTTGAAGCTACTTGGCGGCCAATGGCCAGAGGAGTCCAGAAACTGGCGAGCAACTTGATGAGACTTCCATTGATAGAAATAGGTGGGATACTAGCTGGCATAGAGGTTAATTCATCACTGTTAGAATAGATAAAAGTTAGGTAGTTTGAGGATACAAAGCTGAGTAAGATTCGAGACAAGGTACTGCGGGGGGAAGCTAAGAAAGTAGTGCTTGATGGAGATAGGATCCTAAGGATAAAGGGACATGTGTGTGTTCCCAGGGTTGATGAGCTGATTAAACCATCCTGGTAAAAGGTCACAACTCGAGGTACTCCATCCATCCTGGAGTTACTAAAATGACCATGATTTGAAGCGACATTATTGGTGGGGCAGGATGAAGAGGGAAATTGTTGATTATGTCACCCAGTGTTTGAATTTTCAGTAGGTGAAGTACGAGCACCAGAATCCTAGGGGAGTACTTCAGAGGATGCCCATCCCAGAGTGGAAATATGAGAGGATAGCGATGGACTTTGTGGTTTGTTTTCCAAAGACATTGGGGAAGTTTGACTCCATTCGGGTCATTGTGACTAAGTCCGCCTACTTCCTACCTATTCAGGTAACTTACAATGCTGAGAGACTGGATAAGCTATATGTGAAGGAGGTGGTTTGGCTGCATGGGGCACCAGTTTTGATCATGCCTAGTAGGAGTACTCAGTTCACCTCCCATTTCTAGAGAATTTTGCAGGCAGAACTAGGTACTAGGTTTGATTTGAGCACAACCTTCAACCCGAAGATAGACGGACAGTCGAAAAGAACCATTCAAGTGTTAGAGGACATGCTCCGGGCCCCTGTGAAAGATTTTAGTGGCCATTGGGATAAATTCTTACCCTTGGTGGAGTTTTCTTATAACAACAATTATCATTCGAGTATTGGCATGGTGCTATTTGAAGCTCTGTACGAGAGAAAATGTAGGTCTCTAATTGGATGGTTTGATGCATTTGAGGTGAGTCCTTGGGTACTGATTTGCTTAAAGAGTCTTTAGAAAAGGTTCGGCTGATTCAAGAATGTCTAGTAGTTGCTCAAAGTAGGTAGAAACAATATGCAGACAGGAAAGTGAGAGATATGAAGTTTATGGTGGGAGAGCAAGTATTGCTTAAGGTATCCGCCATGAAGGGGGTAATGTGGTTTGGGAAGTGGGGAAAGCTCTGCCTAAGGTACATTGGGTCATTTGAGATTCTCCGAAGTGTGGAGGAGGTAGCTTACAAATTAGCATTACCTCCAAGACTATTAGGAGTACATCCAACCTTCCATGTTTCCATGTTGAAGAAATACCATGGAGATGGGTCATACATAATAAAATGGGACTCCATGTTTCCATGTTCAATTGTTTATGGAATCTGGTATGCTCTCTCCCTTGCTTTTGTTGGCCTTTCAGGGATGAACGGTATTTTAATTGGTATATGATGCAACAACTCATACGTCATTATGAGGGGATTAAGTTCAGAACACCCTAACAGACCTAAATTGTGGATAGGAAGGTGTTGTTGAGAGATAGAGAAAATTATGAAATGGGGAGTGGTTTGAGAGTAGGATTTGGAGGCTATTGGTTACGGGGAATCGCTGCAGCAGAAAATTGACTGCTGTAGTGGAAGACGGGAATCAGTAAGTGGGTTTTAAGTTGGATTTCAAGGGTTATGCCCCATCATTTCGAAAAAAACTAAATTCTAGAATTATAGGAGATTTTTCCAAGAGAAGAGTAATTTTCCTTCCCAAAATAAGAGTTTGATTTGATTTTCCATTATTTTGATTCCTTAGCTCGTAGAATCAATAGGGGGACCCGTTATGGTGGAAAATCGTAGAAATCCTAGAACTATGAAAAGTAAGGGAATCGATGGGGTATTAAAGGATGATTGGTTCCTAGGCTTGTAAACTCGTATTGTTGCTTCCTAGGGGGAATGTGACGTACAATTTCATTTACATGGTAGTATGATGCCTAGAATTTGTGAAGTTAGAACCTTTAACTCTAAAAACTGCTTAAGGGGGCCTAGAGGAGTAGAAAACTCCATGAACTAGGTTGCGATGATCATAGAAAGGTTGGGTTATGATAATTTAACCTTTAAATATTGAATTGGATCTTATAACGGGTAGACTGGGAGGTTGTGAATTTCCAATCCCTTGGTCGAAGAAGTTAATAATAGAATGTTATTTAATTGTTTATTTTAGACTTTGAATGTTCGAAACTGCTAAGGAAAGACAAGGATCCAGTAGAGTGATTGACATTCGACCCTCTAAATCGAGGTAGGTTATGGTTTAGGAGGAGTTAGACTTTTCATAATGAAATGTATAGATGTGGACTAATAATGTGTATGTTGGTCTCTAGACCATAAGCTATTACTTTCATACCTCTCTCTCTCTCTCTCTCTACGAGAGTGATCTAATGTGTGAGCAACCCGACTGATGGGTGTTCATCCAAAAGTGTTCCCGGACCGCATGCATACATCCGTAAGTAACTTAGTGCAACATAGAAAATTTCATTGAAAGGAATTAGTAAAGAAAATAAAAATGGGTCAACAACATCAACATGTGTATTTGAGAGATTGTCCTCGGGCTGAGGAGTGTCCACATGAGTTTGTTGAGGTGTTTACATAGGCCTGTGGTCCTATTTTATATTCTGTCAAGAGTTCTGCTCCACCTAAGTAGAACGAAAAGAAGGAATTGGAAAAGAAAAGGGGGAGATATTGTGGAGCCTAGAAAAGCGGAAGTGGAAAATCGCTTATACCGAGTTCCCAATAGCAGCTTAGTAGCAACAATCTTTCCATCGGCCCTGCATGGCTGGATGCTTCTGATTAATAGAAGACAAAGAGGATGAAAAAAAATCTTATGATGAGCATTTATTTGAGCCGATCATTTCCAAGATCTAATTCCAGTTTTTTCTTATGTAGTGGAAATGCCTTACAATCTGAAGTTTTACACTTAAGGGAAGAAATGTTCTTGGTGGATGCAGCAGGACTTGGAACCCCAGAACTTGTATGCAAGATGAGCCTACAGGAGTGCCAATCAACCAAGCCACCAGGTTTGAGAATTTGGTGGGATTCCTGGATCTAGTGGTAGGTGAATCACCAATCAAAGAGCAGATTTTGTAGAGATTCTTCATCGATCTAGTGGCCGGTGAATCACTGATAAAAGAGCGAGCAACTATCAGGTTTAATAATTCAGTGGGATCTGCAGATGTAGTGGCTGGTGAACTGCTTCCTCTTCTTCCATGAAGATTAATAAAAAACCGAGCTTGGATGGAACTGAACAAGATTTGCCGAACGAATACAAAGGTTAAAGGCTTTATTATTAAGAAAATAAAAGGAGGTTATTCAGTAGACATCGCAGGTTTCATTACTTTTCTTCCACTTCGTCGTAGAAGGAAAAGGATATCGAATGATCTATTCACAATTAAGAACATTAACCCCAAAAAGATGAATATTATGGTGTTTTGACAGTGGCAGATCAAACAAGAACTTGATGAGCGAAATTCACTGACAAAATAAAAAGAGAACTTTTTTTATTCCGATGCCTATCATCCCCTAATAATCTAGGATTAGTGGTGATAGGGCTGATGTGGTATCTCAGAAACTGGGATTTGATGGTATCTGTAGAGTGGATCCCATGGGCTTCTCGGGTGGAGGTTGGTTGAAGATGATGTGAAACAAGTGAATGTCTACGAAAATACTATCGTAAAGTTTCATTCTTCATTCCATCGTCGATCAATCTATCACTCAATCACAGGTCGTGCTGTCATTACCTTATTTTTGGCTGTCTGATCACACTCGAAATTATGTATTCAGTTATCGTATTTTTACTCCTGCTCGGTAGTTTTATAGCAGGTTGTTTCGGACGTTTTCTAGGAAAAGAAGGAACCACTATGTGCGTTTCATTCTATTTAATCTTCTATTTGATTGCTTTTTATGAAGTCGCATCGGGAGCTAGTGCTTGCTATCTAAGAATTGCTCCATGGATCTCATTGAAAATGTTTGATGCTTCTTGGGGCTTCTTTGGCGACCGTGATGTCATCGGATGAATTAAAGAGTGGCAATACGAACTCGTCCCGCTCCTACCCACTTCAGGGTACCATAGGGTGTGGGAATAAGGGGGGGGGGCATACTGGATGTAACCACTCCCTTAGTTGGGGGCTGTGCCGCCCTACCTTTTGATTGATACACAGTTGAGGAGGCCGATCACGAACACTACAGGTGTGGGAGCAATCCTGGTCAAGGATGGTGAAGACGGAGCCTTGCATATGGGTATCAAGAGGGTACTTATGCCCCGACGGTGGGGCCTTATAGGGAAGGGCCCAGCCCAATAGGGACAACACCCCCCACTTCAAGCATACCTTTGTATCGACTGGATCACTCTTTTGGTCTAGTCGGTGGAACTGGTGAACCACGTGAGTTGGTTAGATGCGTTGGGCAGAGGGCTCGTATTACCCCCTTTGATTGATCTAGCCTTTTCTTTGCTTCGATAGTGAATTACCTACTAAAGGGGAAGGCTTGCACGCCTTATTTGAGACTACAAAGGCAGGTGGTGGACTCTTTCATTGGGTAAGGGAAGAAGGGGCCTAAGCACGGCAGATGACGTACACTTTAGTGGCAATGTAAAGCAAGACTTTATTTTTTTTCCAAGCCTGTTCGGACATATGGTTCCGGCGGAAGATCAAGTTGGTAAGCTGTGTGATAGGAAACCTTCCCGCATGGTTCAGAGAGCACCGAATTAGAATGAGAGGTTTACAACCACATCATTGCATGCAAGGGGATCTTGCTCGATCCGCAGATTGGTCCGAATCATAATTCAATTCTGACCCCGTGTTCGATAGCCCGACTGTAGCGATGTTAATTGTGGTTACATTCATAAGTAGCTTAGTCCATCCTTATTCCATTTCATATATGTCTGAGGATCCGCATAGCCCTCGATTTATGTGTTATTTATCCATTCCTACTTTTTTTATGCCAATGTTGGTGACCGGAGGTAACTCTCTTTTTTCCTAGGATGGGATGAAGTAGGTCTTGCTTTATATTTCTTAATTCATTTCTAGTTTACATTACTTCAGGTAGATAAAGCAGCTATAAAAGCTATGCTTGTCAATCGAGTAGGTGATTTTGGATTAACTCCTAGGATTTTGGTTTGTTTTACTCTATTTCAAACAATAGACTTCTTAACCATTTTTGCTCATGCTAGTGCCCCCAGAAAATTCTTGGATTTCTTGCAATATGAGATTGAATGCCATAACTCTTATTTGTATTTTACTTTTTATTAGTGCTGTTGAGAAATCTGCATAGATAGGATTGCATACTTGGTCACCTGATGCTATGAAGGGTCCCACTCCAGTATCTGCTTTGATTCATGCAGCTACTGTTACACCCCGTAGAATTCCCGGGACTCAGATGACCTATTCCCACGTTGGTTAAGCATATTTGAAGGCCATACGTGTTGGAGAAAGGCCCGGGAAATGATCGAACGAGAAGCCCGTCGAACCATCGCGGAAGGAGCTGAGGCAGAGCCCCTCCGCGATGGCAGCGTGTCACAGAGGAGAGGCCTCTGCGATGGCTCCGTGACACGTTGGCCTTGTCCAGGCCCAAGTATATAAAGCTTCACTTCGGTTTTAAATGATAAAAACTTTATAAAATTTCCAGAGAACGCAGCAAAACAGAGGAGGACGAAGAGGGAATATATATTATCGCTCGATTACGCTGCTAACGCGGCCCAAACTCAAATTAACTCTAGATACGGGGGTATTTAGCGACAGAGAGCATTACTACGGATTCAGTTTCGCGAAATACGGCCGGCGAATCGTCGAGCCACCGAGCCAAGGTAAATGGAATTGCTCTAAATTAGTGTCTATGTGTCCCTAGCTGTGAAGTGAATATTTCTCCCTTCTGGACCGCTGAAAAATAGCGAGTTTTCGACCGTCATTCGATAAGCCTAAGTTTAGGCTATAAGCTATATCGAAAGTGACGTTGCCTTTTGAAATAAAGTTGTATTTATTATTGATTGACATATATATGAATGCAGTTGGGAGAAAACAGTTGAAGTACTGGCCGAGCCTCGTCCGACAGACGGATAGCTCAAGAATAAGGTATGTAAAGTTAGTTTCCTTGGCAAGTTAAGTAATATTGAGACAGTATGGTAATTTACAGACCAGTAGAATGTTCAGAAATCGATTATTGTGCTATTATGAATATTGGTGCAATATGAGAAGTTTTGGGTTGTAACGTGTATGATACCTATCCGTATGATATAGATTCGGACGTAAGTGGTTAAGATTGCCCAGTATATTCAGTATGTGATGTAATATGCCATGTTAGGATATTGTTGTGTTTAGCTGAAACCTCGCGAAGTAGTACAGTATCCGTGAGGCATTCCAGACGTAGAATAGTAACTAAACATGGTTTAGAAAGCATGTTAGAAGTAGGAGATCATGTTAATACAGAAACTCAGTAAACAGTATAATTTTCAGCAGAAACACCTTCTTGTGTAATCTTTGCCCCAGTACAGTTTGATCGGAGGCTATACTTATATTTATACTTACCTGTCTCAGCATGTATCAGACACTTATAGATTACTATTATTAGCTCAGTATGTGATTTATATGATACCTTACACCTGTTAGTCGTAACTTATGAGATACACAGACAGCATGACTAGTTGAGACCGTTGTATTGATTGGGGTTGGATTACCTAGCATCCCTGACCGCCCAGGGTTAATAGCTGTATCGACTCATCCGCCAGAGGACGAGGATACGTCACTCTACGGAGTGATATGCCGTCCCGCAAGGGGACGAAGATGGGATGCCAGTTTCCCCATATTGTGCCTTGGTCGGCCCTTATACACCCCCGTCGAGCGGGTACGCCCGGGGTGTTGATTCAGGAGTCCTTCGGACTCAGGTACAGTTATAGTCAGGGGCTCAGCGAGCCCAAGTGCATACCCAGGGGACCGGCAGGATGCTTACAACCATTGTAAGAGATGGGATGACCGGGGTAGGGGTATAGATTCTGTGCTGGTTGTACCTCCCGGCTTATGGGGGCCGGGTAAGGTTTGTGTGTGTTATGTTACGTTATTTCATGTTATGCCATGTTATGTTAGATACAAGTAGATCAGCAGTAGCACGATACGTTTCCAGGTATGACTCTTATCCTTTCCAGTAAAGATTGAGAGAAGGTATGATTTACATTATCAGACAGTCAGTCTATTCTCTCTACTTCAGTTTCTTCAGTTATATTATTGTATTCAGACTTTGCTTTCAGTTATTGCTTTACATACTCAGTACCAGCGGTACTGACGCCCGGTGGGGTGCTGCATTACTTGCCTGCAGGTACTGATAGACGAGCAGGTGACACTACGTGATTCCTGTCAGCGATCAAGTATTCAGCTCCTGTCATCCGGAGACTGAATTCCAGAGGTGTATTTCAGTTCTTTTGTTATACAGTACGGGTAGGTCGGGGCCCTGTCCTGATCATTTCTATTGCTATTCCTAGAGGCTTGCAGTCTGTATATTTCCCTGTGGTCAGTTGAGCCGGTCGTGTGAGGCCGTGCAGTTGTTAGCTGTTAGTACTCTTGCTTCTTTTATGTTGGCCGTGTGGGGCCATAAGTTTGACAGTAGTGGTGACCTTGCCAGTCACGTAGCCTTCTAGTATTTTACTGCTGAATGCAGATAACTAGACAACATGGTGGCCTTGTCGGCCCGCATAGGCTTCCCTATAGTTGCTTGTTCTGGTCAGCTGTTATTACAGGTACAGGAGGCTATAGGCCAATGGGCCGGAGGCTGTGTTTACAGCCGTTATATAGCCCTTTGTTTCCAGAAATGTGAGTTAGAGCCAGCCAGGCACCAGATGTGCCCAGGCTTAACAGTCCAGCAGGTCAGGTCCTAGTAGGGCACCAGGTGCCAGTCATACCCCCCAAGGCGGGGTGTGACAAACTTGGTATCAAAGCAGGTCGTGTCCCAGGGAGTCTGCAAGCCGTGCTAAGTAGAGTCTTGTCTATGAATGTGTTGTGCACCACATACTATAGGCAGGAGGCTGCGAGGCATAATATGATGGTTACCCTTCTTTCTCAGTCAGTCGTGCTTTAGAGCGGTACAGTATAGGGTTGAGTCCCTGAGAACTTACCGTATTCTTTGATTACAGATACAAAGGCAGATCAGCATTACCCTATCACAGGCAGAAGATTAGAAATAGCAACGGAAGAGAGTATCAGTCAGTTGTATGATAACTACAGCAGCAGGAGGAGGTATCAGAGACCTCCCAGCGTGATACCTTTATTGGCATTATTCCTAGTATATGTTGATAACGTCAGAATAGGGAGTCAGCAGTATAATGTACATATGAGTTGATTTACTTATTAGTTATATAAGATCTGATTATGATTACAGATAAGGTCAGACCACCAGGTAGGTATAAGAAAGAGAGAAAAAATGCAGGAATCCCAAATACATCTTTTTGGATATGGTATAGTTGAATGCTTTTATTGTTGTAATAAGAAAAGGGTTATTCCTACCTCTTAAGTTCGATACCAGTATAGAAAAGGAGCATAAGACTTGAGAGGGGGTTGCTGAATCATGCAGTAAGTAAAGATGGGTTGATTGATCCTAGTAAGTAGTGGAAGATATAGAGAGCCCTTATGATTACGTAAGCTGTGCAGACCCTTATGATAACCAGCCAGTAAAGAAAGTAAGACTGTTAGCTTACCCGAAGTAGGGGTAACAGACCTGCTAGTGATGAATGCCTAATAATAGTCAAGTTTGAGCCAGAAAAAGGCCAAGCCCGCCATATATGCTAACAGATAGCAAGACATACCTGTAAGATTATAGTTATGATCTAGTTGTGACATCGAGAGATATAGAGGTTATGTGAATCCGATGGACTTGAGTATACGCCCAAAGAAGTATAGGCCAAGGCTTGATCAGTAATCTCATTAGCAATGAAAGGTAGGTACCTTGAACCCCAGAGTTCAGTTTAAGTAAGATGAGAGGAAGAAGCAGGAATGTCAGATCTTGTGGGGAAATTAGAACTACCCCGGATTGATAAAGTATCGTATTAGGGATTAAGCCTCGGGTTGACAGTAAGATTGCGGTTCAGAATACTGCAGGGTGTCCATTATAGAAAAGTTAAGAAGTTACCGATACAGCAATTCTAATCCAGTGTAGCCTAGAGATAAGGCCCAGCAGACAGTTATGGGCTCTCAATATATGCCTAGTAAGGCTACAGGATTCGAGCGTCGACCCCCACCTCGCAGAGTGGCGGGATTTTAAATAGCAGACAATAACTAGAATGTTTATGTTTGTTACTTTCAGAATGGGGTGACAATGCAATGAAATGATAAGTCAGGGTAGAAGATATTATTAGGCACGTAAGAAGCAATGTATCATGTACGATATGAGATTCAGTAGAGCATGTCAGAAATTATGAATTACCGCAGGAATCAGTACATATTGTACGTAGCCAGCGATATATAGATATACAGATAATAGATAGGTTGTGAGTGGCTGCCTATAAGGGCTACAATCGCAGATGCTAATTAGTAATAGAAAGCCTATACAAATTGCATTGGGGGACCAAAAAAAAAAGAAAAGGAGAAGAAAGAGGGAGAAGAAAGAAAGAAAAGAAGAAGAGAGAGGGCGGATTAAGTGTGAGTTACGTATGAAGTCATAAAAACTATCTCAGTTTTCAGTTATTAGATTAACAGACTTATGTGTTGTTGTCAGATTTAGGCTCTAGGAGCTTACCAGAGTTATTGACCTAAGACAGATGGCTAGATGATAAGGGCGCAGTTGGACAGTCTACCGACCAGCTGTCCCCTGCATCAGAAGGGAGGCATCCCTGAAGATCGATAACAGTAGTGCATGTGCTGGAACCAGGATTAGAGACCGAACAGGCAAATTTCAGAGATTAGCAATACCAGAATTGTTCCAGCATGCTAAGTGGTCATACGTCGTTTTCCCAGCCTCGTGGGCGATAGTCGGCCTTAGTCAACCTAGCAGTTGTTATGTAGAACACCTCATAAGTCAGCCGGCCGTCCCAGTCAGAATACCCGTGGGTACCCCAAGGAAGGGTCCACATCAGCAGTCAGCGATATACTAGTATTTCAGCTGGTTTTCGTAAGGTATTTAGATACAGAGCCCTAACAGAGGGCCACTATTTACAGAATATCTCATAAGACCGAGAATTCCCCAGAATAGCAGTATAAATCCAAGTGGATACACACAAGGCGTAAGAAATTAACAGTACCCTGCTAGCATAGTGTTTATTAAGACCAGGGGATCAGTAGACTCCCCGTGGAGATCCAGAGATTGATCGCCTGGGAGTAAGTTGATTAAGTCCAGCCTTACAGTAGTTTAAGCAAAATAACAGAGCAATTAGATGCCCACGAGTTGGCGGTGATGCACGAACTATAAGTATTCAAGTAGTATAGTTAGAGCATTACTAGACTACTGTCACATTCGGGTCATTCAACCCGACTATTCAGTCATTTAAGATTATGTAGCCAGATCATTAGAGGTCATGGTTAGTATTAGGACCCTCTGATCAGATAAAGGCACAAGGTGCGCAGACAGTCGTTCAGGTTATCCCAGCAACAAGTAGCCTTAGCATTCGGCCAGAAGGCCAGATAAGCTCTGTCTATACCGGTAGATTACTTGTCAGATTCTCCGGCATAATAAACCAGTATGACCATTAGTTATATGCCAATTCCTTGTAAATGTGAATTTTAGCTAAGTTTAGTAGACTTTTTGGTCACATGGTGTCGGAGGCTGGTGTACAGATAGATACACAGAAAAATCGAAGTAATGAGGACCTAGCCTGGACCTACCACTCCGATCGAAGTACGCAATCCCTGCGGTTAGCCGGGTACTGCAGAGGGTCCGTGGAAGGATTTTCCACCTTAGAAGCACCTTTGACTAAGTTGACACAGAAGGCAGCGAAGTTCCAGTAGACTGAGGCGTATAAGCAGAACTTCCAGGAGTTAACAGCCAGGTTAACCGCAGCCCCAGTGTTAGTATGGCCAGAAGGTACAGAGGGTTTGTGCAGCATGGTAAAGTAACAGTTTATACTTTCGGGCAATTGAAGAAACGTGAGAAGAATTATCTTACCCACGATCTGGGTATCACCTAGTTAGCTACAGTAGCTTATGCCGGAAAAAGCAAGAATTTTGTGTCACCCGGGAAGGGCTAATTCGGTAGTAGATGCCCTTAGCCGTAGATCTATGGGGAGTTGGCATACTTGCTGCCTGAACAGCCGGAATAGACCCGAGAATTTCACTAGTTAGCTGGTTTAGCCGTTCACATAGCAGAAATAAAAAGATAACAGAACGATAATATAGAATATCGCAGCATTGTCGTTAGTGGTGGAAGTAAAGAAACGGCAGTATAGAAACCCTAGCCAGGTTTAACTTGAACACAAGGTTCAGTAAGGAGAAGTGACATATTTTCAGATAACCGGGGATGAAATGTGGCGATATAAAGGCCGCATGGCACTCCAGATATTTTGGGGCATCGTCAGCAGTTTATGAGTAAGGCGCATTACGCCCACTATTCTCTTCATCCTGATACGACAAAGAAGTACCATGACATTAAAAAGAACTACTGGTAGCCCAGTGTCCTAACTGCCAACAGTTGAAGGCAGAATATCAGAAACCAGGCAGGTTAATTTAGAACATAGCTGTGCCTCTTTGGAAATGAGAAGCGATGAATATGAATTTTGTAGCAAGATTACCCCGTACTAAACACAGACATGGCTCTATATGAGTGATAAGTGACAGATTGACAAAAACCAGCTCATTTATTGCCAGTAAGAACTACTTTCTCGGCCGAAGATTATGCTGAGTTGCATATCAGAAAGATAGTCAGATTACATAAAATACTAGTATCCATTAATTCAGACAGAGGAGCACACTTCACAGCAAGATTCTGGCAGTCATTTCAGAAGAGTTTGGGAGCGCAGATTAATTTAAGCGCAGCGTTCTATCCTCAGACAGATGAGCAGGCTGAGCGCACAATTCAGACGCTCGAAGACATGTTGCGAGTGTGTGTGCTAGATTTTAGTAATAGCCAAAATGAGCATTTACCATTAATCGAATTTGCCTCCAGAATTAGAATCCATTCATCCGGTCTTCTATGTAACTATGCTGAGGAAATGCATAGGAGACCCGTTCAGAGTAGTCCCAGTCCAGAATATCCACGTTACGAAAAAGCTGGCCTGCAAAGAGGTTCCAGTAGCTAGCCTAGACAAATAGATTCGCAGATATGAGGACCAGATATCCGCACCCATTTAAGTGACAGGTATGTCCGTATTATTGCTATGTAATATCTTATGGTCCTGTATGTATAAGTGAGACAGATTGATATTTAATTATCCAGTGGATCGTGCAGTGCCTGTGTTGGACTTTTCTGCATTTCAGGTTTTTGCGGTAGTCCATATTACACGGGAAACTCTGCCGAAATTCTTCCAGAAAATAAAGTAATCAGTCCTCTAGATAACAGTATACATTCGAGGACGAATGTTTTTAAGGGGGGGAGAATGTTACACCCTGTAGAATTCTCGGCACTCAGATGACCTATTCCCACGTTGGTTAAGCATATTTGAAGGCCATACGTGTTGGAGAAAGGCCCGGGAAATGATCGGACGAGAAGCCCGTTGAACCATCGCGGAAGGAGCCAAGGTAGAGCCCCTCCGCGATGGCAGCGTGTCACGGAGGAGAGGCCTCCGCGATGGCTCCGTGACACGTTGGCCTTGTCCAGGCCCAAGTATATAAAGCCTCACTTCGGTTTTAAATGATAAAAACTTTATAAAATTTCCAGAGAACGCAGCAAAACAGAGGAGGACGAAGAGGGAATATATATTATGGCCCGATTACGCTGCTAAACGCGGCCCAAACTCAAATTAACTCCAGATACGGGGGTATTTAGCGACAGAGAGCATTCCTACGGATTCAGTATCGCGAAATACGGCCGGCGAATCGTCGAGCCACCGAGCCAAGGTAAGTGGAATTGCTCTAAATTAGTGTCTATGTGTCCTTAGCTGTGAAGTGAATATTTCTCCCTCCTGGACCGCTGAAAAATAGCGAGTTTTCGACCGTCTTTCGATAAGCCTAAGTTTAGGCTATAAGTTATATCGAAAGTGACGTTGCCTTTTGAAATAAAGTTGTATTTAGTATTGATTGAAATATTTATGAATGCAGTTGGGAGAAAACAGTTGAAGTACCGGCCGAGCCTCGTCTGACTGACGGATAGCTCAAGAATAAGGTATGTAAAGTTAGTTTCCTTGGCAAGTTAAGTAATATTGAGACAGTATGGTAATTTACAGACCAGTAGAATGTTCAGAAATCAATTATTGTGTTATTATGAATATTGGTGCAATATGAGAAGTTTTGGGTTGTAACGTGTACGATACCTATCCGTATGATATAGATTCGGACGTAAGTGGTTAAGATTGCCCAGTATATTCAGTATGTGATGTAATATGCCATGTTAGGATATTGTTGTGTTTAGCTGAAACCTCGCGAAGTAGTACAGTATCCGTGAGGCATTCCAGACGTAGAATAGTAACTAAACATGGTTTAGAAAGCATGTTAGAAGTAGGAGATCATGTTAATACAGAAACTCAGTAAACAGTATAATTTTCAGCAGAAACACCTTCTTGTGTAATCTTTGCCCCAGTACAGTTTGACCGGAGGCTATACTTATATTTATACTTACCTGTCTCAGCATGTATCAGACACTTACAGATTACTATTATTAGCTCAGTATGTGATTTATATGATACCTTACACCTGTTAGTCGTAGCTTATGAGATACACAGACATCATGACTAGTTGAGACCGTTGTATTGATTGGGGTTGGATTACCTAGCATCCCTGACCGCCCAGGGTTAATAGCTGTATCGACTCGTCCGCCAGAGGACGAGGATACGTCACTCTACGGAGTGATATGCCGTCCCGCAAGGGGACGAAGATGGGATGCCAGTTTCCCCATATTGTGCCTTGGTCGGCCCTTATACACCCCCGTCGAGCGGGTACGCCCGGGGTGTTGATTCAGGAGTCCTTCGGACTCAGGTACAGTTATAGTCAGGGGCTCAGCGAGCCTAAGTGCATACCCAGGGGACCGGCAAGATGCTTATAGCCATTGTAAGAGATGGGATGACCGGGGTAGGGGTATAGATTCTGTGCTGGTTGTACCTCCCGGCTTATGGGGGCCGGGTAAGGTTTGTGTGTGTTATGTTACGTTATTTCATGTTATGCCATGTTATGTTAGATACAAGTAGATCAGCAGTAGCACGATACGTTTCCAGGTATGACTCTTATCCTTTCCAGTAAAGATTGAGAGAAGGTATGATTTACATTATCAGACAGTCAGTCTATTCTCTCTACTTCAGTTTCTTCAGTTATATTATTGTATTCAGACTTTGCTTTCAGTTATTACTTTACATACTCAGTACCAGCGGTACTGACGCCCGGTGGGGCGCTGCATTACTTGCCTGCAGGTACTGATAGACGAGCAGGTGACACTACGTGATTCCTGTGAGCGATCAAGTATTCAGCTCCTGTCATCCGGAGACTGAATTCCAGAGGTGTATTTCAGTTCTTTTGTTATACAGTACGGGTAGGTCGAGGCCCTGTCCCGATCATTTCTATTGCTATTCCTAGAGGCTTGCAGTCTGTATATTTCCATGTGGTCAGTTGAGCCGGTCGTGTGAGGCCGTGCAGTTGTTAGCTGTTAGTACTCTTGCTTCTTTTATGTTGGCCGTGTGGGGCCATAAGTTTGACAGTAGTGGTGACCTTGCTGGTCACGTAGCCTTCCAGTATTTTACCGCTGAATGCAGATAACTAGACAGCATGGTGACCTTGTCGGCCCGCATAGGCTTCCCTATAGTTGCTTGTTCTGGTCAGCTGTTATTACAGGTACATGAGGCTATAGGCCAATGGGCCGGAGGCTGTGTTTACAGCCGTTATATAGCCCTTTGTTTCCAGAAATGTGAGTTAGAGCCAGCCAGGCACCAGATGTGCCCAGGCTTAACAGTCCAGCAGGTCAGGTCCTAGTAGGGCACCAGGTGCCAGTCATACCCCCCAAGGCGGGGTGTGACAGCTACTATGGTAACAACTGACATTTTAATGATAGCGGGGTGCTCCCTTTTACTTGAATACCCATCTACGGTTTTGATTGTTATTACTTTTGTAGGAGCTCTGACATCATTCCTTGCAGAAACCATTGGAATATTACAGAATGATCTAAAAAGGGTCATAGCTTATTCAACTTGCAGTCAATTAAGCTCTATGATCTTTGCTTGCGGCATTTCTTAACTATTCGGTTAGCGTCTTTCACTTAATGAATCATGCCTTTTTCAAAGCTTTACTATTCTTGAGTGTAGGTTCGGTGATCCATGCCATGTCGGATAAGCAAGATATGCGGAAGATGGAGGGGGGGCTTGCCTCCTCGTTCCTTTTTACCTATGCCATGATGCTTATGGACATCTTATCTCTAATTGGATTTCCTTTTCTAACTAGATTTTATTCCAAAGATGTGATCATAGAGGTTCCTTACACAAAGTATACCATCAGTGGGAACTTCCCTTTCTGGTTGGGAAGTGTATCTGTCCTTTTCACTTCTTATTATTCCTTTCATTCACTTTTTATAACATTTCTAGTACTAACTAATTCATTCGGGCGAGACTTCTTATGATGTCATGATGCGCCCATTCCTATGGCCATTCCTTTAATACTTCTGGCTCTCGAGAGTCTCTTTGTAGGATACTTGGACGTGTGACTTGTTAGCCTATTGATCTTAGGCAGATTTATATGCCCAAGTGATACTCAACAGTACCATTTTCGCCTTGTTTATCTATCAATGTGTATACATTTTCATGTAACTGGTAATAAAATGTGAATTTATACTAACCAACATGATTAACATTGTTTTGCAGGTAAAATGTGATTTCGAGAAGCTAAAATGCATGTTTGATGATATCGGAGTTGGACTTGGATGCAAGCAAGGGAAAAGGCATTGGACAGCATGAATTAAAGGGGCTTCGCAATGGAGCCGTGTCACGCTGCCATCGCGGAGGCATTCTGCCTGGAGGGTGAAAATTCACCGAATTTCCAGTGAAGGTCCGCGTTTGCTCCGTGGCATGGAGCCAGTGCTCCGCGATGCACACCGTGCCACGTTGAGCTTGAATTCCTGGACCCCCCAGTTCCAGTGAGGGTCCGCATTCATGGCGTGTCACGGAGGCAGAGCTCCGCGATGCACTCCGTGACACGTTGCTCATTATTCCGGGAAAAATTCCCAGCAGTATAAATAGAACACTTAAGTTTATTTTTCATAATTCAGACTTGGTGGAGCAAGGACGTGGGTTACAGGCAGTTGAGGGACGAAAAGTTCAGGGTTTTTTCTCTCTTTCTTTCTTCTTTAACTCAATTGCTTGTATGTTAACACTCGTTTTATGATGATTAATCCACAA
This sequence comes from Datura wrightii, assembly GCA_035772735.1. NCBI lineage: Eukaryota > Viridiplantae > Streptophyta > Magnoliopsida > Solanales > Solanaceae > Datura > Datura wrightii. The sequence continues at coordinate 101,342,344 of JASDFA010000019.1, read as the reverse complement.
ATGAGTGGCTAATTCCTTTCCTTGCTGAGGTTATGAACAATTGTGATGAAATTTGATTATTAGTTATCTGGTTTTTCAGCTTTTCTTCCATGTTGTTCTATTAATTCTTGTTCTTACTGCATTGGTGTGTGGCCGCCATTAATGTACATCTAAAAAGTCTGATTTCGCTCGAGAGAGCACGAAATTGGAAAGTTGTGAATTAATAGGATATTGTTCTTTACTTGGTTTGGGAAAATTGAGTTTTGATGTGCTTTCAGGATAGAAATATACCTGAAAGTCGTATTAGTCAATTTAGGAACCGTAATTGTATGGCTAGAACATGAATTGCATTTGATCACAGAAATGTAGACGGTTTCATGATTCTTAAGTGAGATTAAATACGAGAGTTTTAATCTCTTGGAAAATGTTCTTGGCTAGCAACAGGAAGAAAAGATTAACCAATTTATGATGATAATCAGTTTCATTACATGTTCGGTTAACCTTAGCATGCTCTTTTCCATAGTTTAGATTCAAAGTAGATAATTGTTATTAGTTTTAGTATAAAATTTATCAAACAAACTATCAACTTTTTGGTTACGTTGTTGTCAGCATATTTAGAGGTAACATATAGTATACTTGAGCAAATTGCACTTAATTCAAGTCTCTGTGGGATCGATACTTGGCTTACTAAAGCCACTTACTACTTGTTCGACCACGTGCACTTGCGTGTTGTTTTATATACCCATATCAAACAGACCGAACAAGTTTTTGGCGCCGTTGCCAGGGACTTGGCAATTGGTGAATTTGTTTTAAGTGTTAATTTACTGTATTTTTATTTTCTTAAGTGTTGACAACTTGGTCTTAGCCTGTATTTTGCAGACTTAATTGCTGTGAACACTGGCAAGAGACAAAGAGCTGGTGGAATCTTATATAGAGCCTGAAAGAATATTTCATAGTAAGCGGAGAGAAGCTCTACAAAGAAAGCTGCGGTTGCTCAGACAGACGATCATGGAGAAACAACAGAATCCACCGGTTGTAAGGGCAGTGTTAGTGCCCGAAGAAGCAGCAGCACGGCCGGTTCGTGAGGTGGCAATCCCACATGCCAATAATGTTACATCAAGTATCCACAAACCAGAGCCTGGAGGGAGATTTGAACTGAAGCAAAATATGGTGCAGTTGTTGCACACAAGCGGGCAATTTACTGGTCTCCCTCATGAAGACCCACAACAGCATCTCCAAAACTTTTTGGGGAGATAAGTGACACTTACATACCCGCTGGAGTGTCACCAGACTATGTTCGGCTTACATTATTTCCCTTCTCATTACTTGGATAAGCCAAGAGGTGGTTGAAAGCTGAGTCACCAAATTCTATTTCAACGTGGGATGATCTTGCACGGAAGTTCTTGATAAGGTTTTTTCCCTCTGGTAAAACAACAAGACTTAGAAGTCAGATTCTAAGTTTCAAACAGAGGGAGGGAGAAAATTTATATCAAGCCTGGGAGAGATTTAAATCCATGTTGCGGGACTGTCCTCATCATCATCAGTCCAATGAGGTGTTGGTGCACACATTTATTGAGGGTTTGGAACCCCACACCAAAATATTGCTAGATTCAGCAGCTGGAGGGCAAGCGCTGGAAAAGACTTATGAGGAGCTGTATACCTTGTTGAACCGGATTTCACAGGGCAATCCAGAATGGAATGCTGATTCATCACGAGGTGGGACAAGGAAAGCAGCAGGAGTGCTTGAAGTGGATGGGTTTACAGCTATCGCTGCACAGATAGCTGCCTTGCAAAATCAATTGAACAACCATTTCAGCAACATGACTTTGAACCAGCTTCAAGCTCCAGTTAATGCAGTTAATCAATTGTGGTGTGAAGTGTGTGGAAGCAGCGAGCACTCAGCTGAGTGCTGTGGAGCCAATCCTGACTCGGTAAACTTTGTGGGTAATGCACAAAGGAACCACTAGCAGTATGGTAGTAGCTACAATTCAAATTGGAGGAATCATCCTAATTTCTCATGGGGTAGCAACAACCATCAAGACCAAAGTTCGGGTCAGGGTGTGCAAGGGAATCAAGGAGGGCAACAGAACTACCAATCTCAATTCAGAAACAACAATGCACCTCCTCCACCACCATCACCCAGCATTGAGGAGATGTTCAAGACCATGATAGCTAACCAAGCTCAATTGCAGGCTGACTATGTGAAATTGGAAGCCGAAGTGAAAAACAATCAGTTAGCTACCAAGGCTCTTGAGTATCAATTTGGGCAATTTGCTAGTGCCCAAAATACAAGGCCTAGAGGAGGACTGCCAAGCGACACGGATCTGAATCCCAAGCAGGTATATGTAGTGACCACAAGGAGTGGTTTGTAGCTAAAGGAGGTGGAACTAGAAAGACCACCTCAACACTCGGGAGCAGCGGAAGTTGAGGGGGAGCAAAGTTCGGAAAGGGGGAAGACCAAAGAAGCTGAATCAGAAAGACCTCCACCCCCGTTCCCTCAACGACTCAAGAAACACAAGGAGGAGGCGTGTTTCAAGAAATTCATGGAGGTGCTTAAACAGGTACATGTTAATTTACCTCTTGTTGATGTCTTGCAGGGAGTGCCTAAATATTCCAAGTACATAAAGGACACCGTGGCCAACAAAAGTCGATTGACTGAGTATGCTACGGTGGCTTTAATGGAGGAGTGCACTTCCGGGATCCAAAATAGACTGCCCACAAAGCTAAAAGACCTTGGAAGTTTTACTATCCAACTTACTATTGGGCATAGCATCCGAGCTCGTGGATTGTGTGACTTGGGGGCGAGCATAAATTTGGTGCCTTCATCGGTATTCAGAAAGTTAGGTCTAGGGAGTCCTAGACCCATAACGGTAATCTTGCAGTTGGCGGATCGATCCATAGCTAGGCCGGATGGCATTGTTGAGGACGTTCTGGTGCAAGTTGGATCCCTAATTTTCCCTGTAGATTTTGTCGTTCTGGATTTTGAACCAGACGCGGAAGTCCCATTTATTTTGGGACGTCTCTTCATGGCAACCGGGAAGGCACTAATTGACGTAGCTGCGGGGCAACTCACAATGCGAGCACATGACAAAATAGAGGTATTTGATGTGTTAAAAGCCATGAAGCTGCCAGCTATAAATGAGGAGCTTTCAGCAATCAATGTGGTTGAACATGAAGAAATTCGTCCGATTGTTGAATCTCAAGACCCATTGGAAAGAGCGTTGACGCACTCTGATCATTTTGGAGATAGAGAGGCGGGTGGAATGGTCCAAATGTTAAATGGAGCACAGAATCATCCTAGGAGACAGGAATTTCAATCATTGATGAGATCTCTAAAGCCTTTGCCGAAACCATCCGTTGAGGAGGCGCCGAAGCTGGAGTTGAAAGAATTGCCTCCCCATTTAAAATATATCTTTTTGGGGGAAGGTGAGACGTTACCAGTTATCATCTCTACAGACTTGACGGAGGCACAGGAGAAGGCAGCATTGGGTGTCCTCAAAAAGAGGAAGAAAGCAATGGGTTGGCAAATGTCAGACATTCAGGGTATCAATCCAGCTTTCTGTACACACAGGAAATTCATGGAGGCAGGAGCCAAACCAACCGTTCAGCCGCATCAGAGACTTAATCCAGCAATGAAGGATGTGGTGAGGAAAGAAATAATCAAGTGGCTTGATGCAGGTGTGGTCTACCCAATTTCAAACAGTGAATGGGTTAGCCCCGTTCAGTGTGTTCCAAAGAAAGGGGGGATGACTGTAGTCACCAACGAGAAAAATGAGTTGATCCCTACCCGAACCGTCACAGGCTGGCGGATTTGCATGGACTACAGAAAGCTAAATGAAGCCACGAGGAAAGATCATTACCCCATCCCATTTATTGATCAAATATTGGATAGGTTGGCGGGACATGAATATTATTGCTTCCTTGATGGGTACTCTGGTTATAACCAAATAGCCATAGCTCCGGAGGATCAAGAGAAGACTACTTTTACCTGTCCTTATGGGACATATGCTTTCAGGCGAATGCCGTTTGGGTGATGCAATGCACCGGCCACATTTCAGAGATGCATGATCGCTATTTTCCATGACATGGTGGAGGATTTTGTTGAGGTATTTATGGATGATTTTTTTGTTTTCGGTAATTCGTTTGCTACTTGTTTGCAGAATCTTGATAGGGTGCTGGCTCGTTGTGAGGAATCCAACCTTGTATTAAACTGGGAGAAATGCCACTTCTTAGTGAAGGAGGGTGCTGGCTCGTTGTGAGGAATCCAACCTTGTATTAAACTGGGAGAAATGCCACTTCTTAGTGAAGGAGGGTATTGTCCTTGGCCACAAAGTATCTCGAAAGGGGTTGGAAGTCGATCGTGCTAAGATCGAGGTTATTGAAAAGTTGCCACCACCAGTGTTAGTAAAAGGTGTGCGCAGTTTTCTTGGGCATGCAAGATTCTACAGACGCTTCATCAAAAACTTTTCCAAAATCTCTAGACCACTATGCAGATTGCTGGAAAAAGAGGTGAAGTTTGAGTTGAATGATGAGTGTGTTAAAGCATTCGAAGAGTTGAAGCAGAAATTGATAGAAGCACCCATCCTCACTTCTCCGGACTGGGAACAACCATTTGAGCTGATGTGTGATGCCAGTGATGTGGCTGTGGAAGCTGTATTGGGGCAAAGAAAAAATAGAATCTTTCATTCTATCCATTATGCAAGCAAAACGCTGAATACGACCCAAAGTAATTACACAGTCACAGAGAAGGAAATGCTAGCCTTGGTGTTTGCATTTGACAAATTCAGGTCCTATTTGGTGGGTTCAAAAGTGGTGGTGTACACAGACCATACAGCGATTCGGTACCTATTCAACAAGAAGGATGCTAAGCCGAGGTTGATCAGATGGATCTTGTTGCTGCAGGAGTTCGATCTCGAGATCAAAAACCGAAAGGGGAGCGAGAATCAGGTAGCAGATCACCTATCACGATTGGAAAGCCGGTCGCATGTGATGGAAAGTGATAACATAAATGAAGAGTTCCCAGATGAGCAACTCTTGGCAGTGGGGGAAGCTGAAGTTCCATGGTATGCAGACATAGTCAACTTGCTAGTGAGCGGAGTCTACCCACCTGAGGCAACAGACCAGCAAAGAAGGAAACTGAGGCATGATAGCCGGCACTTTGTTTGGGATGAACCATATTTATTCAAACAAGGACCAGATCAGGTAATGAGAAGATGCATCCCAAAGAGTCAGATTGCAGAGGTGTTGAGGGTCTGTCATTCTTCATTGTATGGAGGTCATCACGGAGGCGAGAGAACAGCGCACAAGGTTCTACAGTCAGGTTTCTTTTGGCCGACACTGTTTAGAGACTCTATGGCGTATGTCAAAATGTGTGATAGATGTCAGCGTACAGGATCAATTGGCAGAAGACAAGAGATGCCGCTGCAGAATATACTGGAAGTTGAGCCCTTTGATGTATGGGGCATTGATTTCATGGGTCCATTCCCACCGTCATTTGGTAATCGTTACATCTTGGTGGCTGTAGATTATGTATCAAAATGGGTGGAAGCAATAGCTTGCCCCAGGAATGACAACAAGGTAGTAACGAAGTTTGTCAAAAAACACATCCTCACCAGGTTCGGGACACCCCGAGCCATTATCAGTGATGGAGGGGCTCATTTTGTCAATGCAAGTTTCAAGAAATTACTAGCCAAGTATGGGGTGCGCCATAAAGTGGCGACAGCATACCACCCCCAAACTAGTGGGCTAGTAGAGGTGTCAAATAGAGAAGTGAAGCAGATTCTTCAGAAAACGGTGAATACACAACGAAATGATTGGTCAAGCAAACTTGATGATGCGTTGTGGGCTTACAAAACTGCTTACAAGACACCGATTGGAACCTCACCATACCGACTGGTCTATGGCAAAGCATGTCATCTTCCGGTGGAATTAGAGCACCGAGCCTTCTGGGCTGTCAGGAAGCTAAATATGGACTTAGAGCTGGCGGGTAAAAAGAGACTAATGCAGCTCAGTGAACTTGACGAGTTCCGCTGGCATGCCTATGAGAATGCCAAGTACTACAAGGAAAGAACTAAAAGATGGCATGATAAGCATGTGGTGCATCGCATTTTTGAGCCGGGACAGAAAGTTTTGCTCTTCAATTCGAGATTGAAGTTGTTTCCAGGGAAGCTAAGGTCTAAATGGTCGGGACCATTTGAAGTGGTAAGAATGACCCCGAATGGGGCGGTAGAATTGTGGCAAGAAGATCGGAGCGCCACGTTCTTAGTAAATGGCCAAAGGTGTAAGCACTACTGGGGGGAGGACGGTGATCGAGAGAAATCGTCCATCACCCTAGCGGACAATTGAGCTTAAATGACATCGAGCCGCGATGGTAAACCAGGGGCTGCACGGGAGGCAACCCGTGAAATTTTTTTTTCCTTTCATTTTGTAAAGTGTAAATACATTTTTTTTCTCTTTTTCTTGACTGATTACAAAATTTTTCGTTTTAGTTATTGTTTTTAATTTTAGTTAGGTGAAACCTATAATTCTAACAAATTTTGTTTAGTGAGATGATTTTCAGGTCAAACGGAGGAAAATGTGCACGGAATCGTGAAGGAAAAGTCGAGGTAAGAAAAATTAATAAAAAGTAGAAAACAGTGAGCTGGGGCGATAGCTCCGTGTCACGGAGGAGGACCTCCGCGTTACCCTCTGTGACACGTTGAGGTATAACCCGGAAATTTTAAAATTTCCAAAATGCTATCGCGATGGCTCCGTGTCACGGAGGCAGTGCACCGTGATGCACTCCGTGACATGTTGCCGTGTATATCGCGACGGGTCACACCGGGTTGCCGGGTGACCCACGTATTTTTCTACCCTTTTAACCCCGAAACCTCCCCTTTTCCCCTCATTTTCTAATTCCTCTGCGACCAAACATCCCAAAACCCCTTCCCCTCCAACGTGCCACGGCGTAAGGCAACAAATTACCGAGTTTTCTTTGATTCTTCAACTTCAAGGTATGTTTTCCGATTCCCTCTCAAGTTTTTGTTGATTTTCTTCGAAATTAAGCATGGGAGGTGTGCTAAATCTCCCTATGTAGTAATTGAGCGTGAATTCGAGTTATTTGTTGATTGATAAATGTTCGGAATGTCGTTATGATCGTTTGAACTTGTCGATTGCATAATTTAATCGAATTTGATTGATAATCTCAATTCTAGGGTTTGTTGTTGAATTTGAAGTGGGACATGTGTTGAAATCATGAATTTTATGCCGGGGTGTACGTGTTGAATGAGATGAGTCGTTGTACAAATTGTTAGGATGTTAATAGACGACGAATTCTCGGGTTTGGGGGAATTATTGAAATTGTTCGAATTTGGTTAGTTGGATAGGTTCATGTATATAAATTTTTGTTGTGTTTTTGTTTCTTCGTTTATCTTTGCTAAGTGTGATGGTTGAAATGTTAGCGATGGTAGTGATTGTGATTAGCTGTACGAAGTCTGAGTAGTACGCAAAAGTTATACCGTCGAATTTTCTTTTGAACGCACTAAGCATGATTGTATGGTGGTTGTTTTGTGTAAATAAAGTTATTCTTGCCATATTGTTGTAACTGTAGCTAAGGACTAAGTGTGGGGTAACCTAGCGTAACCCGACCTTAGCCGAAGTTAATATTTATTTAGCTTAACATTGAGCTTGTTTACTTGGGTTGACAGGTAAAATGGCAAGCCGTCAAGATAAAGGGAAAGGTCCATCAACTTCAGGCACCGGAAGGAAGAGACTCAGACTGGGCACAGCAGTCCCAGCAGCACCAGCAGTTCCACGCGGCCAGCGCCGCCAATACGGAACAAGATGGGTGACGGACGAGGGGAAAAAGTGGTACGCCAAGCACAAAGAGAACAAATATTTCCTCGAGGAGTATATAGCACGGGAGCCATTGGCACAGGAGTTCCCCAGGATGGTTCACCGAATTGAGGTAGCTGGGCTCAAGTTCATCTTTGAGGAGCCCAAGGAATGCAATTTGCACCTGGTTCGGGAGTTCTATGCCAATTGGAACCCGTCAATCAGAAGCCACACCATCAAAATCAGAGGGCAGATAGTCACTCTGGAGCCCCACCAGCTCAATGCCATCATAGGAGCGCGGGACATAGATGCCCACGTCCTCCGACAGCTGAACATTACCCCACCGTATGCTGACATCAGACGCACATTGTGTGGGGCCCGATCTACAGCTAGATGGAGCAGGCATAAAGAAAGGGGCTACCACCAGACTCTGCCCTATTCACAGATTAACAGGGAAGCCCGAATCTGGCTTAACATAGTCTGCTCATGCCTCATCCCGGGGGTACATATGACTGATGTAACTCGGGATTGTGTTTGCTTGGTGTACGCCCTGATGAAAGGGCTGGAGATCAATGTCGGGGAGGTTATTATATCCGCCATGAAGAGAGCCCGATTGCACCAGGGGTACAGGTAAGGTTTCGGTGGACTACTCACCACCTTTCTCAGGGGCCTCGATGTTGAGGAGGAGGCTCTCGATTATATCCCGCAGTTGGAGCGGCGGGCCTTAGATGTTACCAAAACTAAGGCTCCCGACACCACCCACGGGCAAGTGCTGACACTTGGCGAGCGACATGCTCGTGATGACCAGTACATGGCACGGATGTAAGGGATGCAGATGCTCCTGCTAAGGATAGGTGGGAGGCCAGCGACGGAGGAGGAGCTATGGCAGCTCGAGCTAGACTACCCGTTTGGCGAAAACGCCAGGGCTCTATGTCGAGTAGGGCCAGCCTTTGTAGAGCCCACAGATGATGACGTCCCCACGGACGAGGAGACGTGTCGGGAGGACTCCGATGTGGCGTCTAATGATGACGAAGGAGGTGACTCGGACATGGGAGATGAAGCAGCAGCACCCGACGAAGAAGTGGAATACTTTGACTGATCAGGGAGTTTCACCACCCAATTTTGTGCTATTTAATTTTTGTGAACACTGGGGACAGTGTTCGGACTAAGTGTGGGGTGGGAGTAGTTAGGTGCTGGGCTGGGCTGTTTTGTTTGTATGTTCTCCTCTATTATTGTGTATGTTGTTTGTCCCTGTAATTTGTGAAGTGTTTAAGAATTGTTCTGTATTTGTAAATATTTGTGAAATTGCTGTATGTTGTTGAATGTTGCCAGCTGATTCTGTAAATATCGAAATGATCGATATTTAAAAAAAAATTCTTTAAAATATTCTGTACATAAATTATTTTTTCTTTTTCTATCGAAATGATCGACATTTTGCAAATTTTTCAACTTTTAAATTTTGGATTTCTCGGCGTTTGTTCTCAGTTCTTTTACCGAGATTAGTCCCATTGAACCGAAGTCATAGTTAGTGACTGTTCCCTATGATGGATGGATGACGACCATCTTAAGGGAAATGTAGTCCTTAGGAGTAGTTTTTTTTCGAGTAATTTTCATTTTTTTTTCCTTGGGGGATTTCATCCCGGAACCTGTAGTTACTATATGGTTGCGAGAGTTTGGTTGCGTGTTGTACATGATATTCAAAATGCAAAGGTGATTCGTATGAAAGCATGCAAATTTGTAAATATGTTGAGATACCTAGGCTATAGAGTTCGATTCAGTGTGATTGAGGCTTAATGTTTGAATTCATGTAATTAGCTGATTGAAGAGTCTGTGAATACATCTTGAATCGAGCATGTGCATAAAGTGTGAAGTGAGGTGTTGATATTCCATGCTATTGTGAAGTGTCTAGAACTTTCCTGGTGTGTATACAAAACGAAATGAAGGAGGTGTATTGTAGGAAAGGATGTAGGAATTTCTTTGTTTTAACCGAGAGTTTCTATTTTTTTTTCTTGTCATGTCCCCCTTTCTGTGATTGTATACCCTAGTCAGCCTTTTGAGCCTTTAGCCGATTGTTTTCTTTCTTTTGTCCAAAAAGTGTAAACCGAGCTTAATTCCTTCTTTTCATTAGCCGTAAAGTCTATACAAAACTCTTAAGCGCTTAAGAAGAGAAAATCATTTTCCCAAAGTGTCAAAGAGTGAGAATGGTGAAAAGAAAAAGAAAAGCAGAGTGACGAAAGAAAAGAAAAGGTTGAAGGTGCACTTGCTATAAATAAACGATAATGAAGGTGCATGAATAACTTTTGTTGTTGTGTCAAGTGTGCTTAATGAAATGGGCCATACTAAAGTAAACCATCAAGAATGGGATGATGAAACAAAAAAAAGAGAGAGAAACAATGTCTATGAGTGATGGGATGTGTTGAAAAGGCGCTTAAGGATGCTAGTGGCTATTATTGGCTAATCCAATATTTACTAGTTCCATAGCTTCCATTACAACCCATTAAAGTCCTACGTGATCTTGCATTGTATTTCTTTATATTAGTGGAGTAGTACACTAAGGGCAAGCTTATGGGTCATGACATGATGCATGTGAATTCTTTTGGGAGAGAGAGTGAAATTGTGTGTACATGCCCCTGTTTGAATGTTTGTGTGTCACATGAGCAAAAAGGGGGAAGATTCTCTTGTGTTGTGAGGGCACATGCTTGATCAAAGATTAATTTTCGTGTTGGATATCTTGATCAGCTGATTTGCATGAGTTTGCCGATATCGAGAGTTGATTCTTAAAGTCTAGGAGGTCTTAAGGTATTGAAGGTCATTGCATAGTTAAGACCATGCATGTTTTCTTGACGATTTGCAATATTGAATAATCGGTATGACCATAGCTTAAATTGTCAAACCATAGTAGCGAGGTTGGGATGTAAATTGCATGAATTGTATGTTTGTTGTTCGAGGACGAACAAGGATTTAAGTGTGGGGTAAGTGATCTTGGGCAGATTTATATGCCCAAGTGATACTCAAAAGTACCATTTTCGCCTTGTTTATCTATAAATGTGTATATATTTTCTTGTAACTGGTAATAAAATGTGAATTTATACTAACCAACATGATTAGCATTGTTTTGCAGGTAAAATGTGATTTCGAGAAGCTAAAATGCATGTTGGATGATATCGGAGTTGGACTTGGATGCGAGCAAGGGAAAAGGCATTGGACAACATGAATTAAAGGGGCACCGACCGTGTCACGCTGCCATCGCGGAGGCACTCTGCCTGGAGGGTGAAAATTCACCAAATTTCCAGTGAAGGTCCGCGTTTGCTCCGTGGCACGAATCCAGTGCTCCGGGATGCACGCCGTGCCACGTTGAGCTTGAATTCCCGGACCCCCAGTTCCAGTGAGGGTTCGCGTTCATGGCGTGTCACGGAGGCAGTGCTCCGCGATGCACTCCGTGACACGTTGCTCATTATTCTGGGAAAAATTCCCAGCAGTATAAATAGAACACTTAAGTTTATTTTTCATAATTCAGACTTGGTGGAGCAAGGACGTGGGTTACAGGCAGTTGAGGGACGAAAAGTTCAGGGTTTTTGTTCTCTTTCTTTCTTCTTTAACTCAATTGCTTGTATGATTAACACTCGTTTTATGATGATTAATCCACAAATGAGTGGCTAATTCCTTTCCTTGCTGAGGTTATGAACAATTGTGATGAAATTTGATTATTAATTATCTGGTTTTTCATCTTTTCTTCCATGTTGTTCTATTAATTCTTGTTCTTACTGCATTGGTGTGTGGCCGCCATTAATGTACATCTAAAAGTCCGATTTCACTCGAGAGAGCACGAAATTGGAAAGTTGTGAATTAATAAGATATTGTTCTTTACTTGGTTTGGGAAAATTGAGTTTTGATGTGCTTTCAGGATAGAAATATACCTGAAAGTCGTATTAGTCAATTTAGGAACCGGAATTGTATGGCTAGAACATGAATTGCATTTGATCACAGAAATGTAGATGGATGATTCATGATTCTTAAGTGAGATTAAATACGAGAGTTTTAATCTCTTGTCAAATGTTCTTGGCTAGCAACAGGAAGAAAAGATTAACCAATTTATGATGATAATCAGTTTCATTACATGTTCGGTTAACCTTAGCATGCTCTTATCCATAGTTCAGATTCAAAGTAGATAATTGTTCTTAGTTTTAGTATAAAATTTATCAAACAAACTATCAAATTTTTGGTTACGTTGTTGTCAACATATTTAGAGGTAAAATATAGTATACTTGAGCAAATTGCACTTAACCCAAGTCTCTGTGGGATCGATACTTGGCTTACTAAAGCCACTTACTACTTGTTCGACCATGTGCACTTGCGTGTTGTTTTATATACCCATATCAAACAGACTGAACACCTATAAGTGACTAAGCGGCTGTTTCTCACTCGACACGATTCTAGAAGGTCATAATTCACCCAACACAATCATCCGGGGTTAACAAGAATTAGGGATCGGATGCGGGCGAAATTCCCACCAATGGCTGAGATGTTCAGTCGACTCCTTCCCCCTTTGTGGGGGTCCCGATCCCTAAGAGTGAGCAGAAAAGGGAGGAGGAAAGAGGCCCTGGTGAACCCTCATAATTAGTGAGCAAGTATAAACTTCGCTGCCCAACAGTATGGAGTACTGACCACATAGAGAGACAGGCCCTGAAGCAAAGGACGGGAACAAGCAGAATCAATATGTTCCAATTTCTGGCCTTGCACCGACCATTCAATGGACCATGGGCTAAACAACCACTGTCTGAAAGGACTATGTATAGGGGACCGCCGCCCCCCTTCCACCAATAAGGTACATCTCGCGCCTATGGGCCGCTATAACTATCCAAGAAGACACTCGAAACTGGAAGGATAAACAAACCCACTTGGTGGATTGCCGAGCTACAAGTCCTATGACACATGAGCAGGATTCTCTAAAAAGCCAAGGTTGTGGGTGGTTAAGAGGGCCCACTTGGAGAATTGGGATCTCAGCAGGAAATGCGAAGGTTGGAACAAGCCGACCAGCCAAAGAGAATCAACTAATTTAGTTCTGATCTGAGTAGGCTCGTAATAGGGAGTACCCTAACCCTGGGAACCACGGCTTGGCCATCCTTTATTTGCAGTCGACGTTCTGGCTTTGTCCGTCGACAACTGAATATTTCGATCTGGTTCGATTCATGATCGCATCTGCAAACCTTATCCCATGGGCTTTAGCAGACATTTTTCATTCTTCACCCGGTCCTTAGTAGCCTTTCCAAAGTCAACCTAACCGCTTACCTTTGGAAAGGCTCTTAAATAGGCCTTCGCACTTATGCCTTTATATATAAGAGAAGAAAATTAGATAGTTGTATATAGAATTAGCCATATTGTTTGAAGCATGAACAGAATCGCCTTTGTTCTGAAGGCCTAGCAAGTTCCCTTTTTTTTGAAGGGCGGTCCCTTTCTTTCCTCGGACCGATGACTCGCTTGTTCAGTACAGCTAACTATTATAGGAGGATGCCACCCCCTCAGGACTACAAGTAGCTTCGGTTGTAGAATATTATGCAAGTTAGGTTGTGGTTGTATTGGCTGCAAGAGGAATGTAGGTGCTTTAGGTGTGTGTTGACCATGCACTCTCGCTTTGTGCAATGTCATATGTATGATAGAGCTAGTGTTGTGATTGACCTCAATGCTAATGGTGATCCGCAAGGTTCAATAAATGAATGAAGCTATGATCATACTCGGATAGAGATGGTGGTCTTCCTCTGATGTCTCCAAACCGGCCATAATAGAATAGATAGGTGAAGCAGTCAATAGCAGTTTGTTCTCGCCTATCGATAGATAGCAGGTTGCTTCCAAGCTCAAACCATTTGAAACGGAATTGCTACTCTTTTGTTGTTATTGATAGAGCGGTATTCTCCGCCCCTGTCAAATAAAGTAGAGGGAGAGAACTGGAAGAGAGAAGGAATAAGAGCTAAGGATTGACAAGTCTAATGGGGGAAGAATGGCTGACAGGTTGACTTCCTTCAATACATGAAAAAAACCCAAGCGGTCTAACCGAACCCCTAGGGTGGACCCCAATTGAAAGGCACTAGTTGGACTAAGGGCAAGTGAGATAAAGAATGCAGCGGGCCCTATGTGTAAAACATTGTCGCGGGAGAGTCTTTCTCCAATAAGAATAAAGAAAGTTTTTGGCAAGACAAGAAATGAACTCGCCCTTTCACACCAAGGGATAAGAGCTTATTGCTGGCGATAACTTGGTGAAGGGAATCTATGAGAGAAGGTTCTCGAACTGAGTTATACCAACGCGAAACCAACGAGTTCAGTCGAACAAGGTAACGAGTCTAAGGGAAGGATCAACTTGAAAGAAATGGATGGGCATAAGCTTAATAGTGAACGTAGGCCCCCTGCTTATAGATATGAGATCAATGACTTAAATAAAAGAAAGATGTCAAGAGAAAGTCTTAGCCCTTAAAATACGTTGAGAAGAGAGATAGAAATTGAAGATTTTCTGAAGCAGTGCGGGCACTGGATGGAAAATACAGATAAAGGAACAACCCACCGAAAGGGTATACCTAAAGAGACACCAATCTCCCCCGGCAAAGATCTATCTACGAGAAGCCAACCTATGGATAGAAAGAAAGATGCAGGAAAGGAAAATGAAAGAATAAAGCAAAATTGTCTTTGGGAGTGTGAGATAGGCAGAAGGGGAGTACGCAGCCGAACAACAGCTGGTGTTTCCAGCAGTGATAGTTGAACTAATCAGATGGGCCGCTAACGTTGTGCTTATTTTTTCTAAAAAGCACTTATTTTTTAAAAAAGAGGTGTTTGGCCAAGCTTTTGAGAGAAAATAAGTGCTTTTAGGGAGCAGCAGAAGCTGTTTTTTAGAAGCTAAAAAAAGTAGCTTCTTCCCAAAATCACTTATTTGAAAATCACTTTTATGAAAAATATACTTAGAAGAACTTTTCAAAAGCTTGGCCAAACACTAATTTTTGCTCAAAAGTGCTTTTTAAATTTATTGGCCAAACACAAACTGCTTCTCACCAAAAGTACTTTTTTGATAAGCATTTTTGAAAAAGCACTTCTCAAAATAAGCTGATTTGAGAAGCTTGGCCAAACAAGCTATAAACAGAAATCAACATTTGGTCCCGGCTATCCGAAAAATGCAAATTGAGGCAGAAGATCACAAAATGCAACACAAAAAGGGGGTCGTTAGACCATAGATTGCATGAAGGAAGAAGCTAATCAATCATAATTGAGACAAGGAGGAGAGGCGAAAGAGAGATTTTCGAGCCTGGAAACAGCAGACAACAACTGCTTTTCAGTCGTTGTACACTAGCTTGTAGTTTAGGGATATAGTAGGGGTGCCTCTTTCTCAAACTTTTCTATAATATAAGGTAATCTTTTTGGAACCCTATTTTTGGAGTATTCCCAACCAACCTATACCTTACTAATAAAAAGGGGCTTCCCTTTTTCAGCTAGATTGCTCTGCCACATAAACAATGGATCCGCTGGGCTGGATGAGCAACCTTCTATCTGGCTTCTATACCAATAGTAGAGTGGCTTGCTACTTTCAATCAAAAAGAAAGATTGAGCAAGGCAAAGGAGAAAGGAGTTGTCCCCTCTTCACTGCTGCCGCCGCATATGTAGAAAAAGAAGGAGCGGAGGAGGAAGAACAGCCGTTTGACTTTGCACATAAGGTTGCGAGTTTGGCTAGGTAACATAATCGAAATGTATTGGATGAAAAATCCTGGAATAATGGTTTGGCCCCATCCTTGGCCTCGAGAAGTGGTGAGCTGCAAAGAACTTGTTTCAATCAAATGGCATAGTATTAGGGTAGGAGGCTTTCCTTTGTTATAGAAATCCACATACAACATTCTGGAACTTCCAAACCAAAGAAATGCAAGATGAGAAGGAGCTTTTAATGTTACGCTTCAATAGAATGAATTCGATAAGGGTAGAATAGGCCCTATGGTCGATCGAAGGTGCTGTGCCACTTGAACTAAAATCTATCTGACCTTCACTTTATCTTTATCTAGCCAGCTCATAAAAAATGTTAGATCAAGGCTGACACAACCAAATTAGTTGAGGAAAAGGAACCCCAGGGACCAAGTACTCCCGCCCCTAAAAGCGGAGACCAAAGAACCTCCAGGTTGTCCAGGACACATCTGAAGAGGTGGCGGGTGCCCTCTAAGTTGACCACCCTACCCACTAATGGACTATGAGGGGGAAGGCAAATGAGAACTAACCGAAAAGCCGAACCACTTGACTAACCCCTTTATAGTCCATTCATTAATGTTGGGCATGGATGGAACCAATCAAGTTCAAATCGCGCAAGTGAAGCCGGGAAATGGACCGCAGCGTAATGACTAGGACTCGTGTTAGAGGAGTTTTGAGCGTGAGCTAACACTCATGCAACGACAAAGACCCGCAACTCTCGAAGGGGCCACCAACCGCCCAAATCACTATACCAAACCCTCTTTTTACTCAATGGATAGCGCTTATTCTCTTTCAATCAACAAAATGAGAAATGGGGGAGGAATAAAAAAAGAGGTCTTTATTGAAGAGGCTTTGCACCTAAAATAGGACTAATGTAGATCCAGAAGAATGGTCTTGGATTTCAAAAAAATAAAGATACAAGGGGTAAAGAGATAGTATTTTGAACAACCAAGTTGACATAAGGATTCTACCTCGCGCCCACTTAGAGCACATGGAGATTCTCAGATAGGGAAAACTGGCACTCGACATCTATTAAACAAGACTAAGAACAAAGCCATACCATGCCCTCGGGAGAAAGTAGTGATGATTGCCATGAATGCTGCTCTCAAGGACATGTACAAGAAGGTCTTTGCCGATTTCTATCAACATGGTGCATCTCTTAGTACAAGGGCATGAAAAGTGGAGACTTTGACCATAGGGATCAATTAATAGAAATTTTTCTTGAGGAAGAGAATCCAGGATGAATGCTTTTTTCATTCGCTCTGCGCTGACTGGATGCATATGATCTTGGGCAGATTTATATGCCCAAGTGATACTCAAACGTATCATTTTTACCTTGTTTGTTGTGCAATATGTATATAATATCATGTATTTGGTAATAAAATGCGAATTTATACTAATCAACATGATTAGCATTTGTTTTGCAGGATAATGTGATTTTTAGGAGCTAAAATGCGTGTTGGAACTATGTCGGAGTTGGACTTGGATGCGAGCGTGGAAAAGACCTTGGATGGCACATTTTACACTGGCTCCGCGATGGAGCCGTGCCACGCTGCCATCGTGGTAGCACACTGCCTGGGCAAGAATTAATTAGGCAATTTCCAGTGTGCCTGCGCGTCAGTTCCGTGGCACGGAGATAGGCCTTCGCGATGGCCTCCGTGCCACGTTGAGGCCAATTATCCGGACCCTGCAATTTCCAGAGAGGGTCCGCGTCCACGCCGTGTCACGGAGGCAGTGCTCCGCGTTGGCCTCCGTGACACGTTGCTTGTTATTCCGGGAAAAATTTCCCACTAGTATAAATAGCACACTTAGGTTTATTTTTAATCAGTTTTTAGTTTTAGACTGAGTTCAGAAGTGGAGAGCAGGAACGTGGGTTTGTGGCAGTTGAAGAATAGAAAAGCTAAGAGTTTTCTTCTCTTCCTTTCTTCTTTCCTTCAATTGTATGCATGATTTACACTCATTTTAGGATGATTAATCCAAGAATGAGTGGCTAATTCCCTTCTTTGCTGAGGTTTTGAACTTGTGTAATGAATTTTGGTGATAATTGATATGGTTTCTTCTTCTTCTTGCATGTTGTTCTATTAATTCTTGTGCTTACTACTTTATTGATTGGCCACCATTAATGTATATCTAAAAAGTCCAATTTCACTCGAGAGAGCACGAAATTGGAAAGTTGTGAATTAATAGGGTATTGTTCTTAACTTGATTTGGGAAAATTGGGTTTTGATGTGCTTTCTTGATAGAAATATACTTGAAAGCCGTATTAGTCAATTTAGGAACCGGAATTGTAGTGCTAGGTCATAAATTGCATTTGATCACAGAAATGTAGACGGATGGTTTATGATTCTAAAGTGAAATTAAATACGAAAGTTTTAATTTCTAGGCAAACGTTCTTGGCTAGCAGCATGAAGAAGAGGATGACCAAATTATCATGATTACCAAGTTCATTACTCGTTCTTAACCTTGGCATGTGCATATCCATTGTCTAAATTCAAAAGTAAATAGTTGTTATTAATTGTAGTATATAAATAGTTTAGAAACAAAAACTCACTCAACTCTTGGTTGGATTGTTGTTAACATAGTTAGGAATAGAATACAGATATAGTAAACTAGGCAGTTTTACATATCTGGAGCAGCCTCCTTGGATCGATACTTGGCTACTTAGCCACTTTATTACTTGTTTGACCACGTGCACTTGCGTGTCGGTTGATAATATTTAATACTAACCGAATCAGCACCGAACAAGTTTTTGGCGCCGTTGCCGGGGAGGCTAGGCGATTTGTAAAATTGTGTTTAGTGTAAATTTACTGTATTTGTATTTTTATTTTCTTAAGTGTTAACAACTTGGTCTTAGCCTGTATTTTGCAGATTTTTATTTCTGTGAACACTTGCAAGGGACAAGGAGCTGGTGGAATCTTACGTAGAGCCAGAACGTGAATTGCACAGTCAACGTAGAGAAGCTCTTCAAAAGAAGCTGCAGTTGCTTAAACAGTCTATGATGGAGCAACCAAATCCACCAGTTGTGCGGGCAGTGTTAGTGCCCGAGGAAGTAGCAGCCAGGCCGGTTCGCGAGGTGGAAATCCCACACGCTAATAATGTACATTCCAGCATCCGCAAACCAGAGCCTAGAGGGAGATTTGAGTTAAAGCAAAATATGGTGCAACTTTTGCACACTAGCGGGCAGTTTACCGGTCTCCCTCACGAAGATCCGCAACAACATCTCCAGAACTTTTTGGAGATAAGTGACACTTACATACCCGCTGGAGTGTCACCTGATTATGTTCGGCTCACCTTATTTCCATTTTCCTTACTTGGTGAAGCCAAGAGGTGGTTAAAAGCTGAACCACCCAACTCTATATCAACGTGGGATGATCTTGCAAGGAAGTTTTTGATCAGAATTTTTCCTTCAGGTAAAACAGCTAAACTTAGAAGTCAGATTCTAAGTTTTAAACAGAGGGAAGGAGAAAATCTTTATCAAGCCTGGGAAAGATTCAAGTCCATGTTGCGGGACTGTCCTCATCATCATCAGTCAAATGAGGTGTTGGTACACACTTTTATTGAGGGTTTGGAACCCCACACTAAAATTTTGTTAGACTCAGCAGCTGGAGGGCAAGCGCTGGAGAAGACTTATGAGGAGCTGTACACTTTGCTCAACCGAATTTCACAAGGCAATCCAGAATGGAATGCAGATTCTTCAAGAGATGGATTCACAGCTATCGCTGCACAGATAGCTGCTTTGCAAAATCAGTTAAACACTCACTTCAGCAATATGAATTTGAATCAGCCTTCAGCCTCCGTCAATGCAGTCCAACAGATGTGGTGTGAAGTGTGTGGTAGTAGTGAGCATTCAGCTGAATGCTGTGGTGCAAATCCTGATTCTGTCAACTTTGTGGGCAATGCACAGAGGAATCAACAGCAGTTTGGTGGTGGCTACAACTCGAATTGGAGGAATCATCCGAATTTTTCGTGGGGTAGCAACAATCAACAAGGCCAAGGTTCAGGGCAGGGTATGCACAGAAACCAAGGAGGGCAACAAGGCTATCAGAATCAGTTCATAAATCACAATGCCCCTCCTCCACCACCATCACCGACTATTGAGGAGATGTTCAAAACCATGATTGCCAACCAGGCACAATTGCAGGCTGACTATGTCAAATTGGCAGCCGAAGTAAAGAACAATCAATTGTCAACCAAGGCTCTTGAATATCTGTTTGGGCAATTTGCTAGTGCCCAAAATACTAGACCAAAAGGAGGACTACCTAGCGACACGGATCCCAATCCTAAGCAGGTGAATGTAGTGACCACGAGGAGTGGTTTACAATTAAAGGAGGTGGAACCGGAAAGACCGCCTCAGAAGTCAGGAGCAGCAGATGTTGAGGGAGAACAAACCTCAGATACGGGGAAGACCAAAGAAGCTGAACCAGCAAGGCCTCCACCCCCGTTCCCTCAACGACTTAAGAAACACAAGGAGGAGGCGTGTTTCCAGAAATTCATGGAGGTACTCAAACAGGTACATGTTAACTTACCTCTTGTTGATGTCTTGCAGGGTGTGCCAAAATATGCGAAGTATATCAAAGACATCGTGGCCAACAAAAGTCGCTTGACTGAGTATGCCACGGTGGCTTTAACGGAGGAATGCACATCCCGTATTCAGAACAGGTTGCCCACTAAACTGAAGGATCCTGGAAGTTTTACTATCCAGCTGACGATTGGGCAAAGTATTCGAGCTCGTGGGTTATGCGACTTGGGGGCAAGTATAAATGTGATGCCATCTTCGGTATTCAGAAAGTTAGGACTAGGGAGTCCTAGACCTACAACAGTGATCTTGCAGCTAGCAGACAGGTCTTTAGCTAAGCCGGATGGCATTGTTGAGGATGTGCTAGTGCAGGTAGGCTCCCTCATTTTTCCGGTAGATTTCATTGTTCTGGATTTTGAACCAGATGCGGAAGTCCCATTTATTTTGGGACGACCCTTTTTGGCAACCGGAAAGGCATTGATCGATGTAGCTGCGGGTCAACTCACAATGCGAGCACATGACAAGGTTGAGGTGTTCGACGTCTACAAGGCACCTAAGCTACCGACTGTCTATAAGGAACTCTCGGTGATCAACGTGATTGATCATGGGAATGCGAATGGATTGAGTGATTCCCGAGAGTTACTAGGTAGGCCACCAGACAAGGTTGAGAACTACTGGGGAGATGACCAGGATCGGGACAAATTGTCCATCTCCCTAGTAGACACGTGAGCATAAAGGCTGTCGAGCCGCGACGTTAAACCAGGCGCTGCACGGGAGGCAACCCGTGAAAAATATTTTTTTCTTTCTTTAGTGTAAAGTTTTTCTTTTATTTTATTTTCTTTTCTTTTTCGTGACTAGGCTTAGATTTGCATTTTATTTAGTAATTTTTTATTTAGTAATTTAGTAATTTTTTTTAGTAGGGAATTTATTAATTTAACCAATTTTTGTTTAGTGAGGTGATTTTCAGGTATACTGGAGGAAAAATACTTGGAATCGAGGAAACGAGGCGAGGTATGAAAAATAAAATTTGATGGTGAAACAGAGCACTGGCGCGTTGGAGCTGTGTCACGGAGGCAATGCTCCGCGTTGGCCTCCGTGACACGTTGAAGGCAAATCTGGATTTTTCAAAATTCCAGTAAGCCAACGCGTTGGCTCCGTGACACGGAGGAGGGGCTCCGTGTTACCCTCCGTGACACATTGCCTTTATCCAGTGCCGGGTCACACCGGGTTTCCGGGTGACCCGCGTGGTTTCTTAATAAAAACCCCCGATTTCGCCCCTATTTTCCCCATTCCCTCTTCCCTCCGCGACCAAACACCCATTCCCCTACCCCCAAGCTCCGTGCCACGTTAATAGGCAAGGAAAACGTCAAGTTTTCGTCGATTCTTCAATTCCAAGGTATGTTTTCATCGTCTATCTCAAATTTTTGGCGATTTTTGTCAATTTTGAGCATGTGAGGTGAGATATATCACCCTAGGTAGAAATTAAACATGACGTGAATTATTTTGTGATTGATTATGTTTGGATTGTTGTAGTTGACGTTTGAACTTATCGATTGATTGAATAATTCGATTTTGATTGTCGAATTGTATTCTAGGGCTTGGGGTTGTTGAATTTTAACTTGGGTAACTTGATAGTTTGACGAAATTGATGCCGGGGTGTGTTTATTATTTGAGATAAGTCGTGGTAAATATTGTATAATTGTTAAAAGATGACTAATTCTCGAATTTTTGTGGGAAATTGCGTAATATGTGAATTGGTTGAATTGCTTAGATTAGTTGTATATAAAATGTTTGTATTGTTGTTTCTATTTTGTTGTTGTTATTGTTGCTAAGTGCTATGGGTGAATAGCTGTCGATAGTAGGATTGGGTTAGCTGTATGAAGTCTGAGTAGTTCGCTAGCCGTTATGCTGTCGAATTTCTGTGAACGCACTAAGCAATATGTTTATAGTTGATTGTGTTTGGGGTGTAAATAGAGCTATCCTTGCTAAAATGTTGTAAATATTGTTAAAGACTAAGTGTGGGGTAAATTTTGTTTAACCCGACCTTAGCCGAAGCTAACAAGTTTTTAGCTTAACGTTGTGCTTGTTTGTGTAAATTGACAGGTACAATGGCCAGCCAACAAGATAAAGGCAAGGGTGCTTCAACCTCAGGCACCGGCAGAAAGAGAATGAGACTGGGCACGGCTGTCCCAGCTGCACCTGCTGTTCCACGCAGTCAACACCGCCGATACGGAACACGATGGGTTACCGAGGAAGGGAAGAAGTGGTACGCAAAGCATAAGGAGAACAAATACTTCCCGGAGGAACATATTGCAAGGGAACCACTTGCCTTCCCGGAGGAACATATTGCAAGGGAACCACTTGCACAGGAGTTCCCTCGCATCGTACAGAGGATTGAGGCAGCTGGGCTCAGCTTTATCTTTCAGGAGCCCAAGGAGTGCAACCTTCACTTGGTCCGGGAATTCTACGCCAACTGGAACCCGGCCATCAGGAGCCATACTATTAAAATCAGAGGGCAGATTGTCACTCTGGAACCCCAGCAGCTGAATGCCATCGTTGGAGCGCGGGGCACAGACGCCCACGTTCTCCGCCAGCTCAACATCACCCCACCGTACGCCGACATCAGACGTACATTGTGTGGGGCTCGATCCACAGCCCGATGGAGTAGACACAAAGAGAGAGGTTACCACCAGACTCTGCCTTATTCGCAGATGAACAGGGAGGCCAGAATCTGGATAAAAATTGTGTGTTCGTGTTTGATCCCGGGAGTTCATATGACAGACGTGACCCGGGACCGTGTCTGCTTGGTGTATGCCCTTATGAAAGGCCTTGAGATTAATGTGGGGGCGGTCATAATATCCGCCATGAAGAGAGCTAGACTGCACCAGGGCCACATATACGGGTTTGGCGGACTCATCACCACCTTCCTCCGAGGCCTCGACGTTGAGGAAGAAGCCTTGGATTACATTCTGCAGTTGGAGCGGAGGGCCCTCGATGTGACAAAGACCAAGGCCCCCGACACTACACACGGACCTGTGCTGACTCTGGGCGAGCGACATGCTCGTGACGACCAGTATATGGCCCGTATGTTCGGCATGAAGATGCTGCAGCTACGGATAGGTGGGAGACCAGCCACCGAGGATGAATTATGGCAGCTGGAGCTGGACTACCCCTTTAGCGAGAACGCCAGAGCTTTATGCAAGGTGGGGCCAGCCTTTGTGGAGCCGACTGATGACGACGTCCCTACTGATGAGGAGACACGTCGTGAGGACTCTGATGTGGAGTCCGATGACGACGATGGAGCTGATTCAGATATGGGCGACGAGGCCGCAACACCGGATGAGGAAGTCGAATATTTCGACTGAGCAGGGAGTTCCACCACCCATATGTTGTGCTTTGTATTGTTGTGAACACTGGGGATAGTGTTCGATTTAAGTGTGGGGTGGGGAGTAGTTAGGTGCTGGGTCATAGGCTCTAAATTTGCTGTATAATTTTTCCTTGACGTTTACGTATGTCTGTGCTTTCCCTGTTGTTGTGAACTGATTTGTGATTTATGTGTATATATTTGTTTGTGGCTAATGATGTGTGTTTTTGAAAGTTATGGTTGCCTTTGTAAATATTTTGTAAATTTTGTAAATATATATATATATATATATATATATTTTTTTTTTCTTTATCGATATGATCGATGTGTTGCAAAAATTTTGAAGTTTTATTTTTGGGTTTCTCAGAGTTTGTTTTCGGTTCTTTTACCGAGAATAGTCCCATCAGTTAGTGACCGTTCCCTATGATGGATGGATGACGACCGTCTTAAGGGAAATGTAGTCGATAGGAGTAGATGTTTTGTTTTTAGTTTCTTTGGTGGATTGCATCAATAAACTGTAGTTGCTTATGGTTGCTAAAATTTCGTTGCGTGTTGTAATTGATGTTCAAAATGTGAAAATGATTCGTTTGAAAGCATGCAATTTTGTAAATATGTTGAGTTACCTAGGCTATAGAATTTGGTTCATTATGATTGAGGCTTAATCTTGAATTCATGTAATTGACTAATTAAAGAGTCTGTGAATGCATCTTGATTCGAGCATGTGCATGAAGTGTGAGTGAGGTTTTGCTATTCCATGTCATTGTGAATTGTCTAGAACTTGCCTGGCGTGTATACAAAATGAAATGAAGGAGGTGTAGTGTCGGAAAGGATGTAGGCATTTCTTTGTTTTAACCGTTAGTTTCCATTTTTTTCTTGTCAAATTCTACCTTTTTATATGTTGTATACCCTAGTCAGCCCGTTGAGCCTTTAGCCGATTTCTTTCTTTTGTCCAGAATTGTATGAACTAAGCTTTATTCCTTCTTTTCATTAGCCTTAAAGTCTATAAGAAGCTCTTAAGCGCTTACAAAGAACAGAAAATGCTTCCCAAAGTGTTAAAGAGTGAAAAGAGTGAAAAGAAAAGAAAAGCAAAGTGAGGAAAGAAAAGATGATGTTGAAGAGGCACTAGTTGTAATTAAATGATAGTGAGGGTACATGAAAACCCTCTGTTTTGTGTCAAGTGTGCCTGATGAAATGGGCTGTATGAAAGTAAACCAGCATGAATGGGAGAAAAAGAGAAAAGAGAGGAACAATGTCCATGAGTCGATGGGAATGAGTTGAAAAGGCGCTTAAGGATGCTAGTGACTATTATTGGCTAATCCAATATATATATACTAGATCCATAGCCCATTTACAACCCATTAAAAATCCTATTTGATCCTACATTGCATTTCTTTATATTAGTGGAGTAATACACTAAGGGCAAGCCTATGGGTCATGACATGATGCATGTGAATTCTTTTGGGAGAGAGAGTGAAATTAATTTTTATATGCCCCTACTTGCATGTTTGTGTGCTGCACGAACATAAAAGGGGAAGTTTCTCTCGAGTTGTGAGGGTACATGCTTGATGAAAGATTGATTTTCGTGTCGGATTTCTTGATTAGTTGATTTGCATGAGTTTGCCGATATCAAGAATCAATTCTTAAAAGTTTAGGAAGCCTCGATGTATTAAGGTCATTGTCTTGTACGACCAAGCATGTTTTCTTGATGATTTGCAAGAATTGAATAATCGGTATAACCCGTAGCGTAAAATGTTGCACCATAGTGACGAAGGTTGGGATGTAATTTGCATGAGTTGTGTATGTGTTGTTCGAGGACGAACAAGGATTTAAGTGTGGGGTAAGTGATCTTGGGAAGATTTATATGCCCAAGTGATACTCAAACGTATCATTTTTACCTTGTTTGTTGTGCAATGTGTATATAATATCATGTATTTGGTAATAAAATGCGAATTTATACTAACCAACATGATTAGCATTTGTTTTGCAGGATAATGTGATTTTTAGGAGCTAAAATGCGTGTTGGAACTATGTCGGAGTTGGACTTGGATGCGAGCGTGGAAAAGACCTTGGATGGCACATTTTACACTGGCTCCGCGATGGAGCCGTGCCACGCTGCCATCGCGGTAGCACACTGCCTGGGCAGGAATTAATTAGGCAATTTCCAGTGTGCCTGCGCGTCAGTTCTGTGGCACGGAGATAGGCCTCCGCGATGGCCTCCGTGCCACGTTGAGGCCAATTATCCGGACCCTGCAATTTCCAGAGAGGGTCCGCGTCCACGCCGTGTCACGGAGGCAGTGCTCCGCGTTGGCCTCCGTGACACGTTGCTTGTTATTCCGGGAAAAATTTCCCACTAGTATAAATAGCACACTTAGGTTTATTTTTAATCAGTTTTTAGTTTTTAGACTGAGTTCAGAAGTGGAGAGCAGGAACGTGGGTTTGTGGCAGTTGAAGAATAGAAAAGCTAAGAGTTTTCTTCTCTTCCTTTCTTCTTTCCTTCAATTGTATGCATGATTTACACTCATTTTAGGATGATTAATCCAAGAATGAGTGGCTAATTCCCTTCTTTGCTGAGGTTTTGAACTTGTGTAATGAATTTTGGTGATAATTGATATGGTTTCTTCTTCTTCTTGCATGTTGTTCTATTAATTCTTGTGCTTACTACATTATTGATTGACCACCATTAATGTATATCTAAAAAGTCCAATTTCACTCGAGAGAGCACGAAATTGGAAAGTTGTGAATTAATAGGGTATTGTTCTTAACTTGATTTGGGAAAATTGGGTTTTGATGTGCTTTCTTGATAGAAATATACTTGAAAGCCGTATTAGTCAATTTAGGAACCGGAATTGTAGTGCTAGGTCATAAATTGCATTTGATCACAGAAATGTAGACGGATGGTTTGTGATTCTAAAGTGAAATTAAATACGAAAGTTTTAATTTCTAGGCAAACGTTCTTGGCTAGCAACATGAAGAAGAGGATGACCAAATTATCATGATTACCAAGTTCATTACTCGTTCTTAACCTTGGCATGTGCATATTCATTGTCTAAATTCAAAAGTAAATAGTTGTTATTAATTGTAGTATATAAATAGTTTAGAAACAAAAACTCACTCAACTCTTGGTTGGATTGTTGTTAACATAGTTAGGAATAGAATAGAGATATAGTAAACTAGGCAGTTTTACATATCTAGAGCAGCCTCCTTGGATCGATACTTGGCTACTTAGCCACTTTATTACTTGTTTGACCACGTGCACTTGCGTGTCGGTTGATAATATTTAATACTAACCGAATCAGCACCGAACAGCATACTCGTATGATCAATCGATGGATGGGGGAATTGCATGAATGATGAGATGGGCCTAACCTAAATGCAAGGTTGTTCCCTCTCTTGATGGCGAATCTTGATTGACTGACACTAGGAACTGATTCAGAAAAAGAAGATACCTGGCATGAGATAGGCAACATAGAAATTTTCGATAGCGAATTACTTGACTCGATAGATGAAGGGAGAGCCCTCCAACTCAAGCACAAACTCAATGTTGAGTCAACAATCACTTAGAGGGGTAGCACAAAGCGAGATTGAGACCAACCCCTTGTATAGGTATAGGGTTCCAAACCTGCACTTCTTCAAATATCCCCAAAATCTAAATAAAGTAGGGACTTCAAAGCTTGACTAAGAAGGGAGAAAGTTGACTTTGATAAATAATAGAGGTTCCTTAGCTGCAATTAAAAAATAGCTCTAATGAGCAAGAAAGGGCCTCTTACTATAGATAGGGCCTTACCGCTTTACTAATAACAAACATATATAGGTCTGACTTTTTTCAACTTGATCGGAATTGATTCTATAATTGAATAGTAGAAATGCTACTTAGTAGTAGAAACCCGGAGATATAGACAGAGAGGGGACTCATTCATACCTGCTAACTCTTAGGATGAGAAATAGGTCCCTTGTTTTTGGTAGGAAGAGTTCCAGCCTTTGTTGCCCCTAGGTAAATTGGGTCTACTTAGTGAACTGGTAGGATGTGTAGATCTATTAATCAATATGAATCTCAAGAGTGGATGGTTGATCGTCGCCTCCTTGTCCTAGAGGTTCTCCGGCCGGGGAGGGGGCTTGCTATCATAACCTTTTCTGCCGGTGTATGTGAAAAAGAGTGATGAACTCATTTTTATTCGGTCATAGGTTGGTCCAAAGAATGAGAGTCGGCTTCTAACATTAAGTCTGTTGTTCCTCAGTAGCTCAGTGGTAGAGCGGTCTGCTGTTAACCGATTGGTCATAGGTTCAAATCCTGCTTGGGGAGATTTTTTAGTTATCGCTTTCCTGACCTAGTGCTTGCCTCCGGTGGTGTCGTTGTTCTTTGTTTCTAAAATAATAGAATCGTGGGACATCAAAAGCAGTAAATTGATTGTTGGTTTTTATTCCTCACTCTCATATAGGTTAACTTGATTTGTTCCATTCTTAGGGAAGGATCCACTGGAAAGACTGGAGTAGTATCTCCATTAGCCGAAATGAATTAGTCTCCACTAGCATTATTCAAAGAACGAATAAGAAAAGGGTTACTATTTAGGATAGATGGATGTGGCCTAATGGCTAAAGCTCTGCCAACTTCTTGTAGACTGAACAATCTTCTCTTTAGGCTCTGAGTTCTTTTTGGGGTGGATAGTCTAATTTACTAGATGCAATGAAGTTCTTAAATGACTAGATTCTCCCTGAACGCTAGCTAAGCTAATCATATTAGTTCCCTTTAATTAATTCAATAAGATTTTTGATTGATCTAGGGCGCCAACCCCTTGAGAGGGGTCTCGGCTTGGGAAGGGGAGAGTGGCCGAGTGGTCAAAAGTGGTAGACTATAAATCTATTAAAGTTTTTCTACGTAGGTTTGAATCCTACCTCTCCCACTTGTTTGTTGTAGACTTCAGAGAAGAAAAAAGAGGCATTCATCAATGTACAAAGGCCAATCGAGCGAAGCTCTTCCTCTTTTTTTTGGTCTTGCTATGAAGTGAAATTGTATGGTATGTTAGTTAGAGAGGTTGGAGAATTACTACGATCTATAGATTTTCCATCTATATCCAATCCCAACAAGAATAGAAGCGAGTTGCTTCCGGCCTGTCTGTAGTCGTAGTCTTTTAACTTATGTAGTCGTCAGCCTTCCTACACGCATACATCCACCAGAAGGCCTCCTTGGTTAGGGACAAAGCCAAGCTAATACATATGATAGGAAAAGAAAAGATCCCCATTTCATAGTGCCTGGGGAATGCAAATTTGATCAAGGATTGGAGAGGAGAGGAGAGATGGAAGAAAGGGCTTGGGATGGATTTAGGAGTCTTTGTGTGAGCTGTATGCGGTGAGAGTCGCACATACAGTAACGAGGGGGGTTTGCGTCTATACGTGTAGTGTGGTGCTTTGGCCTACCCACCCTTTTTTTTTCATGATCTATGGGTCTATAGGAGCTACCCACTTCGATCAATTAACCAAGATTTTGAACGGATACAAAATCACAGGTGCTCGATCTAGTGGTATTTTTATGGGGATTCTATTTATTGTTGTAGAATCCCCATTCAAGATCACTGCAGTTCCTTTTCGAGCAGCTATAGGACGGGCGCCTATAGGTGGTAGGGTAGGGCGGGTGGTACCGCTCTGCAGCCAATCTTTCTAACCGCGCATGGGCTGGGCTTAGAGCACGTGAAACTCATCATTACCTCGTAAGGGCATTGAGACCACAACATGTTACACCGAAAGCGCCTCTTTCTGTGTAATATTGTCACACAACTACTCACTTAGAAGAGAAACTCACTCTGTAGTGTTTCTATATAAGATAAGCATGCCGCTTGCTGGCCGAGTAAATTGAAGTTATCTTCTGGTCAACTTTCAACCCAATCACGTGTGAGAAACACAGTAGAATCACGCAACACATGCTGCTGGTGTGCTTCTTGCTCGCGAGGAAAGAAAGAAGAGCGACATAGTTCAGTTTAGATTTGACTATTTGCAGCATGGGAGAAGATTCCCCAAAAACACCTTGGGAACAATGAAAAAAAGATATCTTGGTAACGAATACTATAGGGGGCTGTATTGGAGAGATCCAATGGTGAACTGCTGCCCAAAAGAAAAACCTCCTGGAAGTCTGAGGACCTTTAGTACTATACTTTACCCCCGAACCAGTAGCATTAGTGCCAAGAAAGTGTAATACCCCGAAAATTCTAAGATCGGACCCGGGAGTTGAAATGGAGAAAACAGGATTTTCTACACTAGGTCACAGGACGAGTCATCCAGTGACCAGTCAGGAACCCCATAAGTCGTTAAGTGACTCATGGGGAGAGGCTGGGACTTGGTTGAAAATTTTAAGTTTGGGATGACCATGGGTGTGACCACAAGTCATGGTTAGCCCCATGATCTGTAAAGTCACCCGTAGTCAAAGATGGTTGAAGGAAGAAGGGAAGAAGGCAGTGTTAGCAATGACTGGTCACCACGAGTCATTGAGTACACCATGAGTCATGGTGTCCCTCGTGGTGACCCTCAGAGGAAGATTTGGCAGTGTTCATGATGAGAGGTGACCACGAGTCGTTTTAGGGGCACGAGTCGTCCAGACCCTCGTTGGGACTGACAGTCTGATTTTTCCTGCGAGTTTATTAAGAGTTTTCCATAATTCCTATGTTCCTAAGGCCTAAACTACATCATTTTAAGCTTAGAATAAAGTGTTTTAAGATGGTTTAAGTCATTCTAAGCCTATCCTAATTCATACATGCAAGCTTAGAGGTTTGAGAGTTGATCAAGGCTAGTTTCTTCAAGGTTCTTCCTCAATTCTCTTTGGGCAATCAAGAAAGTGTGAAAATCAGGTCTCTTCAAGTATATAAGGCTATGAATGGGTGCAATAGTCCACACCCATGCCCAATTCCCTCTCAATTCCTGATGTTCTGATTGATGATTCCATGGGGTTCTTACCCAATGCATGAATTCATAAGTTTCAATCACGACTATGATCTAAGCATGTTATAAATGATGAATTATGATTAATGTGAAGATTTTACTATGTTTGAAATTATAAATTATGTTTTCAAGTTTTCTAAAATATGATGCTTATCCATGAAAGTTCATGAAAGTTGAGATCTATGAAGTATGTGTATAAGCATGATGAGATGTTTATGAAGAAAGTATGAATTCGAATTACCCATGTTTATGTTCATGTTTTCAAAGTGAATCAAGTTGATTTCAAGCATATTAAGTAATAGGCAAGCCCATATGAACAAGTATGTATGATTTCATGAATTAGCTTACCACATGGTTTTAGAGTCAAGACTCCCAAGTATGTTCAGCTTGTAGTATGGTTTGAGCAAAGGCTCCTCATGTTATGATTCAAATTTATGTATGCATGTTATGAGTTAGCTTTGTCACTAGACGGTCAGCTTCATTGAAAAATGATGGAGAGCATATGCATGTTTTTGGGAGTAATGTCTAGCACCGATTAGGCTAAGGATCAATCAACCCTATGCCTCAGAACTACGGGCCAATGTAGGTATGATAAGATTATTTGGGACCTCCTTTGAAGCTTCCCGTGCCCCAAAGGGGCCTTGAGCTTGATATCAATATCATGGTAGCGTCCTCAACCCTAACAAAGCTTTGGACGACTCTTCCTACTTGAGTGTGATAGTCGGGACCATGTAAGCTCTATCGTGGTAATGTTGGTATATGATGAGTCTCCCATTGTTCCTCATGATTTCAGTTATGCATGTACATCAATCATGATATTATGTTTTCAGTAGGTTTGACCCAATATTCAGTTTTACTTATGATTATCAGTTTTTTAGCTTAGGTCATTTGATTCAGTTATGATGTTCAGATCATGATTTCAGAAAACAGCATGAAAGACCTACTCTTAGAATCTTATCTTAATTATGTTTTGTAATATGCATGATATATGATTTTACTTACTTAGTGGTTTTACTTACCTTGCGTACTCGATATATTCCACGTACTAATTGTATACCCTATGCTGTATCTTCTTATGCTATAGGATTCAATATTAAGGCTAAGTCCCTCCACTAGTCAGACTTTCGAAGTTAGCACTTCTCAATCTCAGTTGGTGAGTCCTCATCTTGCGGGGGCCCTTTTTATCAGTTGTATTTCGTCTTTTCAGTTTTCATACTATAGTGAGTTAGTTGGGGTTTTGTCTATCAACTCGTCAGTATTAGAGGCTTTTAGACATAGATGTATTCAACTTTAGACTTATATATGAATTCTGATGTTGTGTTATGTTTAGAGTTTCGCTATATTATTCATGATGATCTTCCACTTATCTATGATTGAGTTAGATGTATGTTCATGCCGTGGATCGACTTGAAGCCTCTTGGGGCTTCTTGTCCTGTGTCTCGATCTGGGCCTATGTTCGGGTCATGACAAACTTGGTATCAGAGCATTAGGTATTGAAGTGTCCTAGGGTGTTCGAAAGCCACGTTAAGTAGAGTCTTTTTTATGAAGTGCGCCACACTTATGATGAAGAGGCTACGCAACATTTTAGGAAATGTTCCCTTCTTTCATGATCTAAGTCGAGTGATGCAGTGTCTCTGTATCCTTCTAAATTATGCTATATGCATTTATAGAATCATGCCTCCTCGTAGAGTTAATGGCAGAAGGAACGAAAATGGAAATGTCCATGAGAATGGCAATGACGACGGGCACCAGCAGGCCCCATCAGCCCATGAGGAGAATATACCCGAGCCAGTTGGCCTCGCGGAGTTCAGGGCAGCCATTCAGATGTTATCCCAGGCGTTGAATACCCAGGTCAATCAGTTGGCGGTGGTGCATGTCCCTTAGAATGGGAATGCAGTGGCGGTAAGAGTTATGGATTTTCTAAGGATGAACCCTCCAGAGTTTCTTGGGTCAAAGGTAGACGAGGATCCACATGAGTTTATTTATGAGGTTCTTAAGATCACCCATATTATGGGGGTGACTTGGGAGGAGTGCGCTGATCTAGCCTCATATCAGTTGAAAGGGGTTGCACACATTTGGTTCAAGTAGTGGAAGGATAGCAGGGCAGTTGGAGCAGGCCCTATTAGTTAGGAGGAGTTTCATGCCGCATTTCTAGAGTGGTTTTTCCCTCGTGAGATGAGGGAGATTAAAGCAGCCAAGTTTGTGAACCTAAAGCGAGGGAAGATGATAGTGCAGGAGTATGCCTTGGAGTTCACACGCTTGTCCAGGTATGCACCTGAGATGGTGTCTGATCAGAGGGCCCATGTGAGCCAATTCGTGCATGGGGTAGCGGACTACCTAGTCAAGGATTGCCAGACCACGATGGTTCATCAGGATATTGACTTTGCTCAGATAGTCCTGTATGCCCAGTAGATGGAGGTGGTACAAATGAGTAAGCGGGAGAGGGAGGCCAAGAGGTCTAGGACTGATAGCTTCGGGTTCTCCAGTAGAGGCCTAATGGGCACCATCAGTAGTCTCACCAGAGATCTTCAACCCCAGCGCTTTGGCTATGAGTGTTCCATCCAGGTCCAGGTACGATCAGAGGGGGCGAGCATCAGGCTCGAGAGGTCAGAGTAGCAGACCATAGAGATTAGGCCTCCAGAGTGTAGCAGATGTGGCCGAAGACACACAGGGCAGTGTTGGCAGGTATAGGTGCCGGAAGCCCCGATATATGCTTAGGGATTGCCCAGCAGCCAGACAGGGTCATGATAGGGGTCCGAGGCCCTACTTCCAGTTTAGCAGCTCCACCAGCACGCCTAGCTCAGCAGGGGGTATCTACTAGTACAGGTGGCGGACAATGCCAAAATAGATTTATGCCCTAGCATTCCGTCAGGAGCAGAAGGTCTTCCTAGATGTAGTCAATAATATGTTATGAGTATTCCACCTTGATGTATATGCATTGTTAGATCCAGGGGCTTCTTTATCATTTGTGACACCCTATGTTTCTAGTAGCTTCGGAGTCAGTCCTGAAATCTTATCAAAACCCTTCTTAGTGTCTACTCCAGATGATGATTTAGTTATAGCTAGATGGGTGTATAGAAATTTCCCTATCACAGTCCTTCAAAAAGTCACCTCAGCAGATTTAGTAGAGTTAGCCATGACCGACTTTGATGTTATCCTCGGCATATATTTTCAATTTGCATGCTATGCCTCAGTCAATTATAGAACCCATGCAGTAGAGTTTATATTTCCGGGTGAGCCAGTCATAGAGTGGAAGGGTAGTTCAACTATGCCTGTAGGTCGTTTCATTTCCTACCTTAAGGCCAAAAAGATGATTTCTAAGGGTTGCGTGTATCATCTAGTTAGGGTTAAGGATGCTACGTCCGAGACCCTGACTATCTAGTCAGTTCTAGTTAGTATGTGAGTATCCAGAAGTGTTCCCAAATGATATACTGGGAATTCCCCCTGAGAGGGAAATCGATTTTGGCATTGACCTTCTTCCTGATACACAACCTATATCCATTTCTCCGTATAGAATGGCGCCATCCGAGCTAAAGGAGTTGAAGGAGCAGTTGAAGGACCTCCTAGACAAGGGTTTCATTAGACCTAGAAAATCCCCATGTGGTGCACCAGTTCTCTTTGTCTGTAAGAAAGATGGTTCTCTTCATATGTGCATTAATTATCGGTAATTGAACAAGGTCACCATCAAGAACAGGTATCCTCTCCCCAAGATTGATGATTTGTTTGACCAGCTTCTTCTATGTGCTTTTTGAAGATAGATCTCAGATCTGGATATAATCAGCTCAGAATTCAGGAGAGTGACATCCCGAAGATAGATCTCAAATCCAGATACTATCAGCTCATAATTCAGGAGAGTGACATCCTGAAGACAGCCTTCAGGACTCGATATTGTCACTATGAGTTTGTAGTTATGTCATTTGGCTAACAAATCCTTCTGCAGCTTTTATGGATTTGATGAATAGGGTGTTCAAGATGTACTTGGATATATTCGTGATTGTGCTCATAGATGACATCCTTATATATTCTTAGAGCGAGGAGGAGTATGCCGCTCATTTGAGGGTGGTACTACAGACTCTTAAGGATCGCCACCTGTATGCTAAATTCAGTAAATACGAGTTTTGGTTAAACTCAGTGGCATTTTTGGGTCATGTGGTCTCAAGTGAGGGTGTACAGGTAGACTCTCAAAGATAGAAGCGGTGAAGAATTGGCCTAGATCGGTGAATCCTTCAGATATCAGGAGTTTCTTAGTTTAGTTAGGTATTATTGGAGAATTTTTGAGGGGTTTTCATCTATTGCAACACCATTGACCAGATTGACCCAAAAGAAGGTGAAGTTCCAATGGTCGGAGACTTGTGAGAGGAGTTTCCAAGAGTTGAAGACTCGACTCAACTCAGCACTGGTGTTAACCCTACCTGAGGGCACTGATGGGTTTATGGTATTGTGATGCTTTGAGGATCAGCCTTGGGTGTGTATCAGCATGGTATGGTTAGAGCATATTCTTCCAGGCAGCTGAAGGTTCATGGAAAGAATTATCCAACTCATGATCTTGAATTGGCGGCAGTAGTGTTTGCCTTGATGATTTGGAGACACTATTTGTACGGGGTCTATATAGATGTGTTTATGGACCACAAAATCCTACATTATATGTTTACAGAAGGATCTAAATCTACGTCAGAGAAGGTGGTTGGAGCTACTCGAGAATTATGATATGAGTGTACTTTACCATCTGGGCAAGGCTAATGTCGCAGCAGACGCTCTTAGTAGGCTTTCTATGGAGAGTGTGCCCCATGTAGATGAGGGGAGGAAGGAGTTGGTGAAGGATGTGCATCGGCTTGCACGGTTGGGAGTTTGTTTGGTTGACTCAACTGATGGTGGTGTTATTATTCAGAACGGATCATAATTATCTTTGGTGACTGATGTAAAAGCTAGATAAGACGAGGATCCTATTTTGGTAAAGTTAAAGAAAGCATTTCAGAATTAGAAGGTGGAGGTCTTCTCCAAAGGGGAGGACGGTGTGCTTCAATATCAAGGTCATTTGTGTGTTCCGAATGTTGATGATTTGAGAGATCGGATGTTGCACGAGGCTAATAGTTCTAGATACTCTATACATCCAGGTGCCACCAAGATGTACCATGACTTGTGGGAAGTCTATTGGTGGAATGGCATGAAGAAGAACATAGCGGAGTTTGTGGTTAAGTATCCGAATTGTCAACAGGTGAAAGTGGAGCATCAAAGACCAGGAGGTGTGCTTCAAGACATCAGTATTCCTACTTGGAAGTAGGAGGTAATCAATATGGACTTCATCATAGGGTTGCCTCGCACTCGTCGACAGTATGACTCAATTTGGGTGGTCGTGGACAGGTTGACCAAAGCAGCTCATTTTCTACCAGTCAAAAGTACCGATTCAACAGAGGATTATGCTAAATTATACATTCAGGAGTTAGTTTGGTTGCATGAGAGCCCTTGTACAATCATATCGGATAGAGGTACTCAGTTCACCTCCCAATTTTGGAAATCGTTTCAAAAGGGACTTGGTACTCAGGGCAAGCTTAATACAGAATTTCACTCGCGAACCGATGGTCAGGCAGCACAGACTATTCAGACTCTCGAGGACATGTTGAGAGCATGTTTGATTAACTTCAA
This sequence comes from Datura wrightii, assembly GCA_035772735.1. NCBI lineage: Eukaryota > Viridiplantae > Streptophyta > Magnoliopsida > Solanales > Solanaceae > Datura > Datura wrightii. The sequence continues at coordinate 101,306,396 of JASDFA010000019.1, read as the reverse complement.
GGGTAGTTGGGATGATCATTTGCCTCTCATTGATTTTGCATATAACAACAACTATCATTCCAGCATTTAGATGGCTCCGTTTGAGGCTCTCTATGGGTGAAGATGTAGATTGCCTATTGGTTGGTTTGAAGTCGGTGAGGCTGTGGTGATAGGTCCATATTCAGTCCATGAGGCTGTGGAGAAAGTTCATCTCATAAGGGATAGGTTGAAAACAACTTAGAGTCGCCAAAAGTCCTATGCGAATGTGAGGAGGAGAGATCTTGAGTTTGAAGTTGATGATTGGGTGTTTTTGAAGGTATCCCCCATGAAAGGAGTGATGAAATTCGGGAAGAAAGGAGACTCAGTCCCCGTTATGTTGGCCCGTATCAGATTGTGAAACGGGTAGGCAAGGTGGCATATGGGTTGGAGTTTCTCTCAAAATTAGCTTCAGTCTATCTAGTTTTTCATGTATCTCTCTTAAAGAAGTGCTTGGGTGACCCTACTCTAGTTGTTCTAGTGGAGAGCGTAGGTATGAAGGACAACCTTAATGAGGAGGTTCCGATGGAAATACTGAATCATTAGGTTCGAAAGCTAAGAAATAAAAATGTAGCTTCAGTCAAGGTCTTATGGAGGAATCAGCATGTTGAGTGTACTACGTGGGAAGCTGAAGTAGATATGATGGCTAAATACCCACATCTATTTCCTTCCGGCTCAGTTTCAGCTTGAGGTATCAGTTGATCTTGGGCAAATTTATATGCCCAAGTGATACTCAAATGTGTCATTTTAGCCTTGTTTATCTATTAATGTTTATACATTCTCATGTGATTGATAATAAAATGTGAATTTATACTAACCAACATGATTAGCGTTGTTTTGTAGGTGAAATATAATTTTGTGAAGCTAAAATGCGTGTTGGGAGAGATCGGGGTTGGACTCGGATGTTAGCAAAGGACAAAGCGTTGGACGGCACAAATTAAAGGGGCTCCGCGATGGAGCCGTGTCACGCTGCCATCGCGGAGGCCTTCTGCCTGGATAGGGAATTTTTGGCCAAATTCCAGTGTGGGTGCGCGTTGGGGCCGTGGCACGTTGGCCTAGCCCCACGTTGCACACCGTGCCACGTTGGGCCTTATTACCTGGACAGTCAATTTCCAGTGAGGCTCCGCATCAGTGGCGTGTCACGGAGGCAGTGCTCCGCGATGCACTCCGTGACACGTTGCTTGTTATTCCGGGAAAAATTCCCACTAGTATAAATAGAACACTTAGGTTCATTTTTCAATATTCTGACTTGGTGGAGCAAGAACGTGGGTTACAAGCAGTTGAGGGGACGAAATCCTCAGGGTTTTTCTCTATCTCCTTCTTCTTTAATTCAATTGCTTGTATGTTTAACACTCATTTAACGATGTTTAATCCATGAATGAGTGGCTAAATCCTCTTCTTGCTGAGGTTAAGAACAATTGTAATGAAATGTGATTGTTGATCAATTTGGTTTTTCATCTTTTCTTCCATGGTTGTTCTATTGATTCTTGTTCTTACTGCATTAATGTGTGGCCTATGTTAATGTATATCTAAAAAGTCCGGTTTCACTCGAGAGAGCAAGAAATTGGAAAGTTGTGAATCAATAGGATATGATCTTTTCTTAGTTTGGGAAATTGAGAATTGATTTACCTTCAGGATAGAAATATACTTGAAAGTCGTAATAGTCAATTACGGAATCGGTGTTGTATGGCTAGAACATGAATTTCATTTAATCACAAAAATGTAGGTGGACGGTTTATGATTCTTAAGATGGGTTAAATACGAGAGTTTTAATCCATTGGCAATAATTCTTGACTAGCAACCGGAGGAAAAGTTAACCAAATTATATCGATAATTTATTTCCTTACATGTTCGTTTAACCTCAGCATGCTCACATTCATCGTTCAGACTCAAATTATATAATCTTTGTAGACTTAGGATAAAATTAGAAATCAAAATATCAAACTCTTCTTTGCACTGTTGTCTTCATTTTTAGAGTAAATATAGTAACACTTAAGTAGATTGTTACCTTATCCCAATCCCTGTGGGATCGATACTTGGCTTACTTGACCCACTTTACTACTTGTTCGACCACGTGCACTTGCATGTAGTTATACACCCAAATAACAACCCGATCAAGTTTTTGGCGCCGTTGCTGGGGATTGGCAATTGGAGAATTTTTCTTAAGTGTTAATTTACTATATTTTTTTTCTTAGTGTTGACAACTTGGTCTTAGCCTGTATTTTGCAGAAATACTGCTGAACACTGGCAAGAGACAAGGAGCTGGTGGACTCATATTTAGAGCCTGAAAGACTATTTCATCGTCAGCAGGGAGAAGCTCTAGAGAAAAAGCTGTAGTTGCTCAGACAAACAATCATGGAGCAACAACAGAATCCACCAGTAGTAAGGGCAATGTTAGTGCCTGAGGAAATGGCAGCTCGGCCGGTTCGCAAGGTGGCAATCCCACATGCTAACAATGTCACATCTAGCATACGCAAACCTGAGCCAGGAGGGAGGTTCGAGCTCAAGCAAAACATGGTGCAATTGCTGCACACCAGCGGGTAGTTCACAGGTCTCCCTCATGAGGATCCACAGCAGCATCTCCAAAATTTTTTGGAGATAAGTGACACTTACATCCCCGCCGGAGTGTCATCAGATTATGTCAGGCTTACATTGTTCCAATTTTCACTATTGGGAGAAGCCAAGAGGTGGTTGAAAGCTGAGCCACCAAATTCTATTACTACTTGGGATGATCTTGCAAGGAAATTCTTGATACGATTTTTTCCATCCGGTAAAACAGCAAGACTTAGAAGTCAAATTCTAAGTTTTAAACAGAGAGAGGGAGAGAATCTATATCAAGCTTGGGAAAGATTCAAGTCCATGTTGCGGGATTTTCCTCATCATCATCAATCCAATGATGTGCTGGTGCACACTTTTATAGAGGGTTTGGAACCCCACACAAAAATCTTGCTAGACTCAGCAGCTGGGGGACAAGCATTGGCGAAAACTTATGAGGAGCTATACACCTTGTTAAATCGTATTTCACAGGGCAATCCGGAGTGGAATGCTGATTCGTCAAGAGGAGGAACAAGGAAAGCAGTAGGAGTTCTAGAAGTGGATTGTTTTACAGCTATTGCTACACAGATAGCTGCTTTACAGAATCAACTCAACACCCACTTCAGTAACATGACAATGAACCAGACTCAAGCCCAGTGAATGTAGTGCAGCAGATTTGGTGTGAAGTGTGCGGGAGTAGTGAGCACTCAGCTGAGTGTTGTGGAGCAAATCCTGACCGGTGAAATTTGTGGGAAATGTACAGAGGAACAACCACCAACAGTATGGCAACAACTACAATTCCAACTGGAGGAATCACCCGAATTTCTCTTGGGGTAGCAACAACCATCAAGGGCAAAGTTCGAGTCAGGGGGCACAGAGGAATCAAGGAGGTCATCAAAACTATCAGGCATAATATACAAGAATGCACCTCCTCCACCACCATCACCCAGTATTGAGGAGATGTTCAAGACAATGATAGCTAACCAAGCTCAATTGCAGGCTGACTATGTGAAATTGGCAGCCAAGGTAAAGAACAACCAGTTAGCTACTAAGGCACTTGAAGATCAATTTGGGAAATTTGCTGGAGCCCAAAATACCAGTCCTAGAGGAGGACTTCCGAGCGACACAGATCCCAATCCCAAGCAGGTGAATGCGGTGGCCACAAGGTGAATGCAGCTGAAAGAGGTGGAACCAGAAAGACCACCTCAACAATTGGGAGCAGCATAAGTTGAGAGGGAGCAAAGTGATGAGAGGGGGAAGAAAAAGGAAGCTGAATCAGAAAGACCACCACCCCCGTTCCCTCAAAGGTTAAAGAAACACAAGGAGGAGTCGTGTTTCAAGAAATTCATGGAGGTGCTAAAACAGGTACATATTAACTTACCTCTTGTTGATGTTTTGCAGGGAGTGCAGAAATATGCAAAGTACATTAAGGACATCGTGGCAAATAAAAGTCGGTTGACTGAGTATGCTACGGTAGCTCTCACGGAGGAGTGCACTTCCCGGATACAAAACCGTTTGCCCACAAAGCTCAAAGATCCTGGGAGCTTTACTATACAAATTACAATTGGGCAGAGTATCCGAGCTCGCGGATTATGTGATTTGGGAGCGAGCATTAATTTGATGCCGTCATTGGTATTCAAGAAGTTGGGTCTAGGGAGTCCTAGACCAACAACAGTGATCTTGCAACTAGCGGATTGGTCCTTAGCCAGACCTGATGGCATTGTGGAGGATGTGCTGGTGCAAGTAGGCTCCCTTATCTTCCCGGTGGATTTCGTTGTGTTGGATTTTGAGCCAGACGCGGAAGTCCCATTTATTTTGGGACGTCCTTTCTTGGCCACCGGGAAAGCGCTAATTGATATAGCTGCAGGGCAGCTAACCATGCGAGCACACGACAAGGTGGAAGTGTTCGATGTATATAAGGCCCCCAAGCTCCCGACTGTGTACGAGGAACTCTCGGTGATCAACGTGATTGATCGAGGTGATGATGCGCAGATAAGTGATTCATGAGAGTTATTGGGAAAACCACCGGAGTGATGTAAGCACTACTGGGGTGAGGACGATGGTCGAGAGAAAACATCCGTCACCCTAGAAGATGACTGAGCTGAATGATGTCGAGCCGCGACGGTAAACCAGGCGCTGCACGGGAGGCAACCCGTGAAATTTTTTTTTGTAAATTGTGAATAGATTTCTTTTTTCTTTTTTTGATTAACAACAAAATTTTTAGTTTTTATTTTTGTTTTTATATTTATTTTGAGTGAAACCTATAATTCTAACCAATTTCTTTCCGTAAGAGGTATTTCAGGTTGAACGGAGGATAAATGTGCAAGGGATCGCAAAGGAAAATTCGAGGTATGAAAAATAATAAAAAGTGGCAAAATAGTGAGCTAGGGCGATGGCTCCGTGTCACGGAGGAGGGCCTCCGCGTTACCCTCCGTGACATGTTGAGGTGTAAATCGGGAATTTTTAAAATTCCAGAACACCCACGCGACAGCTCCGTGTCACGGAGGGCATGCTCCGCGTTACCCTCCGTGACACGTTGAAGTGTATATCGCGACGGGTCACACCGGGTCGCCGGGTGACCCGCGCGAATTTCCCACTTTTAAACCCCGATTCCCCCTCCATTTTCCTCATTTTTCATATCCTCCGCGACCAACCTCCCAAAAACCCCTTCCCCCTCAACGTGACACGGACTTTTGCCAAGAATTTCATCGAGTTTTCATCAATTCTTCGAATTCAAGGTATGTTCTTCAACTCTATTTCAATTCTTGTCGAATTTTTTTGAGATTGAACATGTGATATGAGCTAAACTTGCCCTAAGTAGAAATTAAGCTTAAATTCAATTGAGTTATTGTTAATTGATGTTCGGAGTATCATTGTGATTGCTTGAGCTCATTAATTACATAGTTTAATCGAATTTTTGATAAAATCATAGCTAGGGCTTGCCTTTGAGTTTGAAAGGGAAAAATTTAGTTGAACTAGTGAAATTCATACTGGGTTGTACATGTTGAGTGAGATGAGTCGATGTGCTAAATGTTACTATGCTAAAAGACCGACGGATTCTCGGGTGAAGGAAATATTGGAAATTGCAAGAATTGGGTGAATTGTAGAGGATCATGTAGTTAAATTTTTCTTTTGTTTCTCCTTGCTAAGTGCTATGGGATAAAATGTTATCGATGGTAATGATTGTGGCTAGCTGTACGAAGTCTGAGTAGTACATAGAATATATACCGTCGAATTCTCCAAATGCACTAAGCATATTTGTTATATTTTGTTGTTTGTTTGTGTAAGTAAGCACGATCTTGCCTTAATGTTGTAATTTTGGCTAAGGACTAAGTGTGGGGTAGCCTAGCTTAACCCAACCTTAGTCGAAGCAAATTTTAATTGGCTTAACATTGATCTTGTCTATTTGGGTTGATAGGAAAAATGGCAAGCAGGCAAGACAAGGGAAAAGGCGCATCAACATCTGGCGCCGGAAGAAAAAGAATCAGACTGGGCACACCGGTCCCAGCAGCACCAGCGGTTCCACGCAGCCAACGCCGTCAATATGGAACCAGGTGGGTGACAGAGGAGGGGAAGAAGTGGTATGCAAAGCACAAGGAGAGCAAGTACTTCCCCGAGGAACACATAGCAAGGGACCCGTTGGCACAGGAGTTCCCCAGGATTGTCCACAGGATCGAGGCAACTGGGCTGAACTTCATCTTTGAAGAGCCCAAAGAATGCAACTTGCACTTGATTCGGGAATTCTACGCCAACTGGAACCCGACTCTCAGAAGTCACACCATAAAAATAAGGGGGCAAATAGTCACTTTTGAGCCCCACAACCTCAATGCTATCTTAGGGGCGCGGGACACAGACGCCCACGCGCTTCGACAACTGAATATCACTCCACCATATGCGGACATCAGACGCACTTTGTGTGGAACCCGATCGACGGCTAGGGGGAGTAGACATAAGGAGAGGGGCTACCATCAGACTTTGCCCTACTCTCAGATGAACAGGGAAGCCAGGATATGGCTTAAGATCATGTGTTCCTGCCTAATCCCGGGGGTGCATATGACGGATGTAACCCGGGATCGTGTATGCTTGGTGTACGCCCTGATGAAAGGGCTGGAGATCAATATGGGGGGGGGGGTGATTATCTCCGCCATGAAGAGAACCCGTTTGCATCAGGGGCACAAATATGGATTTGGTGGACTACTCACCACGTTCCTTGAGGAAGAGGCCCTTGACTATATCCCGCAGATGGAGCGGCGGGCCTTAGATGTCACCAAAACTAAGGCTCCCAACACCACCCACGGGCCAATGCTTACACTAGCCGAGCGACATGCTCAGGATGATCAGTACATGGCTCGCATGTACGGGATGCAGATGCTCCAGGTGCAAATAGGCGGGAGGCCGGCGACAGAAGAGGAGCTATGGCAGCTCGAGCTAGACTACCCTTTTGGCGAAAATTCCAGGGCACTATGCCGAGTGGGGCCAGCTTTTGTAGAGCCCACGAATGATGATGTCCCCACAGATGAGGAGACACGTCGTGAGGACTCTGATGTGGAGTCCGATGATGACGATGGGGGTGATTCAGACATGGGAGACGAAGCAGCAGCACCTGATGAAGAAGTGGAGTATTTTGATTGATCAGGGAGTTCCGCCACCCATTTTTTTGTGCTATGTTAATTTTTATGAACACTGGGGACAGTGTTCGAGATAAGTGTGGGGTGGGAGTAGTTAGGTGCTGGTTGTGTTGTTGTGTATGTTCTGTTCTGTTGTTGTGCCTGTGGAAAAATTTTGTGACCCTGTGATTGTGATGTTGGTATTGTAATTAAATGTGAAACTGTTGTGTGCTGCTGAATATTTTGCTAGCTGATTTTGTACATATTTTTTGTTTATCGAAATGATCGATATGTTAAATTTTTTTTTTCTCTTCAATTCTTGGGTTTCTCGGCGTTTGTTTTCGGTTCTTTTACCGAGAATGGTCCCATTGAACCGAAGTCCTAGTTAGTGACCGTTCCCTATGATGGATGGATGACGACCGTCTTAAGGGAAATGTAGTCGTTAGGAGTAGATTTTTCATTTATTTTTCAGTTATTTTCTTTTGTGGGTTGCATCCCAAAACCTGTAGTTACTTTATGGTTGCGGAATTCTGGTTGCGTGTCACACATAATATTTGAAATGCAAAGGTGATTCATATGAAAGCATGCAACTTTGTAAATATGTTGAGATACCTAGTCCATAGAGTCGATTCAGTGTGATTGAGGCTTAATGTTTGAATTCTTATAATTAGTTGATTGAAGAGTCTATGAGTACGTCTTGAATTGAGCATGTGCAATAAGTGTAAAGTGAGGTTTTGTTTATTCCATGCCATTGTGAAGTGTCTAGAACTTGCCTGGTGTGTGTACGAAACGAAATGAAGGACGTGTATTGTAGGAAAGGATGTAGGCATTTCTTTGTGTTAACTGAAAGTTTCTCTTTTTCATTATTGTACCCACCTTGAATGTACACCCTAGTTAGCCCGTTGAGCCTTTAACCTATTATTTTTTTTCTTGTGTCAAAATGTGTAAACCGAGCTTAACCCCTTCTTTTCATTAGCCGTAAATTTGATCCAAAACTCTTAAGCGCTTAAGAAGAGAAAATATTTTTCCCAAAATGTCAAAGAGTGAGAATGGTGAAAAGAAAAGAAAAGCAAAGTGATGAAAGGAAAGAAAAGGTTGAAGGTGGACTTGTTATAAATAAAATATAATGAAGGTGTCTAAATAATCTTTGTTATCGAGTCAAGTGTGCTTAAAGATATGGGCCAAACTAAAGACAGACTTCAAGAATGGGAGGATGAAGGAAGAAACAATGCCCATGAGTTTGATGGGATGTATTGAAAAGGCGCTTAAGGATGCTAGTGGCTATTATTGGCTAGCCCAATATTTACTAGTTCCGTAGCTTACATTACAACCCGTTAAAGTCCTACGTGATCCTACATCACATTTCCTTATATTAGTGGAGTAATACACTAAGGGCAAGCCTATGGTTCATGACATGATGCATGTGAATTCTTTTGGGAGAGAGAGTGAAATTGTGTTTATATGCCCCTGCATGTAACCGTTAGAGTTCATGTGATTAAAAAGGGAAAATTGTCTTGCATTGTGAGGGCACATGCTTGATGAGAGATTAATTTTCGTGTCGGATATCTTGATCAGCTGAATTGCATGAGTTTACCAATATCGAGAGTAGATTCTTAAGTCTAGGAGGTCTTGATGTGTTGAAGGTCATTGCATTGATAGGACCATGTGTGTTTTCTTGATGATTTGCTGTGTTCAATAATGGTATGGCCGTAGCCTGAATTTTCGAACCAAAGTAGCCAGGATGGGGTGTAAAGTGCATGAGGTGTAAGATTGTTGTTCGGGGACGAACAAGGATTTAAGTGTGGGGTAAGTGATCTTGGGCAAATTTATATGCCCAAGTGATACTCAAATGTGTCATTTTAGCCTTGTTTATCTATTAATGTTTATACATTCTCATGTGATTGATAATAAAATGTGAATTTATACTAACCAACATGATTAGCGTTGTTTTGCAGGTGAAATATAATTTTGTGAAGCTAAAATGCGTGTTGGGAGAGATCGGGGTTGGACTCGGATGTTAGCAAAGGACAAAGAATTGGACGACACAAATTAAAGGGGCTCCGCGATGGAGCCGTGTCACGCTGCCATCGCGGAGGCCTTCTGCCTGGATAGGGAAATTTTGGCCAAATTCCAGTGTGGGTGCGCGTTGGGGCCGTGGTACGTTGGCCTAGCCCCGCGTTGCACGCCGTGCCACGTTGGGCCTTATTACCTGGACAGTCAATTTCCAGTGAGGCTCCGCGTCAGTGGCGTGTCACGGAGGCAGTGCTCCGCGATGCACTCCTTGACACATTGCTTGTTATTTCGGGAAAAATTCCCACTAGTATAAATAGAACACTTAGGTTCATTTTTCAATATTCTGACTTGGTGGAGCAAGAACGTGGGTTACAGGCAGTTGAGGGGACGAAAATCTCAGGGTTTTTCTCTATCTCCTTCTTCTTTAATTCAATTGCTTGTATGTTTAACACTCATTTAACGATGTTTAATCCACAAATGAGTGGCTAAATCCTCTTCTTGCTGAGGTTAAGAACAATTGTAATGAAATGTGATTGTTGATCAATTTGGTTTTTCATCTTTTCTTCCATGGTTGTTCTATTGATTCTTGTTCTTACTGCATTAATGTGTGGCCTATGTTAATGTATATCTAAAAAGTCCGGTTTCACTCGAGAGAGCAAGAAATTGGAAAGTTGTGAATCAATAGGATATGATCTTTTCTTAGTTTGGGAAAATTGAGAATTGATTTACCTTCAGGATAGAAATATACCTGAAAGTCGTATTAGTCAATTACGGAATCGGTGTTGTATGGCTAGAACATGAATTTCGTTTAATCACAGAAATGTAGGTGGACGGTTTATGATTCTTAAGTTGGATTAAATACGAGAGTTTTCATACATTGGCAATAATTCTTGACTAGCAACCGGAGGAAAAGTTAACCAAATTATATCGATAATTTATTTCCTTACATGTTCGTTTAACCTCAGCATGCTCACATTCATAGTTCAGACTCAAATTATATAATCTTTGTAGACTTAGGATAAAATTAGAAATCAAAATATCAAACTCTTCTTTGCAGTGTTGTCTTCATTTTTAGAGTAAATATGGTAACACTTAAGTAGATTGTTACCTTTGATCTTGGGCAGATTTATATGCCCAAGTGATACTCAAAAGTGTCATTTTCGCCTTGTTTATCTAGCAATGTGTATACACTTTCATGTAATAGGTAATAAAATGTGAATTTATACTAACAAACATGATTAGCATTGTTTTGTAGGTAAAATGTGATTTCGGGAAGCTAAAATGCATGTTGGATGATATCGGAGTTGGACTTGGATGCGAGCAAGGAAAAAGGCATAGGACTGCACGAGTTAAAGGGGCTCCGCGATGGAGCCGTGTCATGCTGCCATCGCGGAGGCATTCTGCCTGGAGGGTGAAAAGTTATCCAATTTCCAGTGGAGGTTCGCGTCTACTCCGTGGCACGGTGGCTAGCCTCCGCGTTGCACGCCGTGCCACGTTGGTGTTTAATTTCCCGGACCCCCAGTTCCAGTGAGGGTCCGCGTTCATGGCGTGTCACGGAGGCAGTGCTCCGCGATGCACTCCGTGACACGTTGCTCATTATTCCGGGAAAAATTCCCACTAGTATAAATAGAACACTTAAGTTCATTTTTCATAATTCAGACTTGGTGGAGCAAGGACGTGGGTTACAGGCAGTTGAGGGATGAAAAGTTCAGGGTTTTTTCTCTCTTTCTTTCTTCTCTAATTCAATTGTTTGTATGATTAACACTCGTTTTATGATGATCAATCCACAAATGAGTGGCTAATTCCCTTCCTTGCTGAGGTTATGAACACTTGTGATGAATTTTGATTATTGATTATATGGTTTTTCATTTTTTTCTTCCATGTTGTTCTATTAATTCTTGTTCTTACTGCATTGGTGTGTGGCCTACATTAATGTACATCTAAAAAGTCCGATTTCACTCGAGAGAGCACGAAATTGGAAAGTTGTGAATTAATAGGATATTGTTCTTAACTTGATTTGGAAAAATTGAGTTTTGATGTGCATTCAGGATAGAAATATACCTGAAAGTCGTATTAGTCAATTTAGGAACCGGAATTGTATGGCTAGAACATGAATTGCATTTGATCACAGCAATGTAGACGGATGGTTCATGATTCTTAAGTGAGATTAAATACGAGAGTTTTAATCTCTTGGCAATTGTTCTTGGCTAGCAACTGGAAGAAAAGATTAACCAATTTATGATGATAATCAGTTTCATTACATGATTCGTTAACCTCGGCATGCTCTTATTCATAGTCCAAATTCAAAGTAGATAATTGTTCTTAGTTTTAGTATAAAAATCTATAATATAAAATATCCACTTTTTGGTCACTTTGTTGTCAGCATATTCAGAAGTAAAATAGAGTAAACTTGAGCAAATTGCACTTAACCCAAGTCTCTGTGGGATCGATACTTGGCTTACTAAAGCCACTTACTACTTGTTCGACCACGTGCACTTGCGTGTTGTTTTATATACCCATATAACAAATAGACCGAACAAGTTTTTGGCGCCGTTGCCGGGGACTTGGCAATTGGTGAATTTGTTTTAAATGTTAATTTACTGTATTTTTATTTTCTAAGTGTTGACAACTTGGTCTTAGCCTGTATTTTGCAGACTTAATTGCTGTGAACACTGGCAAGAGACAAGGAGCTGGTGGAATCTTATATAGAGCTTGAACGTATATTTCACAGTAAGAGAAGAGAAGCTCTACAAAGAAAGCTGCAGTTGCTCAGACAGACGATTATGGAGCAACAAAATCCACCGGTTGTAAGGGCAGTGTTAGTGCCCGAAGAAGCAGCAGCAAGGCCGGTTCGCGAGGTGGCAATCGCACATGCCAATAATGTTACATCCAGTATCCGCAAACCAGAGCCTGGAGGGAGATTTGAACTCAAGCAAAATATGGTGCAATTGTTGCACACAAGCGGGCAATTTACTGGTCTCCCTCATGAAGACCCACAACAACATCTCCAAAACTTTTTGGAGATAAGTGACACTTACATACCCGCTGGGGTGTCACCTGATTATGTTCAGCTTACATTATTTCCGTTCTCATTACTCGGAGAAGCCAAGAGGTGGTTTAAAGCTGAGCCACCGAATTCTATTTCAACGTGGGATGATCTTGCATGAAAGTTCTTGATAAGGTTTTTTCCCTTTGGTAAAACAGCAAGGCTTAGAAGTCAAATTCTGAGTTTCAAACAGAGGGAGGGAGAAAATTTATATCAAGCCTGGGAGAGATTTAAATGAATGTTGCAGGACTGTCCTCATCATCATCAGTCCAATGAGGTGTTGGTGCACACATTTATTGATGGTTTGGAACCCCACACCAAAATATTGCTAGATTCAGCAGCTGGAGGGCAAGCGCTGGAAAAGACTTATGAGGAGCTGTATACCTTGCTAAAAAGGATTTCACAGGGCAATCCAGAATGGAATGCTGATTCATCACGAGGTGGGACAGGGAAAGCAGCAAGAGTGCTTAAAGTGGATGGGTTTACAGCTATCGCTGCACAGATAGCTGCCTTGCAAAATCAATTGAACAACCACTTCAGCAACATGACTTTGAACCAGCCTTCAGCTCCAGTTAATGCAGTCCAGCAATTGTGGTGTGAAGTGTGTGGAAGTAGTGAGCACTCAGCTGAGTGCTGTGGAGCCAATCCTGACTCGGTAAACTGTGTGGGTAATGCACAAAGAAATCACTAGCAGTATGGTAGTAGCTACAATTCAAATTGGAGGAATCATCCTAACTTCTCATGGGGTAGCAACAACCATCAAGGCCAAACTTTGGGTCAGGGTGTGCAAAGGAATCAAGGAGGCCAACAGAACTACCAATCTCAATTCAGAAATAACAATGCACCTCCTCCACCACCATCACCCAGCATTGAGGAGATGTTCAAGACCATGATAGCTAACCAAGCTCAATTGCAGGCTGACTATGTGAAATTGGCAGCCGAAGTGAAAAACAATCAGTTAGCTACCAAGGCTCTTGAGTATCAATTTGGGAAATTTTCTAGTGCCCAAAATACAAGGCCTAGAGGAGGATTGCCAAGAGACACGGATCCGAATCCTAAGCAGGTAAATGCAGTGACCACAAGGAGTGGTTTGCAGCTGAAGGAGGTGGAACCAGAAAGACCACCTCAACATTCGGGAGCAGCAGAAGTTGAGGGGGAGCAAAGTTCGGAAAGGGGGAAGACCAAAGAAGCTGAATCAGAAAGACCTCCACCCCCGTTCCCTCAACGACTCAAGAAACACAAAGAGGAGGCGTGTTTCAAGAAATTCATGGAGGTGCTTAAACAGGTACATGTTAATTTACCTCTTGTTGATGTCTTGCAGGGAGTGCCTAAATATGCCAAGTACATAAAGGACATCGTGGCCAACAAAAGTCGGTTCACTGAGTATGCTACGGTGGCTTTAACGGAGGAGTGCACTTCCCCGATCCAAAATAGACTGCCCACAAAGCTAAAAGACCCTGGAAGTTTTACTATCCAGCTTACTATTGGGCAGAGCATCCGAGCTCATGGATTGTGTGACTTGGGGGCAAGTATAAATCTGATGCCGTCTTCGGTATTCAGAAAGTTGGGTTTAGGGAGTCCTAGACCTACAACCGTAATCTTGCAGTTGGAGGATCAATCCTTAGCTAGGCCGGATGGCATTGTTGAGGATGTTCTAGTGCAAGTTGGCTCCCTAATTTTCCCGGTAGATTTTGTTGTGCTGGACTTTGAACCAGACGCGGAGGTCCCATTTATTTTGGGACGACCCTTCTTGGCAACCGGGAAAGCATTAATCGATGTAGCTGCGGGGCAACTCACAATGCGAGCACACGAGAAAGTAGAGGTATTTGATTTGTATAAAGCGCCCAAGCTCCCGATGGTGCATGAAGAACTCTCGGTGATCAATGTGATTGATCATGGTAATGCTAAGCAGATGAAGGATTCCCGAGAGTTAATGGGAAGACCACCGGATAGGTGTAAGCACAACTGGGGGGAGGACAGTGATCGAGAGAAATCGTCCGTCACCCTAGCGGACAATTGAGCTTAAATGACGTCGAGCTGCGATGGTAAATCAGGCGCTGCACGGGAGGCAACCTGTGAACATTTTTTTTCTTTCATTTTGTAAAGTGTAAATAGATTTTCTTTTTCTTTTTCTTGATTTATTACAAAATTTTTCATTTTAGTTAGTATTTTTTATTTTTAGTTAGGTGAAACCTATTATTCTAACCAATTTTGTTTAGTGAGATGATTCTCAGGTCAAACGGAGGAAACTGTGCACGGAATCATGAGGGAAAAGTCAAGGTATGAAAAATTAATAAAATATAGAAGACAGTGAGCTGGGGCGATAGCTCCGTGTCACAGAGGAGGACCTCCGCGTTACCCTCCGTGACACGCTGAGGTGTAACCTGGAAATTTTAAAAATTTCCAGAATGCTATCGCGATGGCTCCGTGTCATGGAGGCAGTGCACCGCGATGCACTCCGTGACACGTTGCCTTGTATATCGCGATGGGTCACACCGGGTTGCCGGGTGACCCGCGTGTTTTTCTACCTTTTAAACCCCGAAAACTCCCCTTTTCCCCTCATTTTCGATTTCTTCCGCGACCAAACGTCCCAAAACCCCTCTCCCATCAACGTGCCACGACTTAAGGCAACAATTTTCCGAGTTTTCTTTGCTTATTCAACTCCAAGGTATGTTTTCCAATTCCCTCTCAAGTTTTTGTCGATTAATCTTTGATTTTAAGCATGGGAGGTGAACTAAATCGCCCTAAGTCGAAATTAAGCATGAATTCGAATTATTTGTTGATTGATAAATGTTCGGAATGTCGTTATGATTGTTTGAACTTGTCGATTGCATAAATTAGTCGAATTTGATTGCAAAAATCAATTCTAGGGCTTGTTGTTGAATGTGAAGTTAGAAGTGTGTTGAAAGTGTGAATTGTATGCCGGGTTGTACGTGTTGAATGAGATGAGTCATTGTACAAATTGTTAGGATGTTAATAGACGACGAATTCTTGGGTTTAGGGGAAAATGTTGTAATTTGTTAGAAGTTGGTTGGTTGGATAGGTTCATGTATATAAATTTGTGTTGTCGTTTTTGTTTTCTTGTTTTTCTTTGCTAAGTGTGATATTTAAAATGCTAGCGATGGTAGTGATTGTGATTAGCTGTACGAAGTCTGAGTAGTACGCACAAGTTATACCGTCGAATTTTTCTTTTTGAATGCACTAAGCATGATTGTATGGCTGGTTGTTTGATGTAAATAAAGTTATTCTTGTCGTATTGTTATAACTGTAGCTAAGGAGTAAGTGTGGGGTAACTTAGCGTAACCCGACCTTAGCCAAAGTTAATATTTATTTAGCTTAACGTTGAGCTTGTTTACTTGGGTTGACAGGTAAACTGGCAAGCCGTCAAGATAAAGGGAAAGGTGCATCAACTTCAAGCACCGAAAGGAAGAGACTCAGACTGGGCACAGCAGTCCCAGCTGCACTAGCAGTTCCACGCGGCCAGCGTCGCCAATATGGAACAAGATGGGTGACTGACAAGGGGAAAAAGTGGTACGCCAAGCATAAAGAGAACAAATATTTCCCCGAGGAGCATATAGCACGGGAGCCTTTGGCACAGGAGTTCCCCAGAATGGTTCACCGAATCGAGGCTGCTGGGCTAAATTTCATATTCGAGGAGCCCAAAGAATGCAACCTGTACCTGGTTCGAGAGTTCTATGCTAATTGGAACCCGTCAATCAGAAGCCACACCATCAAAATCAGAGGGCAGATAGTCACTCTGGAGCCCCACCAGCTAAATGCCATCATAGGAGCGCGGGACATAGACGCCCACGTCCTCCGACAGCTGAACATTACCCCACCGTATGTCGACATCAGACGCACACTGTGTGGGGCCCGATCTACAGCTAGATGGAGCAGGCACAAGGAAAGGGGCTACCACCAGACTCTGCCATATTCTCAGATGAATAGGGAGGCCCGAATCTGGCTGAAGATAGTCTGCTCTTGCCTCATCCTGGGGGTACATATGACTGATGTAACCCGGGATCATGTTTGCCTGGTGTACGCCCTGATGAAAGGGCTGGAGATAAATGTCGGGGTGGTTATTATATCCGCCATGAAGAGAGCCCGGCTGCACCAGGGGCACAGGTATGGGTTCGGTGGACTACTCACCACCTTTCTCCGGGGCCTCGATGTTGAGGAGGAGGCCCTCGATTATATCCCGCAGTTGGAGCGGCGGGCCTTGGATGTGACTAAAACTAAGGCTCCCCACACCACCCACGGGCCAGTGCTGACACTTAGCAAGCGACACGCTCGTGATGACCAGTACATGGCACGGATGTATGGGATGCAGATGCTCCAGCTCAGGATAGGTGGGAGGCCAACCACGGAGGAGGAGCTATGGCAGCTCGAGCTAGATTACCCGTTTGGCAAAAACGCCAGGGCTCTATACCGAGTGGGGCCGGCCTTTGTAGAGCCCACTGATGATGACGTACCCACGGACGAGGAGACACGTCGGGAGGAATCCGATGTGGAGTCTGATGACAACGACGGAGGCGACTCGGACATGGGAGATGAGGCAGCAGCACCTGATGAAGAAGTGGAATACTTTGACTGATCAGGGAGTTCCACCACCCGATTTTGTGCTATTTAATTTTTGTGAACACTGGGGACAGTGTTCGGATTAAGTGTGGGGTGGGAGTAGTTAGGTGCTGGGCTGGGCTGTTTTGTTTGTATGTTCTCCTTTGTTATTTTGTATGTTGTGTTTCCCTGTGTTTGTGAATTTTCAAACTGTTCTGTATTTGTAAATATTTGTGGAATTGATGTGTGTTGTTGAATGTTGCCAGCTGATTTTGTAAATATTTTTGTAAATATTTTTGCTTATCGAAATGATCGATATTTTTTAAAAAATATTTTGAAAATATTTTGTAAATAAATTTTCTATCGAAATGATCGATATTTTGCAAAATTTTCAACTTTTTAATTTTGGGTTTCTCGGCGTTTGTTTTCGGTTCTTTTATCGAGAATGGTCCCATTGAACCGACGTCTTAAGTAGTGACTGTTCCTTGTGATGGATGGATGACGACCGTCTTAAGGGAAATGTAGTCGTTAGGAGTAGATATTATATTTTCAATTATTTTTAGTTTTGTTCCTTGGTGGATTGCACCCCGAAACCCGTAGTTACTATATGGTTGCAAAAGTTTGGTTGCGTGTTGTGCATGATATTCAAAATGCAAAGGTGATTCTTATGAAAGCATGCAATTTTGTAAATATGTTGAGATACCTAGGCTGTACAGTTCGATTCGGTGTGATTGAGGCTTAATGTTTGAATTCATGTAATTAGCTGATTGAAGAGTCTGTGAATACATCTTGAATCGAGCATGTGCATAAAGTGTGTAGTGAGGTATTGTTATTCCATGCTATTGTGAAGTGTCTAGAACTTGCCTGGTGTGTGTACAAAACGAAATGAAGGAGGTGTATTGTAGGAAAGGATGTAGGCATTTCTTTGTTTTAACCGAGAGTTTCTATTTTTCTTATCATGCTCCCCCTTTCTGTGATTGTATACCCTAGTCAGCCCTTTGAGCCTTTAGCCTATTATTTCTTTCTTTTCTCCAAAAAGGGTAAACTGAGCTTAATTCCTTCTTTTCATTAGCCGTAAAGTCTATACAAAACTCTTAAGCGCTTAAGAAGAGAAAATAATTTTCCCAAAGTATCAAAGAGTGAGAATGGTGAAAAGAAAAAGAAAAGCAGAGTGAGGGAAGAAAAGAAAAGGTTGAAGGTGCGCTTGTTATAAATAAACGATAATGAAGGTGCATGAATAATCTTTGTTATTGTGTCAAGTGTGCTTAATGAAATGGGCCATACTAAGGTAAATCATCAAGAATGGGATGATGAAAAAAAAAAAGAGAGAAACAATGTCCATGAGTTGATGGGAATGTGTTGAAAAGGCGCTTAAGGATGCTAGTGGCTATTATCGGCTAATCCAATATATACTAGTTCCATAGCTTCCATTACAACCCATTAAAGTCCTACGTGATCTTACATTGCATTTCTTTATATTAGTGGAGTAATACACTAAGGGCAAGCTTATGGGTCATGACATGATGCATGTGAATTCTTTTGGGAGAGAGAGTGAAATTGTTTTTACATGCCCCTACTTGAATGTTTGTGTGTCACATGAGCAAAAAAGGGAAGATTCTCTTGAGTTGTGAGGGCAATGCTTGAGGAAAGACTGATTTTCGTGTCGGATATCTTGATTAGCTGATTTGCATGAGTTTGCCGATATCGAGAGTCGATTCTTAAAGTCTAGGAAGTCTTAATGTATTGAAGGTCATTGCATTGTTAAGACCATGCATGTTTTGTTGATGATTTGCAATATTGAATGATCGGTATGACCGTAGCTTAAATTGTCGTACCATAGTAGCAAGGTTGGGATGTAAATTGCATGAATTGTATGTTTGTTGTTCGAGGACGAACAAGGATTTAAGTGTGGGGTAAGTGATCTTGGGCAGATTTATATGCCCAAGTGATACTCAAAAGTGTCATTTTCGCCTTGTTTATCTAGCAATGTGTATACACTTTCATGTAATTGGTAATAAAATGTGAATTTATACTAACCAACATGATTAGCATTGTTTTGTAGGTAAAATGTGATTTCGGGAAGCTAAAATGCATGTTGGATGATATCAGAGTTGGACTTGGATGCGAGCAAGGAAAAAGGCATAGGACTGCAAGAATTAAAGGGGCTCCGCGATGGAGCCGTGTCACGCTTCCATCGCGGAGGCATTCTGCCTGGAGGGTGAAAAGTCATCCAATTTCCAGTGGAGGTTCGCGTCTGCTCCGTGGCATGGTGGCTAGCCTCCGCGTTGCACGCCGTGCCACGTTGGTGTTTAATTTCCCGGACCCCCAGTTCCAGTAAGGGTCCGCGTTCATGGCGTGTCACGGAGGTAGTGCTCCGCGATGCACTCCGTGACACGTTGCTCATTATTCCGGGAAAAATTCCCACTAGTATAAATAGAACACTTAAGTTCATTTTTCATAATTCAGACTTGGTGGAGCAAGGACGTGGGTTACAGGCAGTTGAGGGACGAAAAGTTCAGGGTTTTTTCTCTCTTTCTTTCTTCTCTAATTCAATTGTTTGTATGATTAACACTCGTTTTATGACGATCAATCCACAAATGAGTGGCTAATTCCCTTCCTTGCTGAGGTTATGAACACTTGTGATGAAATTTGATTATTGATTATATGGTTTTTCATCTTTTTCTTCCATGTTGTTCTATTAATTCTTGTTCTTACTGCATTGGTGTGTGGCCTAATTAATGTACATCTAAAAAGTCCGATTTCACTCGAGAGAGCACGAAATTGGAAAGTTGTGAATTAATAGGATATTGTTCTTAACTTGATTTGGGAAAATTGAGTTTTGATGTGCATTCAGGATAGAAATATACCTGAAAGTCGTATTAGTCAATTTAGGAACCGGAATTGTATGGCTAGAACATGAATTGCATTTGATCACAGCAATGTAGACGGATGGTTTATGATTCTTAAGTGAGATTAAATATGAGAGTTTTAATCTCTTGGTAATTGCTCTTGGCTAGCAACTGGAAGAAAAGATTAACCAATTTATGATGATAATCAGTTTCATTACATGATTCGTTAACCTCGGCATGCTCTTATTCATAGTCCAAATTCAAAGTAGATAATTGTTCTTAGTTTTAGTATAAAAATCTATAATACAAAATATCCACTTTTTGGTCACTTTGTTGTCAGCATATTCAGAAGTAAAATAGAGTAAACTTGAGCAAATTGCACTTAACCCAAGTCTCTGTGGGATCGATACTTGGCTTACTAAAGCCACTTACTACTTGTTCGACCACGTGCACTTGCGTGTTGTTTTATATACCCATATAACAAACAGACCGAACAACCTTATCCTAGTCCCTGTGGGATCGATACTTGGCTTACTTGAGCCACTTTACTACTTGTTCGACCACGTGCACTTGCGTGTAGTTATACACCCAAATAACAACCCGAACATCAGTTTCCTCCTTAGTACGCTATTCAATTTCATGTTCAGCTCATGTATCCCAGTTTCTTTCATGTAAATGGATGTATATGTGATTCGGGAATTCAGTTCAGCATGTATTTTTAGTATTTGAGTATGATGATTGCATTTCTCTACTTTTCAGTATGTTTTCCATATTTGAGGATGAATGTTCCCAAGGAGGAGATATTGTAATACCCTAAAAACCCTAAGATCAGACCTGGGAGTTGAAACAGAGAAAATAGGATTTTCTGCACCAGGTCACAGGATGAGTCGTCCAGTGACCCGTATGGAACCCACGAGTCGTTAAGTGACTTCTGGGAAGAGGCTGGGACTTGGTTGAAAATATTAAGTTTGGGGTGACCATGGGTGTGACCACAAGTCGTGGTCAGCCCCACGATCCGTTAAGTCACCCATGGTCAAAGATGGTTGAAGGAAGAAGGAAAGAAGGCAATGTTGGCAACGAGTCTTTGGGCACACCACAAGTCGTGGTGTCCCTCGTGGTGACCCTCAGAGGAAGATTTGGCAGTGTTCATGACGAGAGGTGACCATGAGTCATGGTCAGGGGCACGACTCGTCCAATCCCTCGTTGGGACTGGCAGTCTGATTTTCCCTGCAAGTTTATTAAGAGCTTTTCCGTAATTCCTATATTCCTAAGGCCTAAACTATGTCGTTTTAAGCTCAGAATAAAGTGTTTTAAGATGAGTTTGAGAGGTGATCTAGGCTAGTTTCTTCAAGGTTCTTCCTCAATTCTCTTAGGGAAATCAAGGAAGTGTGAAATCAGGTCTCTTCAGGTATGTAAGGCTATGCACGGGTGCAATAGTCCACATCTATGCCCAATTCTCTCTCAATTCATGATGTTCTAATTGATGATTCCATAGAGTTTTTACCCAATGCATGAATTCCTAAGTTTTAATCATGATTATGATCTAAGCATGTTTTAAATGATGAACTGTGAGTAATGGAAAGATTTTACAATGTTTTAAATTATAAATTATGTTTTCAAGTTTTTTAAATTATGATGCCCATCAATGAAAGTTCCTGAAAGTTGAGATCTATGAAGTATGTGTACAAGCATGATGAGATGTTTATGAAGAAAATATGAATTCGAATTACCCATATTTATGTTCATGTTTTCAAAGTGAATAAAGTTGATTACAAGCATGTTAATTAATGGGCAAGCCCATATGTACAAGTATGTTTTATGATTTCATGAATTATCTTACCACATGATTTTGGATAAAGACTCCCAATTATGTTCAGCTTGTGGTATGATTTGAGCCAAGGCTTTTCATGTTATGATACAAATTTTTACGTATGCATGTTATGAGTCAGCTTCGTTGAAAAATGATGGAGAGCATATGCATGTTTTTGGGAGTAATGTCTAGCACCGAGTAGGCTAAGGGTCAGTCAACCCTGTG
The DNA here is from genome assembly GCA_035772735.1 of Datura wrightii. Taxonomy (NCBI): domain Eukaryota; kingdom Viridiplantae; phylum Streptophyta; class Magnoliopsida; order Solanales; family Solanaceae; genus Datura; species Datura wrightii. Next base: position 101,284,739 of record JASDFA010000019.1, on the reverse strand, counting down.
ACTCAGAACTACGCGCCAACGTAGGTATGATAAGATTAATTGGGACCTCCTTTGGAGCTTCCCCTGCCCCCAAGGGGCCTTGAGCTTGACATCAATATCATTGTAGCATCCTTAGCCCTGGCAAAGCTTTGGATGGCTCTGCCCACTTGAGTGTGATAGTCGGGACCACGTAAGCTCTATCGTGGTAATGTCGGGTATATGACGAGTCTCCCATTGTTCCTCATGATTTTCGTTATGCATGTACATCAGTCATGATATTATGTTTTAAGCAGGTTTGACCCAATGTTAAGTTTTATTTATGATTATCAGTTTTTCAGCTTTGGGTCATTCAATTCAGTTATGATGTTTAGTTATGTTCAGATCATGATTTCAGAAAATAACATGCAAGCCCTACTCTCAGAATCTTATCTTAATTATGTTTTGTAATATGCGAGATTTATGATTTTACTTGGGAGTTTTACTTACCATGCATACTCGGTACAATCCATGTACTAACCGCATACTTTATGCTATATTGTTTTATGATACAGGCTCCGATATTTAGACTTAGTCCCGCTGCTAGTTAGACTTCCGGAGTTAGCACTTCTCAGTATCAGTTGGTGAGTCCTCATTTTGCGAGGGCCCTTTTTATCAGTTGTATTTCATCTTTTAAGTTTTCCGACTATAACCAATTAGTTGGGGTCTTGTCCCATCAACTTGTCAGTATTAGAGGCTTTTTGAACATAGATGTATTTAGCTTTAGACTTATGTATGAATTCTGATGTTGTGTTATGTTTAAACTTCCTCTATATTATTCATGATGATCTTTCGCTTATCTATGATTGAGTTAGATATATGTTCATGCCATGGGTCGACTTGGAGCCTCTCGGGGCTTCTTGTCCCGTGTCTCGATCCGGGCCTATGTTTGGGTCATGACAGCAAGACCGCCCTTGTCCCTTTCCTTTCTCCATTCTGCCTCCTTCTTTGCTTTGTTCCAATAGAGTCTAAGGAAAAGTGGTTCGTATGCCTACTTTACCTACTTGACAAAAGGGAACAAATAGCGTTTCATTTCCGGGTTTATAGATTGGATTCAGTCAGGCTCACGACATAATCAGAGTGAGGCTTTGGTTACTTGAAATGCTTCTCCAAAGGCAACCCCTCTTGAGTTGGAGGCTGTATTCATTATTGAAGTAGCCTTTCGTCGCCCTACTGTACAAAAGAAGTCACTATCAAACTGCTCGCCCTATTGAAGTATCAAACGTGCGCTCAGCCCAGTGATTAGGAAACGGGTTAGCCCTTGAATTGAAGTGATAAGGTTGGAAAGAGGGAAGTAGGCTCCTATTGACTCAAGGTTGGTTCTTTGCTTTTCTTTAGAATGAAAGTTGCTATGAAGCCCCTCTCCTTACAGTCAACTGGCTGAATGCCCCTACTACTTACTTTGTTTGATTTAAAAGGCAAATAGCTGTGGTGCTTGTGAAAAGCTGCTTTGGATATGATTAATTCCTAAAAAAGGCAAATTTCTGTATTTAATGAAGATCTTTTGATGAATAGATAGGAATGAGTGTTTGATATAGGGGATAAGATCCATCTGCTCTTTATCTCACAATTTTTTTGTGAGAATATATCGTTTAACTATCTCTTGTTTATCTATCATTGATTCTCAAGTAAAATTTTTGGGTTCACCGAAGCCCCAAATGGAATGGATCGTTTCTACCAACGAAATGAATGCGGAGCCCATTCCGAATGGTTCTAGGGTTCGGAAGTTATCGCAAAGAGAATAAGATGCTGGTCTTCTTTCCTCTTTCTTTTCCCACTTTGCTAATCTTCCTCTCTAACGCGGGCTGGGTGGCAACAGGAGCGTGAAGAAGAAACCTAAGAGAAGACGCTCGTTCCTTAGGTCCTTTTTTTCAGTGCAACACAGGAAAGTGCCCTTTTTTTTCATCCCTGCAGCTTTCCAGATTTTGTATTGAACGCATGGCATAGCTAGGACCCTTCAAATTCTGTTTGAGCCTATGTTCAAGCCAAACCCACCTCCTATTTTACTAAGGCTAGAAAGAATGCCCACCAAATTCAGATAAGGGAATGCTTTCCCAAACCATTAAAGTAAAGGCTCGATGAAGGGAGGGAGGTGCAGTGGGGGAAGGAAAATGCTTTTGGAGATTGAGATTTTTTTTATCAAAATCAAAGAAGGCCGAGGATGGCCTACGGTGCGTCTTGCCTGAAGGGAACACGCTCTTTTGACCGCTGTGGTATGATTGCCGGGCCTTCTTCTTATAGTTAAGTGGCCATTTCGTTCCTCTCCTTGTTCCACCCCTCCTATTGGGATAGCAGCCTTCAGGCTTTGCCTGCCCTTTCTAACAAAAAATTCTAACTCAGCCCGAGAAAGCACTGGTAACAACTGAAAGGAAGGGGTCCATATAGCTACTGTGTCCGCCCCTTTCTTAGTCAATGGGGCACAATAGGTTCGACATCTACTACAAAGAGAGAATCCACTTTAGATAACCACGTCTATGTTAGGCAGTATGTAGAATGGCCGAGAGCAGACCTTTTTGGATATATAATCCAGGTTGAGAGTAGAGTTACAGGAAAAGTCGTATGATGGAAAACTTCTTTCACGTTTGGTTTAGAGAGCACTTTTTTCATTGAGAATTCCGTAGCGGCAAATTAAAAACTTGTGGGGCCCTATCTATCTCTTTCATGACCCGAATATAGGCTCGGATCGAGACACGTCACAAGGATCCCTGAGAGACTCCAAGTCGACCCATGGTATAAACATACATCTAACTCAATCAATAAAAGCGGAAGACTTAATATGATAACATAGCGGAAGTATAATCATAACATAACATCGGCACTGGAATTCACTTCATACATGACAAGCTGATTACTATATATAATCTGAAAGCCTCTAACATATCTGATGGATTGATGGGACAACACCCCCAACTAACCCGACAAGTCCGAAAACTGAAAATACAAAGATAACTACTAACAAATGGTCCTCGAGAGATGAGGACTCACCACTGAAGCTGGGTGCTAACTCCATTCGCTGACTAACGATGGGGTTGAGTCTGGAGATCAGAGCCTGTATCATAAAACGATACAGCATAGAGTATGCGGCCAGTACGTGGAATGTACCGAGTATGCAAGGTAAGTAAAACAGACATTAAAATACATAAAAGTTCATAAGAGTAGGACAACATGATTGTAACATAAATATAATAATGCAAACATAAGGCTCAAGGTTTTCAAAATATTCGTAAATCATTTATAATCATATTCATGAGAGAAAAGCTTTATTAAACATGACTTGAGCCAAAGTATATAATCATAATCTTACATAAATCATGAGGAATAGTAAGAGATTCTTATAACCGACATACCCCATATGAGCACACATGGAGCTTGACCTGTAAGCCCCTAGTCGGGAGGGCATTCATACCTTTCCAAGGGTAGAACCATGAAAGAGGTGTGATATCACAACAGAGGGCCCATTTGGGAAAAGAGGATAGTAACATGGAGGTCCCATCATGGCTACGTTGACGCGTAGTTTTGAGACTCAGGGTATGATTGGACCCCGGGTCTACTCGTTGTTAAATACTACTTCCAAAACATATATAGTGCTCATAGTATAATATACATAAGATTAATAGGCTAGTTAAAATCATGATAATCATAAGCTTGCTTGAAATACGTGAACTAGCCATGAGAGTAAGGACCGTGAGTCATCCATAATCATAAATCATAATTCATGAGGTTCATGTATACTTGTAAAACATGTACATACTTTATATTCATAACTTATGATGAGCATTTGAGACAAATCATATCATAAGTCATAAATCATAATGGGTTAATGAACATTAAAATCAAAGTAGGATCATAACTTGATTTATCATGAAACATATATAATTGGGCATAGTTTTGTAGAAAAATTTAAATCTAACTAGTTATAAAATCTTCCATGATTCGTAAAACATGATTTTATACATGAGAGGAATTAACCCATAGATAGATCATAAGAATTTCATAAGAATTGGGATAAAACCCCATAGAATTATCAATAGAATTTCATGAATTAGAGAGAGAGATTGGGCATGAGTGTGAACAAATTCACCGTTTCATAACCGTATATACCTGAGAGAATCAGATTCTACAATTCCCTTAATTGCTCAATGGAGAATTGATTAAAAACTTGAAGGAATTAAGCTTGATCTCACTTGGCTTCTAACTTTGCATGCACGAATAGGAATAGCCTAGAATGAACTTACCCCTCTTAATACTCACTATTAATAGCTTAAAATGACATAGTTTAGGCCTTAGAATCATAGGAATTACAGATAAGCCCTAACTATATTCGCAGAAAATAACTGACTGCCAGTCCCCACGAGGGACTGGATGAGTCGTTACCAAGGACCACGACTCGTGGTCTCCCGTCGTCGTTGCACTGTCCAAAATTCATATGGGGTCTCGTCAAGGGGGACCTCATGGGTCATTACAGGTGACCACGACTTGTGTTCTTCACTGCCAAAAAGTCTTCTTCCTTCACCCCATCCTTGGCAACGACTGACTCAACGAGTCGTGGTGCTGACCACGACTCGTGGTCATGCCCGTGGTCACCCAAAACTAGCAATTTCCAGCTTAAGTCTAGCACCTTGATCTTAGGCATAATTACATGCCAAAGTGATACTTTATAACTTAGTTTTGTCTTGTTTATGTATTTAATTATCTACATTTTCATGCCTTTTTATATAAATGAGAAGAAATATTAATCAACATGATTAGTCTTTGTTTTTGAAGGAAATAATGCATTGGAGGACCCAATCGATGATTTGGTGAAGTGGAGGAATGATATCGGGAGCGAAACACCAAAGTTGGAATAAATTGGGTGATTTGCAGAGGGCTTCCGCGATACCTCTGTGTCACAGAGGCAGCGCTCCGCGATACACACCGTGTCACGGAGGCAGTGCTCCGCGATACACATCGTGTCACGGAGGCAACGCTCCGCGATACACTCCGTGTCACAGAGGCAGTGCTCCGCGATACACTCCGTGGCATGTTGCTTGTTATTCCGGGAAAAATTCCCACTTGTATAAATAGCACACTTAGGTTTTATTTTAAACATTCTGACTTGGTTGAGTAAGAACGTGGGTTACATGTAGTTGAGGGGATGAAAATTCTAGGGTTCTTCTCTATCTCTTTCTCTTTTATCTCAATTGTTTGTATGAATTAAACTCATTTGATGATGTTTAATCCACAAATGAGTGGCTAAATTCACTTCTTGCTGAGGTTAAGAACAATTGTAGTGAAATGCAGTTGTTAATCAATTTAGTTTTCATCTTTTCTTCAATGGTTGTTCTATCAATTCTTGTTCTTACTGCATTAATGTTTGGCTAATGTTAATGTATATCTAAAAAATCTAATTTTGATTTTGAAAAGGAAAGAAATTGGAAAGATGTGAATTGGTAGGATATGATCTCTTCTTAGTTTGGGAAAATTGAGAATTGATTTACATTCAGAATAGAAATATATCTGAAAGTCTTATTAGTCAATTAAGGAATCGATTTTGTATGGCTAGAACACGAAATTCTATTATCACAAAAATATAGGTTGAAGGTTCATGATTCTTAAGTTGGGTAGGATACGAAAGTTTCAATCCATAGACAATAATTCTTGACTAGCAACCGAAGGAAAGATTAACTGAATTGTATCGATAAACTACTTCCCTGCATGTTCATTTTAACCTCAGCATGCTCATTACTATTGTTCAGACTCACTTTATAATTTTGCTTTAGATTCTTATTAGTTAGTAACTCAAACTCTAAAAACCTTATTCATTTGGTTGTCTGCACTTTTAAAGTTATAATTCATTAACACTAAAGTTAATTATTACCTTAGTTCAGTCCCTGTGGGATCGATACTTGGCTTTACTTAAGCCAATTTACTACTTCTTCGACCACGTGCACTTGCGTGTAGTTACCAGAAACGCCCAAACAAGTTTTTGGCGCCGTTGCCGGGGTCTGGCAATTGGTAAATTTACTTTCTTAGTGTTAGTTTACAAATTCTATATAAGTGCTGACAACTTGGTCTTAGCCTTTCTCGTGCAAGTATAGAATTCTTGTGTTAGTCTTATTTTTGAAATAAAAATAAAAATAAAAATAAAAATAAAAATAAAAATTGTAGATATTTGTTTTAATTCTTTTTGATTTTTTTTGGATACCTTTCTTGACATGACATCATGGAATACAAATGGTTTAAATGGTGGATACTCATATTTTGGCGAATCTTGTCTGAATTGCGGAGGACCCCACTTGTGGCAACACTATAACACGTGCAATATATGTGGTGGTCAAGATGGCCATTGGGATGGCTGTCCGAATGCATACTCCCCTCCCCCAAACCCCTACTATGATCCTTCTGTTGTTTTTGCTGAATATAGGCATGATGAAAATGAGGACTTGGGACGCCAAGCTCGAATAGAAGACATGCTGAAATAGCTCCTTGAGCAAACAGAAGCAATGAAGGAGGTGATGGAAGCATTGAGAATTCAGCAAGAAGAGAATGGAGTCTAGAAAGGATGAGCGTCAAAGTCACGGAGATGATGGCTGAGGCTGAAGCTTGTGGTAAATTGCAGGTAACGATTCTAGGCGATACTCAAGAGGAACTACAAGAAGAAGACAAGGGTGAATTTTTGGATGAAGCCCAACAATTAGAATCTCTTGAGTGTCCCCATGATGGGCTCACACTTTTATGGAAAATCCATTCATGGAAGAAGAGATAGAGTATCCCCCAGTTGACATTAATGGAGAGATAGATGTCGATGCTGAGAAGGTGTATACAAGTAAGGAGGTCAAGCACAATGCAGTTTCAGAGTTGAGGTGTATTGGACCACACTCGAAGCATTTTTCGACATTAAGTTTGGTTGACAATCGAGAAATAGAGTCTTCAAAGCTTATAGAGAAATGTCTAGAGGAGGACCAAGCCCCGTATATTTTGAAATTTGCTGACTCGGAGAGACAAAATGACTTCGCTTACTTAAGGGCCAATAGGTTCAAAAGGCAACATCTACTGCTTGGTCCTTACAATTTTTCACCACCACCCCTGTAGCATAAGAGGAAATTAGAGAAGAAATTAGGGGTGAGATTCATATCGTCAAGGTGGAGGAAAAAGTGGTGAAACTTGATACGTCGTGCCGCGGCGTAAAATTAGGCGCTGCTTGGGAGGCAACCCAAGGGTACCATTTTAATTTCTTGTATTTAAGTTGATTTTATTTATTTTTCATCTTGTGTTGTTTTGGTGAAAAGTTAAGCATAGATGGAGGGGAAGTCTGAGTACCCATGGAGGAGGAAGCTAACAAGCATGGAAGAGAAAAAGTTTGGGGTCGAACACCCACTTATGCAAAGTTGAAGAAAAGCATGTTGTTAGCCAGGCCGAAAGGCCTCAGGGAGTATTTCTCACCCTCTTTAAATGTTAAGTTGATGCTATGGGGACATAGCCTGATTCAAGTGTGGGGTGAGGAAAATTTTAAAATTTTGAAATTTTTGTGCTTAACGATTTTTGATGAATGTAATGCTTGTGAGAAATATTTGAATTTTTTTTTTGTGAGTCAAGCATGACTTCATCACCCGTTGGTTTTTCTTTTCGGTTCTTTTCCGACGGGGGCTCTTTAAACCGAAGAATAAAAGAAAAATTTCATTGTATGTATATAACGTTTGTAGTCATAGTTAGAGACTATTTCCGACGATGGATAGATGACGATCGTCTTGAGGAAAAATTAGTCAGTAGGTTGGTTTTTGAACCCGTAGCTAATAGATGGCTTGATGTTCTTGTTATGTGCTATCCATGATTGTAAGATACAAGTGTGGTTAGTGTTGAAGCATGTAAGAAGTGTATAACTTTGTGTGAGACACTTAGGCTCTTGAATTTGACTCCATGTGATTGAAGCTTAATTTTGAATTCTTGTGATTAGCTGAGTTAAGAGTCTGCGGAATGTGTCTTGAATTTAGCATGTGCTATGAGTGTAAGTTTTTCAAATATTCCGTGCTATTGTGGAATGTCTAGAACTTTACTAGTGTGTATATAAAACGAAATGAAGGATGTGAATTGTAGAAGATGATTTAGGCATTTCTTTGAATGAACCTAAATGTTATCCCTCACTTTACCTACCTTGAATATTTAATCCTAGTTAGCCCTATTGAGCCTTGAGCCTATTCTTTGATAGCTACAACATAAGCTTAATCCTTTTTCTTTCATTAGCCTTGGATTTGATCCAAAACTCCGAAGCGCTTTAGTGAAAAATCCGAAAGAGTGAAGGAGTGAGAATTGGGAAAAAGAAGGAAAAGTAGCAAGCTGTAAAAGTTGAGAAAAGGACAAAGGTGCACTTGTGTGAAAATCGTTGATTATTAGTAGGGAGTAAGAAAATAAATGAATGAAAAAAATTGCTTAAGTACTCCTTACTACTAAGTTGAGTGTGCTTAAAGAAAGGGGAACAAGAATAAAAAAAATTCAGGATTGAAAAGAATGAGGGTGAAGTAAGAGAAGAGCTATCCTTAATGAAGGTTGAAGTTATTAAAAGCGCTTGGGGAAGATAGTCACTATTACTAGCCAGAATAGTACCTACCCATCCCTTAGCTTACATTACAACCCATTAAGTCCTACTTGATCTTACGTTCATACATCCTTAAATGAGTGGAGTAAAACACTAAGGGCAAGCTTATGGGTCACTACATGATGCATGTGAATTCTTTGGGAGAGCGAGCGTAATTTTTTATTCATATACTCATACTTGGTGTGATTTGAATATTTGTGAGTAAAAAGGGGTAACTCTCGTGTTGTGAGGGCACAAGTTTAATGAGAGATAACATCAATGTCGGATTTCTTGATCAGTTGATTTGCATGAGTTTGCAAAGATTGAGAGTCGATTCTTGAGGTTAGGAAGTCTTAACGGAGTTGTATATCATTTCATTGATTAAATCATTTATGCTTTATTTTTAACTTGTTATCTTAAATAATCATTATAGGCATAGCTTGAATTATCTTGCTAAATTAGCTATGTGTGAGTCTTCATGTGCATGAGATGTAAAAGGTTTGTTCAGGGACGAACAAGACTTTAAGTGTGGGGTTGTGATCTTGGGCATAATTACATGCCAAAGTGATACTTTATAACTTAGTTTTGTCTTGTTTATGTATTTAATTATGTACATTTTCATGCCTTTTTATATAAATGAGAAGAAATGTTAATCAACATGATTAGTCTTTGTTTTTGAAGGAAATAATGCATTGGAGGACCTAATATATGATTTGGTGAAGTGGAGGAATGATATCGGGAGCGAAACACTAAAGTTGGAATAAATTGGGAGATTTCCAGAGGGCTTCCGCGATACCTCCGTGTCACGGAGGCAGTGCTCCGTGATACACACCATGTCACGGAGGCAGTGCTCCGCGATACACACCGTGTCACGGAGGCAACACTCCGTGATACACTCCGTGTCACAGAGGCAGTGCTCCGCGATACACTCCATGTCACAGAGGCAGTGCTACGCGATACACTCCGTGACACGTTGCTTATTATTCTGGGAAAAATTTCCACTAGTATAAATAGCACGCTTAGGTTTTATTTTAAACATTCTGACTTGGTTGAACAAGAACGTGGGTTACAGGCAGTTGAGGGGACAAAAATTCTAGGGTTCTTCTCTATCTCTTTCTCTTTTATCTCAATTGTTTGTATGAATTATACTCATTTGATGATGTTTAATCCACAAATAAGTGGCTAAATTCACTTCTTGCTGAGGTTAAGAACAATTGTAGTGGAATGTAATTGTTGATCAATTTAGTTTTCATCTTTTCTTCAATGGTTGTTCTATCAATTCTTGTTCTTACTGCATTAATGTTTGGCCAATGTTAATGTATATCTAAAAAATCCAATTTTGATTTTGAAAAGGAAAGAAATTGGAAAGATGTGAATTAGTAGGATATGATCTCTTCTTAGTTTGGGAAAATTGAGAATTGATTTACATTCAGAATAGAAATATATCTGAAAGTTTTATTAGTCAATTAAGGAATCGGTTTTGTATGGCTAGAACATGAAATTTTTTTATCACAAAAATGTAGGTTGAAGGTTCATGATTCTTAAGTTGGGTAGGATACGAAAGTTTCAATCCATAGGCAATAATTCTTGACTAGCAACCGAAGGAAAGATTAATTGAATTGTATCGATAAACTACTTCCCTGCATGTTCGTTTTAACCTCAGCATGCTCATTACTATTGTTCAGACTCACTTTATATTGTTGCTTTAGATTCTTATTAGTTAGTAACTCAAACTCTAAAAACCTTATTCATTTGGTTGTCTGCATTCTTAAAGTTATAGTTCATTAATACTAAAGTTAATTATTACCTTAGTTCAGTCCCTGTGGGATCGATACTTGGCTTTGCTTAAGCCACTTTACTACTTGTTCGACCACGTGCACTTGCGTGTAGTTACCAGAAACGCCCGAACACACCTCACCACGAGTTACTTCACAACTCGTGGTCTACCCCACGTGTCATAGGACGACTTGTTCTGTGACCTGGTGCAGAAAATCCTATTTTCTCCGTTTCAACTCTCGGGTCTGATCTCCGAGCCCCGAAGAAAACCCCCTACCTTTCAGACTCTATATATCTTTTGACTTTATATATGTGGGCACTTGATATCTATGAGGGTTCACCCACCCCGGTTACAATATTCCTTTCTATTGCGCCTAAAATCTCTATTTTCTTCTAGTGTTTCACGTGTTTCTATTTATGGTTCTTATGGAGCTACATGCAACGAATCTTTTTTTTTCTGCACCATTGCTTCTATGATCTTAGGAGCACTGGCCGCCATGGCCCAAACGAAATTAAATAGACTTCTAGCTCATAGTTCAATTGGACATGTAGGTTATATTAGTACTGGTTTCTCATGTGGAACCATAGAAGGAATTCAATCACTACTAATTGGTATCTTTATTTATGCGTCAATTACGATAGATGCATTCGCCATAGTTTTAGCATTACGGCAAACCTGTGTCAAATATATAGCTTATTTGGGTGCCCTAGCCAAAACAAATCCTATTTTGGCTATTATCTTCTCCATTACTATATTCTCAAACGCAGGAATACCCCCGTTAGCCGGCTTTTGTAGAAAATTCTCTTTGTTCTTCGCTGCTTTGGGTTGTAGGGCTTACTTTCTAGCCCCAGTGGGAGTAGTGACTAACATTATAGGTCATTGGGCTGCCGAAAGGCTGCCACGAGTAAGTAAGTTTGGGGGACCAAAGGTAGTTTTCCGTGCACCAAGCACGTAGCTTACCGAATCAGTTGTGACACAGATGGGAATGCATGCTACGAAAGATAGGGTCAAGTATGATACATCAACTGTTTAATCAATATCCTTGTACGAATCCACAATGACTACACGAGATGAACCTTGGTTTGGTGAATTGAAGTTGGCCTTAGGTATAATAGGACTCCCAGTTACTACGCGCAATCATATACTGAGGTACTCCTCGCTGGTTGTTAGAACAACGCGATCCGGGCCAAGTGTCGATTCAGAAAGATGAAGGTCCCAAAATTCTAAATAGGGGCTTACAAATTCTCTATCTCATTGGGGGCGGAAAATGAATCAACATCTCGATGTGATACCGCCCTTTCAATTTTAGTTGTGAAAGAACGATGAAGTCCATCCGAACCGTCCAATGAAGAATAAGAGGAGAGCAAATCGTCAATGGCGTGAAAAGTGCATGCAGAACAGGCACGGAGAAAAAGCAGTGTGGAGGAGAAGCAGCCAAGCTGATCACCATTGCTTCTTGGGCCCAAAGCAGTATAGTCTTTCCTAGCCAAATCAAGGATTTGGAGGTTTTTGCTACGCTACAACACTATAGAAATCCATTTTTATTAGTAATATATATGAATAGAAAGATAGATCCATCCATCTATCCTATCCGATTTAGATTTTGATATCTAAAAAAGAATTGATTTCATTCAACCTTTGATTCAAAGAACTGCACTTAGCCCCCCCCCCCCTATGAAATGGCTCTGCTGCAATGGATGGAAGAGGGTCCGTAGTACATGAAGCACTAGAGTGATCCAGTAGATGGGAAGGGGCCTAGAAGTTCCTACCACTATACCATACTACACTTGGCTCTACATATTTACAGAGCTAACACCTGTCCAGTGCCTGGCAGAACTAAGGGGCTTCAATCCTTACTCTTTATCCCCACCTTCACCCAGGCTAAAGGGGCCTTACTTATTCAGGGGGAGCCTCAAAAAGCACTATTGAGAGGAAGATCCTTGGCCCCTCTTCATTCTCTATAGGGTTCCAAACCTTTCTTCAACATAGGTGACAACGAGCCAGGTAGAGATGGAAGAGATCAAACACTGGAATAAGAAGCAAGCTCGCCTTCCTTTTTGATCATTTTGATAGAGGGGGATGAATAAAGTGGAAAAAAAAGACTCGCATTTATCATCGAACAAATACAGGAAAAGAATCATATTGAAAATGCTCCTAACCCAATCCCTTCCTTCATAGACTCCGTATATTGTAAGTGATCCGAACCTGTCCAGAGCAAGCCTCCCATAGAGGCAAGTGAAAATGGTGAGCTGTATGATTGGAAACTATCTCCTACGATTTGGAGAGGACTCAACTATTAGTTAGTACCCCTTTGGTTTCGGGGTGGACCTTTTCACTCTATTTTATTATATACGCTTAGCGAAAAGAATTTTTTTCGATACACCTAGGACATGGATCCTATATGAACCAATGGATGGTAACAAGTCGTTGCTACTAGTAATGATTTCCTCTTTCATTATTTCATTCTTTCCATATCCCTCTCCTTTGTTCTCAGTTACTCATTAAATGGCACTCAGTTCACATCTTTAAGTTCGATCATTGACAAGGTTCAAAGAAAGGGTGGGCCGTTGATAAAGAATCGATGGAAAACCACAATGCTAGCAGATGGTGGGTCTCTGTTTTTCTTTTTATTAATAAAACCCGCCAATTATTATTATTATTATGAACTCAAATAAAATGACAAAAAATTGGATTTAGAAGGCTTGTTCAAAAGAAAAAAAGACGTGGGTGGCATTATGTCTGGGGTGTCAGTTAGAAAGGTTCAACCAATGTTCGTTCAATCAGGCAGTGTTCTTTTTTTTCCTAACGTAAGGAGAGGGAAGAGGGCTTTCCAAGAAGGTCTTGGGACCTATGAACTAAACAACATAACAAAATGATGACATGAAGAAGAATGAACAGGAGGCATCGAAGGAAGGACTGACAAACTTGTTACTTGTGTTTGGTTAACTACTTTACTGACTTGGGGTTCTTTCTTGTAAGTTGTATACCTACAACCCGCACGCATACTTACTATATCTATATATATAAAACTTTAGAGCCTTTCAAAAAAGCCCCTCTTTTTACAGTTAACTGGATCTCCTACCTCCACTGTTAATAAGTGGCCGCAAGACTCGAATCTTGCACCTCTGCCTGCTCTACTATGGTGAATTGTGTCAACCGTTTCATCTAAAAAACTTAGATATCCGAGGGAACACTTTGATTTAGTTAATTATATATTAACCTCTAGTACATCATTGCTAAGTTAGAATACCCCAAACAGTGTCACTTGAACACTTGGTTAAAAAAGAATTTTGAAGAAAGTAAAGCGCAACAATTGCGTGTGATAACTAGAAATTCACAATTCTAAAGAGTCTCGAGTTTCCCATAGAAAGCATTTTGCTCAACAGTTTCAAGATTTAGGCAGAGTTTTGGTTATTTCTATATTATCCACCATATATAACAATGAACTTTTTCCAACACCATTAAACAGGATATAACAACACTTAACTTGCAGTTAATGACTCAATGGTGCATCTTAGACAAGATGAAATTGAGGATTTGTCATTGTCCCCTCCAGTTGTTGGTTCCATGCAGATTGCTGGAAGCAATGACTTTAGCCATAATATAGAATTCATGTTTTAAGCTTACCTTAGAAACAGAAGCTCTAAAATTGATATAGAGGTAGAGGATGATACATCAATGCTGATAAAGATCAACCCATCCCCATATTTCTCAAGGTAGTTTTTTCTCTAACCAATCTTTCATTTCTCAGAAATGTTTCAAAGAATTAAATTATTGATATATGTTACAGAGTTCTGGCTTCTACTATTTAAATGGTCTTTGAATGCAGTTCGCGAATGTTGAGTACAAGGTGAAGATTAGCCAAGCTTCCTCCAACAATCCTGTCAAGGCAGTTGTATCAAAGGTAGCTTCCTAGTTTGAGCATGACAATTACAAGCAGATACTCAAGGGTATAATAGGAAGGGTGAAATTCTTACCTTAATGGAGCCTTCTAGCAGTGGGAAAATAACCTTCTTAAAGATATTGGGAAGAAGATTGCAAGAAAATGTCAGAGGAACTGTCACATACAATGACATCCCATATAATACAATTATCAATATGAGGTATATTACCTATCCATCAATATTTCTTTTTTCCTTCTCTCTTTATATTGCCTTAAAACCAAGAATATATGAAAGTCTTTCTTTCAGTGTACATGATTTTGTATTAACTTCCATACAGGATTGAGTAATTTTGTGCTAGGAAAGTTTCGTGACACAAGATGATGTGCTTTTTCCACAATTGACTGTAGAGGAAACCTTTTTTTATTGCATTGTTAAGACTGCCAAGCAAGATGAGTCAACCTCAGAAGTATGAAAGAGCTGAAGTGATTATTAAAGAATTAGGCCTGGAAAGGTATGCAAGCCACCTTTCCATGAGCTTCCTTCTCTCCCTTGATTATAAAGCACCACAATCTAAAACTATAAAAAGAAATTGAACATGATTGTTGCAACTGTTCATTCCTTAATTTCACAATCATAGATGTCGTCACAGGAGAATAGGTGGAGGACTTATTAAATGCATATCTGGGGGAGAAAGAAAAACAACTAGCATAGGGTATGAAATCCTTGTTTATCCTTCTCTCCTCTTGCTCGACAAACCAACTTCAGGCCTTGATTCATCCTTCGCAAGGAAGGAACGAGTCGGTTCCCCTTTCTGTCTTTCGGTAACATAAAGAAAATAGATTCAAATTGACAAACCACCAAAAGAGTGAGAAAAAGGGGGAAAGTGTACATTAGGACATGTATGACAAACAAAATATAAGGATAGCACCGTACCATCATAGTCCTCAATCTTTGGCACATTTGGATCGACAAAAACTCACTCGGTCTGCGCGTCTCCCGGGGCACCATACTGACTTTTATATTTATGATTAAGTAGTGCACTCCACTTCATAAATAGTGAATAGAATTCACTCTATACCCATATCCCTGGAATAACTGTAAATTAAACTCCATCTTAGTCTACCTGATTTTGACTTTGACTTGAAAGAGTAAGTTTTTGCCTTTGTTGTTAAAAAATCAGGACCCGTTGTGGAATCTATTCTAGACCCACCTGCCATCCCTAAATCTATATTACTCTTCCTTGGTCTCTTCCACGAATTGGTGGATATGAAATAGAATGAATTCAAGGACAAAGTCATCGGTATACTGTGATCCAGACCCAAGAAGGGCCAAACATGAATAGGAAAGAGTAACTTTCCTCATAGGAGAAAGGGTGAGCGCTAAAGCTAGAGCATCTCTTTTTTACGATATAGGTGTAATTTAATTAATTCAGTACTTAAGGTCTTCCCTCATCAAATGAATAAAAAAAGAAGGTTGGCTTTTCGCCGTGCTCCTTTTTTCAGTTATAGGGCGAAGAGAGGGATGCAACTGAAACTTTTAGAGTTGAGTTTGTTCTCTTTCCTCCTCTTTCGATAAGCTTTTTATAGTTGTATTCTTACTCAAGTACCCTTGCAGGGAAATCCACTTTTGAGATGGAGAGAATCCCGAGATGCATATGCTCTTTTTAGGGTTGAAGGAAGAAGTAAGTCCAGCTATTGGAATTCTTTGTGGTATGGCAGCAGTAGCAAAGAAAGAAGCTGCTCACTATACTTTACCAAAAAGGAGCAGTTAGAAAGGGGTGACTATCATACGAAAATGAAACTAGTAAAGTAAGATGCCGGAACTCTTACTTTCGTCTTGTCCTTACTCTTCCCCCAATCCTCCTTTCGCCTGTCCGCTCTACTCTAATACTCGAATCTCCATTTGTTTAAAGTTTATTGGACATGAATAAACCCTAATAGACATACCCGCTGCTTCTGCTTTCTGCCATATGGGTTTAGTTTCATAATGTTATTACCGAACTCCATTTATTGAATTTGGTCTATCTATATTACAAGCTTCTGTTTTTACGATCTTAATCTAATTATATTAGACAATCTACTTTCTTAATAAAGAGAAGTTGGGGACTTAGTAAACCTCCTACTATAAGAGCAATTCCCTAGGGTCGGAAGGGGAAAGATTGAATCTTGAAAGACTAAGCCCTCGGCTAGCAAGATAGGGAGGTTTAGTGTCCTCTTAAGAAGGAATACCCAACTTCTGGGGTCATCTTCGATCATGAGGAGAGAAGAGAGGACCATTGAAAGTCTCAATTCCTATTTGCCCAAGGTAGAAAAGTCGATTTCAAATCCAATGATTTATTGACCTACAAATCTGATATTACACAACTCAACCCTTCCCCGCAAACTCTTTCAGTTATTGGGTACGCAAAACAACCTATTCCCTTTTATGATGAATTGGTGACCTTTGACATATTACACCTGGTTGCATGTATTCTTGACTTTCGCCTTTCACTCGTGCAGTTGGACTAACTAGTGACTTTAAATTAAACCTTGAGATCGAGCCCTACCTCTCACCTTTTGGTTCATTGCAAGGAAAGACTAAAAAGAAAAAAGGAATCTTTCGACGGACACAAGCCCTCGGGACTTGACACTTAGACACTGGGAAGCTTGCCCCAGGGTCCTTCGTTTGGAACTGCCCTTTTCCTTTCCAAAGTGGAATTCCTCCTTGATTTCCCCTTTGACCTGTGCTAAACTCCACTTTTGCTGTTGGCAGGTGGAATGATTCATTCAACCTCGATATCAGCAACCAAGAAACCATTCTGTATGGAATAAATCTTCAAATCATCATCTTCAAACCACGACTCCAATCATGGTTTCCAGTTGACTTTATCTCAGGTGACAAGGGCATGAGAACACTTCACAAAATGCGCTTCGACAATGAGAAAGATCTTTGAAATTCAATAAGAACAACACTGGGTGGGTAAGATGTAGAATTCTTGTTTGAGTCGCGTGGATCACAAAATGGATCTATGATTTCAAGGCCACTCGTTGATATCAAGAAAACTAAATCAATTATGTTTTTTAACAGCGATGCCTCCAACTCGAGATTTTGATTCATAGAACTGGCCATCAAATGTATATTCATCAATCTATCAACTACATCTTCTTTAGTGAATGAAAGAGGGAGTCATTTCATAGGTAGCAAGGATAGGAAGAAGGGCTTCAATGAAGGCTGCTGTTGAGGTTTTTATTCCAACTAGCGAGGAAGGGCCTCGTTCTGGTCTTGTAGGATGAATGTGGAAAGAAGAATCCTTAGAATCGTATGATTCATATACCTAACAAAATGAATAGATAAAAGATCGAGATAGCCGGGATGACATATTGAAAGATCAGATGATCCACCTCTTTGTCCACTTGTGAGGGCTAACTCGGATAGGTCAGATATGAGGGAAATAGCCCATAAAAGAGAGATCGGATGCCCTTTCCGATGTAGTTCACGATACGGAGCTGCCAACTAGCTAAGCTAGGTAGTTTGTTGTTGGAATATCTATCCTAGTAGGAAGTTGGAAAGAATATACTATACACTGTAGGAGAATCAAAGAATAGGCTGTTGGAACTATATCAAGATTAGAATGAGAAGGAATATTTGTATCCGTATATAATAAGTTGGGCTCTATCCTTCCCACCCACCTCATTAATATCCGGAGGGAAGAATTCAAAGGTAGCTTGATGATTAAGGGATAGGGACACTATCAATAGGGAATGGTTCTTTTTTATCATCCCGTATGACGCATACTACTTTAAATAAAGTGCAGTGAATAATGCGCCAGACCGCCTAACTAGTTGAACCATTCACTTATAGAACGGGTAAGCCGTAAAAGAATGTTCCTTGCTTCCAACTATCCTCATGAGTCATTTTTTCTGTAATCTGTTTCTTGATAAGAAGCTTTCTTTTGATCTAGGCTAATATCGTCTTTGTGAAGAATTACAGATTCATAAACCTAGTAAGGGAAAGCGATTCTACTCCAATTACATTCATTAGTTGGATGAGAGTGAGAATATAAGGGAAACTGGGAGGAAGAATGAAGTATATAATTACCTCTATAGTACAACCCTACTCTTGTGCCCCTCAATCCCATATGTACTACTTAGTCAAGCCCTTAACTACTTCTATATCTTAGAACAACCTTGCTCTCTGATCGACATTTTATAGTCTTCATATGTTACACCCCAAAACTTTCCTAGACCAAACTTAGACTTGCATGAAAAACCAGGGGGAAACCAGAAATTTTGTCACAAAACGACCCAGAGAATGGATCATGGTCACATGTGACGAGCCATTTCTTGAGTCATTGTTAGCTCTGTAGTATTTTCTTCTCGGGGGCGAAAGAGGAATATGACAACCCGTTGGAAGAAACAATGATTCATCATGTCTTCCGTTGCTTTCCAAGTCCAGAAATCTATTAGACATCTCCTAGAAGCAACAAGTGCAAACAACGAGTAGTTGCCACCTCTGATGAGTCATCGTTCCACCCTTCCCCAAATCATAGGTCTAGGAAGTGTTGACCACGAGATGACACAACAACTAATTGGTTCTACCAACGAGCCATTGTGTCGCCCGTTGTCTAAGGGTCCCGGTCCTCCTACCAGTGACAACGAGAGGTACCAATGACCCGTTGGGTTGTCCAATGAGTCGTGGTAACCTCTCGTGGTCCCTTTCCAGGAGCATAAGAATCTGAACTAGGGCCAACGACTAGTTCCAATGGATCGTGGTCACAACCAACAACCCGTTGTGTGGCTCTTTGGTCCCTGTCGGCCAAAACTCTCCTAAAATCTCATATCAGTTCTAGTTCTGAAGTTCACCGTTAGGGTTCAATTGTTAGTAAATTATGGAATTTCTTCCTGCTATAATTCACTTGAGTATTGAGGGTTATTGTTAGTGATAATTTTGGTCATTATCTCCTTACATGAATTATCACGGATTTAGCCCTAGTTCTTGAATGCAGTAATTAGGGCCTTGCTTAATTGATTAGACATTAATGTTGCTTGTCTCTATCAGTGTTGGAATCCCATGTTATTACTATCATATGAATTCTCAGTCAGTTGCATGCTAGTTCAGTATCAGCCAAAATATTAGTATTTTCAATATCTTTCAATAATGTTAGCTGATCAATTTGTCTATAGTCAGTTCTTGAGGTGTCAATAATGCTTCGCAGTTATCATTTAGTTTTCTAGATGGTTACGACACTTCCAG
This sequence comes from Datura wrightii, assembly GCA_035772735.1. NCBI lineage: Eukaryota > Viridiplantae > Streptophyta > Magnoliopsida > Solanales > Solanaceae > Datura > Datura wrightii. The sequence continues at coordinate 101,265,280 of JASDFA010000019.1, read as the reverse complement.
ATAAGCAGCTCTGACCAGTCTTAGAACACCAGTTACAGTTATCCGATCCGATAAGACTCTTAGGGTACTTCCAGATAAGTATACCTGACTTAGTCTTGGGCCCCAGTTTTGATCTATCAGCTTAGTAGTCAGACTAAGACTATCCAGTGGGAGTGGGACTTAGTACTGAGCGGACTGGGGTTCCAGTGCACCCAGGTTTCTAGAACTACGTCACCACTGTAGGTTATTTATCCCAAATGGGCCCAGACAGTGATCTCACAGTTCATGCCTTTATATCCTAACAAGGTATATTGGGTCCTATCAATGGGGCGTATACATCGAACTCCATGTTTAACTCACATGATTATATGTAGGTTATACACTCTCCTACTTGTCAATATAGTATCAGTTTAGTTCAGATCAATTTAACTCAACTCAGTATCTCAGTTCCAGGACATGTTTATGACCATCAGCCAGGTTCATTAAACCGTATCAGTTATAACTCAGTTCTACCAATTTACAGTATTTCAGTTGATCATTTCATCTTATTACAGTTCATTTACTTATTCTTTCATGCTTACTGTATTTCTCACTTACTCAGTAAATTCAAAGTAACAACACATACTTTCTATGTTGCATCATATTCTGATACAGACGCGGGTTCTCAGTCCCAACATCATCAATAGTTTCCCTCAGACAATATCAACAGCAGTGTTTGGTGAGTCCTCATCTTCTGAGGGCGATGTTTGTTTTCAGTAGTTCTTATTTAGACATATTTTGGAGTTAGCTGGTGTCACGACCCGAATGTAAACCCAGATCGTAACACGGGACAGGGAGCCTCGAGAGACTCCAACTCGACCCATGGCATGAACATTCATCTAACTTGATATCATTTAAAGCGGAATACTTAACATAAGAAAGAGCGGAAGCATAAATATAACATAACATAGAATGATACACGGTACAGACTAAATACATAACAACAGAGTACTACATATAGTCTGAAAGCCTCTAATGTAACAGATGGGTTGATGGGACAACATCCCCAACTAGCCCAACAAACTGAAACTAAAAGAAATATCAGTGTCTGTATCAAATGGTCCTTGGAGAATGAGGACTCACCAGCAAGCTAGATGCTAAACTCCGTGACAAGCTAATGACGATGCTGGATCTAAAGATCAGATCCTATATCATAAAACGATACAACATAGAGTACGCGGTAGTACATGGAATGTACCGAGTATACAAGGTAACAAAAATGGACATAAAAATAAAAAAATACATAAAAACTCATAAATGATCATAAGAGAAGGACATTATGCTCGTATCATAAATATCATAAGATAACATAAGGCTCAGGGTTTTCAAATTGTTCATAAACAACTCATTATCATAGTCATAAGAGAAACTTCATTAAAAACACTTTAGCCAAATAACATAAACATAACAATGCATAAAACATGCAGAACAATAGGAGGACTCGTCATAACAGACACCATCATGGTAGAGCCTTACATGATGCCCCAACTATCTAACTCAAGTGGGTAGAGTCGCACCCTTAGCTTTCAAGGCGAGGGACGTGCATTATGTGATATCACGAAAGAGGGGATCATTATCATTGTAATGTATCATTATAAACCCACGGTGGCACGTGGTTATGAGACACTGGTGTAGTCCTTTGAACACCAGGCTGCTCGGTGCTAGACACGACTTCCAAAAACATGCACATTAGGCTCATATGTAAATCAATAACCATCATTCATTAAGATTCATGGCTAAATAAACATTTATCATTCATTGATCCCCATTAAAACATGATTAGCCAAGAATCACAGGCCCTTTGGTTGGCCAACATTATCAATCGATAAAAAATGAGATCCATTTCATAAATCGTAAGTCATTCTTGAACATGTGGGCGTTGCCCAATACTTTAACATGCTTGAAAAATACTCAATTCATTCAAAAACATGCTTATAAACACGAGTAACTTGAAAACATGATTTTCACCATCAATAATTCATAATACTTCAACAATTCATCATAAACTTTGACTTTCACGAACTTTTCATAAATGGGAAATTTAATTTATAAGACTTGGAACATGATTTTTAATGAAAAACAACACAAAACTTGCCTATAATTCGTAATTCAATAATAGTAACTCGATTAGATCAAGCCCATGTAGAGAAATCGAATTTTCATGCATTGGGTAAAGAAAAACACCATAGATTTTTGGTAGGAATTTCCATAAGTTGAAAGAGATTGGGCATGAGTATGAAAGGATTCACCAATTTATAACCTTACATACCTAGGGAAAATCAATTCTCACCACCCTTTGAAAGCCCAAAGGAAATTAATGAAGAAAACCTTGAAGACAAGCTTGATCACCTCCTCAATATTTCATCTTTGCATGCATGAGAATGAATAGGCCTAGGGTGGGTTTTACCCTTAGTAAACACTAATTTTCGAGCCTCAAACGATGTAGTTTAGTACCCTAGAGCATAGGAATGATGAAAATGTCCTTAATGAAAACCCCAAAAAATATGCCCTGGCGAACTAATGGACGGACTAACGGATTGTTGGAGGATACCATGACTCGTGGTATCCATCCGTCGTCTACACTGTCAAAATTCCTAATCTCAGATTTGTCCCCATGACTCGACAGGACGAGTCTTCCTTTCATACCATGGATCATTACATCATCCGTTGCTTCCTCCTTCCAGGTCCTGCTCTGATCCTTCCAACGAGCCTCACCACGACTCATTACATCCTCCAACAAGTCGTGGTTGCCTTCCGTTAGGTAGACTGGAAAATATAGCTATCCCCATCCCACGACTAGTGACCACAACTTGTTACTTCTCACGACTGCTTCCCGCGGGTCATTGGTTGGACAAACGATCCGTTGGGTCATTCGTTCTGTGAAAATTTTTCGCAGTTTCAGCCAACTCCATTTCAAAATCCTAGGTCTAATCTTAGGCACTTCCGGGGTATTAAAATATCTCCCCCTTGGGAACATTTGTCCTTGAATGTGGGAAAACATACAGGAAACAGAGATATGCAATCATTATACTCAAATATTGATCATTTAAACCCAAAACTGATAGAATGACTATCTCCACTTCAAACCACATGATAAACTGATTTCACAATTCACATACACATCCATATACATAGAAAAACTTGAACACATGAATTGAACATGAAAACTAAATAGAGTTTTTTAGGGCAAAAACTGATACCTCAAGTTGGAACTGAGCCTGTAGAAAATAAATATGGGTATCTAGCCATCATATCCACTTCAGCCTCCCTCATAGCTCCTTCAACATGTTGATTCCTCCATAACACTTTAATTGAAGCTACTTCCTTGTTTCTTAGTCTTCGAACCTGACGATACAATATTTGCACCAGAACCTCCTCATAACTAAGGCTATCTTTTACACCAATACTATCCACTGGGACAACTAGGGTTGGATCACCCAAACACTTCTTCAAGAGCGATACATGAAACACAGGATGCACGGACGATAACTCTAAGGGAAACTCCAATTCATATGCCACCTTGCCAACTCTTCTCACAATCTGGTAGGGCCAACATAGCGGGGACTAAGTTTTCCTTTCTTTCCAAAACGCATTACCCCTTCATGGGAGATACCTTCAGAAACACCCAATCATCAACTTCAAATTCTAATTCCCTCCTTCTCACGTCGGCATAGGACTTTTGGCGACACTGAGCGGTTTCAAACTGTCCCTAATCAACTGAACCTTCTCCATAGCCTCATGCACCGAATCTAGCCCTATCATCTCCACTTCACCAACTTCGAACCAACTAATGGGCAACCTGCATCTCCACCCATAGAGAGCCTCGAACGGTTCCATCTAGATACTGGAATGATAGCTGTTATTGTAGGCAAACTCGATAAGGTGCAAGTGATCATCCCAACCACCTTTGAAGTCAATCACGCATGCCCTCAACACATCCTCGAGGGTCTGAATTGTCTGCTCCGCTTGATCATCCATTTGTTGGTGGAATGCTGTGCTGAGTTTAACCTCTGTACCAAGTCCTTTTTGAAATGACCTCCAAAACTAAGAGGTAAATTGCGTACCCCTGTCTGAAATGATGGATAAGGGCACTCCATGCAGTCGAACTAGCTCCCGATATATAATTTGGCATAATCCTCCACCAAATCTGTGGTTTTTTATCGGTAGAAAATGTGCAGCCTTGGTCAACCTGTCTACCACAACCCAAATGGAATCATACTTTCAACGAGTATGAGGCAGACCTGTGATGAAATCCATATTAATTTCGTCCCACTTCTAAGTAGGAATACTAAAATCCTGAAGCACACCTCCCTACCTCTGGTGCTCGATCTTTACTTGCTGACAGTTCGGACACTTAGCTACTAATTCTGCAATATCCTTCTTCATGCCATTCCACCAATAGATTTCCATAAGTCATGGTACATCTTGGTGGCACCCGGATGGATAGAATACCTAGATCCATGAGCCTCATGCAACAACCAACTCCTCAAATCATCAACATTCAGAACACATAGGCGACCCTGGTACAGAAGCACACCATCTCCCCTTTTGGAGAAGACCTCCACCTTCTAATTTTGAACGACTTCTTTTAATTTTAGCAAAATCAGGTCCTCATCTTGTCTAGCTTTCACATCAGTCACCAAGGACGATTCTGATCCATTCTGCACAACAACACCGCCATCGGTCGAGGCAACTAACCTCACTTCCAACCTTGCAAGTAGATGTACATCTTTCGCTAGCTACTTCTTCCCCTCATCCACATGGGACACACTCTCCATAGAGAGTCTAATAAGTGCGTCTGTTACTACATTACCCTTACCCGGATGGTATAGGACCCTCATATCGTAGTCCTTGAGTAGCTCCAACCACCTCCTTTGTCGAAGATTGAGGTCCTTCTGGGTAAACACATATTGCAAACTCTTATGGTCCGTGAACACATCCACATGGACCCCTTATAAATAATGTCGCCATATCTTCAAGGCGAATACCAACGCAGCCAATTCAAGATCATAGGTCGGGTAATTCTTCTCATGGACTTTCAATAGTCTAGAGGCATATGCTATAACTTTCCATTGCTGCATCAACACACACCAAAATACGATCCTTGAAGCATCACAATACACCACGAACCATCAGTACCCTCTAGTAGAGTTAATACCGGTGCTGAGGTAAGTCGAGCCTTCAACTCTTGGAAGCTCTTCTCACAAGCCTCCGACCATTGAAATTTCACCTTATTCTGGGTCAACTTGGTCAAAGGTGCTGCAATCGATGAGAAACCTTCAAAAAATCTTCGATAGTAGCCAGCTAAACCCAAGAAGCTCCAAATATCTAAAGGAGTCACCAGTTTAGGCCAATTCTTCACCATTTCTATTTTATGAGAATCCACCTTTATGCCCTCACTTGATACCACAATGGCCCAAAAATGCTACGGAGTTCAATAAAAACTCGCACTTGCTGAATTTGGCATACAATTGGTGATCCTTGAGGGTCTGAAGCACTATTCTCAAATGAGCGACATGTTCCTCCTCGCGCCGAGAGTATATCAATATGTCATCAATAAACACAATCACGAACATGTCCAGATATGGCTTGAACACCCTGTTCATCAGGTCTATAAAAACTGCAGGAGCATTTGTTAGTCCAAAAGATATAACTACAAACTCATAATGACCATATCGCATCTGAAGGCTGTCTTCGGGACATCGCTCTCCCGAACCTTGAGCTGGTGGTACCCAGATCTGAGATCTATCTTTGAGAAGCATTTGGCATCCTAAAGCTGGTAAAATAAATCATCAATTCTGAGTAGAGGATACCTGTTCTTGATGGTGACTTTGTTCAATTGTCAATTATCAATGCACATCCGAAGGGAACCATCCTTTTTTCAGACAAATAAGACTGGTGCACCCTATGGAGATTTGCTTGGCCTGATGAAACCCTTATCTAACAGGTCCTTCAACTACTCCTTCAACTCCTTTAGCTCAGCTGGAACCAATCTGTAGGGAGGGATAGATATAGGCTGCATGTCGGGAAGAAGGAAATACCAAAATCAATATCCCTCTCAGGAGGAAGACCTAGTCAATCATCGGGGATTATTTCTTGGTACTCATGCACTATCGGAACTGACTGAATAGTCGGGGTCTTGAACTCAACATCCTTAACCCTAACTAGATAATGCATACAACCCTTGGCAATCATCTTCCTGGCCCTAAGATAGGAAATAAAATGACCTACAGGTACGACCGAACTACTCTTCCACTCAAAGATTGACTCACCCGAAAAGCGGAACTCCACCACACGAGTTCTACAATTAACAGAAGCATAACACGCATACAACCAATTAATGCCAAGAATAATGTCAAAGTCAGTCATGGATAACTCTACAAGGTCTGTGGAGGTGACTTTATGCATATAGTGACCGGGCATCGTCTATACACCCGCCTAGCTACAACCGAATCACCAACAGGAGTAGAAACTAAAAATGGTTCTGACAGAGTCTTGGGAATAATTCCAAAGCTACTAGAAATATAAGGTGTCACAAAAGACAAGGTAGCCCCTGGATCTACAAGCATAAGCATCAAGGTGAAACACTCATAACATACCAGTAACCACATTCGGTGAAGTATCCTTCTCCTGGCGCGAGGCGAGGGCATAAAATCTGTTTTGGCGGTGTCCGCCACCCCACTAGTAGATGCTCCCTGCGGAGTTGAATGTGCTGGAGTTGCTGTTAACCTGGTAGTTTGTGCACTGCCTCTATCATCATCTTGCCTAGCAAATGGACATGCTCGATGCATGTGGCCAGACCTATCACACCCATAGAAAATATGTAAGCCGAGCAAACACTCCCCAACATGACTCTTGTCGCACTTTCCGTAGGCTAGAAAAGTGCGCTCTACCTGCGTTCCCCTCTGGTCCCTTGATCCAGAATCCCTTCTCCTCTGATCACCCTTGGGTCTGGATGGAATACTAGCTGAAGATGGTGATAGAGCTAGTGACCTCTGTTGAAACTAAGGGCGGTGACCACCACCGCATCTCTGATGAGTAAACCCATGGCTATCTGTTTGGGCCCTTTTTGCCTCACTCTCCCTCGTATGAGCCGCCTCCATCTGCTAGGCGTACAACACTATTTGAGGGAAATCCATGTCTTGGTGGAGCATAGCGATCCTGCAATCTTTGTCCAAATAGCCCGCCACGCCATGAACAAATCGGCTCACCCGCGCCCTCTAATCAACAACTAACTCAGGGGCATACTTTGACAAGAGAGTTAACTTGAAAGCATACTCCTGTACCATCTTCCTTCCCTGCTTCATATCATAAATTCTGCTTCCTTCAACTCCCTCCCGAGGGAAGAATCGATCTAGAAACTTCGCATGGAACTCTTGCCAAGTGATTGGGCCTGCTCCGGCAGCCCTAATATCTCTCCATTGCCTGAACCAGATGTGTGCGACCCCATTCAGCTGATACGAGGCCAACTCTGCACATTCAGCCCCATTCACGCCCATGACCTGGGTGATCTTTACAATCTCATCAATAAACACATGCGGGTCCTCATTCATTTTTGACCCAAGGAACTCTGGCGGGTTCATTCTCAAAAAGTATCTGACTCGCACCACTGTTGCATTGCCATTTTATGGAACATGCGCAACATCCTGCTGATTGACCTGAGCGGTCAAGGCCTATGCAAGCATCTGAATAGCTCCCCGAAACTCAGCATGGGCAACTAGCTTCGGTGCCTGGTGCTTCTGAACTAGTGGGGCCTGTTGGTGCCCATTATCATTGCCATCCTCGTGGCCATCTCCATTTCCATTCCTCCTATCATTCATTCTTTGGGGAGCCATGATTTTGCAATCATGAATAGCACGAATTAGAAGGATAGAGAGACTCTTCATCGCACGACATAGATCATGAAAGAAGGGAGCATTTCCTAAACGTCTAGTAGCCTTTTTGCCATAAGTGTGGCACGCTTCACACCCATGAAAAAGACTCTACTTAACGCGGCTTTCAGACACCCTCAGACACTTCAAATCTATTGCTCTGATACCAAGTTTGTCGACCCGAACGTAAACCCGGATCATAACACGGGACAAGGAGCCCCAAGAGACTCCAAGTCGACCCATGGCATGAACATTCATCAAACTTCATATTATTTAAAGCATAATACTTAACATATGAAAGAGCGGAAGCATAAACATAACATAACATAGCATGATAAGTGGTACAACTAAATACATAACAACGGAGAACTACATATAGTCTGAAAGCCTCTAACGTAACAAATGGGTTGATGGGACAACATCCCTAACTAACCCGACAAACTGAAACTAAAAGAAACATCAATGTATAAATAAAATGGTCCTCAAAGAATGAGGACTCACCAACAAGCTGGATGCTAAACTCCATGACAAGCTAATGACAATGCTGGATCTAAAGATCGGAGCCTGTATCATTAAATGATACAACATAGAGTATGCGATCAATACGCGGAATGTACCGATTATGCAAGGTAAGTAAAATAGACATTTAAAAATAAAAAAAATACATAAAAGCTCATAAATGATCATAAGAGAAGGACATCATGCTCGTATCATAAATATCATAAGATAACATAAGGCTCAAGGTTTTCAAATCGTTCATAAACCATTCATTATAATAATCATAAGAGAAACTTCATTAAAACATCACTTGAGCCAAATAACATAAACATAACAATGTAAAAAACATGCGGAACAATGGGAGAATCTTCATAACCAACACCATCATGGTAGAGCCTTATATGATGCCCCAACTATCTCACTCAAGTGGGCAGAGTCTCCCTTGGCTTGCCAGGCGAAGGACGTGCATTATGTGATATAACGATAGAGGGGATCATTATCATTATAATGTATCATTATAAACCCACGGTGACACGTGATTATGAGACACCGGCATAGTCCTTTGAATGCCAGGCTGCTCGGTGCTAGACACGACTCCAAAAACATGCACATTAGGCTCACATGTAAATCAATAACATCATTCATTAAGATTTATGGCTAAATAAACATTTATTATTCATTGATCCCCATTAAAACATGATTAACCACGAATCAAAGGCCCTTTAGTCGGCCAACATCATCAATTAATAAATCATGAGATCCATTTTATAAATCGGAAGTCATTCTTGAACATGTGGGCATTGCCCAATACTTTAACATGCTTGACAATACTCAATTCATTCGAAAACATGCTTATAAACATGGATAACTTGAAAACATTCTTTTCACCATCAATAATTCATAATAGTTGAACATTCATCATAAACTTTGACTTTCATGAACTTTTCATAAATGAAAATTTTAATTTATAAAACTTGGAACATGATTTTTAATGAAAAAAAACACAAAACTTGCCCATAATTCATAATTCAATAATAGTAACTCAATTAGATCAAGCCCATGTAGAGAAATCGAATTTTTCATGCATCGGGTAAAGAAAAACCCCATAGATTTTAGATTGAAATTTCCATAAATTGAAAGAGATTGGTCATGGGTGTGAAAGGATTTACCCATTCATAACCTTACATACCTGGGGAAAATCAATTCTCACCACTCTTTGAAAGCCCAAAGGAAATTAATGAAGAAAAGCTTAAAGACAAGCTTGATCACCTCCTCAATCCTTCAACTTTGCATACATGAGAATGAATAGACCTAGGGTGGGTTTTACCCTCATTAAACACTGATTTTCAAGCCTTAAATGATGTAGTTTAGGACCTTAGAGTATAGGAATGATGAAAATGCCCTTAATAAAAAACCTTGAAAAATCTGCCCTGTGGAACTAATGAATCGTTGGAGGATACCACGACTTGTGATATCCATCCGTTGTCTACACTGTCAAAATTCTTGATCTTAGATTTGTCCCCATGACTCAACATGATGAGCCGTCCTTTCATACCATGGATCATTACATCGTCCATTGCTTCCTCCTTCCAAGTCCTGCTCTGATCCTTCCAACGAGCCTCACCATGACTTGTTACATCCTCCAACGAGTTGTGGTTTCCTTCCGTTAGGTAGACTGGAAAATATAGCTATCCCCATCCCACGACTGGTGACCACGACCCGTTACTTCTCACGACTGATTCCAACGGGTCATTGGTTGGACCAACGATCTGTTGGGTCATTTGTTCTGTGAAAATTTTGCCCAGTTTAGCCAACTCCATTTTAAAATCCCAGGTCTAATATTAGGCACTTCCGGGGTATTACAGCTGGGGAATTGTCCCAGCAACTCATAAGGTAGTAGTTGGTTTTCACACACAGTTATGCAACATTTTTTCTTTTAATATATTGACTCCTGTCAAATCAGTATTGTATTTTTAAAGCTTCCGCTTATGTTTACTCTATTTACAAGTGTAATGATAAACCATAGGTTAGCTTGGGGTCACTTGTGGCAGCAAGTACCGTGTCTCGTTCAGGGAATAGACTCGGGTCGTGACATCATATCTATGGAAGAGGAAGCTAGGAGAGGATTCTAAACAATTCTATCGAGTCGAACAACAAAAAGAGAAAGATATAATACCTTTCTTAGCTAGCCTAGCGTGCTATAAACCTACAGGAAATAAGATCCAGATCGAAGACATTCCTATCATTCTTTTATACCCCTCTCTTCTTATTTGCTTCTCTTTCTAGGGATCTAATGGTCATAGACCACCTTCTTGTGACTATATTGAAGTATTATTTCCTCCCTTTGAGTTCTCGAGTGAAAGGGTCTAACCCATAGGAAAATATCTAGTTTCTCTCACAACATATCTAGTTTATCTTGAAGCAACATTTCTCGAAGTAGCATTCCATAAGTAGAGGAAGAAACACTTGCTTGTTTATCTTGAGGGCTTATGAATCACTCCAATGAGCCGTTATAGCTACATCTGAATTGGCATCCCTATCCATATGTTTATGCACAGGGGAATCCAAATCCGAACCTGTAGAATCTATTGGGGAATCCCTATCCGCACCCGAATTGGCTAAATCTAGTATAGTAGGTCTTATTTCGATGGGGGAAAAATCTTCTTAAAATGCATCTTGGTGAAAGAGGCTGAGAACTATAAGGCGAACGCCAAATCGCTAGCAAAAATTGCTCCCACAGACATGCATGATAAGGCAGTGTGGTGACAATTAGGCCACCACTTTTACCAGATATAGGTTCGGATGAGTCAAGAGCCTGCCACTAGAACCCAACCCTTAAGAGGCTAAGGTCCAAGGGGCTACCGCAAGAAGTAAGCTTCAAATGTAACCTTAAGGAATATAGAAAATTACCAAAAATTCCTAGCAAGGACTTTGCCTGCTATTCATTCCTAAATCCCTTTCACCCTTAACTACCTAATTCGATGGGATTTCAACAATAGGAATGCCAAAAGCAAGACCTAGACCTAGTTCACATAGTCAAGAGAAAAGACCTCTTTCTATTCGGGAGCTTTCGTAACAGCTATAAACAATGGGTCTTTCCCCTCGTGATAGGCTATTGGGATCGATCCCTTCAACCCTACCAATGCAGTGTTGTTATCTATGTAATATAGAAGTGAATGTGTATGTTTGTTCATGCTCTTTTATATTTATTTGAGAATGATCTCAAATTTTTTGAATGTTTAAGTTAAACGAGGTTAGATGAGGCCTATTAAAACTCATGTCAAATGATTCAATGATAATATTTGATTATGAGAATGAATGTGGATACTATGAATATCTCGAGATGAGTGGCTCGATTCCCAAAAGGAGCATCGTGGAGAGCAATGATGATTGAGTGGATCATGTTTGAGGGGAGCATTCGAACGAGTAGATGAGTAGGAGCGGATACCACGCCAGTAGAGTACATGGATTTCTAGAGTCCCCTACAGGTCATGACTGAAAGGACAGAAATAAGACCCTATAGCATGTGGTACACGTTGATCAGTTATTGAGTGTTCATGGTGATGTGACAGAGGTGTGTTCCCAACATATTTTCCATTTGTTGTATTATTTGATTTACTATAAGAATTAAGAGTCGGATTGAGTATGTGGGTACTTGACTGAGCTAAACTTGTGGTCATGTGTTTGCCCTTTGAACTGTTGAGGCATTGTAAGGACTTGATGGTTGGAATAGTTAAATGAGGACTTGTGATCGAGTTGTGCAACTAAGTCGAGCTATTGCCAAGGTAGTACTGCTGCAGCAAAACTTATTCCGCCATGGTGAGACCATGGTACCGATCAAGTGATCGCTGCAATATAGGCCCAATCCAGTGAGTAGGTCAGTTAGCACCTGAGCATAAGTAATTCCTGAAATACTTTTTGTCTATATATGAAAGATGTTCCGAGCTAATTGCATATTGTTGTTTGCATATATATATATATATATATATATATATATGTTATTATGTAATGTTGGCCGATGATGCCTACTAACACTGTGTTTTGTACTGACACTATTCTTGCACTTTTTTCTTCTGAGTGAAAAATCCAATCTCGGAAGCTCATCTCAACCTCACCTCTAGAGCAACAGTAGATTAACATAAAGGTGAGTGGTACAAGATGTGCAGTTCTACTCCTCCTTCGAAGATGTATCTTGTCTAGACATTGATAGCTTCTTATTAATTTCTATTTCGATATAGTCTTAGACAATGTTAGGTAGACGTCTTCATGTGCAATGACATTCAGATTCTGGGAGTGTTTTAACAGAGGGTTGTTATTATTTTCTTTTTGTTTCGTGATGTTCCATTAATTATATTCAAAATTATGTGTTACTCTTTCTGAATTTCGATGCTTTGGGGGTAAAGAGTGGACAAATATGGTCTAGCCACCGAAGGTGTAGTGTGGGTGCCAATCATGGATACTGGGGTCATGACTCCAGTGCCTAGATGTGTCTTGTGATGCCAACCTCCATTTTTCTATTGCACTTGTTCCCTTTGAGTTCATCTTGGCAACACTTGCTCTTTTAAGCCTTAACTAAGTCAAAATCCATCACTTTTATCCCTACAAATATTTAATCATGTGTGTTAGCTCTTTTTCACAAATATCATATAAAACCAAAGCAATCACACACAATTTGTTCTCAAAACATAGCTATGTATGGGCAAAATATGGTAAATAAGTGTGACAATATGCCAACATCACTATCCCACACTTTAACTATTTCTCATCCTCAAACAATCTACTATTTTCCCACTCAAATTTCACACAAAAATTCACCCTACTAACAGGTATACTTACAACCAATTTCATTAGACAATTCAATCAAGCTTCAAAAATCCACTCAATATGCATATAAGATCAACAATAAAGGTCACAAATCAAAATCATTTAGCTTCTAGAACTAACTCAACAAGATATATATGGGACAACATGAACATGTGCAATTTAACAATCAAAGATACACCAAAATCTTACCATTATGTGCCCCTCACTATTTGGAGATATGTTCTTTTACCCACATGATATATAACAACTTTGACTTGGGCATAGATAGAATAATATCACTCACTCTCCCAAAGAACTCAACATGAACGGAAAGATGACCCATAGGCTTGCCACTAATATAGAACATCAAATTTAAGATTAATTAGGATGTAAGATGGTTGTAATGTGGGCTAAGAGATTGGTAGAAACTATATGACCAAGATAGTAACCAATCTCCCTAAGCACTATAATACTTCACAATTCTTTGACTTTTTTTACCACATTCTTCAATCTCCTTATTTTTCTCCGTATACCGCCCTTTTGTTTTCAATTTGACACTTAGGTGACTAGTAGGAAATTTTTGATATTAAGTTAATTCACTTTATTTTTCCTTTTCTTTCATTCTTGATTCATTCAATTGTTTTTCAAACTTTTTCTCTTTTTCTTTACCTACTACATCATCCTCCTTGTTTTGTAATTTTCACCCTTTTCTTTCCTTCTAATTTCAACACTTTAGCTTTTTCCCTTTTCCTTCTCCTTACTTGCTCCTTGTATAATTTTTTTATTCAAAGTGCTCTAGGAGTCATTTGGATTAAATAAAGGTCAATCTAACAAAAGGAATTAACCTTGTAAAATGGTTATCAAAAGAATAGTTTAAGACTCGAAATGGCTAACTAGGAAAATCAAAATCAAGTTAGGAAAAATCGGAATACAAATAGGCTACCAAAGAAATGCATATATCACTTTCTAGATTCAACATTCTTATTTCTCTTAGCGCACACACCAGACAAGTTTTAGACATCAAATTGCAAACATGGGGTATATGCAAAATTATCTCGCACACACAATGGCACAAATAGTTCAACAATGGAAATCAAGATTACATAAAAACATATATCTATATTGAATGTCTCACAATTTAAGACCAATTTTTCAGCATAGGATGTCAAGTTGCAAAAATCTAAGTGTTTTTACTTTTTCATGCATTTTTGAATGAATTATACAAAATCTTAATGATATCTTAAGTGAAGCACCTAGCATTCATAAGGTTTCAAGTTCTTGCTCTCCTACCAGTGACTAATTGTTTCTTAAGACGGTCATCATCCATCCATCATTGGGAGCAATCATCACTATGGCTAAAAAAATTTAGACTCTCTAATCGGTTCTAAGGGACTATCCACCGAAAAAGTACATAAAATAAAAATAGGAAAACCCAACTAAAAAAATTTAAAAAAAAAAACCAAAATACTACAAGCTAGCAGGAATCAACATCACAGAATTTTTTTGAACCACCATGAATAGATTAAGCAATCAAAGTATACATGAAAATTCAATTTCTCCCACCCACACTTAATCAGTAGCATTGTCCTCAGTGCTAAAATAATAAAGTACAAGTACAAGGGTGAAAGATGAACTCTATGGTCCTACTCCTCATCATTTGTGGGATAAAAATTTTGCCTGAAAATCTACTCCGCATCACGGACCTCGATGCGGAGGTTTTGCTTTGCGACGCGGAGTACCCTGCTAAATTTTAGATTTTATTCCTACACACTTGAGCACACAAATCAAATTTAAAATTCACAAAATTAAGACAAAAACTAAGTTACCTTGGATTGCCTCCCAAGCAGTTCCTGATTTAATGTCGCGGCACAATGTGGGTTTCTTGATTACTCAGACTTCATCAAGATACCCTTAGGTTGACTCCAAAACACCTTATTTAACATCGTGAAACAACTCTCGCTATTAAACTTAAAAGAATCAAGGACAAGAACAAGAAGTAAAGTAGGAAATAAAGACTACAAGAAGAATTTAAACACTTATTAACTACTTATGAACTGTATTTGCTGGTCAACAGTGCCAAAATTTGATCACGCCCAAATTACACCTCACAATGAAGTATAACGCGATCGCTAGTAAATATAGTAAACCTATTAGGGTGACCCATAGGGAATATGTCAAAAATAATATGTCAATACTGAATAAACCAACCGATAGTCAATATTTTGGAAGGGGGTCACAATAAAAGAAAAAAGTATACTTAAGCTAAGAAGTTGTTGTCATCAAATTTATGAGAAGAAACTAGGACTGTGTTCCCTATGATTTCGTAATGTAGTAATATTTTATTAGTGAACTATCCTGGTAAGTTTTATCTAAGACTGAAAATTAAGTTCATCTAACATCTCTTGACCTACGTAGATGAATTTCACTCTAAATCTTCTCATTTAGATGTTCATATTTTTCCCTCATCAAATGTCTTGGATTAACTATCCTTGGTTAGAGCTCAAGTTAAGTAGATGAGGGTCGGTAGCATCAAATATTTATTGTTATTCTTATTTTCTAACTTCAACCCCTTTGGTCGAGCAAGTTGATGATACAGGCACGTTTATGCAACCGCTAAAACTAATTAAAATAAAGAGAATAACAATGTGTGTGTTTGCATGCGTTTTATGATATATTTGTGAAAAAGCTAATACACTTGATTAGATGCTTTCAGGGCTTAAAGTGATGGAATTGGTCTTAAATGTAGCTTAAAAGTGCAAGAATGGCAAACCGGGATTAGCGGAGAAAGTATATAGAAGTTGGCAATGGACAAGCCAGTTTAGTGCTATCAGTAGCACAACGCGTCGAACACTGCAGTGCTATGAGGGGCGCGACGCATGGCTCCTTCCAGGCGGCCAACAAAGTCAAATCCCAATTCTACTAGGAACAGAAGCTAGAAAACCCAATCCAAATCCAAGAAGGAACAACAAAGGCTGAATCTACTATTATACCCTCTCATAACATGTTTTAGGTGTCATATAGATTGGAATCTAACTTGAGATTCAATTTCTAGATCATAGATATTCATATTCCAATCAAATTCATAGTGTTGCACAATTCAATTTGTGTAATAGTTTAGTTGACAATTGTTGGAGTTTCATCAAGTTCTTGTGATTCAATATAGTCTTGGAGATTTGCTACTCAATTACTTTTTCTTTTAAGTATTACATTATGATTTCTTCTACATATTCTATTTGTTTTCTCATAAATATGAGCAGCTAAATCTCTTAGGCTAGGGTTGTGGGAACCATGATGGATTAACGAATATAGGCATAATAAAATAGTGATTCTTGAATGGTGAATTGAGTGGATTGTTATTATATTCATTTTAATTAAAGTTTAAGTGATTGTAAATGTTGAACAAGCCCAGATCTTCAACTTGCCCGACTAGGGACGTTGAAGTTAGGAAAAGAGAGTAACAATCGCAATTTGAGACTAATAATTCTCATCTAATTAACTTGAGATCTAACCGGGGATAGTTAAAGTCAAGACTTATTGCAAAGCTAGATTTTGAGACTGAGAGGAGATGGGTGGAAAGCATCTATTGTCTATTAGAAAAAATAATGCATACACTTTGAGATGAGAGGGGATGGATGGAAATCATCTATTGTCTCTTGGGCTTTCAAGGCCAGTTTGCAAATCAATTTACCCAGCTATATAGGGCTAATAAATGGGGGATTTCTTCCACCATCATTCCCAAGCTTCTTCTCAAATTCATGACTTTAAGTTCTTAATCAAGTGTATTTATTCCTAGGGTTTAACCCAATTCTATGAAACTACCTATGCTATGTTTATGGGTTTAATCCCCTCATGTTATAAAGTATGTTTTAAGTCTAATGGGAAGATTTTATCCTCAATTTGATTATAAATTCATGTTTTCAAATTATTAGAAACTATGCCCTATTATGTAATTTTTTATGAAATTCAAACTTATGATCCATGATTGCAAGTATGATGAGATATCTAGTATGCATGAATGTTTATGAACTCTCAACTGATGATTCCATAATTATGATTATGAAGACTATTCCAAGTGTGCATGATTTTATGATTTGGGGCAAGCCCATATAAGTGAGTATGTTTTCATGAATTATCCAAGGCTAATAAGATCAACTTATAATATGGTTTGGAGTCAAGACTCCTAATGTTCAGATTTTGAGCTTTATATGAGATTATGATCAGGTCCGTGGAAAAATGATGTGAGCACTATGCAAGTTTTTTGGAGTAGTGTCTAGCACTGAGTAGGCTTGGGGTCTCAAGAGTCCTCGGTCCCAAAACTACGTGCCAACGTAGGTATGCATATATGTTTGGGACCTCTCAGGAGAGTTTTCCCCAGCCCTAAGGGGCTCACCTTGATATTGATATCATGGTTTAGTGTCATTAGCCCTAGCAAAGTTTTGGATGGTTCTACCCACTTGAGTGTGATAGTTGGGGCATCACGTAAGCTCTATCATGATGGTGTCGATTATGAAAAGTCTCCCATTATTCCTCATGATTTCAGTTATTCATGTTCATGACTTATGAGATAATGTTTTATAGCAGATTTGACCCAATGATCAGTTTATGAGCTTTTACTTACAATTTCAGCTATGACAAGTGATATGATTCTATTTCTAAATCTTGGGTCAGTATGTTCAGTTATGATAAACACCTTATGATTATGTATATCTCAGATATAGTTTTCAGCATGCACTCCTTACTTTCATGATCATTCGATTTATATGCATGTTTTCAACTAGTTATTTATTAAGCATGTTTTACTTATCTTACATACTCAATACATTCCAAGTACTAACTTCTCGCCGATAGATTGCTTCCTCTTTAGTCCAGTTCAGCCCCTGCTTTGGGTGAGTCCTCATTTTCTGAGGACATCTATCAATTTAGATTTGTTATGTCAGTTTAGTTTTAGACTTGGAGATAGCTGGGGGCTTGTACCAATATCTCATCAGTTAGTAGAGGCTTTTTTGGACATAAACTAGTATGATCAGCTTAGAAATTCTGCATTGTGATGTATTCGCTTAATTTATGTTCTTTGGTATTCAGTATTCTACTTATTCAGGTTTATGCTGTTTTTTGCTTGATTATGTAATTAAGTCATGCTATGTATGTACCATGGGTTCGCTTGGAGGCATTCATTGTTCTAGGTCCCATGTCTCGATCTGGGGTCCCAGCTCGGGTCATGACACCATGCATGCTTTAATTACTAAATATATATATGGTGTAATACCCTATAAGTGCTAAGACTAGACTAGAGATTTGGGAATGTGATTAGCATAAAATGCTTAAAAAATAACTCAGAACAAATCGTGCTACAAGTCGTGGGAAGGAAGGATAAATCGATAGGAGGAGTCGTTAAGAAGACCTGGAGTCTAGGGTCCAAACCACAAGTCACACCATGAGTCATGGTATGTGGGTACGACTCATGGTCAGGGTCGTGGGGGTTAAAGTCACGAGTGATGTTATGACTCGTGGTAGAAAACCACGAGTTGAGGGATGAAGTCATGGTGAGAATCCAATAAGTTTCCAGGTGGCCAATGGTGATCACGAGTGGCGACCACGAGCCGTTACTTCATGGTACGACTCGTCGTGAGGCCCGTGATGACTGGCGGTGTTCAATTTCCAAATTTTTCATTAAGGGTATTTTCATAAATCCTAAGCTCTAAGGTCCTAAACTATGTCATTTTAAGCTCAGTTAGAAGGTTTTAAGAGTACTTAAACTATCATATGCCTTTCCATTCCATGCATGCAAGTTTAGAGTGTTTCATTGGAGATCAAGCTTGAGAATTCCCCAATTCCTTCTACAATTCCTTTGGGCTTTCAAGGGAGAGTTTAAGGTCAGATTACCCAGGTATGTAGGGTTGTGAATAAGAGTTCCTCTTCACTCTCATACCCCAATTCCCCTCTATGTTTATAAGTTCAAGTATTAAATTAAATTTGATGATCTTATGGGGTTTTAACCAAATTCATGAAATTCTCTTTGTTTTGATTATGGGTCAATTTCCTTTATGATCTAAACATTGTTTTAAGATCTATGGGTAGATTTTATATTTAAATTGATTATAAATTTTATGATTTCAAATCCAATTCAATGTGTGCCCAATTATGCAAAGTTTCATGAAAAGTCTAGTTATGATTCTATTATGATTTTGATCTTCCTAACCCTAAATTATGAAATTCTGATTTATGATATGATTTCTCTTCAAATACTCTTCATGTATTTATGAATGTCAAGAATATGAATTTCCACAAGTATGCATGTTCTTCATGATTTATGAATTTATGACTTTTGGCCGACTCACGGGCCCTTATTCATGGCTAATCATGTATTTCAAGTATGATCAAATATGTTATGATTTATTTGGACATGAAATTCATGAATGATTTTACAATTATGATATGAGCCTCATGTGCAAGTTTTTGAGAGTAGTGTCTCGCACCGAATAGAACCCACGTTCAGGTAAACCTTGTGGTCTCAGAATTACGCGCCACCATTGGTATATGTATTCATAGATTTCCTCCTTGTGATATCACATGTAATTCCCCGTAAACCCTTAGATCAAACCCAAGAGTGGAAATGGAGAAAACTGGAAAATCTACACTAGGTCACAGAACGGGTCATTATTGGGCCCGTGGGGTAGACCATGAGTCATGAAGTGACTTGTAGTGGAGTGTTGGACTTGAGTTGGTTTTGGACCACCAAGGGCATGACCACGAGTCATGGTCATGCTCCACAACTCGTTGAGTCAGCCGTGATCAGAATTGGCTAGGTGTTGAGGATTTTTGGGTAGTGAGGATCATGAGTGGTGACCACGAGTCGTGGTCACCAAATGACGATTCATTGAATCCCTCACGGGGACCCTTTGAGTAAAATTGGCAGTGCACTCAACGACTGGAGGTAACGACTCATGCCTAGTAGTAATGACTCGTCCAGTCCCTCGTGCGGACTAGCAGTCTGTTTTTACCTACAAGTTTATTAAAGGCTTTTCCGTAATTTCTCTGATCCTAAGGCCTAAATTACGTCATTTTAAGATATGGATAGAGGGATTTAAGAGGAAAAAAAATTATTCTAAACTATTTCTATCCATGCATGCAAAAGTAGAAGTCTAGGGAGGGTGATCAAGGCTAATTCTTCAAGGTTCTTCATCAATTCTTCCTTGGGCAATTAGAGATGTTATAGAATCAGATCCCTTCAAGTATGTAAGGCTTTGAATGGGTGCAATTATCCACACCCATGCCCACATCCTCTTTATTTCGTGAAATCCTTACTGATAATCTATAGGGTTTCTACCCAATGTTTGAATTTCCCCAAGTTCCTATCATGAGTATGATCTAAGTATGTTTTGAATGTTGAATTATGATGAACGGGCAGATTTTAAAGTGTTTTAGATTATAAATTTGCGTTTTCAAGTTTCTAAACTCTGATGCCCATCCATGAATGTTCATGAAAATTTAGATCTATTATATATGTTTAAGTATGATGATATATTTGCGAGAAAAGCATATTTTCAAGTGAATCGAGCTTTTCTCAAGCATGTTAAAGTATTGGGCAAGCCCACATGTTCAAGTATGTTTTTACGACTTCATTAACCTGCTTACCACATGGTTTTGGAGTGAAGACTCTCACTATTTTCAGCTTGTGGTATGGTTTGAGCCAAGGCTCCTCATGCATAATTTAAGATTATAGATATATTACTATTCATCTTCGTCACTAGACGATGGTCAGCGTCATTGAAAAATGATGAAGAGCATATGCATGTTTTTGGGAGTAGTGTCTAGAACCGAGTAGGCTAAGGTTCAGTCAACCTTATTCCTAGGAACTACGCGCCAACGTAGTGTTATATATATATATATATATACATACACACACTTTTGGGACCTCCCTTGTAAGCTTTCCCCTGCCCCAAGGGGCCTTCAGTTTGATATCGATATCATGGTTTCATCCTTAGCCCTGGCAAGCTTTGGACGTCTCTTCCCTCTTGAGTTTAATAGTTAGGACCACGTAATCTCTATCGTGGTAATGTAAGTTATATGACAAGTCTCCCATTGTTCCTCATGTTTTCAGTTATGCATGCTTATCATTCATGATATACGTTTTAAGCAGGTTTGACCAATGTTCATATTACTTATGATTATCAGTTTTCAGTTTTGGGTCATTCTATTCAGTTTTGATATTCAATTATGTTCAGATTATGATTTCATAAAAATAACATGCAAAACTTACTCTCAGAATCTTATCTTAATTAGTTTTATGTATTGCATGATTGCTGGTTTTGCTTATCTAAGCGGTTTTACTTACCTTGTATACTCGGTACATTCCACATACTGACCGCATACTCCATGATGTATCGTTTCATGATACAGACTTCGGTATCTAGACTTAGCCCCGTTGCTAGCTAGCTTTTCAAAGTAGCATATCCAGTCTCTAGCGGTGAGTCCTTATCTGTCGAGGGCCCTTTCTATTCAGTTATGTTATGTATTTTTAGTTTCAGACTTAGAGAGTTAGTTGGGGTCTTGTCCCATCAACTCATCAATAATAGAGGCTTTTCAGACACAGTGTGCAATCAGCTTCAGATTCGTGTATGTATTCTGACGTCATATTTTTTTAGAATTACGCTATGGTTATTACATTTATCTTTCGCTTTTATTGATTTATTTAGATGTTATGTTCATGCCATGGGTCGACTTAGAGTCTCTCGGGGTTCCTTGTCCTATGTCTCGATCCGGGCCTATGTTCGGGTCATGACATCATATCATGCACATCCCTTGCCTGCAAGCTTGGGATGACTCTGCCCACTTGAGCGAGATAGTTGGGGCATCATGTAAACTATATCATAATGGTGTCGGTTAAGGTGAGTTCTCCCACTGTTCCTCATGATTTATGCATTGTCATGTCATGTTATATTGGCTCAAGTTATGTTTTTATAAGGTTTCTCTTATGACTATGATTATGACTAGATTACAAATGGTTTTAGAACCTTGAACCCTCATGTTTATATTATGATGTTTGCTTCATGTTCATGTTGTCCTACTCTTATGAACTCTCATGTATTTTAACTGTTGGTTTTTACTTAATATTTATACTCAGTACATTCCAAGTACTGACCGCATACTTTATTGTTTCATGATACAGGTATGAGTGATCAGCCTCAGCCCCACCATTAGTCCTGCTTTCCCCTCAGTCCTGTTTAGCCAGTGGTGGTGAGTCCTCATCCTTCGAGGAGATTCATTTTGATCATTTTTATGCTATTTTAGTTATATATTTTGTCGAGCTAGTTGGGGATGTTGTTCCATCAGCTCATCAGTTATGTTAGAGGCTTTTTAGACAATATGTAGAATATCAACTTGTCAGTGTTGACCTTGTTTTAGATTGATATATATGCAGATTTCCGCTCAAGCATGTTTTACTATCTCAGTTTTTTCTTGTTGTATGATCTAGCCGTTATGTTCATGCCATGGGTCGACTTGGAGCCTCTCAGGATTCCTTGTCCCGTGTCTTTATCCGGGCCTATGTTCCGGTCGTGACACATGGTAGGTCTAGTTTATTTGTGATCATGACTCATCTAGCATAATTTTTTTGTTAGTAGTAGTTTTTTTTAGTTTTTTTGGGTTCCTCCTATTTTTGTTTTTAGTAGTTATCCGATGGATAGTCCCTTAGAACTGATTAGAGGGTCTAGTTTTTTAAATTTTAGTCATAGAGTCATGACTTGTCCTAATGATGGATGGATGATAACCATCTTAAGGGAAAATTAGTCTTTATGAAAAGTAAGAACTTGAGACCTTATGAATATTAGGTGCTTCACTTAAGTATCATTAGACTTTGCATTATTTACTCAAAAATGCATGAAAAAGGGAGAAACACTTAGTCTTTTGGAACTTGACTCTTGTACTTTAAGAAGTGGGCTTAATTATGTTATGTATGCAATATAGATATATGTGTTTATATAATCTTGATTGTCATTGTTACACCATTTTTGCCATTGTGTGAGCGAGGAATTTTTGTATACTCCATACTTGTAATTTGATGTCTAGAACTTTCCCGGTGTGTGTGCAAAATGAAATTAGGATGTTGAATCTAGAAAGTGATATAGACATTTCTTTCATAGCCTATTTGTATCCAAATTTTACCTACCTTGATATAATTATTTTAGTTAGCAATTTTGAGCCTTAGCCTAGTCTTTTGATAGCCATATTGCGAGCTTAATGCCTTTTTGTTCTATTGACTTGTATTTGATCCAAATGACTCGTAGAGCACTTTAAAATGTTTTTTTCATAAAAGGAGCATAAGAGGAGAAATGAATGGAAAAGCTAAAAAGTATGGAAATTAAAAGAAAAGAAAAGGGTGAAATTTGCTAAACAAAGAGGGTAATATTAGTGGGAAAACAAAAAGAAGAAAGAGTTTTGAAAAAGAAAAAAAATTGATGAAAAAAATTGAGAAAGAGCTTATTGTGAAAAAAATTCCCACTAGTCACCTAAGTTGAAAAATTGAGAAATAAAAGAAGGTATAAGGAGAAAAATAGGATATTGAAGAATGTGCTACAAAAACAAAAGAGTTGTGAAGTATTAAAGTGCTTATGAAAATTAGTCACTATCTTGGTGAAATAGTTCCTACCCGTCCCTTAGCCTACAATACGAACCATTGTAAGTCCTAATTTATCCTTGATTCGGTGTTTTACATTAGTAGAGTATTAAACTAAGGGCAAGCCTATGAGTCGTCTTTTGCATGCATGTTGAGTTCTTTGGCAGAGTGAGCGACAATTGTTTATTTCTGCCCAAGTTAATATGTTATATATCTTGTGTGTATAAGGGCATCTCTCCAAATTGTGAGGGGTATAATGGTTGGACTTTGATATATCTTGATTTCTAAATTGCATATGAATCATGTTGCCGCAAAATATATCTTGTTGAGTTAGTTCTAAAAGCTAAGTGATTTTCGAATATTGGCATGTGCATGTGAGTGAATTGTTGGAGCTTAATTGATTTATGTAATGATCCTAAGTGTAAGTATACCTGTTCGTAGGGTGAATTTTGTGCTTAAATTGGAGAAGTTAGTGGTAGATTATTCGAGGACGAATAATAGTTTAAACATGGGGTAGTGATGAACGGTGAATTACGCGTTTCTTAGCCATACTTTGCCCATACTTTACTATGTTTTGAGAATAGATTATGTGTGTTGCATGTGTTTTATGATATATTTGTGAAAAAGAGATAACACACATGATTATATGCTTTAAGGCCTTAAAGTGATGGATTTAGTCTTAAAAGTAGCTTAAAAATGCAAGAATGAAAACACGGGGTTGACGGAGCAAGTATATAGAAATTGGCAGCACACAGGCATAGTTGTGCTATATGCACAAGCCAATTCGGTGCTACTAGTAGTGCTGCACGCCAAGCATTACAGTGCTATGGGGGGCACAGGGCATGGATCCTTTCAGAGGGACAGAAAAGGCAAATATCAATTTTACTAGGAATAGAAGCTGCAAAACCCAATTCAAATCCAAGAAGAAACAACGAAGACTGAATCTACTATTATAAATACCTTCTCATAACATGTTTTAGGTGTCATATAGATGGGAAGTCAACTTGATAGTCAATTTCTTGATCATAGAGATTCATATTCCAATCAAATTTAGAGTGTTGCACAATTCAAATTGTGTAATAGTTTAGTTGACAATTGTTGGAGTTTTATCAAGTTCTTGTGAGTTAATATAGTCTCAGAGATTTGCTACTCAATTACTTATTCTTGTAAATATTTCATTATAATTTCTTATACATCTTCTATTTGTTTTCTCATAAACATGAGCTACTAAATCTTTTAGGATAGGACTGTGGGAACCATGATAACAAATGTAGGCATAATAAAATAGTGTTTCTTGTATGGTAAATTGAGTGGATCGTTATTCCCTTTGTTTTAATTGAAGTTTTAGTGGTTGCAAACATTAAAACAAGCACGTATCTTCAACTTGTTCGACCAAAGAGGTTGAAGTTAGGAAAAGAGAGTAACAATGCAATTTGAGATTAATAATTCTCATCTAGTTAACTTGAGCTCAAACCATAGCTAAAGTCAAGATTTATTGCAAAGCTAGAATGTACACTTTTGAGACCAAGCGGAGGTGGGTGGAAAGCATCTATTGTCTATTGGAGAACGTAACACATACACTTTGAGACCGAGAGGAGATAAGTGTAATTCTTAAGTCAAGAAACATTAGATGTACTAAACGTAAATCTTACACTAAATTCAACAGGATAGATTACTAGTAAATGTCTTCTAAGTTATGAAATCATGGGGAACACAGTCCAAGCTTAGCTTCATTAATTTGATACAAACTCAATTATTCTTAGAATTATTTTCTTTCTTTATTTGCAAACCCCCCTTTTGAAATATTGATTACAAGTTAGTTTATTTACCATTAACGTATTATTTCTGCCTATTCCCTATGGGATCAACCCCAACCTTTGTTAGGTTACTATATTTGACAGCGACCGCTTTATACTTCAATTACGAGGTGTAATTTAATCGTGTTCAACTTTCCCCTTTGAGTTCGGTTGGGAAACACTTGCTCTTTTAAGCTTCAACTAAGTCAAAACCCGCTACTTTTATCCCTGCAAAAATCTAATCATGTGTGTTATCTCTTTTTCATAAATATCATATAAAACCAAAGAAATCACACATAATTTATTCTCAAAACAAAGATAAGTATGGGTAAAATACGACAAATTGTAAATACGCCCAACATCACCAACTGGTATATGTTTTGGTGGTCGGAGCTCTACCCATTCAATACAGTCTCTTGGAGGTCTGCATGTGTTATCTGTCTACCCAACCGGTGTACCTTCCAGTAGTTGTACCATATTCTTGTAGGCTCACCAGGTACATAATCATAAGTAATATAATGTAACTTTGCATGCTCGATGTAATAGTATGTAGGCACAACCTCTAACTTTGGTGACTCAATAATAATGCTCCTCAGGTAATCTGTTGGAACAACTAAATACAGACTCAACTGAAGAGAGTCTTTAGCTAAATATATAACTAGCCATATCTGAGGGAATAAATTGTAAACATATCTAGGACTCTTACATAGAGTATCTGATCAAAGTTCTTAACTTAACTAATCACTATAAAACATGTATTATTCTTATTTGGACTTGGGGAGCATATATACGTGAGAAGGACTCGTTTTTTGAAGTTAATAAACTCAAACGATAACTCAACGAGAGCTGGACATTTAGACATGAGAGTTCAACTGTATGCTTTAACATGTGAATCATACACGTTAAGGCTTCTCACTTGAGTGGTAATGTTCAAATTCACTCCTCTTGACGAGAGAGTGTAAACGATCATTGACAAAATAAATATACCCGATGGGTTTCGGGGTTGAATTCCATAGGAATGTTAGTCGATCACACAAGAGTTTTCTATTAAATTGAAATAACTCGCATCAATATGTCAAAAGCAATAAAGTAAAAATTGGGGGAAATGCAATTTGTTAATTAAAAGAGAAATTCAATCGCGAACACAGAGGTAAAGCGTAGAAAATACTAAAGGAGAAACTACTAAGGGTGTGATATTGATAGGGGTGTCATTGAATTGGGATTTCTAATAGCTCCTAGCATTACTCAATAGAATAATTAGTTGTAGTCAAGGTATCATCCTAAGTTTCTCAACCAATTAGATGCATAACCTTGGAATTTTTCAAACCCCAAAGTTCTTTTCACAAAAATAACATCAACTTGGGTGAAGATTAACTATTTCTAGCTTAGATTCTCAATGACTATGTGATAATGGGTTTTGGCTATGTCTAGCCTAACCCCACATGATCAACAGCCAATTATCCATTAGTATTTCCTCACCCATACTTCTAATTCCTTTTTCAAGAAAAATTGAAGTAAGTAAATTCAAGCCACGTTTGCAACTATGAGTATTAAGATTAAAACTCAAAGAAAACACTAAAATTATACTAATAGAGTAAAGATCAAATACACAATACCCAATTCAAAATAAACCCAATCATTCAAACACCCCTACCAAGAAATTTAGCTACTCATGGAGGTAGAAAAAAGACATTGCATTCAATAAAAATTCAATATCCATTCACAACTTGAGTAAGAAAATTTCAGCAAGAGTTTGAGCTCCGATGGAGTTTCTACCTTGTAGAAGAAGAAGAAGATTGCTTCACTCTCTATCTCTCTCTACTTCAATACAAGACTAATAGAATAATGAAAATCTGATATGGAATAATGGCATGTTCAGTTCCTTTTTAAGATGTACAGAAATAGGGTACATTCTTTCTCCTTTTTTTAGAGTTAGACATTTTTAACCCTGTGCAGATAGGCGTCACTTGCGATTCATCAGTGATTCACCGGTGCTCATCCGCGATCTGCCGATTGAGTTTTGGCGATGATCAATGAATTCCAAAACCCTTCGGCTCTAGCACTGGTATTGATCCACGGCTCACCGATATTAATCTTCATCAGCATAATGTGGAACTGCGATCAATCGATGTTTCACCGGTGCCCTCCGATGGAGCACTGGTCCTCATCTCCTTTTTCCATGCTTTTTGCTCAATTTCATGCTTTTACTATTCAAGTTAGGTACTGGAAAAGATCAAGGAAAAGGGCAAAAAATCTACCTAAATGACCTAAAAAGTAAGAAAAAACTCATGTTTAAGATACTAATGAGTTGGTAAATTACCAATTTATGAAATCCCCAAACTTGGACCATTGCTTGTCCTCAAGTAATGCAATTCTTGTCATTCGAGCAAGTGAAACAGCATGTCGTCTATGAATCTATGCACTAAGAATCAATGAGCCTAAGACAACCCAAAAATGCTCACTAACTCATGGAAAGAGAAAAGATTTCCCAAAATGTGAAGAAATTTCAAAAGATAACCACAATGAATAGGCATGATTCAAAAATTCTTTCCTTCTTCAAAATAGGGGCATGGTTTATCACCACAAGCACACATAACATCTTAAATCATAACAAATTCACATTCAAAGCTTGCCTTAAAGATCACAACACTAATGTCCCAATCACTTCTTTGCACCAATGCAAGTATGTTCTCAAAAGAGGTGATGCTACTCACAAGAAGAGAGAATCCCATTTTTTTATCATCAAACAATGCACACACAATGGATTATGGAATAAGACAATAACACTCACTCTCACAAAGAGCTTCTTCATGTGCACAGTCGACCCATAGGTTTTCTCTTCGTGTGACTCGCCACTAATGTAGAGTTGTTACAATCAAAATCAATTAGGACTTGGGGGTCATAATGAAGGCTAGGGGTACGGGTAGGATAATTATTTATCTCTAGTGACTAGAACCTCCCTAATGCCCCTTTTTGAACACTTTTAACATCCCATCATACTCTTTAGATTACTTTCCCTTATCTCTCTTTTTTCTCCATCTTCATCTTTGTTAATCAAGAGCCACCCTTATAACACTTATGGGTTTCACATTTAGCCTCATTCAAGCAAGGGATAACATATTTCACTATTCTCTCTCTTTTGATGATTCTAGGTTTCTCAACCCATCATTTAATTCATTTTGATCACAATTTGTGCTACCTCCCATTAAAGCTCATCACATTTCTCCCCTTATGGAAAACCCTCAAAATTAGGTTTATTTGCCTCATTTCCATTGATTTCCTTATCTCCCTATTTCTTGGGCTTCAAGCCCACTTTTCATTCGATCATAACAAAAAGAAACAATTAGGGAGGATGGGTGCCAAAAGATTAGATTACAAAGGGACATTGGCTTGTAATGTGGTTTCCAAAAAAAAAGGATCAAAAGCTCAATATTGGTTAGCAAGGGAAGATGCTTAGGGAGGTCATTTTGGGTGAAGTGACTAGAAATATAAATCCAAAATTCTAAGTGCAACTACCTCTAGTATTTCTCCTTGAATCACACTTAGGAAAAGTTCTAGACAAACGTATATGCATGAGAATCATTCAATCAGCCTCACCATATAAGGCATCACACTCTACAGAGTTCACGCAATACATCGCCACAACTAGATTAAGATTTTATGACCATTGAATATGTGAATCAACAATCCAAACAAGGAACATGAAATATATGACAAGAGAGATCTACATTTTTTCATTTCTAAAGCCCAATTTCTTCAAAACTTATTTTTCGTGCCACAAATTTTTTTCAGTGGTACCCTTTAAAAGTAATTTCACAAGACTTAAAGACATGAAAGTTTCCCTTAAGAAAGTAGCCTTACAATATATCATTGGAAAATGTCACCTATTTTGACAATAGAAAAAGAAAGAAAAAAGAAATTGCTCCTCAGGAAAGAATCATGATATAAGAAAAATCCTTGGAGTTTATTCACTACCTACTATTTACAAAGGAGAAACTCAGACTTGCACTAACAATTCAAAGATGATCTTTCATTTCATTTCATATATATTGAGCCCGATAAAGGCTCAACAACCATTCAACAAATATTAACCAAAAACAAAATCCCGGCAAGGGCATCCCGAGCCCGACAAAGGCTCACCAATCATCACATATTAAAAACAAAATCCTGGCAAGTGCAACATCAATTATCAATGAAAAAATGACCACTACAAAAGAAACACTCATCCCACCCCTAACATAAACAATACATTGTCCCCAATATATGTACAAAACAAAGAGGGTGAGAACTCCCTGAAGTGGTCACTCGTCATCATCCTCATCATCTTTAGCTTCAGCTTCCCCATCATTACCTTCATATCCTAGGTCCTCCTCATCATCTCCCAATCCCTCGAACAAGTAGTCGATAGGGCCTCGAACTGTAGAAGGGGCATCCATAGCTGTGTCAAGTTCGATTATATCAGGCACCTCCATTGATGTTTGACCTTTCCACTCCCTTACCTCAGTACAGAGATAGGTGACAGTCCCCCTCCATGACATCCACACCCGAGCATATCTTGGTCAAGTTATCATACATTGACTTCATCTCTTTTTTCACCGTCTTGGTGATCAAGGCAGAGAGACTCTTAGCCAATTTCAAGTGCTGGATCTCATGGGAGTGTGTCATCTCCGCCAGTTTATGGAGGATGCTCAACTAGGATGATGTGGGAGGAGGTGAGGCTCCCCTAGTCAGTGCTTCTCCTGAAGCCTAGCCCGATGCCTTTAGATCTAGCATGGTAAGATCGGGGCTATTGTGGCCTGCTCAAACCTATGTGAGAGGGACTCCTCAAGGACTTCAAAGGCCTGCAACTTCTTTTGGTTTCTCTTTGGAGCATCTGCATCCCTTTTTCTATCCACTGTAATCACACTGGTGGCAGAGCTGGGGTCTTCATCAGGGAAAAGTGGCACTCCGGCTTGAAGGCATAACTGAGATATAAGCACAACATAGGGCATTGTAGTGCCAGCTTGCCTCCCTTTCCTCTTTATCTGAATGGGAACTATTTCCCTAAAATTTATGGGGACCCCTGTCATGATGCATGTGATGAGGATGGTCGCTTCCAAACTTAACATTTGCTCATTATTTGAAGGCATAATTCGGTCACAAATGAAATTTAGCCACAGCTTGGTTTCAAACTTAAGATCATGCTGGGAGATCTTGCCACCCATAGAGGCCCAAAAAGGAGTGTCTGCGACAAAGAAGGGAGATATCCACCCGAACTGCTTCTCTTTGTCAGCAATTCTAGAAGCATACTTAGAAGCAATGTCAATCTCATCCTCCTAGAATAAGGAACCGATGGCTACTAGGATTATGTCCACTTCTACACCCTTCACCATGACAGAAGGAAGGCAGGGGAATTCATCAACCTTGCCTCTGTGCTGCATGATCTTTTGCCTCGCTTGGTATAAGGCGTAAAACTCGGGCACTAAGCTATGGTAGAAGTTGGGCAGAGGTTTGGCAAAGATGTGCCATTGGCCATCTGTGAATTATGTTGTGATATTGGAGAAAGCATCTCGCAGCCCTGCCAGATCGAAGCACTTTTCTACCACGATAGAGCGCCCTTTGCAAATGGCATAGTGCCCCTCCATGTCGGGCACACAAAATATAATGGCCTCTTGGGTGTTAAGGACTAGGGTCACCCTTGCTTTCCCTTTTCCTTTGCCTTTTGTGGATTACTTGATTTCCTGGATGAAGACATACTCTGCAAAACCATGTTAGTGCCATACAACATATTTTCTTTTTGTATTTTTGTTCAAGAAAAATAAAAACTGACATCTATCCTAAACTAAGTCAAGGAATTATAACAATTGGTTGGGAAACAAGTAGAAGAGTTTAGCAGTTAAGCATTGGTAGAACCGAAAAAATGCAAGTGGAGACCCGCGAACCGCCAGTCCATAAGAAAAACTGGGAATATATGGTCCAGCCAGTGCTACACCGGCATTTCGCCAGTTTTGACCCACGGAGCACCGGTGTAACACAGGTCTGGGATAGTGGCTTGAAGACTTGCACCCCAATCTTGCGCTTCATCCGATGTTTCATTGGGCCTAATCGGCGGTTCGCCGGTGAACGTCGATCAGTGAAGTTCATCCAAACTCAATTAAATTCATCAGATCTTCCACATGCAAGGTTCATTTACTCGACACAACAACAAGGAAAATAAAAGTGGCAATTTACCCTTAAGAAAGACATTACTCCATCAATCATCAGACTAATTGTACATTCTGAACACACATGGGGCTACTCAGACTTCAACCCCAACTAGAATCAAACACATCAAGAATCAAGCATTTGCCACAAAGGATACACACATTACCATTCAATATATTATCACCACCCATATATACCCACAATATGAAAAATACACAAGTAATGGGGAGCATACTAATGGGGTAATAGGGGCAAATGATTGGGGAAACTTCAATTTTCACATTCTCAAAATGATTCACATCTTCAAACAAAAATTAAAAACAAAGCAGGAGCCATATACCAAATGGATTTGAGAATGAGGAGCAGAGAAATATCAAAGCTTGGGTTTGCTCAATAATGGAGTTCCCACAGGAATTTTCTTACTTTGGTGTAGTGAAGAGATAAGTGAACAGTGATGAAATAAGGAGAGTGGAGTGTGGAATTTATAGGAGAGAATAAATAGAGTGGATTAGCAGGTGAAAAGGTGGATTTAATGGTGGGAAGGTGAAAAGGTAGTGTATGGGGAAGTTAAAAAGGTGTAATAGGAAAATGGAAAAGTGGAAGAAAGGGTTTATGGGGATTTGGAGAGGGTTTGATCGGTATTTTAAATATTTGGATCAGGTTTTATCCATGGAGCAGTTAACACTTAAAAGACTTACTTACCTGGACCTGCACTTGACTGGTAGTTGCTAGTAGATACCGATGATCGTTGGTTTCAACACAGGTGCTAATCCTCTTTTTAGTTCACTGTTAAGCAACCGACTATTGTTCGACGGTTTGTGGAGTAACATCGGCGATTCGTTGATTGGGTCACCGATTAGACCACCACTTCCAGGTGTACTAGTTGGAGTTGGTGCTTCACTGGCAGTTCACAGATTATTATCGGTGTTCCGCCAGCCGATCACCAATTTCCTCTTTTTCTCCACTATTCTGCTTATTACTTATGATAGGGTGGTGCTTTGCATGTGGGCACTAGCGTTTCGCCGGTCTGGCGCCGTGCCTACCCTTTTTATATATTTCTTGTCTTGCCTCTAATTATTCCTACAAAAAAAAAATCAAAAACAACAAAAACATCAGAATGCTCAAAATAAAGATTCTTAGGTTGTCTCCCAAGAAGCGCCTTATTTAACGTTGTGGCACGACATATACCATCTGAAGCTTCACACTTCGGAGGGTCATCCTCAGATTCAACTTCATCATAAAATGGGCCATCATGCTTCTCCTCACCATCAAGCACTTCCAAGACCTTACACTCATTCAGGGGCTTAATCGGCTGACATACATCGAAGGTGACATCGTCACCGCCTACTCCGAATTTCAGCTCCCCAAGCTCCACATCAATCAAAGATCTTCCCATTGCTAGTAATGGGCGCCACAAGATAATTGGCACCTCGATGTCCACCTCACAATCCAGCATAATAAAATCAACTGGGAGTATGAATTTGTCTACCCTCACAAGGACATCAACTAGCACTCCAACAGGTCGTTTAGTCGACCTATCCACCGTCAATAGCCTCATGGATGTAGGTTTGGGATTCCCTAACCAAGTTTTTTGATGATCACTACAGGCATTAAATTGATACTAACACCAAGGTCACAAAGAGCTTTACTAAATATGCACAAGCCAATTGTGCAAGGTATGGTAAATGCCTTTGGATTCTCACATTTTGGAGCAAGGTTGCTAGTCATTACAACACTACAATGATAGGTCACCTCATCGGTACCCGTATCCACCACCTTCTTTTTGTTCAAGAGCTCCTTCATAAATTTTGCATAGCCTGGCATTTGAATCAAAGCATCCACAAACAGTATCTTGATGGATAATTTGCTTAACATCTCTATAAACTTGCGGAATCGATTATATTCCTTCTTCTTGGTCAGTCACTGTGGATATGGAAAGGGAATTATTGTTTCTTGATCTTTGACTTTGGGGGCCTTCTTGCCCTCATATACATTCAAATCACTCAAGGGAGTCAAATCAGCTTCTCCTCATCCTTCCCTTCTTCGTTATCGCAAACACTTGGTGCTTTTATCTCTTCCACAACATTATCATCAATTTCCCTTGGGGAAACAACATCCTTGGGCTTCACACCTGCATCCTTCAATATCTTACCACTCCTAGTCACTATCGCCATACAATGACCATCTTTCTTCGAATTTGGGACAGTTTCACTTCGGAGTGCACCCTCCATGCGGGGGTTCATTTGCGAAGACAAATGGTTGGTTTGTGCTTCAAGTAGTTTGATTGACACCGAGTGGGAGCTCACTATTTGGGCGAGGTTCGATACCTCCCCTTTCAACTCTTTAACCCCATTGTTACTAGATTCTACCTTCTTCAACCCTCGAGACAACATTTCTTCAATTTTGAGTTACCCACAACACTCACTCTTGGATGCCTTTGAGATGATTCTGATTTTGGAGGAGGCACATAGGGGTTAGCACTTTGGTGGTATAACTCTCCTTCGCGATTTTTATCTCTATTCACCTATCGATCATTTCCATCCCCCCATCCTTGATTATCATGGTTTCTCCAACCTTTATTCTCCTCCCTTGGGCGCCAAGGGCCTTGATTGGCACTATGATACCTAGGATGAGAACCCGCCAATTGGCCCGCCATGTATTGACACTCCTCATATCTCGGGGTTGAAGTGTCATCATCAAATTAAGGATGGCTTTGGGCGCCTACAACATTCACACTCTTTGCACCAGCTCCCATCACATGTTTCGTTATCAACTCTAGCTGGGTCGTCATCTTAGCAAGAGTTTCACATCTAGTTTCATCCTTTTTTCTCATCTTAGCAGTCATAAGGTTGGGAGAAACACTACTAGAAGATACCTTCACTTCTCTAGTATGTTATGCTCGATTGGTCTTAGTCATTCTGTCAAGAAGTGGTTTGGCTATTCCATATGGCTGATCCATAATGGAACCCCCCACCAAATTGTTTTCCACAAACTTGTTGATCAAGTCCAATGAATGATAGAATCTCTGAAGTAAGAACCCATCGCGTAAGCCATGGTTTGGGCAAATGGATACTTTTTTCTTGAACCTCAACCATGCTTCATGGAGTTGTTCCCCCGATAGTTGTTGGAAATTAGTAATGTCATCCCTTAGCTGCAACATCCTTAAGGGAGGAAAGAACCTATCCAAAAATGCTTTCGTAAGTTTATTCCAAAAGGTAATAAACCTAGGGGGAAATTCCTCCAGCCACACAATTGCTTCCCCTGTGAATGAAAATGGGAAAAGTCTCAATCTGATTGACTCTTGATTATATTTGTGATGTTTAAGGGATGAAAAATCTCCAAGAAGTTATAGGGATGCCTGTTTGCATCTTCACTAGGCGTTCCTCCAAAGAGCCCCTTCATTTGAAGTAGGTGCAGCATTGTATTCGTCATATGGAAAATTACATTCCCCACCATAAGAGGTAGGCGAATCTCACCTGCTACATTGGGCATCACGGGATCCTCATCCTCATGATCCATATGCCCATCCACCGATGACACAACCATGACACAAAATTAATTCAAAATAACAAACAACTAAAGGCTATCAAACTATATTCCCCGTCAACGATGCTATTTTTGGTAATGTTCAAGTTCACTCCTCTTGACGAGAGAGTGTAAATGGTTATTGACAAAAAATTATTCCCAATAGGTGTTGGGGTCGAATCCCCCAGGGAATGTTAGTCGATCACATAAAAGTTGTCTATTAAATTGAAATAACTCGCATTAATGTTTCAAAAGCCATACAGTAAAAATTGGGGGAAATGCAGTTTGTTAATTAAAAGAGGAGTTCTATCACGAAAATAGAGGTAAAGCATCGAAAACACCAAAGGAGAAACTACTAGGGGTGTGATAATGATAGGGGCGTTGTTGAATTGGGGTTGCTAACAGCTCCTAGCATTACTCAATAGTATAATTAGTTGTAGTCAAGGTAGCATCCTAAGTTTCTCAACCAATTAGATGCATTGACCTCAGATTTTTTCAAACCCCAAAGTTCTTTTCACAACAACTACATCAACTTGAGTGAGAATTAACTATTTCTAGCTTGGATTCTCAATAAGTATGTGATAATGGGTTTTGGCTATGTGTAGCCCAACCCCACATGAACAACACCCAATTACCCATTAGTATTTCCTCACCCATACTTCAAATTTCTTTTTCGAGAAAAATTGAAGTAAATAAATTCAACCCATAGTTGCAACTATGAGTATTAACATTAAAACTCAGAGGAAATACTAAAATTATACTAATAGAGAAAATCTAAGGTCAAATATACAATACCCAATTCAAATCAACCGCAATCATTCACACACCCCTAGAAAGAAATTTAGATACTCATGAAAGTAGAAAAAAAACATTGCATTCAGTAAAAATTCAATATCCATTCACAACATGAGTAAGAAAATTTCAGCAGGAGTTTGAACTCCAATGGAGTTTCTAACTTATAGAAGAAGAAGAAGATTGTTCACTCTTTACCTGTCTCTACTTCCAATACAAGACTAATAGAATGATGAAAAGCTGATATAGAATAATGGAATGTTCAATTACTTTTTGGGATGTACAAAAATAGGGTACATTCTTTCTCCACTTTTCCAGAGCTGGATGTTTTTACCACTGCGCATACGAGCGTCACTTACGATTCACCGGCGATTCGCTGGTACTCATCCGCGATCCGCCGGTTGGTTATGGTCGATGATCAACGAATTCCAAAACCCTTTGGTGCTAGCACTGACAATTTGTCGGTGCTGATTCGTAGCTCGTCGGTATTAATCTTCATTAGCACAATGTGGAATTACGATAAACCGGTGTTTCGTCGGTTCGGTGGAGCACCGATCCTCATCTCCATTTTCCATGATTTTTTCTCAATTTCATGCATTTCCTATTCAAGTACCTGCAAAGATCAAGGAAAATGGGCATAAATCCACCTAAATGACCTAAAAACTAAGTAAAAGCTCATGTTTAAGAGCCTAATGAGTTGGTAAATTAACAACTCATCATGGAGGTATTTATAAAGAATTGAGTTCTTAGACTTTAAGAAAATTAAACCACTTTCCTGAGTCATTAGCCTGATTCACACAATATGATTACTTAAAACATCTTACATTAACATCACATGTTTCAACATAACTTATGAATGTGAAGACATAACTTAAAGATCCAAATCATGGGATTCTTTAACTCAGAAACTCGTGAACAATTCTTTAAGTGATGCCTTATAGGCATATACAAATTTATAGCCAAAATTCAGACAACATTATGATAGTTTACATCACCTTGGCAATTAACTGTGGAACTTAAGAAAGCTTAACTTTGTTACAAGCAGCTTAGAAGCTTTTAGGATTAACCTTTTAAGACTTGGAAGGTAATTTTAATACATAGAATACTTAATTTAACAAAATCATTAGAAGCATAGCGCAAAACTTTTCTTTATCCTTAAGTTACTATTTTGCAGATGTTCAATCCTACTTGACTTGTAAAAAGTCATCACTTAATATTCATTATAAGATCTTCCACATAGCGTACTTATAGAACCTTACTCATGACTTCTTTACTAGACTTCTTGAGAACATATGGTTCATCTTACTGATAATTTACTTACTTAACTTCTATTTTAATTATAATACATCCTTCTACACTTCAAACTTTACTCCTGTGTTAACCATTTCATTAAACTTCAAATATGTACCTTACTACTGTTAACCACTTTATGCCATGCCTTGATTATACTAAACATCCGCTTGAAGTCAATCAGAATCAATTACAGATAAAGAGTATGTGATTTATGTGTTATCCTAAAAAGGTCTAGTGTTCACTTTATCTTCCCTGAGTTATTAATGTCTCAACATCTACACTTCATAATTATCTTACCCAAAAATATATAACTTTTAAAGAGCATGTAGCGTGTCTACTTAATGCCTTGTCGACTTTCAGAAGGGTTAGGTAGCACAAGAGTTCAAGTAAACTTACGACGACATTCTAAAGATAATTCTTGTTTCCTTAGCGTGTAACTTGAATGTAAGTATAAGTGTATATAGACTTAGTTTCATATAACCTTTTAACCTTAATAAGATGTGTATAATCTTCCCATTAATTTGATTTCATAGCTATATCAATAGATTGCACACTCAAGTTCTAGTTTTCAAGTTCAACGTATCGGTTGGTGTAGAAACTTGTTAACTAGCTAGTTAGCTAAAGGGAGAGGAATTGAGGAATCTCCTCTTCACCTTATAGTACTTAGAAAATGTGTATTAATTGGGTGTATGTTTATCATAATGCATTTTCTTTTCATTATTCTCATTTACCCATGTTTAGCTTAAAACCATTTTCTAGCGTTAAGTTTATTCGTGCGTCATTGTCTTATCCTTTTTACCAATTTCACTTAGAAACAAAAATTTTAAACATGTGTTGTACCATGTATATGAAATTTTAAGAAGGACTTAGCTCACAGTGCCCATACTGAAGGGATTTCAGACTTGATTTACAACTATGACCATAATCATAAACAATTTGCCCTTTTTTACTATACATTCGTTCACATCCAACACCTTCAACTATTAAATCTTATTATCTAGTATTTTTACATTTTGGGCAGAATAATATATTCCTCAATAGGATTTCAAAAACATAGGGGCAATAGCCCTTTCAACAATAAGATTTCGCGCTTGAAAAACAAGAATAGATGTGCCTTTACATACCTCGCGTCATCGCATATCCTTAGCCAATTTCTCTCACTTGCTAGCAACTTCAATAACCTCAACATCTATAATACCCCAACAATTTCTTAGACCAAATACAGACTTAGCATAAAAAACCAGAAAGAAACCAGAAAATTTTGTCTCAGAATAACCGAGATAACGAGTCATTGTCAACAACAACGAGTGGTTGTCAGCAATAATGACCTGTTGTATGAGCCATTATCATGCTATGCAAGTTTTCATTTAGTAAACAATGAGACATGGAATGACCCATTGTGAGGAGTAATGAGTCGTCCTATCAGTCGTTGTTGCTTAGTTAATAAATCTATCGAAACCTCCCCTAAACAAACAGGCCAGACGACGAGCTGTTGTTTGGTATAACGACTCATCAAGTGAGTCATTTTTTGGGAGGGGTGAAAGGATTGAAAAGAATCTAGTAGTTTCAAAAAATTGATTTAACGAGTCTTTAGAAGGAGAAACTACTCTTCTTGTGAGTCATTAGGTGGAGTTCGAAAAATTTTCAAAAATTCTCCCAGTGATCATAGGTGGAACCAACGACTCATTGTCTCATCTAACGAGTTATTGTTCCTGACCATTGGTCAAACCCAGAACCAGGAGTTTGAAAGATCAGGACCAATGACTGGTCCCAACTGGTCGTGGTCACCACCAACGACTCATTGTGTGACCCGTTGGATCCCGACAGACAATTTTCCAGATATTTTCTTAGGGGAATTTTTGTAACTTCTTATTATTTTAATGCCTAAACTATGTCATTTGGGGTGCATTTCGATTAGGATTTAGGGAGTTGATCGAATATTTCCTCTCATTTTCACCTTCCCCTCAAAGTCAGTACGAAGAAACTCAGTCGGTAAGTGCAGGGCAAGAACAAGGGTTCATTTCCTTCACAGATTTCTCAAGAATTCTTCTCAAGGTTTCTACTATAGGTATGTCGGATTCAAAAAAGGGGATTTTTTTCACCCTTGTGTCCTAAATTTTTTACAGAAATCCTGTTAATTCTAGCCCTATAAAATTTCGAAACTAGGGTTGTTCTTTAGGCAGATTATGATTTTCCTCATTGTTATAATTCCTGATGCTTCCCAAGATTTTTACCAGTTGTAATTCATGCTTTATATTATTTAGTATAGTATGTATTTTATCCCTAATGTTTAAATGTGATTTTGAATGAGACTTTCATGATTTAGAATCTTGAGGTGAATTATTACTTTGTTAGGATAATTTCTATAAAATTATGAATGTTAGTAGAATTATATGAACAACAGTTAGCCTTTTTGGTATATTCAGTCTTAGAGTCTCAGTCAACACTATGTATACCTTGTATTCTATAGTAATGTCAGTTGATTAGTTTGACTTAATTCAGTCTTTGAGAAACTGAGTAGTACCAGTTATCATCTTATTATTCGTTCTTTAGACTCTTATGATGCTTTCAGATAAAGCAGCCCTAACAAGTCGTAGAATACCAGTATTTTCAATTATTAGGTCCTTCAGACTCTCAGGGCGCTTCCAAATAAGTAGCCCTAACTTAAGTCTCAGGACATCAGTTTTGAGCTATCAACCTAGTAACACAATTAGAACTTTTAGTGGGAGTAGATCTTAGTATCGAGTGGGCCAGGGTTCAGAGCACCTAGGTTCCCAAAACTATGTTGACACGGTAGATTATTAGCCCAAATGGGCCTCAGATAGTAATTACCCAGCTCACCCACTATACCCTAGCAAGGTACAATGGGATTTCTCCGATGGGTGTATACATCAGACTCCATGTTTAGTTGACATGGTTACATGTCAGTTATAGTCACTCCCACAGTGCAACTTAGTCCAGTATAGTCATAGTCTTTAGTTTAGTTCATCCTATAACCTTTCAGGATTTTCTTATGACCTTCAAACAATTATCAATACTATAGTTTTATCATATATTCAGATATTTTCAGTATTTATGTTTATAGTTATGGTCATTATTTGTTCCGCCAGTACAGTTCAAAGATTTCCAGTCTATCTTATATATGTTTTAGTTTCTTCTCTCATACTCAGTACATTCAAAGTACTGATGCATAATTTTTTGCTATATCATTTTTATGATATAGGTTCAGGATCTCAAGCCCAGCAGCGTGGTTAGTTCCTCTATGGATCAATTCAACAGTAAAGATTTAGTGAGTCTTTATCTTTCGAGGGCTTTAGTTTCACATCCGTATTCGTTATTCAAGTTTAGTTTAGACTTAGAGTTAGCTGGGGGCTTGTCTCAGCAACTCATCTGTTCTTTAGATGGCTTTCAGACAACAGTTATAATTGTAGCTAGATTTTTAGATTTTATTCAGACTATTATCAGAGATTATCAATTATTCAATCGAAATTATCTATTTATTAGCTTCCTCTCTTGTATTATCATTTCGGTAGGTTAGATTTAGTAGAATATTCTCTACCAGGGTTTGCTTGGGGTCACTTGTGACTCTGAGTACCGTGTCGCGTTCTAGATGCAGACTCGTGTTGTGACAACATCCTTTCTTACAACTCATGAAATTGAGGTTGGTTTATGCCAAGTTTCCAGTCATAATTCATATGAAAAGACAGCCACAACACAAAATGATTTTCAGCAATTCTACATACTTTAGGTGCCTTAAACTTGAGGGAATTCAAGAGAGTTTCACTTCACATTTGCTTGCTCCAACAACTTTTATCTATTCAAGCTTCATGCCAAACATTTCTCACTCTTTGGACTAACCCATACATGTCTCAATATGAGTATGGAAACATAGGAAAATTGGTCCTTTTAATGATACATTTTTGTGCTTCAAAAACAAGGGTGGGAACGCCTTAACATACCATATTCTGACAAGTTTCTTTAGTCAACTCTTCCTTCTATCAATCAATGTTCAGCCCTCTTGATTCATTGATATTACAACTATAAACTAAGGCTGTTCCAAGACAATTGTTCAGCCAAAACGTCATCCCAACAGGCAGCCATAATAACAAACATAAAACAATATCTCAACATCTCCTTGCAAACTCATTCTCATAATTTTTAAGGAGAAATGAAAGGCGGAACTTACCCAACTTTTCCTATGATTAATCTCTACCATAAAAGGAGTATATTCCATCAAGATAAAGCTACACCAACCTTCAAAATGGACAATAACCTTTAGCAAAAACACACCAAAAATAGCAGCCTAGCTTGACTTCCAACTTCTACTTTTTAGCTAAGATTCTTGAAAAGTTTAAAGGTTAGAACTTTTTACCTTTTCTTTGTATCCAATCCTTACTATAAGAGAGTATATATAGATTAGCAATCCATCAAAAAAACAACAAACTTACCAGAAAAATACTGCTCAAATGTAGCAAAACAGCTACAAATGGGTCTGCAGTCGCGACCACGGTCCGGGATTTCACACGGATGAATCCCCCAGCTTTTCACGGGTCTAAGGTAGAAATGGATCTATAGGAGTTTGTGAACGAGATTCATAATATCACCCAAATCATGGGTGTTACCTCTATACAGAGTGCTGATCTGGCTGCCTACTAGCTGAAAAGGATGGCTCAAATTTGGTACAAATAGTGGAAGGAGGGAAGGCAGAATGGAGCAAGTCCAGTAGAATGGGATGAATTCGTTACAGCATTCCTAGACAGGTTCTTTCCCTGAGAATTGAGGGATGCTAAGGCTGCCGAGTGTATGAACTTTAGGCAGAACAACATGATAGTAGAGGAGTATGCACTGAAGATCACTTAATTGTCGAGATATGCCCCAAAAATGGTTGCTGAGTTGAGGGCTTGCATGCTCAAGTTTGTTAACGGAGTCTCATATTTTGTACTCAAGGTATGTAGGACTGCCATGCTCATCAAAGATATAGACCTTTCCAGTCATATCATTCATTCCGAACAGATAGAGGTAGAAAACTTGAAGGAGATAGAGAGGGAGAACAAATAGGCCAGAACTGGTCAGTTTAAGTCCTCACAGTAGAGGCCAGATTGTGGTAATTGCCTCCAGCAGCAGCAGAGGCCTCCAACACCTTCCTTAGCCAGTGCTCCGTCTTCCACGCCCCGTAATGATAGGAAGGGTGGGACATTAGGACCAGTCCAGGAGTCATGTTTCGAGAAGCCACACTTTCCCAGCATGTACTAAGTGTGGTGAGAATCACCCTGGTGAATGTTATCTAGGCAAAGAAGGTTGTTTTGTGTGTGGGTAGCTGGGTCATAGATTGAGAGAGTTCCTATTAGCAGGACGGGAAAAGGCCCAGTATACTACATCAGCAACTCCAACAGGGCACTACTTCAGGCACAAGTAGCAGTTAGATCCACAATCATTTCTATGCCCTATTTTCCCGACAAGATTAGGAGAACTCACCAGATGTGGTTATTGGTATATTGCGCCTTTTCCACTTTGACGTATATGCTTTGTTAGATCCAGGAGCCACAATTTTCTTTGTGGCTCCATACATTTCTATTCAATTTGAAGTAAATCCAAAAATCCTCTCAAGGCCATTTTCAGTTTCTAATCCGATTAGTGAGTCAGTTAGAGCTAGCTGAGTGTATAGAAATTATCCAGTCTCAGTGTTGAGTAAAGTTACCTCAGTTGATGTAGTAGAGCTAGACATGGTCGACTTTGACCTTATCCTTTACATTTTTGTTATGCTTCAGTCTATTGCAGAACTAGAGTCGTCAGGTTTCAATTTCCTATTGAACCGATCTTAGAGTGGAAGGGTAGTACTTTAACACCTAAGGGTCATTTTATTTCGTACCTTAAGGCTAGGAAAATGATCGCGAAAGGGTACATCTATCACTTGGTTAGGGTCAAAGATTCTAGTTTCGAGACCCTGATGCTCTAGTCACTTCCAGTCGTGAATTAATTTCCTGATATGTTTCTAGAAGATCTTCCCAGAGTCCCTATAATGTTAGGCATATTTTTATGCCCATTTTCCATGTTTTCACCCATATTTGATCATGTTTTGAGTTTATAATCCTTAATGTATGCTTAAATTCATGTATGTGTGTTTTTATGCCCTAATAAATGATTTGAGCAGGAAACTAAGCAAAATGGGCTTAAAATGATGCAAACAATGAAGATTTGAGGAGCTGAAAGTTCTGGTGCTATGGCTAGCACCCTACACCAAGTACCAAACTTTAGAGAACAAAAAGTTCAGGTTGGGGCAAGCTAGCCCTTAAACTTCAGATAAATGCACTTCACAAACTTGGCGAGATGAGTGACATACCGCTCTAGAGGTGTCAAGACTTAGAGAAATTTGACGAACACCTTGGCGAGATAGAGGGGGCGGCATGCCAAGGTAATTTCAGTGCAAAAAATGCTGATTTAAAGGCTAAGTTTTGAAGGGAAAAAGCGTCATTTGAAGGCTCATCTAGAAATAGAGGCCTTAGATAATTTGTTAAGCAGTTTTTAACTTCTTGGAGCAGTCTTAACTCTTTTTTACATTTTGAAGTTCATTTATGAAAGCTTGTAAG
The DNA here is from genome assembly GCA_035772735.1 of Datura wrightii. Taxonomy (NCBI): domain Eukaryota; kingdom Viridiplantae; phylum Streptophyta; class Magnoliopsida; order Solanales; family Solanaceae; genus Datura; species Datura wrightii. Next base: position 101,221,299 of record JASDFA010000019.1, on the reverse strand, counting down.
ACTTTTGGGAGGAAGACAGTTCTACAACAAGGTTTTGTTTTCCTTACTTAGTATTTTCATATGATGATGACTAAATATTTGTTTTTTCGCTTGTTTATGAGTGGCTAAACTCATATTCTAGGGTTGCGTCCATGATGAATAATTAATTGTTTGAAAGACTAATTAAATTTGGTTTTGATGCTTCAATTATAGTTGTTTGTATTTATTTGTGTTAATTTATTATTTATAAGATTGATCACCTTGTAAGTAATCTGTTGGCTTTCGATTGAACTTGGGAAAGGAAATTGAAAGGGTTTAAAATAAATATAGAATGGGAATTTAAAGACCCTTGAACTCGTTGCTGATGAGATAGAATTTGTTGTTGAGGATAGGGATATACCCTTCAACCCCATTTAGTTGAAATATAAGTACGCATAATCATCATTTCATTGTTTTCCTGCGACCATAGGGATATAGGGGTTAGGGTTCATGAAATAGTTCTTGGATTCTAGGGATAGTGGAAAGAAATGGGATAGCAACTTGCAACTAACAATCATAGGAAGAAGCATGCCAGTTTAATAATGTCTGGAAAACTCAACTTCAAACCAACCAACTGCCATTTCCCTTGTCTCTCACCATGATCGAAATATAATCAAGTTTGCATTGTTTTACTTAAATTCATATTTGAAGTTTTAGTAGTTTAATTTTCCAAACGAATATTCATTTTAACTATTTGGTAGATTAGTGAACTCAAACTGACAACCTTATGATGATTAAATTGACAAGTCCCTTAGGTACGATATCTGGATTTCAAAATCATATATTACTTGACGACCACATGAGCTTGTGCGTCATCACCCTCCCAAGTGAGAGATAGACTTCGGCATAGAACTTCTGCTAGATACCATGCCCATCTCTATTCCTCCTTACATAATGGCTGCAGCTGAGCATAATGAGTTAAAGGAACAACAAAAAGACCTTCTAGATATGGGCTTCATCCGACCCAATATTTCTCTGTGGGTTTCCGTAGTACTATTTGAGTGAAAAAAGACAATACACTCAGAATGTGCATTGACTATAGTCAATTGAACAAAGTCACAGTCAAGAACAGGTATTCTCTACCCAGAATTGATGACTTGTTTAATAAGCTTCAGAGGGCTAGTTTTTTCTCAAAGATAGATCTCAGATCGGGATACCACCACCTGAGGGTCAGGGAACATGACATTCCAAAAATAGCCTTCAGAACTCGGTATGGTCACTACAATTTTGTAGTTATGTCTTTTGGACTAACCAATGCTTTGCTGCATTTATGGACCTGATGAACAGGGTATTTAAGTCGTACCTAGACATGTTCATCATTATCTTTATAAATGACATTCTAGTGTACTCCAGAATAGAGGAGGAGGATGTAGACCATCTGAGAATAGTTTTACAAACTCTCAGGGACTGCCAGTTTTTTGCCAAATTCAACAAGTGTGCATTTTGGCTCAATTTTTTTGCCTTTCTCAGTCATGTGGTATCCAAAAAGGATATTCAGGTGGATCCTCAGAAGGTAGCGGTGGTTAAGGACTGTCCAAGACCCATCTCTCCGATGGACATTAGGAGTTTCTTGCCACCAGCCGGTCATTATAGACAGTTTGATAAAGGATTATCCTCTATTGCCTTCCCTTAAACCAAACTAACTCATAAAAAAAGTGAAGTTTCAGTGGTCTGATGAATGTGAGAAGAGTTTTCAGGGTTCGAATCCTCACTGGTGGTAGATGTTAAGACAAAACAAGATGAAGACCCTATTCTACCCAAGTTGAAAGAGGTAGTTCTAAGAAAATAGGTGGAAGCTTTCTCCAAAGGGGGAGATTGTGTGCTCTATTACTAGGGATGATTGTGTGTTCCAGACGTAGATGATTTAAGGCACTAGATACTAATGGAATCCCACAACTCAACATATTGTATCCACCCAGGTGCCACCAGGATGTACCGTGATCTTTGGGAAATCTAATAGTGGAATGACATGAAGGACATTGCAAAATTTGTGGCTATGTGTCCAAATTGCCAGCAGGTCAAGGTTGAACATCAGAAACCTGGTGTATGACTCAGGATATCAGCATTCTTATTTGAAAGTTGGAAGAAGTGAATATAGACTTCATCATAGGTTACCTCGTATTCACCAGCAAAATGACTCACTTTGGGTGGTCATAGACCGGATGACCAAGTCAACACATTTCCTACCAGTTAAGACTACAGATTTAGTGGAGGATTATGCTAGACTGTATATCCAGGAGTTAGTCAGACTGCATGGAGTTCCCTTGTCTATCATCTCAGATGGGGGTACTTAGTTTACCTCGAATTTCTGAAAGTCACTCGAAAGGACTTGGTACTCAAGTCAAGCTCAGCACAGGTTTCCATCCACTGATAAATGGCTAGGTCGAACAGACTATATAGACTTTGGAAGATATGTTAGGGGCTTGTGTGATCGATTTCAAGGGAAGTTGGGATGATTATCTACCTCTCATTGAGTTTTCATATAATAATAGATACCACTCCAATATTCAAATGGCCTCGTCTGAGGAACTATATTGTAGGAGATACAGATCTCCTATTGGGTTGTTTGAGGTTGGTGAAGCTACATTGATAGGACCAGATTTAGTACTCGAGGCCATGAAAAAGGTTTAAATTATCATAGAATGGCTGAGAATAGCTTAGAGCAGAAAGAAATCATGCATAGATATGAGGAGAAGAGAGTTGGGGTTTGTTGTGGATGATTGGTGTATACCTAAAAATATCACTAATGAAAGGGGTGATGAGATTTGGAAAGAAAGGAAAGCTCAATCCCAGATATATAAGCCCTTACAGAATCCTAAGATGCATTGACAATGTGGCTTATAAGTTGGAGTTGCCTGCTGAGTTAGCATCACTGCACCCAGTCTTCCATGTGTCTATGTTAAAGAAATGCATTGGAGACCCGAACTCAGTAATGCCTCTAGAGAGTATGGGTGTAAAAAAAAATCTCTCTTATGAAGAAGTTCCAGTTCAGATCCTAGACTGTAAGGTTCGTAAGTTGAAATAAAGAGGGCACTTTAGTAAAGGTCTTATGGAGGAACCAACTAGTTGAGGGAGCTACATAGGAAGCATAAGCGAACAGGTTGGCTAAATACCCTTATTTATTCCTTTTAGTTCATCTTCAACATTAGATATTAAATCCCCCCAACACTCTATTTTCTTCCAGATTCATTAGCCCTACTCATGTTAAAATGTGCACCCTAGTTGCATAGGTTCAACTAGTATGTCTACCTTAGTTCACAGTTAGTCACTCCTTTAGAAATCAGTTTATAGCTTTCAGTTTAGGATTGAATTTTTTTCTTTAGTCTTCTAGCTTATTTAGCCTTCATTTGGGGACGAATGATCCCAAGGGGGATATATTGTAACACCCCAACAGTTTATTAGATCAAACCCAGACTTAGCATTAAAAACCAAAAAGAAACCAGAAAATTTTGTCTTAGAACAACTCAGACAATAAGTTGTCGTAATCAACAATGACCTGTTGTATGAGCTGTTGACATGCTCTACAAGTTTTCATTCAGGAACCAGTGAGACATGGAATGACCTATTGTAAAGTGTAACAAGTCATCCTATCACTGATTGTTGCTCAATTCAGAAATCTGTCTAAACCTCCTCCAGAACCAATAAGCCAAACAATGATCTGTCATTTGGTGTAACGACTCACCAAGTGAGTCATTGACTGGGAGGGGTGAAAGGATTTAAAATGTCTAGTGGTGTCAACGAGTCATTGGAAGGAGTAATGACTTGTCTTGTAAGTCATTAGTGGTGTTTGGAAATTTTTCAAAAATTCTTTCAGTGACCACGGGTGGAACCAACGACTCATTGTATTGTCTAATGAGTCACTATTCTCATCTATTGGTCAAGCCCATAACCAAAAGTTTGAAATCCCAAGACCAACGAAAGGTCCTAGTGAATCGTGGTCACCACCAATGACTAATTATGTGAACCGTTGGATCCCGACAACCAGTTTTCCAGACGTTTTCTCAAGGGTATTTTTGTAACTTTCCATTATTTTAATGCCTAAACTATGTAATGTGGGGTGAATTTTGAAGGGGATAAAGGGAGTTGATCTAATATTTCCTCTCATTTTCCACCTTCCCCTCAAAGCCAGTATGAAGAAACTCAGTCAGGAAGTGTAGGGCAAGAACAAGTGTTTCATTTCCTTCACAGATTTCTTAAGAAGAATTCTACTATAGGTATGTGGGATTCCAACAAGGGAATTTCTTTCACCCTTGTGTCCCAAAAGTTTTACAGAAATCTTGTTAATTCCAAACCCTATAGAAAGTCAAAACTAAGATTATTCTTCATACAACTTATGATTTTCCTCTTTGATATAATTCCTTATGCTTTCCGAGATTTTTACCAGTTGTAATTCATGCTAGGTATCTCATTTAGTATAGTATGTATTCTAGCCCTAATGTTTAAATGTGATTTTGAATGAGGCTTGCATGATTTAGAATCCCAGGAGAATTATTGCTTTGTCGGGATAATTTCTATAAAATTATGAATGTTAGTACAGTTATATGAACAACAGTTAGCATTTTTCGTATATTTAGTCTTAGAGTCTCTGTCAACACTCTGTATACCTAGTATTCTACAGAAATATCAGCTGATCAGTTTGACTAAGTTTAGTCTTTGAGAAACTCAGTAGTACTAGTTATCAACTTATTATTCGTTCTTTAGACTGTTACGATGCTTTCAAATAAAGTAGCTCTGAAAAGTCTTTGAACACTAGTATTTTTAGTTAGCAGGACCTTCAAAATCTTAGGGCGCTTCCAGATAAGAAGCCTTGACTTAAGTCTTGTGACATCAGTTTCGAGCTATCAGCCTAGTAACACAATTAGGAATTCCAGTGGGAGTAGAACTTAGCACCGAGTGGGATGGGGTTCAACATACCTAGTTTCCCAAAACTACGTTACCACTGTCAGTTATTTTCCCAAATAGGCCTCAGATAGTTATCACCCAGCTCAACCACTATACCCTAGAAAGGTAGAGTGGGCTTTCTCCGATGGGATGTATACATCAGACTCCACGTTTAGCTCACACATGGTTATATGTCGATTATAGTCACTCCCACAGTGCAGCTTAGTCTAGTAGAATCATAGTCTTCAGTTCAGTTCATCCTATCAACTTTGAGGATTTGTTTATGACATTCAAACAATTATTAGTACTACAGTGTTATTAGATATTCAAATGTTTCAGTATTTATGTTACCAGTTATGATCATTATTTGTTCCATCTGTACAAATTACATATTTTCAGTCTATCTCATGTATGTTTTAGTTTCTTCTCTCACACTCAGTACATTCAAAGTATTGACACATACTTTTATGCTATATCATTTTATAATGTATGTTGAGGATCTCAGGCCCAGCAGCGTGGTTAGTTCCTTTTCGGGATCAGCTCAGCAGTACAGATTTGGTTAGTTCTCATATTTCGAGGACCGTCTGTATTTGTTATTCCAGTCTAGTTCAGACTTAGATTAGCTGGGGGCTTGTCCCAATAACTCATCAGCTCCTAAGATTGATTTTCAGACAACAATTATAGTTTCAGTTAGATTTTCAAATTCTTCAGACTATTTTCAGAGTTTATCAATTATTCAATCAAGGTTATTTATTTATCATCTTCCACTTTTGTATTATCATTTCAGTAGCTCAGATTTAGTAGGATTTGCTCTACCAAGGTTTGTTTGGGATCACTTGTGACTCTAAGTATCATGTTGCATTCTAGGTCAGACTTAGGTCAAACAACATTCTTGCTTACAACTCATGAAATGGAGGCTAGTTTATGCCAAGTTTCTAGTCATAATTCATATTCCAAAATGTATATAAAAACAACCACAATACAAAATGATTTTCAGCAATTCTACATACTTTAGGTGCCTTAATCATGAGGGAATTCAAGAGAGTTTCACTTCACATTTCTCTAGGATGAAGTGAAGGAATTGAGAAGTCGGGCACCAATGGAGGTTCCCAACATGATCGAATTTGATGTATCCATGGATGCCTCGTTTACAACCTGAGGCCCCATAGATGACTTGTTCGAAGGCTTAGGTGGTGATGAGGATGATTTGGGAGATGCTGGCCATGATGCAAATGTTGCGGCCAAGGATGACGATGATGAGGAGTAGCCATTTCAAGGAGTTCCCACCACCCTTTCTATTTTTCATGCATACATTGGGGACAATGTAAAGTTCTAGTTGGGGTTGGGATGAGTGTCTCTCTCCTGTGGTAATTTTTGTTGTGAATTCTTATGCCCTCGGGCTTGGTTTTGGTATTTTTGTTGCCCTTGTCAGGCGAAATTTCTGATGTTATGGATGGTTTGTAATTTTGAATTGTTGTTCGGTTCTTGCCCTTGTCGGGCATGTGATGAAAGAATGAAAAATTGTTCTTAAAGTGTTAATGCCAATAATGGGTTATTTTAAATTGTAAAATGTTGTTGACCCATGTTTTGACTATCGTCTTTTGTTTATAATAGTTAGTGAATAAACTCCTATGGGTTTTCTTTATACCACGGTTCTTTCCCGAGGAGCGATTTTCTTTTCTTTTCTTTTGTTGTTGAACCGGGTGGCATTTCCCAATGATGGATTGAGGGGCGACCTTTTTAAGGGAAAATGTCAATTCTAAGTTCTTCTGAGTCAATGGTTGCAATGGCTTCTGAGAGGTACCACCAGAAAATTTTCTTAAATGGCATGACTGTTGAAAAAATGAATTTTGAGAACAAAGGGGAATTGAAATTTGAGAGTTGAGTACTCTTTTATTATAAATTACACATTGTTTGTTTGGCTTCTTGATTCTCATGTGATCTTGTTTTATGAATCTTGATGTGGTGATGAAAATGGTGTGAAACCCTTTGCAGGTGATGCTTTGTGGGAAAGGTTTTAGTTTAATTCTCTTGCATGAACGATTGTCTCGAAATTACCCCAAGTGCTCAAGGAAAAACCTTAGATGTGGTTGCACTTGGAAGATGATTTTAGGCTTTCTTTTGGATAGCTAATTTACCCATATGACCTCCTAGAACATAAATCCTTATCAGCCAATTTTGAGCCTTTAAGCCTTTTCCTTAGAAACCACATTACAAGTCTAATACCCCTTTTGTAATCCCTCTTTGGCACCCATCCTCCCTAGTGCTAGTATGAGAAGAAATGCAAAAATGATGCTCGAAGTCCCAAAAGTGTGGGAATAGAAAAGGGAAAGATGAGGCAAAAGCCTAAGTTTGGGGGTTGCAAGAAGAAAAATAGGAAAAATGATTTGAACTTCAATGTGAGGTAGCACCACATTGTGAAAAGAATAAATGAACTACTCAAGTGAAAATAATTGAATTATAAAAAGGTGATGCCTCTTGCTCAAATAAGATGAAAAGTGGTTACTAAGGAGAGATAAAGAGGGCTCGTTTTTCAAAAGTCGAAATGATGTCAAGGAGAGATAAGGTGAGGGTAATCTAAGAAGAAAATAGAGCATGCACTAATGTTATACCCCGTAGCATTCCCGGCACTTAGATGACCTATTCGCACGTTGGTTAAGCATATTTGGAAGCCATACGTGCTAGGGAAAGGCCCGGGAAAAGATCGGACGAGAAACCCGTCGAACCATCGCGGGAGGAGCCGAGGCAGAGCCCCTCCGCGATGGCAGCGTGTCACGGAGGTGAGGCCTCCGCGATGGCTCCATGACACGTTGCCCTTGTCCAGGCCCAAGTATATAAATCCCCCACTTTGGGTTAAACTCATTTTCATCACTTAGCAATTTCCAGAAACGTAGTGAACAGAGGGAAAACGAAGGGAGATTATAAATTATCGTCCGATTATGCTGTCAAACACTGCCCAAACCCAAATTAATCCTAGATACCAAGGTATTTAGCAGCAGAGAGCATTTCTACGGAGTTAGTTTCGCAAAATACGGCCGACGAATCGGCGAGCCGCCGAACTAAAGTAAGTAGAATTGCTCTAAATTAATGTCTATGTGTTTCAAGCTGAGAAGTGAATACTTCTCCCTTCTGGGCCGCTAGAAAATAGCGAGTTTTCAACCGTCTTTCGATAAGCCTAAGTTTAGGCTATAAACTATATTGAAAGTAACGTCGTTCTTTACAATAAAGCTGTATTTAGTAGTAATTGACGTATTTATGAATGCAGTTGGGAGAAAATAGTTGAAGTACCGGCCGAGCCTCATCCGACGGACGAATAATTCAAAGAGAAGGTATGTAAAGTTAGTTTCCTTCGGCAAGTTAAGTAATATCAGTATAGCGTAATAAATTACGGATCAGTAGAATGTTCAGAAGTCGAATATTGCGTTATTATGAATATTGGTACGATGTGAGAAACCATTGGGTTGTAACGTGTATGAAACCTCTCAGTACGATATAGAGTCTAACGCAAGCATTAGAGATTGCCAGAATATTTGATGTGTAATGTAATATGCCATGTTAATATATTGTTGTGTTCAGCTGAACCCCGTAAAGTAGTACAGTATCCGTAAAGCACTTCAGAAATAGAATAGAAGGCTAAAATAAAGTTCAGGAAGCATGTCAGGAGTAGTAAATCATGTTACTATAGAAAGCCAGCACACAGTGTAGTTCAGTAGAAAGATTATATTCGTGCATGCATATATAGTATTTCCAGCCTCAGCATGTATTAAGTATGTACTTAATTCTATCACGGGTCTAGCATATAGTATATACAGAAACTTAGTGAACAGCAGAGTTTTCAGTAGAAACCTTATTTTATATGGCATTTGCCCAGTATAGCCGGCAGGGGACTATATTCGTATTCATATATCTTTACCTGCCTCAGCACGTATTAAATACGTATAGATTATTACTATTAGCCAGCATGTAATATATGTGATACTTTACCCCTATTAGCCTCCGCATGCGAGATACTCAGATAGTATTACCAGTTGAGACCATTGTATTGTTTGGGGTTGGATCACCTAGCATCCATGACCGCCCAGGGTTAATAGCTGTATCGACTCGTCCACCAGAGGACGAGGATACGTCACTCTACGGAGTGGCATGCCGTCCCGCCAGGGGACGAAGATGGGATGTCAGTTTTTCCCCATATTTGTGCCTTGATCGGACCTTACACACCCCAGTCGAGCAGATACGCCCGGGTGCAGATTCAGGAGTCCTCCGGACTTAGATGCAGTTATAGTCAGGGGCTCAGCGAGCCCAAGTGCATACCCTGGGACCGGCAGGATGCTTACAGCCACTATAGGAGATGGGATGACCGGGGTAGGGGTATAGATTCTGTGCTGGTTGTACCTCCCGGCTTATGGGGGCCGGGTAAGGTTTGTGTGTGCTATGTTATGTTATTTCATGTTATGTCATGTTATATTAGCTACAAGTAGATCAGCAGTTGTCCGATATGTTCCAGGTATGACTCTTGTCCCTTCCAGTAAAGATTGAGTGTAGATAAGGTTTTCATTATCAGATAGTTAAGTTATTCCTTCTACTTCAGCTTCATCAGTCATATTATTGCTTTCAGATGCTGTTTTCCATTATATTACTTCAGTTGCTTTACATACTCAGTACCAGCGGTACTGACGCCCAGTAGGGCGCTGCATTACTTGCCTGCAGATACCCATAGCCGAGCAGGCGATACCACGTGATCCCCATCAGCGGTTGAGTATTCAGCTCCTGTCATCCGGATACTGAATTTCTAGAGGTGTAGATCAGTTTCTTTTGTTGTACAGTACGGGTAGGTCAGGGCCCTGTCCCGATCATTTCTATTACCCTTCCTAGAGGCTTGCAGTCTGTATATATTCCCTATGGTCAGATGAGCCGGTCGTGTGGGGCCGTGCAGTCGTATAGTTGCCTTTACTCCTTCTTTCTTTTGTAATGGCCGTGTGGGGCCATAGTTTGCCAGTAGTGGTGACCTTGCCAGTCACGTAGCTTTTCAGTATGTTATGCTTGAGTTACAGATAACTAGACAGCATGGTGGCCTTGTCGGCCCGTATAGGTTCCCCTGAATTACCTTGTTTCTGGTCAGCTGTAATACAGGTACAGAAGGCTATAGGCCAATGGGCCGGGGGCTGTGTTTACAGCCGTTATATAGCCCTTTATTTCTAGAAATTTGAGTGAGAGCCAGCCAGGCGCCAGCTGCGCCCATGCTTAATAGTTTAGCAGGTCAGGTCTTAGTAGAGCACCAGGTGCCAGTCATACCCCCCAAGGTGGGGCGTGACAAACTTGGTATCAGAGAAGGTCGTATCCCAGGGAGTCTGCAAGCCGTGCTAAGTAGAGTCCTGTCCATGGATGTGTTGTGCACCACATACTATGGGTAGGAGGCTGCAAGGCATGATAGGATGGTTGTCTTTTATTCTGATTCAGTTGTGCTATATAGCGGTACAGTATAGGGTTGATTCCCTAAAAATCTTACCATATTCTTTGGTTACAGATAATGTCAGACCAGCGCCATCCTATTACAGGTCGGAACTTAGACATCGCAGCAGGAGAAGGCACCAGCAAGATGCCTCCCCCTCATTTGGAGATAGCCCGATCAGAGGGCCCTATAGAGGCTTCATCTCAGCCTCCTCAGCAGTCTCCACCACGTCAGGAGTCACTTGGGGCGACATTACCTTCAGCAGCCCCTATATTGACTCCTTCCGATCAGGAGGTTAGGAGTGCTGTAGTTCTGTTAGCACAGATGATGGCTGCTCAGCGTCAGCCAATGCCATCTATAGTTGCAGAATCATCAGGAGGGCCCGGTAGTTCGAGGGTCCGAAAGTTCTTAGCCCTGAATCCCCCAAAGTTCACAGGTACGAACCGAACAGAGGACCCCCAAGATTTTCTGGATCAGATGCAGAGAATCTTCAGGGTTATGCATGCCACGTCTACCGAGTCAGTTGAGTTGGCCGCATTCCGGTTATGGGATATTGCGGTGTTATGGTACGAAAGCTGGGAAAGGTCCCGACGGAGAGATGTTTCCCCTCCCACCTGGTCCAGCTTTTCAGGAGCCTTTCTGGATCATTATCTGCCGCGGGAGATTCCACAGGCCCGGGTAGACCAGTTCCTACATCTAGAACAGGGGGCCATGAGTGTTTGGGAATATTCTTTGCAGTTTGATTCTCTAGCCCGATATGCACCGGCCTTCGTTGATACCATGGCATCCAGAGTGCATCGCTTCATTACGGGCTTGAATCCAGAATATGTTGAGATTTGTACTACAGCTACACTGCGAGAGGACATGGATATTGCTCGCATTCAGGCATTTGCTCAGAATATTGAGGGCATCAGACAGCGGCAACGAGAGGTCAGAAGGGTTAATCAGGAACAGCGTCGCCGGGACAGGCCAGTTGAATTACAGGGAGAGGCCCGGGGAGGACCCAGGCCCCGAATGTCAGACAGGCCGCCCAGGCCCCCGCCTCCGCCACTGTCACAGGGGGGTAGATCCAGCCGCAGGGGACAGTCAGGGACTGGTAGAGGCTCGCAGATGGCAGATTCACCATCACAGAGGAGGGTAGAGCAGAGCAGGTATAGCCTACCACTTTGCCCTATATGCAGTCGACGCTATCCTGGAGCATGCAGATATGGCTCCACCGCTTGTTATAATTGTGGCCAAGAAGGCCATTTGATGAAAGATTGCCCAGCCAGGGGTCGAGAGAACCGGGATAGACAGGATAGGGCATCAACAGGATCACGAGCTACAGCATCTTCGACTGGGCGCAGGCCCTCAGTTGCAGTAGGCAGGGGTCGGGGCAGATCAGGGGCCTCCAGTACAGGTGCGGGTCCAAGCCGTACATATGCCTTACCAGGGAGGCAAGATTCAGAAGCGTCACCTGATGTTGTGACATGTATGCTAACTATCTGTTCACACCCTGCTTATGTGTTAATTGATCCAGGGTCTACTTTGTCCTACATTACTCCATTTGTGGCACAGAAGTTTAGTATTGTACTGGAATCATTACGGCAGCCCTTCTTAGTATCTACACCCGTCGGTGACTCTATCACAGCTAGTCGAATCTACCGCGGGTGTACAGTAGAGATTGTTGACCGCCAGACCACAGTAGATCTGGTCGAGTTAGAAATGATAGATTTCGATGCCATAATGGGTATGGACTGGTTAGTGCCATGCTTTGCCAATGTTGAATGTTGGACCAAAACGGTCCGATTCCACTTCCCGGGGGAAGCAGTACGGGAGTGGAAGGGCAGCACCGTGACGCCAAAAGGTAGGTTTATTTCCTACCTTCAGGCGAGAAAATTGATATCTAAGGGGTGCATTTACCATCTTGTCAGAGTTCAAGATGTCCAAGCAGAATCTCCGACACTCCAGTCTGTTCCAGTGGTAAATGAGTTTCCAGATGTATTTCCTGATGAGTTACCTGGTATTCCCCCAGAAAGGGAAATAGACTTCGCTATTGAATTGCTACCAGGCACTCAGCCAATATCAATACCTCCTTATCGTATGGCTCCTGCAGAACTCAGAGAATTAAAGGAGCAGTTGAAAGACTTGTTAGACAAAGGTTTTATCAGGCCGAGTACTTCACTGTGGGGTGCGCCAGTCTTGTTTGTGAGAAAGAAAGATGGCTCACTCCGAATGTGCATAGACTAGGCAGCTAAACAAAGTTACGGTAAAGAACAAGTATCCGCTCCCTAGGATTGATGAATTATTTGATCAGCTACAGGGAGCCAGATACTTTTCTAAGATCGATTTGCGGTCCGGATATCACCAGGTCCGAGTACGTGAAAGGGATATTCCTAAGACAGCATTCAGGACCCGATATGGGCATTTCAAATTTCTGGTTATGTCCTTCGGACTAACGAACGCCCCAGCAGTCTTTATGGACCTGATGAACAGTATTTTCAGACCTTTCCTGGACTTGTTCGTGATAGTATTCATTGATGATATTCTGGTGTATTCTCGCTCTGAAACGGATCACCGGACTCATTTGCGGACAGTGCTCCGGATTCTCAGGGACCGCCAATTGTATGTTAAATTTTCGAAATGTGAGTTCTGGCTTAACTCAGTGGCCTTTTTAGGGCATATTGTCTCAGACACTGGTATACAGGTAGACAAGCAGAAGATAGAAGCAGTTAAGTCATGGCCCAGGCCTACCACCCCGACGAAAGTTCGTAGCTTTCTGGGGTTAGCAGGGTATTATCGGAGATTCGTTGAGGGATTCTCAACCATTGCAGCACCTTTAACTAAATTGACACAGAAGGCAGCAAAGTTCCAGTGGACGGAGGTATGCGAGCAGAGTTTCCAGGAACTGAAAGACAGATTAACCTCCGCCCCAGTACTAGCACTGCCGGAAGGCACAGAAGGGTATTCAGTTTATTGTGACGCGTCAGGTGTTGGATTGGGTTGTGTGTTGATGCAGCATGGTAAAGTAATTGCATATGCCTCCAGACAGCTAAGAAAACACGAAAAGAATTACCCTACCCATGACCTGGAATTGGCTGCAGTAATTCATGCCTTGAAGATGTGGAGGCATTATCTGTACGGCGTCATGTTGATATTTATACAGATCATAAGAGTTTACAGTACATTTTCACCCAGAGGGAGTTGAATCTGCGGCAACGCCGCTGGGTAGAGTTGTTGAAAGACTATGATGTGAATATTCTATACCACCCCGGAAAAGCTAATGTGGTAGCAGATGCCCTGAGTCGTAAGTCAATGGGGAGTTTGGCGTATTTGCGACCCGAGAAACAGAAATTAGCTAAGGAAATTCATCAGTTAGCTAGGCTAGCCGTTCGAGTAATGGAGACAGAAAATAATGGGGTCGTAATTCAGAATTCTGCAGTGTCGTCATTAGATGCAGAGGTAAAAGAACGACAGTATGAGGATCCCGATTTAGTCCAGCTCAGAGATAGAGTTCAAAAAGGTAAGGAGCCAGATTTTCAGATAACCGAGGATAAGGTACTACATTGTAAGGGCCGCCTTTGTGTTCCGAATGTCGCAGGACTTCGTGGGCAGATCATGCATGAGGTACACTACGCTCGCTATTCCCTTCACCCAGGGGCGACGAAAATGTACCATGACATCAGAGACATCTACTGGTGGCCAGGTATGAAAACTGAGATAGCTGAATTTGTATCTAGGTGTGCTAATTGTCAGCAGGTGAAAGCAGAGCACCAGAAACCGGGCGGTTTGACGCAAGAGATAACGGTACCCACGTGGAAATGGGAAGCAATAAACATGGATTTTGTAACAGGGTTACCCCGTACTAGACGCGGAAATGATTCCATTTGGGTAATAGTTAACAGGCTTACAAAATCAGCTCATTTCCTGCCAGTAAGGGCTACCTTCTCAGGTGAGGATTATGCCAAATTATATATCAGAAAAGTAGTTAGATTGCATGGGGTGCCGGTATCTATCATTTTAGACAGGGGAGCACAGTTTACAGCAAGATTCTGGCAGTCGTTTCAGAAAGGTTTGGGGACGCAGATTAATTTGAGCACAGCATTCTATCCTCAGACAGACGGGCAGGCTGAACGTACTATCCACACGCTCGAAGATATGCTACGAGCGTGTGTGTTAGATTTTGGGGGTAGCTGGGATGAACATCTTTTGTTAATTGAATTTGCTTATAATAACAGCTACCATTCAGCTATTCAGATGGCGCCTTTCGAGGCATTGTACGGGCGAAAATGTAGATCGCCGGTGGGCTGGTTTGAAATAGGAGAATCAGCATTAGTTGGCCCAGACATTGTTCGGCAGTCCGAGGAAAAGATAAAGCTTATCCGAGAACGTTTACTGACCGCTCAGAGCCGTCAGAAGTCATATGCAGATAGACGGCGCAGAAATCTAGAATTTTCGGTAAACGACTGGGTATATCTGAAAGTGTCCCCGATGAAAGGGGTAATGAGGTTTGGCAAGAAAGGCAAGCTTAGCCCAAGATTCATTGGGCAGTATCAGATTCGGCGAAGAATAGGCCGCGTGGCATATGAGTTAAACTTGCCTCCAGAATTAGCATCTGTTCACCCAGTATTCCATGTTTCTATGTTAAGAAAGTTCGTAGGTGACCCTTCTACAGTAGTTCCAGTCCAGGATGTTCAGGTCACAGAGGAGTTAGCCTATGAAGAGGTTCCCGTAGCCATTTTAGACAGACAGATTCGCAAGCTGAGAACTAAAGACGTTGCATATGTCAAGGTATTGTGGCATAACAGAAATCGGGAAGAAATGACGTGGGAGGCTGAAGAAGATATGAAAACCAGATACCCTCACTTATTTCAGGCCTAGTCAGACGACAGGTATGTCCGTATCATTATTTACACAATACTTTATGGTATGTATGTTGTAAATGATAAAGAAAGAAGTGATATTTAGTTGTCCAGCGGATTGTAGAATATTGTGTGCAGTGCCTGTGTTGGACTTTTTCTGCGTTTCAGGTATTTGCGATAGTCCATGTTACAGGGGAAACTCTGCCAAAAATTATTTTTTTCCAGAAACTAGAGTAAGCAGTCCTCTAGATAGCAGTATACATTCGAGGACGAATGTTCCTAAGGGGGGAGAATGTTATACCCCGTAGCATTCCCGGCACTTAGATGACCTATTCGCACGTTGGTTAAGCATATTTGGAAGCCATACGTGCTAGGGAAAGGCCCGGGAAAAGATCGGATGAGAAACTCGTCGAACCATCACGGGAGGAGTCGAGGCAGAGCCCCTCCGCGATGGCAGCGTGTCACGGAGGTGAGGCCTCCGCGATGGCTCCGTGACACGTTGCCCTTGTCCAGGCCCAAGTATATAAAGCCCCCACTTTGGGTTAAACTCATTTTCATCACTTAGCAATTTCCAGAAACGTAGTGAACAGAGGGACGAAGGGAGATTATAAATTATCGTCCGATTACGCTGTCAAACGCTGCCCAAACCCAAATTAATCCTAGATACCAAGGTATTTAGCAACAGAGAGCATTTCTATGGAGTTAGTTTCGCAAAATACGGCCGCCGAATCGGCGAGCCGCCGAACTAAAGTAAGTAGAATTGCTCTAAATTAATGTCTATGTGTTCCTAGCTGAGAAGTGAATACTTCTCCCTTCTGGGCCGCTAGAAAATAGCGAGTTTTCGACCGTCTTTCGATAAGCCTAAGTTTAGGCTATAAACTATATCGAAAGTAACGTCGTTCTTTACAATAAAGCTGTATTTAGTAGTAATTGACGTATTTATGAATGCAGTTGGGAGAAAATAGTTGAAGTACCGGCCGAGCCTCATCCGACGGACGAATAATTCAAAGAGAAGGTATGTAAAGTTAGTTTCCTTCGGCAAGTTAAGTAATATCAGTATAGCGTAATAAATTACGGATCAGTAGAATGTTCAGAAGTCGAATATTGCGTTATTATGAATATTGGTACGATGTGAGAAACCATTGGGTTGTAATGTGTATGAAACCTCTCAGTACGGTATAGAGTCTAACGCAAGCGTTAGAGATTGCCAGTATATTTGATGTGTAATGTAATATGCCATGTTAAGATATTGTTGTGTTCAGCTGAACCCCGTGAAGTAGTACAGTATCCGTAAAGCACTTCAAAAATAGAATAGAAGGCTAAAATAAAGTTCAGGAAGCATGTCAGGAGTAGTAAATCATGTTACTATAGAAAGCCAGCACACAGTGTAGTTCAGTAGAAAGATTATATTCGTGCATGCATATATAGTATTTCCAGCCTCAGCATGTATTAAGTATGTACTTAATTTTATCACAGGTCTAGCATATAGTATATACAGAAACTTAGTGAACAACAGAGTTTTCAGTAGAAACCTTATTTTATATGGCATTTGCCCAGTATAGCCGGCAGGGGACTATATTCGTATTCATATATCTTTACCTGCCTCATCACGTATTAAATACGTACAGATTATTACTATTAGCCAGCATGTAATATATGTGATACTTTACCCCTATTAGCCTCCGCATGCGAGATACTCAGATAGTATTACCAGTTGAGACCATTGTATTGTTTGGGGTTGGATCACCTAGCATCCATGACCGCCCAGGGTTAATAGCTGTATCGACTCGTCCACCAGAGAACGAGGATACGTCACTCTATGGAGTGGCATGCCGTCCCGCCAGGGGACGAAGATGGGATGTCAGGTTTTCCCCATATTTGTGCCTTGATCGGCCCTTACACACCCCAGTCGAGCGGATACGCCCGGGTGCAGATTCAGGAGTCCTCCGGACTCAGATGCAGTTATAGTCAGGGGCTCAGCGAGCCCAAGTGCATACCCTGGGACCGGAAGGATGCTTACAGCCACTATAGGAGTTAGGATGACCGGGGTAGGGGTATAGATTCTGTGCTGGTTGTACCTCCCGGCTTATGGGGGCCGGGTATGGTTTGTGTGTGCTATGTTATGTTATTTCATGTTATGTCATGTTATATTAGCTACAAGTAGATCAGCAGTGGCCCGATATGTTCCAGGTATGACTCTTGTCCCTTCCAGTAAAGATTGAGTGTAGATAAGGTTTTCATTAT
The DNA here is from genome assembly GCA_035772735.1 of Datura wrightii. NCBI lineage: Eukaryota > Viridiplantae > Streptophyta > Magnoliopsida > Solanales > Solanaceae > Datura > Datura wrightii. Next base: position 101,203,866 of record JASDFA010000019.1, on the reverse strand, counting down.
CAGATAGTTAAGTTATTCCTTCTACTTCAGCTTCATCAGTAATAATATTGCTTTCAGATGCTGTTTTCCATTATATTACTTCAGTTGCTTTACATACTCAGTACCAGCGGTACTGGCGCCCAGTAGGGTGCTGCATTACATGCCTGCAGGTACCCATAGCCGAGCAGGCGATACCACGTGATCCCCATCAGCGGTTGAGTATTCAGCTCCTGTCATCCGGAGACTGAATTTCTAGAGGTGTAGTTTAGTTTCTTTTGTTGTACAGTACGGGTAGGTCGGGGCCCTGTCCCGATCATTTCTATTACCCGTCCTAGAGGCTTGCCGTCTGTATATATTCCCTATGGTCAGATGAGCCGGTTGTGTGGGGCCGTGCAGTCGTATAGTTGCCTTTACTCCTTCTTTCTTTTGTAATGGCCGTGTGGTGCCATAGTTTGCCAGTAGTGGTGACATTGCCGGTCACGTAGCTTTTCAGTATGTTATGCTTGAGTTACAGATAACTAGACAACATGGTGTCCTTGTCGGCCCGCATAGGTTCCCCTGAATTACCTTGTTTCTGGTCAGCTGTAATACAGGTACAGAAGGCTATAGGCCAATGGGCCGGGGGCTGTGTTTACAGCTGTTATATAGCCCTTTGTTTCCAGAAATTTGAGTGAGAGCCAGCCAGGCGCCAGCTGCGCCCAGGCTTAACAGTTCAGCAGGTCAGGTCTTAGTAGAGCACCAGGTGCCAGTCATACCCCCCAAGGTGGGGCGTGACAAATAAGATTCACAAAAGGGCATAAGGGAGGTTCTAGTCACTAGAACTTAAAAGTCATCCTACCTTTACCCCTAGACTACATTATGCCTCCAAGTCCTAACTGATTTTAAGTGTAGCAACTCTGCATTAGTGGCGAGTTACATGAAGGGCAAGCCAATGGGTCAAGTTACGTGCATGAGAATTTATTTGTGAGAGTGAGTGTAATTGTTTCATTCTATAATCCCTTGAGTGTGAATTTCTTGATAACTAAATGAAATTATCTCTTGTGGTGAGTAGCATCACCTTCTTGGGGAACATGCTTGCACATGCCAAATGATATGATTGAGACAAGATTATGGTGAGCTTGAAGGCAAAAATTTGTGAATTTAAAATTTATTGAGATGCTGTATAAGCTTGTTGTGACCATCACGACCCCTTTTTTTTGAATAAAGAAATCAAATGTGAATCATGCAAAATTGATTGTGGTTATCTCTTGAAGCATTTACATAAAGTGCTGAGTCTCCTCTTTTCTTTTGTGTTGGTGAGTTATCTTTGGGTTGTCTGGGTCATAGAAGTACCTTGTGCATAATATCATATGACATGCTAATTCCTAAGTTTAGATGTAAAGAATTGCATTATTTAAGGACAAGTAATAGTTCAAGTTTGGGGGTTTAATGAATTGGTAATTTACCAACTCATTAGGATTTTAAATGTGAGCTTTTGCTTAGTTTTCAAGTCATTTGAGAGTATTTTATTCTCTTTATCTTTAGTTGTTGCAGGTATTTAATTTCAGAAGAGAAAGAAAGAACTTGGGCAAAAGCATGGAATTAAAGAAGAGGGCTGAAGCTTGACCGGATGGGAGCGGTGCTCCACCTAATGGCATCGGCGAAACGCCGGTTGAAACGTAGGAGCTACTGGACCAGAGTGGAATGAGCACCGCAGAAAGGAGGTCAGTACCGGTGAACCGCCGATGCCAGCGCCGGTTGGGCCAACGTTTACTTCCCTTGCACCTGCAATGCAGCAGTGTTCCATGGATGGGCGCCGGCGAAACAACGGTAACTCGCAAGTGGCACCGCTTGCAGGAAGGGCAAAATCATCCAACACGAATTTTAGGAGAATTTTGACCTATTCTATACATTATTTTAGAAAGTACCAAATAATTCCTTCTAGATTTGTAGAGAGAAGAAAGTTAGAGGTAGAATATTGAGTATCTTTTTCTTCTTCTTCATCAAGGTAAACAACCTCCATTGAAGACAATTGTGAACTTGAATTTAACTCTTGATGATGAATGTCATGATTTTAATTATTGATTTAATTTCGTATTTCTTTTTGATAGGGGTGTGTTGTCACACCCCACCTTGGGGGGTACGACTGGCACCTGGTGCCCTACTAGGACCTGACCTGCTGGACTGTAAGCCTGGGCGCATCTGGCGCCTGGCTGGCTCTAATTCATATTTCTGGAAACAAAGGGCTATATAACGGCTGTAAACACAGCCCCCGACCTATTGGCCTATAGCCTCCTGTACCTGTACTAGCAGCTGACCAAAAAGATAGTAATTCAGGGGAACCTATGCGGGCCGACAAGGCCACCATGCTGTCTAGTTATCTGCAACTCAACGTAACATACTGAAAGCTACGTGACCGGCAAGGTCACCACTACTGGTAAACTATGGCCCCACACGGCCAGCATACAAGAAAGAAAGAGTAAAGGCAACTATACAACTGCACGGCCTCACACGACCGGCTCATCTGACCACAGGGAATATACCGACTGCTAGCCTCTAGGAATAGTGATAGAACTGATCGGGACAGGGCCCCGACCTACCCATAATATACAACAAAAAGAACTGAACTACACCTCTGAAATTCAGCCTCCGGATGACTGGAGCTGAATACTCGACCGCTGACAGGGAGTCACATAGAATTGCCTGCTCGTCTATGAGTACCTGCAGGCAAGTAATGCAGTGCCCCACCGGGCGTCAGTACCGCTGGTACTGAGTATGTAAAGCAATAGCTGAAAAGATATCTGAAATCAATAACATAACTGACGAAACTGAAATAGAAAGAACTAGATTATCTGTCTGATGATGTAAATCGTACCTGTTCTCAATTATGCTGGGAGGGGTAGGTGTCGTATCTGGGGACGTATCATTCTACTACTAACCTACTCATGTCTAATATAACATAGCATAACATACATAACATAACATAGCACACACAAACCTTACCCGGCCCCCATAAGTCGGGAGGTACAATCAACACAGAATCTATGCCCCTACCCCGGTCATCCCATCTCCTATAGTGGCTGTAAGCATCCTGCCGGTCCCTGGGTATGCACTTGGGCTCGCTGAGCCCCTGACTATAACTGTACCTGAGTCCGAAGGACTCTAAAATATGCACCCGGGCGTATCTGCTCGATGGGGGTGTATAAGGGCTGACCAAGGCACAATATGGGGAAACTGGCATCCCATCTTCGTCCCCTTGCGGCACGGCATGCCACTCCGTAGAGTGACGTATCCTCGTCCTCTGGCGGACGAGTCGATACAGCTATTAACCCTGGGCGGTCAGGGATGCTAGGTAATCCAACCCCAATCAATACAACGGTCTCAACTAGTCATGTTGTCTGTGTATCTCATAAGCTAAGGCTAACAGGGGTAAGGTATCATATGAATCACATGCTGAGCTAATAATAGTAATATGTAAGTGTCTGATACATGCTGAGACAGGTAAGTACAAATATGAATATAGTTTCCTGTCAGACTGTACTGGAGCAAAGGCTATACAAGAGGGTATTTCTACTGAAAGCTATGCTGTTTACTGAGTTTCTGTATTAGCGTGATTTCCTATTTCTAACATGCTTGCTAAACCTTATTTAGTTACTATTTTATGTCTGGAATGCTCTGCGGATACTGTACTACTCCGCGGGGTTTCAGCTGAACACAACAATACCTTAACATGGCATATTACATCACATACTGAATATACTGGGCAATCTTAATTACTTACTTCTGAATCTATATCATACGGATAGGTCTCGTACACGTTACAACCCAAAACTTCTCATATTGCACCAATATTCATAATAACACAATAATTGACTTCTGAACATTCTACTGGTCTGTAAATTACTATACTGCTCCAATGTTACTCAACTTGCCGAGGAAACTTAACTTTACATACCTTATCTTTGAATTATTCGTCCGTCGGACGAGGCTCAGCCGGTACTTCAACTATTTTCTCCCAACTGCATCCATAAATACGTCAATCAATACTAAATACAACTTTATTTCAAAAGGCAACGCCACTTTCGATATAGTTTATAGCCTAAACTTAGGCTTATCGAAAGACGGTCGAAAACTGGCTATTTTTCAGCTGCCCAGAAGGGAGAAGTATTCACTTCTCAGCTAGGAACACATAGACATTAATTTAGAGCAATTCTACTTACTTTAGTTCGGTGGCTCGCCAATTCGTCGGCCGTATTTCACGAAACTAATTCCGTAGAAATGCTCTCTGCTGCTAAATACTCGGGTATCTGGGATTAATTTGAGTTTGGGCAGCGTTTGGCAGCGTAATCGGACGGAAATATATAATTTTCATTCGTTTTCCTCTGTTCTCTGCGCTATTCTGGAAATTTTTAAGTATGAAATGATTTTAAACCGAAGTGGGGGCTTATATACTTGGGCCTGAACCTGGGCAACGTGTCACGGAGCCATCGCGGAGGCCTCACCTCCGTGACACGCTGCCATCACGGAGGGGCTCTGCCTCGGCTCCTCCCGCGATGGTTTCGACGGGTTTCTCGTCCGATCTTTTCTCGGGCCTTTCCCTAGCACGTATGGCCTTCAAATATACTTAACCAATGTGCGAATAGGTCATCTAAGTGCCGGGAATTCTACGGGGTATAACATTCTCCCCCCCTTAGGAACATTCGTCCTCGAATGTTTACTGTTATCTAGAGGACTGCTTACTTTACTTCCTGGGAAAATTTCGGCAGGGTTTCCCCTGTAATATGGACTATCGCAAAAACCTGAAATGCAGAAAAGTCCAACATAGGCACTGCATACAATATTCTAAGATCCACTGGACAACTAAATATCACTTCTTTCTTTATCATTTACAAACATACAATCATAAGATATTGTATAAGTAATGATACAGACATACCTGTCGTCTGACTAGGCCTGAAATAGGTGAGGGTATCTGGTTTTCATATCTTCTTCAGCCTCCCACATCATTTCCTCCCGATTTCTGTTACGCCATAATACTTTGACAGATGCAACATCTTTAGTTCTCAGCCTGCGAATCTGTCTGTCTAAGATAGCTACGGGAACCTCTTCATAGGCTAATTCCTCTGTGACCTGAACATCCTGAACTGGAACTACTGTAGAAGGGTCCCCTATGAACTTCCTTAACATAGAAACATGGAATACTGGGTGAACCGACGCTAACTCTGGAGGCAAGTTCAGCTCGTATGCCACGCGGCCTATTCTTCGCCGAATCTGATACGGCCCAATGAATCTTGGGCTAAGCTTGCCTTTCTTGCCAAACCTCATTACCCCTTTCATCGGGGACACTTTCAGATATACCCAGTTGTTTACCAAAAATTCTAGATTTCTACGCCGCCTATCTGCGTAAGATTTCTGGCGGCTCTGAGCGGTCAGTAAATGTTCTCGGATAAGCTTTATCTTTTCCTCGGACTGCCGAACAATGTCTGGGACAACTAATGATGATTCTCCTATTTCAAACTAGCCCACTGGCGATCTACATTTCCGCCCGTACAATGCCTCGAAAGGCGCCATCTGAATAACTGAATGGTAGCTGTTATTATAAGCAAATTCGATTAACGGGAGATGTTCATCCCAGCTACCCCCAAAATCTAACACACACGCTCGTAGCATATCTTCGAGCGTCTGAATTGTACGTTCAGCCTGCCCGTCTGTCTGAGGATGGAATGCTGTGCTCAAATTAATCTGCGTCCCCAGACCTTTCTGAAATGACTGCCAAAACCTAGCTGTAAATTGTGCTCCCCTGTCTGAAATGATAGATACCGGTACCCCATGCAATCTAACTATTTCTCTGATATACAATTCGGCATAATCCTCACCTGAGAAGGTAGCCCTTACTGGCAGGAAATGAGCTGATTTTGTCAGCCTGTTAACTATTACCCAAATGGAATCATTACTGCGTCTAGTACGGGGTAATCCCGTTACAAAATCCGTGTTTATTACTTCCCATTTCCACATAGGTATCATTATCTCTTGAGTCAAACCACCCGTTTTCTGGTGCTCTACTTTCACCTGCTGACAATTAGCACATCTAGATACAAATTCAGCTATCTCAGTTTTCATACCTGGCCACCAGTAGATGTCTCTGATGTCGTGGTACATTTTCGTCGCCCCTGGGTGAAGGGAATAGCGAGCGTAATGTACCTCGTGCATAATCTGCCCACGAAGTTCTGAGACATTCGGGACGCAAAGGAGGCCCTTACAGCGTAGCACACCATCCTCGGTTATCTGAAAATCTGGCTTTTTACCCTTCTGAACTCTATCTCTAAGCTGGACTAAATCGGGATCCTCATACTATCGTTCTTTTACTTCTGTAGCTAACGATGACACCGCAGAATTCTGAATTACTGCCCCATTATTTTCTGTTTCCATTACTCGAACGGCTAGATCAGCTAACTGATGAATTTCTTTAGCTAATTTCTGTTTCTCAGGTCGCAAATACGCCAAACTCCCCATTGACTTACGGCTCAGGGCGTCTGCCACGACATTGGCTTTTCCCGGATGGTACAGGACGTTCACATCATAATCCTTCAGCAATTCTAACCAGCGACGTTGCCGCAGATTCAACTCCCTCTGAGTAAAAATATACTGCAAGCTCTTATGATCTGTATATATATCAACATGAACGCCGTACAGGTAATGCCTCCACATCTTCAAGGCATGAATTACTGCGGCCAATTCTAGATCATGGGTGGGGTAATTCTTTTCGTGCTTCTTCAGCTGTCTGGAAGTATATGCAATTACTCTACCATGGTGCATCAACACACAACCCAACCCGATACCTGACGCGTCACAATAGACTGAATACCCTTCTGTGCCTTCCGGCAATGCTAATACTGGAGCGGAGGTCAATCTGTCTTTCAGTTCCTGGAAACTCTGCTCGCATGCCTCCGTCCACTGAAACTTTGCTGCTTTCTGTGTTAATTTAGTTAAAGGTGCTGCAATAGTTGAGAATCCCTCAACGAACCTCCGATAGTATCCTGCCAACCCCAGAAAGCTACGAACTTCAGTCGGGGTGGTAGGCCTAGGCCATGACTTAACTGCTTCTATCTTCTGCTTATCTAACTGTATACCAGCGTCTGAAACAATATGCCCTAAAAAGGCCACTGAGTTAAGCCAGAATTCACACTTCGAAAATTTAGCATACAACTGGCGGTCCCTGAGAATCTGGAGCACTGTCCGCAATTGAGTCCGGTGATCTACCTCAGAGCGAGAATACACCAGAATATCATCAATAAATACTATCACGAACAAGTCCAGGAAAGGTCTGAAAATACTGTTCATCAGGTTCATAAAGACTGCTGGGGCATTCGTTAGCCCGAAGGACATAACCATAAATTCAAAATGCCCATATCGGGTCCTGAATGCTGTCTTAGGAATATCCCTCTCACGTACTCGGACCTGGTGATATCCGGACCGCAAGTCAATCTTAGAAAAGTATCTGGCTCCCTGTAGCTGATCAAATAAGTCATCAATTCTGGGGAGCGGATACTTGTTCTTTACTGTAACTTTGTTTAGCTGCCGGTAATCTATGCACATTCGGAGCGAGCCATCTTTCTTTCTCACAAACAAGAATGGCGCACCCCACGGGGAAGTACTCGGCCTGATAAAACCTTTATCTAACAAGTCTTTCAACTGCTCCTTTAATTCTCTGAGTTCTGCAGGAGCCATATGATAAGGAGGTATTGATATTGGCTGAGTACCTGGTAGCAAGTCAATAGGAAAGTCTATTTCCCTTTCTGGGGGAATACCAGGTAACTCATCAGGAAATACATCTGGGAATTCATTTACCACTGGGACAGACTGGAGTGTCGGAGATTCTGCCTAGACATCCTGAACTCTGACAAGATAGTAAATACACCCCTTAGATATCAACTTTCTCGCCTGAAGGTAGGAAATAAACCTACCTTTTGGCGTCGCGGTGCTGCCCTTCCACTCCCGTACTGCTTCCCCCGGGAAGTGGAATCAAACCGTCTTGGTCCAACATTCAACATTGGCAAAGCATGGCACTAACCAGTCCATACCCATGATGGCATCGAAGTCTATCATTTCTAACTCGACCAGATCTACTGTGGTCTGACGGTCAACAACCTCTACTGTACACCTTCGGTAAATTCGGCTAGCTGTGATAGAGTCACCGACGGGCATAGATACTAAGAAGGGCTGCTGTAATGATTCTGGTACAATACTAAACTTCCGTGCCACAAATGGAGTAATATAGGACAAAGTAGACCCTGGATCAATTAGCACATAAGCAGGGTGTGAGCAGATAGTTAGCATACCTGTCACGACATCAGGCGATGCTTCTGAATCTTGTCTCCCTGGTAAGGCATATGTGCGGCTTGGACCCGCACATGTACTGGAGGCCCCTGATCTGCCCCGACCCCTGCCTGCTGAAACTGTGGGCCTGCGCCCAGTCGAGGATGCTGTAGCTCGTGATCCGGTTGATGCCCTATCCTGTCTGTCGCGGTCCTCACGACCTCTGGCTGGGCAATCTCTCATCAAATGGCCTTCTTGGCCACAAATATAGCATGCGGTGGAACCATACCTGCACGCTCTAGAATGGCGTCGACTGCATATAGGGCAAAGTGGTAGGGTATACCTACTCTGCTCCGCCCTCCTCTGTAAGGGTGAGTCTGCCATCTGCGAGCCTCTACCAACCTCTAACTGCCCTCTACGACTGAATCTACCTCCCTGAGACTGTGGTGGAGGCGGGGGCCTGGGTGGCCTGTCTGACAATCGTGGCTTGGGTCCCCCCCGGGCCTCTCTCTGTAACTCAGCTGGCCTATCCCGGCGACGCTGCTCCTGATTGACCCTTCTGATCTCCTGATGCCGCTGTCTGATGCCCTCAATATTCTGGGAAAATGCCTGGATTCGGGAAATATCCATGTCCTCTCGTAGTGTGGCCGTGATACAAGTCTCGACATATTCTGGGTTCAACCCCATAATAAAACGGTGCACTATGGATGCCATGGTATCCACGAAGGCTGGTGCATATCGAGCCAAAGAGTCAAACCGCAATGAATATTCCCGAACACTCATGGCCCCCTATTCTAGATGTAGGAACTGGTCTACCCGGGCCTGTCGGATCTCCCGCGGCAAATAGTGATCTAGAAAGGCTCCTTAAAAGCTGGACCAGGTGGGAGGGGAAATATCTCTCCCTCGGGACCTCTCCCAGCTTTCATACCATAATACCGCAATATCCCGTAACTGGAATGCGGCCAATTCAACTGACTCAGTAGGCGTAGCATGCATAACCCTGAAGATTCTCTGCATCTGATCCAGAAAATCCTGGGGGTCCTCTGTTCGGTCTGTGCCTGTGAACTGTGGGGGATTCAGGGCTAAGAACTTTCGGACCCTCGAACTACCGGGCCCTCCTGATGCTTCTGCAGCTGTGGATGGCATTTGCTGACGCTGAGCAACCATTATCTGTGCTATCATAACTACAACACTCCTAACCTCCTGGTCGGAAGGTGTCGGTATAGGGACTGCTGAAGGTACTGTCGCTCCAAATGGCTCCTGACGTGGTGGAGACTGCTGAGGAGGTTCGGATGAAGCCTCTGTAGGGCCCTCTGATCGGGCTGTCTCCAAATGAGGGGGAGGCATCCTGCTGGTGCCCTCCCCTGCCGCAATGTCTAAACTCCGACCTGTGGTAGGATGTTGCTGGTCTGACATTATCTGTAACCAAAGAATATGGTAAGCTCTTAGGGACTCAACCCTATACTGTACCGCTCTATAGCACGACTGAATCAGAATAAAAGACAACCATCCTATCATGCCTTGCAGCCTCCTACCCATAGTATGTGGTGCACAACACATCCATGGACAGGACTCTACTTAGCACGGCTTGCAGACTCCCTGAGATACGACCTGCTCTGATACCAAGTTTGTCACACCCCACCTTGGGGGGTACGACTGGCACCTGGTGCCCTACTAGGACCTGACCTGCTGGACTGTAAGCCTAGGCGCATCTGGCGCCTGGCTGGATCTAATTCATATTTCTGGAAACAAAGGGCTATATAACGGCTGTAAACACAGCCCCCGGCCTATTGGCCTATAGCCTCCTGTACCTGTACTAGCAGCTGACCAGAAACATAGTAATTCAGGGGAACCTATGTGGGCCGACAAGGCCACCATGCTATCTAGTTATCTACAACTCAACGTAACATACTGAAAGCTACGTGACCGGCAAGGTCACCACTACTGGTAAACTATGGCCCCACACGGCCAGCATACAAGAAAGAAAGAGTAAAGGCAACTATACAACTGCACAGCCTCACACGACCGGCTCATCTGACCACAGGGAATATACCGACTGCAAGCCTCTAGGAACAGTGATAGAACTGATCGGGACAGGGCCCCGACCTACCCATAATATACAACAAAAAGAACTGAACTACACCTCTGAAATTCAGCCTCCGGATGACTGGAGCTGAATACTTGACCGCTGATAGGGAGTCACGTAGAATTGCCTGCTCGTCTATGAGTACCTGCAGGCAAGTAATGCAGCGCCCCACCGGGCGTCAGTACCGCTGGTACTGAGTATGTAAAGCAATAGCTGAAAAGATATCTGAAATCAATAACATAACTGACGAAACTGAAATAGAAAGAACTAGATTATCTGTCTGATGATGTAAATCGTACCTGTTCTCAATTATGCTGGGAGGGGTAGGTGTCGTATCTGGGGACGTATCATTCTACTACTAAACTACTCATGTCTAATATAACATAGCATAACATACATAACATAACATAGCACACACAAACCTTACCCGGCCCCCATAAGCCGAGAGGTACAGTCAACACAGATATATGCCCCTACCCCGGTCATCCCATCTCCTATAGTGGTTGTAAGCATCCTGCCGGTCCCTGGGTATGCACTTGGGCTCGTTGAGCCCCTGACTATAATTGTACCTGAGTCCGAAGGACTCTAAAATCAACACCCCGGGCGTACCCGCTCGACGGGGGTGTATAAGGGCCGACCAAGGCACAATATGGGGAAACTGGCATCCCATCTTCGTCCCCTTGCGGGACGACATATCACTCCGTAGAGTGACGTATCCTCGTCCTCTGGCGGACGAGTCGATACAGCTATTAATCCTGGGCGGTCAGGGATGCTAGGTAATCCAACCCCAATCAATACAACGGTCTCAACTAGTCATGTTGTCTGTGTATCTCATAAGCTAAGGCTAACAGGGGTAAGGTATCATATGAATCACATGCTGAGCTAATAATAGTAATCTATAAGTGTCTGATACATGCTGAGACAGGTAAGTACAAATATGAATATAGTCTCCTGTCAGACTGTACTGGAGCAAAGGCTATACAAGAGGGTATTTCTACTGAAAGCTATGCTATTTACTGAGTTTCTGTATTAGCATGATTTCCTATTTCTAACATGCTTCCTAAACCTTATTTAGTTACTATTTTATGTCTGGAATGCTCTACGGATACTGTACTACTCCGCGGGGTTTCAGCTGAACACAACAGTACCTTAACATGGCATATTACATCACATACTGAATATACTGGGCAATCTTAATAAATTACGTCCGAATCTATATCATACGGATAGGTCTCGTACACGTTACAACCCAAAACTTCTCATATTGCACCAATATTCATAATAACACAATAATCGACTTCTGAACATTCTACTGGTCTGTAAATTACTATACTGCTCCAATGTTACTCAACTTGCCGAGGAAACTTAACTTTACACACCTTATCTTTGAATTATTCGTCCGTCGGACGAGGCTCGGCCGGTACTTCAACTATTTTCTCCCAACTACATTCATAAATACGTCAATCAATACTAAATACAACTTTATTTCAAAAGGCAACGCCACTTTCGATATAGTTTATAGCCTAAACTTAGGATTATTGAAAGACGGTCGAAAACTCGTTATTTTTCAGCGGCCCAGAAGGGAGAAGTATTCACTTCTCAGCTAGGAACACATAGACATTAATTTAGAGCAATTCTACTTACTTTAGTTCGGTGGCTCGCCGATTCGTCGGCCGTATTTCGCGAAACTAATTCCGTAGAAATGCTCTCTGCTGCTAAATACTCGGGTATCTGGGATTAATTTGAGTTTGGGCAGTGTTTGGCAGCGTAATCGGACGGAAATATATAATTTTCCTTCGTTTTCCTCTGTTCTCTGTGCTATTCTGGAAATTTTTAAGTATGAAATGATTTTAAACCGAAGTGGGGGCTTATATACTTGGGCCTGAACCTGGGCAACGTGTCACGGAGCCATCGCGGAGGCCTCACCTCCGTGACACGCTGCCATCGCGGAGGGGCTCTGCCTCGGCTCCTCCCGCGATGGTTTCGATGGGTTTCTCGTCCGATCTTTTCCCGGGCCTTTCCCTAGAACGTATGGCCTTCAAATATACTTAACCAACGTGCGAATAGGTCATCTAAGTGCCGGGAATTCTACGGGGTATAACATGTGTACGCATGAATTGGGGTTAAATTGGGTTGGATATTGTTAGATTAATCATAGAGTCTCTCATTTAATATAAATATATTATTCTCTCCCAATTTATAACTAAATTACTCATAGTTGCAATTGTGGTAATGTTTACTTACACTATTTTTGCTTGAAAAAGGGAAATCGAGTATAGGTAAGAAAGCAATGGTGGGTAATTGGGTGTTGATTGTGTGGGATTAGGCTAGAGATAGCTAAAACCTATAATCATGCACCCATGAGAGATTTGAGGCTAGAAATAGCTCAAATCTGACCCAAGTCTTAATGAATATATTGTTTGGGACTTCGGGGTTTGAGAAAACCTGAGGTAAAAGGCACCCAAGTGGTTGAAAAACATCGAGTGCCACTTCTTCCATGGCTATTTATATTTATGTGTAATAATTTGATTGACTAGTCAATTCCAATAAAATTGACACCCCATTCAAAAGCATACCCCTAGCTCTTGCTCACTTTTGTTAATTCAAGTTGGCTATCTTGTTGATTGATCAATAGTTGTTTATACATTTTAATTGCAATCTTTTGAACCCCCAAATTTTTATTTGTTTGTTTTAAATACAATGATGCTTCTTAGTTTGACTTGATAGACAATTTCCGTTTCATCTAAGTACTATTCCCTATGGAATTCGACCCCGACACTCGTCTGGTATATTTGTGTTGCCAATGACCATTTATTCTCTTTTTATGAGGAGTGAATTCGGATGTTATCAGCTATCAACGAGACTGAGCTACATTAACTGAATCTATATCATGAGACGATATAACATAAAGTATGTGGTCAATACTTGGAACGTACTGAGTATGTAAGGTAAGTAAAGCATGCTTAGTAAAACATTAATTAAAATCATGGATATAAATAAAAAGGATCATGAGAGTAGGGGCTGTATGCTACAAGACATATCTGAGATATACATAATCATAAGCTGGTTGCGATAACTGAACATAGTGACCCAATATTTAAAAATAGAAATGATATGACTTTTCATATCAGAAATCACAAGTACAAGTTCATAAACTGATCATCGGGTCAAATCTACTGTAAACATAATATCACGAGTCATAAACATAAAAACTGAAATCATGAGGAATAATGGGACACTTATCATAACCAGCACCATCACGATAGAGCTTACGTGATGCCCCAACTATCACACTCAAGTGGGAAGAGCCATCCAAAACCTTGCCAGGGCTAAGGACGCTAAGAAACCATGATATCTATATCAAGCTAATCCCCTTGGGGTGGGGGAAAACTCTCTTGAGAGGTCCCTATATATATATACACACCTACATTCGTGCGTAGTTTATGAGACCAGGAAACCTCGAAAACCCTAGCCTACTTGATGCTAGACACTACTCCCAAAACATGCATAGTGCTCACATTGTTTTTCAACAAAGTTGAAATCATATTCTAAAAACATAGATTAAATCTGAACATTGGGAGTCTTGACTCCATATCATATCATAAGTTGCATTAGGAGTCTTGACTCTAAATCATATCGTAAACTGATCTTATTAGACTTGGCTAAATCATATTAAATATACATAACTTGTATGGGCTTTCCCAAATCATAAAATCATGCATACTTGATGTCACGACCCGAACATAGGCCCGGATCGAGACACGAGACAAAGAACCCTGAGAGGCTCCAAGTCGACCCATGACATGAACATATCAACTAAAATCATACTATAAGCAAATATGGATATAATAGAACATGCTTAAGTGGAAGTTTGCATACATATCAACCAATACTGAAACAGAAATAACAAGCTGATTTCTACATATTGTTTGAATAACCTCTAACATAACTGGTGAGTTGATGGGACAACATCCCCAACTAGCTTGATGAAAGTCTGTAATTGAAAGAACATAACTATAGATAACTGAATGTCCATGAAGGATGAGGACTCACCAATACTGGGTAGACTGGTCTGAGAGAGGAGCAGGACTAATGATGCGGCTAAGACTGATCCCTCGGACTTGCATCATGAAACGATACAACATAGAGATGCGGTTAGTACATGGAATGTACTGAGTATATAAGGTAAGTAAAACGTACGAAAATACATAAGAGTTCATGAGTGTAGGACAGAATCATCATAAAGTAAATACCATAATGTAAATATAAGGGCTGAAGGTTGTCAAGACATTCATAATTCAGTCATAATCATAGTAGAAAAGCTTCATTAAACATGTATTGAGCCAAAGTAACATAAACATAACCATGCATAAATCATGAGGAACAATGGGAGGACTTGTCTTAACCGACACCATCATGATAGAGCCTGACCAAATTATCAGGGAATAGTTGAGAACAACTTAGAACTGACATAAATCATATGCAGATGTGAGGAGAAGGGAGTTGGAGTTTCCTGGGGATGATTGGTTATACTTGAAAATATCACCTATGAAATGCTGATGAGATTTGGGAAGAAAGAAAAGCCTAGTCCCAGATATATTGGCCCTTACAGAATTCTTAGATGCAATGGCAATGTGGCTTATGAGCTGGAGTTGCCTGCGAAGTTAGCATCGGTGCACCCAGTCTTCCATGTGTCTATGTTAAAGAAATGCATCGGTGAACCGACCTCAATAGTGGCTCTAGAGAGTATGGGTGTAAAAGATAGTCTCTATTATGAAGAAGTTTCGGTTCAAATCCTAGTTGTCAGGTTCGTAAGCTGAAACAAGGAGGTCGATTTAGTAAAGATTTTATGGAGGAACCAGCTAGTTGAGGGAGCTACATGAGAAGCAGAAGCGGACATGTTTGCTAAATACCCTCATTTATTCCCTTCCAGTTAGCTTCAGCATCAAGTATTAAATCCCCACTTAGTACTCTATTAAGTTCCAGATTCATCAGCCCTACCCATGTTAAAATATGCTCCCTAGTTCCATAAGTTCAGTTAGTATGTCTATCTCAGTCCGGAGTCAGTCACTCTTTAAGAAATCAGTTTATAGCTTTCATTTCAGGATTCCAAATTTTTCCTCAGTCTTCCAGCTTATTTAGTCTTCATTCGGGGATGAATTGTCACGACTTGAACGTAAACCCAGATTGTAACATGGGACAAGGAGCTCCAAGAGACTTCAAGTCGACCCATGGCATGAACATACATCTAACTCAATATTAATAAAGCGAAATACTTAGAATAACAATATATCAGAAACATAACCGTGACATAACATAGAATAGAAACGCACTTTATACATGATAGTTGAATACTACGCATAGTCTAAAAGCTTCTAACATATCAGATGAATTGATGGGGCAACACCTCCAACTAACCCGACAAGTCTAGAAACTAAACGTAAAGAGATAACTGATATCATCTGGTCCTCGGAGAATGAGGACTCATCAATGAGCTGGATGCTAACTCCGAGAACGAGCTAATGACGGTGCTGGGTCTGAATACCAGAGCTTGTATCATGAAACGATACAACATAGAGTATGTGGTCAGTACGTGAAATGTACCGAGTATGTAAGGTAAGTAAAACGGACATTTAAAATACATAAAAGCTCATTAGAGATCATAAGAGTGGGACAACATGCTCATAATAGGAATATCATAATGTAACATAAGGCTCAAGGTTTTCAAGACATTCGTAATCCATTCATTATCTTAGTCATAGGAGAAAATTTATAAATAAAAAACTGAGCCAAAATATCATAAATATAACAATGCATAAAAACATGCGGAATAATGGAAGGACTAGTAACAACCGACACCATAATGGTAGAGCCTTACATGATGACCCAACTATCTCGCTCAAGTGGACAGAGCCGTCCCTGGCTTGCCAGGCAAGGGACGTGCATTATTTGATATCACGAAAGAGGGGATCCATTAAAATTGTAATGTATCATACCCATGTGGAGAATTAGGAATTTCATGCATTGGGTCAAAACCCCATAGAATTAACATAGGAAATTTCATGATTTTGAGAGATTGGGCAAGGGTGTGGAAGGATTCACCCACTCAAAACCCTGCATACCTGATTAAAGCTGATTCTTACACTTCCTTGATTGCCCAAGAGGAATTTGAGAAGAATTGGAAGGGCTTAAGCTTCATCTCCTCTCAAACTTCCTAACTTTGCATGCATGGCTTTAGAATAGGCTAGAATGGCTTATCCCACCTTAATACACTCTGAAAATAGCTTAAAACGATATAGTATAGGACCTTAGAGCATAGGAATGAAGAGATTACCCTTAATAACTTTGCAAAAAATAATTGCTCGTCAGTCAACACGAGATACCTAACGAGTCGTTGCCACCATCCACGGGTCTTCACATTGGTCGTTGGGTACACTGTCGAGGTATCACCTGGAACTCATAATGGGCCATCATACGAATCATTGTTGGTGACCACGACTCTTGGTCACCACTACTTACCTTCACTTTCTTAAACTCAGACTATCCCATCATGCTGACCACGATCCATCTGATGATTCGTGGTGATTGACCACGACTCATGGGGGACTTCTGTAGGATACACTGCCTAGTCCCCTTCACCTCCCCCAAAACCTTTCCCACGAATGACTCAATAGCCATGGGGTCTGACCACGACTCATGGTCACGTCTGTGGGGATCTTGAATTCCAAAACTCCAACTCACACCCTGAATCACCACGAGTCACCTCACAACTCATGGTCTACCCCACGGGTCACAGAATGACTCGTTCTATGACCTGGTGCCAAATTTCCAGTTTTCTCCATTTCAACTCTCGGGTCTGATCTTTGGGCTTCCAAAGTACAACAATATATCCCCCTTGGGAAAATTCGTCCTTGAATGTTGAAATTCATATAGAAAGTAGAGACATGCAATCATCATACTCAAATATTGATCATTTAAGGTGAAAACTGATGGAATAACTATCTTCGATTCAAACTACATGGCAGAACTAAATTTATGAATCATAGACACATCCACATACATGAAAGCAACTGGGGCACGTGAACTGAACGTGAAAATTAATTAGAGTTTTAAGGCTAAAACTGATACCTGAGCCGGTAGAGAATAAATATGGGTATCTAGCCATCATGTCCGCCTCGGATTCCCATGTAGCTCCCTCAACGTGCTTATTCCTCCATAAAAATTTCACTGAAGCTACTTCCTTGTTTCTTAGCCTTCGAAACTGATGATCTAGTATTTCCATCGAAACCTCTTCATAACGAAGGCTGTCTTTCACACCAACACTGTCCACCGGGACAACTAGAGTTGGATCACCCAAACATTTCTTTAATAGCAATACATGAAATACATGATGTACACAAGGTAATTATGAGGGAAACTCCAACTCATATGCCACCTTGCCAACCCATTTTACAATCCGGTAAGGGCTAACATAACGAGGACTGAGTTTTCATTTCTTTCCAAACCGCATCACTTCCTTCATGGGAGACATCTTCAGAAACACCCAATTATCCACTTCGTACTTGAGTTCTCTCCTTCTCACATCGGCATAGGACTTTTGGTGACTTTAAGTTGTTTTCAACCTATGTTGTATGAGCTGAACCTTCTCCATAGACTCATGGACTGAATCTGGTCCTATCATCGCAACTTCACCAACTTCGAACTAACCAATAGGCGATCTATATCTCCGCCCATAGAGAGCCTCAAACGGAGCCATCTGAATACTGGAATGGTAGCTGTTATTGTATGCAAACTCGATAAAAGGCAAATGATCATACCAACCACCCTTGAAGTCAATCAAGTATGCTCCCAACATGTCCTAGAGAGTCTGAATTGTCCACTCCTCTTGACCATCCATTTGCGAGTGAAATTTTTTGTTGAGCTTAACTTGGGTTACCTAGTCCCCTTTGAAACGACCTCCAAAACTGAGAGGTAAATTGGGTACCTCTATCTGATATGATGGACAAGGGCACTCTATGCAACCGAACTAGCTCTCGAATGTATAGTTTGGCATAATCCTCAGCTGAATCCATGGTTTTGACCGGTAGAAAATGAGTGTCACGACCCGAACGTAGGCCCAGATCGCAACACAGGATAAGGAGTCCCGAGAGACCCTAAGTCGACCCTTAGCATTAGCATATATCTAACTCGATCAATGAAACTGAATAATCAAAAATATAATCACAGCGGAAGTCTAAACTTAAACATAACATCAGAATTCAAAATCCGAAGTTGATTACATACATATGTCTGAAAAGCGTCTAAACATGATGAGTTGTTGGGAAAATACCCCCAACTAACTCAACAAGTTGAAACTGAAAATACATAAGGAAATCTGAGCAGTCTAGTCCTCGGGAGATGAGGATTCACAAACACAAAGATGCTAACTCTGGAGTCCAACTATGAGCGGGCCTGAACCTGAGAGCTAGGTCCTGTATTATGAAATGATACAACATAGAGTATACGGTCAGTACGTGGAATGTACTGAGTATGCAAGGTAAGTAAAACTGCTTAAGTGATTAAAATCATTTAAAGACTGTGCATACTGTAAAATATAAACATTAGGAATCTGAGAGTAGGGCTGGCATGCATTCTTTCTAAAATCACGGTCTCATCATAATATAACATATCATCATGACATATCATAACATAAGTGTTGACTCAAAGCTTAAATCTGATATTTATAAGAAAAGATGAATATTGAGTCAAACCTGCTTTAGAGCATGCTTACATATGTAAATCTCATGAGTAATGGACATGCATAACTGAAATCATGAAGAACAATGGGAGACTTATCTTTTAACCGACATATCACGATAGAGCTTACATTGTCACAGTTATCACACTCAAGTGGGTAGAGCCGTCCAAAGCCTTGCCAAGGCTAGGGACGATACCATGACATCGATATCAAGCTCATGGGCCAATAGGGTCGAGGATTGCTCATAAGGGAGGTCCCAAATATCATAATGTATAAACCTACGTTGGCGCATAGTTCTGAGGCATAGGGTGATCGACCCTTACCCTGCTCGGTGCTGGACACTACTCCCAAAAATATGCATATGCCCTACATCATAATTCAACAAAGCTCAACATCGTCTATTGAGAAGCTCATAGATGAAATATATCTCAAAGCGGAGATTATGCATAAGAGAAGCTTTAACTCAAACCATACCAGAAGCTGAAAATATAAGTGGGAGTCTTCGCTCTAAAACCATGTGGTAAGCTTATTTCGGGAAATCGTCAATCATACTTTGAACATGTGGGCATTGCCCAAAGCTTTGTCATTCTTGAAAATACTCAATTCATATCGAAAACATGATTTTAAACATGGGTAGCTTGAAAACATACTTTTCATCATAATATCTCATCATTATCATACATTCATCACAAATCTCATCTTTCATGAACTCCTCATCAATGGGCATTTTCTATTAGTAAAAGTAGAAACATGATTTTTAATTGAAAACATTATAAACTCGTCCATGCTTCAAAATTCAATAGTAGAAACGTATTTAAATCATACTCACGTAAAGAAATAGGAAATTCATGCATTTGGGTTAAAACCCCATAGATTAGTCATAGATCATTCATGATTTAGAGAGGGATTGGGAATGAGTGTTAAAGGAATCACCCATTCATAACCCTACATACCTGCTGGTAGCTAGTTCTTACACTTCTTTGAATGACCAATAGAAAACTGAAGGGAAATTGAAGAACACTAGCTTGATCACCCTCTCTAACCTTTCTACCTTACTTGCATGGACGAATGAGGCCTAAAATTAACTTAACCCCTTTAAAAGACACTATTCATAACTCAAAATGAAATAGTTTAGGCCTTGGGAACTTAGGAATTACGGAAAATCCCATACTAAATTTGTAGAAAATAACTGTCAGGTGGTCCCAACGAGGAACCTAATGACTCGTTACCCTGGGCCACGACTCGTGGAGTCGTCTGTCATTTACAATGCTTATCTGGACATCTGGGCTCGTCATGTGCAACCTCACGACTCATTGCTGGTTTCGACGACTTGTGGTCACCACCTGTTATGTACACTGCCTCCATGCCAATTTTCTTTTCACTAGCTGACCACGACCCTCCCCCAAAATCATGGGGACTGACTAGGACTCATGGGGTCCTTCTGTCGAGTACACTACCTCTCTTCTTTTTGTTTACTTCTCACTCACCCCACGACTGACCTAACGACTCGTGGGGTCTGACCATGAGTTGTGGTCATGCCCGTGGGGTCTCATCTTCTCAAGTTCAATTTCATTCCTTGGTCTTCCCCACGAGTCACATCACGACTTGTGGGTTTATCTCACAAGTCTCCCCATGACTCGTTCTCTTCCTGATGCCGAATTTCAACATTTTCTTTGTTTCAACTTCCAGATCTTATCTTTGGGCTTCCGGGGTATAACAATATCTCCCCATTGGGAACATTCTTCCTCGAATGTTGGAAAAAATACAAAAAAGTAGGGAATGCAATTATTATATTCAAATACTGAGTTTTTAAACCAATAAACTGATGGTTTGACTACCCTGATTCAAACTACATAGCTGAACTGATTTCACAAACCATACACACATCCATTTACATAAAAGAAACTTGGGCACATGAACTGAACATGAAAACTAAACAGGATTTGAGAGAAAAACTAATACCTCAAGTTGAAACTAAGCCGGTAGAGAATAAATATGGGTATCTAGCCAGTATATCCGCTTCGGCTTCCCACATAGCTCCTTCAACATGCTGATTCTCCATAACACTTTAACTAAATCTACTTCTTTGTTCCTTAGCCTTCGAAGCTGACGATCCAGTATTTCTACTGGAACCTCCTCATAACTGAGGCTGTCTTTCACAGCAACACTGTCCACTGGGACAACTAGAGCTGGATCACTTAAACACTTCTTTAAGAGTGACACATGGAATACAGGATGCACAAAAGCTAATTCTAAAGGCAACTCTAACTCATAAGACACCACGTCTCACTATACGGTACATGCCGAAACAATGGGGACTAAGTTTCCCTTTATTTCCGAACCTTATCACTCCCTTCACGGGAGACACCTTCCGAAATACCCAATCATCGACCTCAAATTCTAATTCTATCCTCCTCACGTTAGCGTTGGACTTTTGGCGACTATGGGTAGTTTCAACTTGTCCCTTATAAACTGAACCTTCTCCATAGCCTCGTGAACCAAATATGGTCCTATCATCGCCGCTTTGCCAACCTCAAACCCTCTAATGGGCGACCTACACCTTCACCCATAGTGAGCCTGCAATATTGGAATGATAGCTGTTATTGTATGCAAACTCGATAAGAGGAAAATGCTCATCCCATATACCCTTTAAGTCAATCACGCATGCTCTCAACATATCCTCGAGGTTCTGAATTGTTCGCTCTACTTGACTATCCGTTTGAGGGTGAAATGTTATGCTGAGCTTAACCTGTGTACCCAACCTTTTTTGAAACGATTTCCAAAACTGAGAGGTAAATTGAGTACCTTTGTCTAAAATTATGCATAAGGGAACTCCATGTAATCAGACTAGATCCCAGATATATAGTTTGGCATAATCCTCCACCGAATCCGTGGTCTTATCCGATAGAAAATGTGTAGCCTTGGTCAACCTGTCTACCATAACCCAAATGGAGTCATATTGTTAATGAGTACGAGGTAAACCTGTGATGAAATCCATATTAATTTCTTCCCACTTCCAAGTTGGAATACTGATATCCTGAAGCACGCCTCTCGGCCTCTGCGGCTCAACCTTTACTTGCTGACAATTCAGACACTTTGCTACTAATTCTGTGATATCCTTCTTCATGCCATTCCACCAATAGACTTCCTGTAAGTCACGGTACATCTTGGTGGCACCTGGATGGATATAATACCTGGATCCATGAGCTCATGCAACATACTGCTCCTCAAATCATCAACATCTGGAACACATAGGTGACCTTGGTACCGAAGCACACCATCTACCCTTTGGAGAAGGCCTCTAGCTTCTGATTCTGAATGAATTCCTTTAACTTTACCAAAATAGGGTCCTCATCTCTTTTTACATTAGTCACCAAGGACGATTCTGATCCGATCTGAACCACATCACCGCCATCAATTGAGTGAACCTACCTAACTCACAGCCTTGCGAGTCGATGCACATCCTTCACCAACTCTTTCTTCCCCTCATCCATATGGGACACACTCTCCATAGAGAGCCTACTAAGTGCGTCCACTACTATGTTAGCCTTTCCCCGATGGTAAATGACACTCATATCATAGTCTTTGAGTAGCTCCAACCACTTTCTTTGCCAAAGATTGAGATCCTTCTGAGTAAACCATATTGTAAGCTCTTATGGTTCCTAAACACATCCACGTGGACCCCGTAAAAGTAATGTCTCCAAATCTTCAAGGTTAATACCATCGTGGTCAATTCAAGATCATGGGTCGGGTAATTCCTCTCATGAAATTTCAACTGTCTAGAGGTATATGCTATAACTTTCCCGTGCTGCATCAACACACACCCAAGTCTGATCCCTGAAGCATCACAGTACACCACGAACCCATCGGTACCCTTCGGTAGAGTTAACACTGGTGCTGAAGTAAGTTGAGTCTTTAACTCTTGGAAGCTCTTCTCGCAAGCCTCCAACCATTGGAATTTCACCTTCTTTTGGGTCAATTTGGTTAAAGGTGCTGCAATTGATGAGAAACCTTCAACATATCTCCGGTAATAGCTAGCTAAACCCAAGAAAGTTTGAATATTAGAAGGGCTCACCGGTCTAGGCCAATTCTTCACCGCCTCTATTTTCTGAGAGTCCACCATTATGCCTTCTCTTGATACCACATGGCCCAAAAATGCTACAAAGTTAAACCAAAACTCACACTTGCTGAATTTGGCATATAAGTGATGATCCTTGAGAGTCTGAAGCACTATTCTCAAATGAGCGACATGTTCCTCCTCACTCCGAGAGTATATCAGGATGTCATCAATAAACACAACCATGAACATGTCCAGGTATGACTTCAACACCCTTTTCATCAAGTCCATAAAAATTGCAGGAGAATTTGTTAGTCCAAAAGTCATAACTACAATCTCGTAATGACCATACCGCGTCCTGAAGGCTTTCTTCGGGATGTCACACTCTCGGACTCCGAGCTGATGGTACCCGATTTAGAGATCTATCTTTGAGAAAAATTTAGCACCCTAAAGTTGGTCAAATAAATCATCAATCCTGGGTAAAGGATACTTGTTCTTGATGGTGACTTGTTCAATTGCTGATAATCAATGCACATTCAAAGAGAACCATCTTTCTTTCGGACTAAGAGAACTGGTGCACCCATGGGGACTTGCTCGGTCTAATGAAACCCTTATCTAATAGGTCCTTCGACTGCTCTTTAAACTCTTTTAGCTCGGTTGGAGCCATTCTGTAGGGAGGAATAGATATAGGCTGCGTGTCAGGAAGAAGGTCAATACCAAAATCGATCTCCTGCTCGGGAGGGATTCCCGGTAAATCATCTGGGAAGACTTTTGGATACTCATGTACTACTGGAACTGACTGGATAGTTGGGGCCTCGAACTCAACATCCTTAACCCTAACTAGATGGTACACACAACTCTTAGAAATCATCTTTCTGGCCTTAAGGTAGGAAATGAAACGACCTACAGGCACAACTGAACTATTCTTCCATTCTAAGACTCGCTCACCCGAAAATCTGAAATCTACTGCTCGGTTCTACAATTAACTGAAGCATAGCATGCAAATAGCCAATCCATGTCGAGAATAACATCAAAATCGGTCATGGATAACTCCAATAAATCTACTGAGGTGACCTTCTGAAGGACTGAGACTGGGCAACTCTATACACCCATCTAGCTATAATTGAGTCACCTATTGGAGTAGAAACTGAGAAGGGTTCTGACAAGACTTCAGGACTGACTCCGAAGCTACTGGCCACATAAGGTGTCACAAAAGACAATGTAGCCCCCGGATCTAACAAAGAATAAACATTAAGATGGAAAACTTGCAACATACCAGTGACTACATCTAGGAAGACCTCCAACTCCTGGCGGGATGCTAAAGCATAGAATCTATTATGGCACTGACTGCCACCTGTACTAGTAGATGCTCCCCGATGTGCTAAGCGTACGGATGAGGATGCTGAACTAGAAGTTGGGCCTCGGCCCACATCATGATCCTGCCTCGCTACTGGGCAATCTTTGAGCATGTGTCCAAGCTTCCCACACCTGAAACAAGCATCTATACCTGCTAGACACTGGCCCGTGTGACCCCGGCCACACCTGCGGCAATTTGGAACACTAGAATCTGAGGGTCTGCTGCTCTTACCCCTAGAGCCTGATGCTTGCCCCCTCTAATTGTGCCTCGATCTGGATGGCACACTTAATGCTGAAGATTCTGAGGTTAATGACCTCTGGTGGGTCTACTGTCAATGCCCACCACCTGACCTCGGCTGTGTGAATCTGTGATCATTGGTCCTGGCCCTCTCGGCCTCCCTCTCTCTCTCAGATGTGCTACCTCCATCAACTGGGCGTACAAGACTATTCGAAGGAAGTCCATGTCCTGGTGAAGCATAGCGGTCCTACAATTTTTATCCAAATATCCCGCTACACCATGAATGAATCTACTCATCTGCGCTCTTTGATGAACCACTAACTCTAGGGAATACTTTGACAAGCGAGTGAACTCGAGAGCATACTCCTGCACCGTCATTCTCCCTTGCTTCAGATTTATGAACTCAACTGCCTTCAGCTCCCTCATCTAACAATTGAAGAAACGATCCAAGAATGCAACAAGAAACTCATCCCAAGTGACAGGGCCAGCTTTCGAGACCCTACTATCTTTCCACTGGCGAAACCAGATATGTGCGACCCCTTTAAACTGGTACGAGGCTAACTTCGCGCACTCAACTCCATTCACCTCAATGGCTTGGGTGATCTTCACTATCTAATCCATGAGCTTATGAGGGTCCTCATCCACTTTTGACTCGGGGAACTCTGGCGGGTTCATTCTCAAGAAGTCTCGAACTTAAGCCGCCGCAGCATTGCCATTGTGCCGAACATGTGCAACCACCTACTGATTGACCTGAGCGGTCAAGGCCTACAAAAGCATCTGAATAGCAGCCCAGAACTCAGCATGAGCAACTAGCTCCGGTGCCTGGGGCTCCTAGACGGTACTGCCTATTGGTGCCCATTATCGTTACCATCCTCGTGGCCTTCTCCATTCCCATTCCTTCTACCATTCATTCTTTAGGGAGCCAAGATTCTACAATCGCGAATAGCATGAATTAGAAGGATAGGAAGTCATTTCATTGCACAACATAGATCAAAAAGAAGGGAACATTTCCTAAACATTTTGTAGCCTCTTCTCCTAAGTGCGGAACGCTTCACACCCATAAAAAAGACTCTACTTAATGCGGCTTTCAGATACCCTAGGACACTTCAAACCTATGGATCTGATACCAAGTTTGTCACGATCCGAACGAAGGCCCGAATCGCGACATGGGACAAGGTTCCCCAAGAGACCCCAAGTCAACCCATGGCATAAGCGTACATCTAACTCGATCAATTAAATTAAATAATCAACAATATAATCATAGCGGAAGTCTAAACTTAAACATAACATCAGAATTCACATTTTGAAGCTGATTACATACATTTGTCTGAAAAGCCTCTAAACATGACGAGTTGTTGGGACAAGACCCCCAACTAACTCAACAAGATGAAACTAAAAGTACATAAAGAAATATGAGTAGTCTAGTCCTCGAGAGATGAGGATTCACAACCACAAAGATGTTAACTCTTGGGTCGAACTATGAGCGGGGCTGAACCTGAGAGCCAGGTCCTGTATCATGAAACGATACTACATATAGTATATGGTCTACATGTGGAATGTACCGAGTACACAAGGTAAGTAAAACTGCTTAAGTGATTAAAATCATTTAAAGACAATGCATACTGTAAAACATAAACATTAAGAATATGAGAGTAGGCTGGCATGCATTCTTTCTAAAATTATTATCTCATCATAATATAACATATCATCATGACATATCATAGCATATTCGATTGAATCGAAGCTGAAATATGATAGTTATAAGAAAAGTTAAACATTGAGTGAAACCTGCTTTAGAACATGCTTACACGTGTAAATCTCATGAGTAATTGACATGCATAACTGAAATCCTAAGGAGCAATAGGAGACTCGTCTTTTAATCGATATACCACAATAGAGCTTACGGGTCCCAACTATCACACTCAAGTTGGTAGAGCCGTCCAAAGCCTTGCCAGGGCTAGGGAAGATACCATGACATCGATATCAAGCTCATAGGAAAATAGGGTCGGGGATAGCCCACAAGGGAGGTCCCAAAAATCATAATTTATAAACCTACATTGTCGCGTAGTTCTAAGGCATAGGGTGATCGACTCTTAGCCTGATCAGTGCTAGACACTACTCCCAAAAATATGCATATGCTCTACATTGTTATTCAATGAAGCTCAACATTGTCTATTGATGAAGCTCATAAATCTAATACATCTCAAAGAGGAAATTATGCATAAGAGAAGCTTTAACTCAAACCATACCACAAGATGAAAATATAAGTGGGAGCCTTCACCCTAAAACCATTAGGAGCCTTCACCCTAAAACCATGTGGTAAGCTTATTTCAGAAAATCGTCATTCATACTTTGAACATGTGGGCATTGCCCAAAGCTTTGTCATTCTTGAAAATAATCAGTTCATATCGAAAACATGATTTTAAACATGGGTAGCTTGAAAATATACTTTTCATCATAATATCTCATCATTATTATACATTCATCACAAATCTCATCTTTCATGAACTCCTCATCAATGGGCTTTTTTTCATTCATAAAGCTAGAAACATGATTTTTAATTGAAAAAATTATAAACTCGCCCATGCTTCATAATTCAATAGTAGAAACATATTTAAATCATACCCATGTAAAGAATTAGGAAATTCATGCATTTTGGTTAAAACCCCATAGATTAGTCATAGATCATTCATGATTTAGAGCGGGATTGGGCATGGGTGTGAAAGGAATCACCCATTCATAAACCTACATACATGCTGGTAGCTGATTCTTACACTTTTTTTAATGCCTAATAGGAAATTGAAGGGAAATTGAAGAACACTAGCTTGATCACCCTCTCTAACCTTTCTACCTTGCATGCATGGATGAATGAGGCCTAAAATGAACTTAACCCCTTTAAAAGCCACTATTCATAACTCAAAATGACGTTGTTTAGGCCTTAGGAACTTAGGAATTACGGAAAAACCCTTACTAAATTCATAAAAAATAACTTTCAGGTGGTCCCAACGAGGAACCTAACGACTCGTTACCCTGGGCCATGACTCGTGGAGTCGTCCGTCAAGTACACTGCTCATCTGGACATCTGGGCTCATCACGGGAAACCTCACGACTTGTTGTTGGTGACCACGACTCGTGGTCACACCCGTTCTGTACACTGCCTCCATGCCAATTATTTTTTTCACTAGCTGACCACGATCCTCCCCACGAATCGTGGGGACTGACCACGACTCGTGGGGTCCTTCCATCGAGTACACTGCCTCTCCTCTTCTCTTTTACTTCTCACTCACTCCACGACCGACCTAATGACTCGTGGGGTCTAACCACAAGTCGTAGTCATGCTCGTGGGGTCTCATCTTCTCAAGTTCAATTTCATTCCTTGGTCTTCCCTACGAGTCACATCATGACTGATGGGTTTATATCACGAGTCTCCCCATAAATCATTCTGTGATTAATGCCGAATTTCAACTTTTTCTTCATTTCAACTCCCGAGTCTGATCTTTGGGTTCCGGGGTATAACAATGAGTGGCCTTGGTCAACCTGTCCACAACCATCCAAATGGAGTCATATTATCGACGAGTGCGAGGCAAACCTATTATGAAATCCATATTGATTTCTTCCCACTTCCAAGTAGGAATACTGAAATCCTGAAGCACACCTCCCGGTCTCTGGTGTTCGACCTTCACTTGCTGACAGTTTGGACATTTAGCTACAAATTTCACGATGTACTTCTTCATTCCATTCCACCAATAGACTTCCTGTAAGTATATCTTGGTGGCACCTGGTTGAATAGCTAGATCCATGAGCCTTGTGCAACATCTGACTCCTCAAATCATCAACATCCGGAACATATAAGAGACCCTGGTATCGAAGCATACCATCTGCCCCTTTGGAGAAGAGCTCTACCTTCTGATTTTGAACGACCTCCTTTAACTTTACCCAAGTAGGGTCCTCGTCTTGTCCAACTTTTAAATCAGTCACCAAGGATGATTTTGATCCATTCTGAACTATCCCACCGCTATTGGTCGAATCAACCAAACAGACTCCCAACCTTGCAAGTCGATGACCGTCTTTCACCAACTCCTTCTTTCCTTCATCTACATGGGACACACTTTCCATGGAGAGTCTACTAAGTGCATTTGCTACTACATCTGCTTTGCTAGGATGGTAAAGCACACTCATTTCATAGTCCTTGAGTAACTCCATCCACCTCCTTTGACAAAGATTGAGATCCTTTTGGGTAAACACATATTGTAAACTCTTATGGTCCGTGAACACACTACATGGACCCTGTACAAATAACGCCTCCATATCTTCAAGGCGAATACCACCACAGCCAACTCAAGAACATGGGTTGGGTATTTCTTCTCATGAACTTTTAGCTGTCTACAGGCATATGCTATAAATTTTCCGTGCTGCATCAATACATACCCAAGTTCGATCCTTGAAGTATCAGAATACACCACAAACCCATCGGTACCCTCAAGTAGGGTTAACACCGGTGCTGAAGTAAGTCGAGTGTTTAAATCCTGAAAGCTCCTCTCACAAGACTCCGACCATTGGAGTCTCACCTTCTTTTAGGTCAATTTGGTCAAGGGTGATGGAATAGATGAGAAACCTTCAACAAATCTCCGATAATACCTAGCTAAACCCTAGAAACTCCTGATGTATGAAGGATTCACCAGTCTAGGCCAATTCTTCACCGCTTCTATTTTCTAAGAGTCCACCTTTATGCCCTCAGTTGATACCACATGCCCCAAAAATGCCACAGAGTTCAACCAAAACTCGCACTTGCTGAATATGGCATACAATTGGCAATCCTTGAGAGTCTGTAGCACCACTCTCAAATGAGGTATGCTCCTCCTCGCTCCAAGAGTATATCAAGATGTCATCAATAAACACAACCACGAACATATCCAGGTATGGCTTGAACACCCTATTCATCAAATCCATAAAAGATGCAGGAGCATTCGTTAGTCCAAAACATAACTACAAACTCACAATGACCATACCGCGTCCTAAAGGCTGTTTTTGAAATGTCTCTCTCCCGAGCTCTGAGTTGATGGTACCTGAATCTGAGATCTATCTTAGAAAAACACTTGGCACCCTGAAGCTGGTCAAATAAATCATCAATACTGGGTAGAGGATACCTGTTCTTGACGGTAACCTTGTTCAATTGTCGATAGTCAATGCACATCTGAAGGGAACCATCCTTCTTCCGAACAAATAGGACTAGTGCACCCCATGGAGACTTGCTTGGTCTGATGAAACCCTTATCCAGTAGATCTTTAAACTTCTCCTTCAAATCTTTTAGCTCAATTGGAGCTATTCTATAGGGAGGAATAGACATAGGCTGTGTATCGGTAAGAAGGTTGATACAAAAATTGATTTCCCATCGAGAGGAATACCCGGTAGATCAATAGGGAACACTTCTGGATGCTCATATACCACAAGAACTGACTAGATAGTCGAGGTTTCGGACTCAACATCCTTAACCCTAACTATATGGTATACACAACCCTTAGAAATCATCTTCCTGGCCTTAAGATAGGAAATAAAACGACCTACAAGCACGCCCAAACTACCCTTCCACTCTAAGACTGACTCATCCGGAAAACGGAACTCCACCGCATGGGTTCTTCAATTAACAGAAGCATAACATGCATACAACCAATCCATGCTGAGAATAATATTGAAGTCAGTCATGGATAACTTTACTAGGTTTGCGGAGGTGACTTTCTACAATACTGTGATTGGGCAACTCCTATACACCTGTCTAGCTACAACTGAATCACCAACGGGAGTAGAGACTGAGAATGGTTCTTACAAAATTTCGGGACTGACTCCAAAGATACTAGCAATATAAGGTGTCATAAAAGACAAGATAGCCCCTGGATCTAAAAAAGCATAAACATCAACGTGAAACACTTATAACATACTAGTAACCACATCCGGTGAAGTCTCCTACTCCTAACACGAGGCAAGGGCATAGAATTTGTTTTGGCACTGCTTGCCACCCCCACTAGTGGATGCCCCCTGTGGAGCTGAACGTACGGGAGCGGCTGCTGACCTGGTAGTTTGTGTACGACCTCCATCATCATCCTATCTAGCAAATTGACAAGCTCAGCATATGTGGCTGGATCTACCGCACCCATAACATATCAGAGTTGAGCAAGCACTCCCCTGCATGAGTCTTGCCACACTTCCCATAGGCTGGAAAGGTGTGCTCTATCTGCATGCCGCTCTGATCCCTCAAACCTTAGGACCTGCTCCTCTGATCACCCTTGGGTTTGGATGGAACACTAGCTGATGATGGTGCTGGAGCTAGTGACCTCTACTGAACCTGAGGGCAGTGGCCACCGCCGGATCTTTGCAGAGTGAACCCATAGTTATCTGTCTAGGCCCTTTTGGCCTCTCTCTCCCTCATATGTGCTGCCTCCATCTGCTGGATGTATAAGACTATCCGAGGGAAATTTGTATCCTAGTGGAGCATAGCGGTCCTGCAATCTCTCTCGAAATAGTTCGCCACCCCATGAACAAACCTGCTCACTCGCGTCCTCTGATCCAGCACTAACTCTGGGGTGTATTTTGATAAGCGAGTGAACTCAAGGGCATACTCCTGTACCTTCATCTTCCCATGCATAAGATTCACGAACTTGGCTGCCTTCAGCTCCCTCATCTCGCGAGGGAAGAATGATCTAAGAACACAACATGGAACTCCTCCCAAGTGATAGGGCCTGCTCCACCGACCCTACATCTTTCCATTGATGAAACCAGATGTGTGCAACGCCTTCCAACTGATATGAGGTCAAATCAGCACACTCAACTCCATTCACCCCCATGACTTGGGTGATCTTCACAATCTCATCAATAAACCCATGCAGGTCCTCATCTTCTTTTGACCCAAGGAACTATGGTGGGTTCATTATCAAGAAATATCTAACTTGAGCTGCTGCAACATTTTCATTTTGCGGAATTTGCGCCACTGCCTACTAGTGTACCTGTTCGGTCAAGGCCTGCGCTAATATTTGAATAACTGCATAGAATTCAGCATGGGCAACTGGCTCCGGTGCATGGTGCTCCTGGACTGGTGGGGCTTGTTGCTGCCCGCCTCCGTTGCCATC
The DNA here is from genome assembly GCA_035772735.1 of Datura wrightii. NCBI lineage: Eukaryota > Viridiplantae > Streptophyta > Magnoliopsida > Solanales > Solanaceae > Datura > Datura wrightii. Next base: position 101,171,997 of record JASDFA010000019.1, on the reverse strand, counting down.
CTAGTGGCTGTTTCCATTCCCATTCCTTCTACCATTAACTCTGCAGGGAGCCATGATTCTGCAGTCGCGAATAACGTGAGTTAGAAGGATAGGGGGACATTTCATCGCATGACATTGATCATGAAAGAAGGGAATATTTCCTAAACATCTCGTAGCCTCTTCGTCATAAGTGTGGCGCGCTTCAGACCCATGAAAAAGACTCTACATAACGTGGATTTCAGAAATCCTAGGACACTTCAAACCTACCATCTAATACAAAGTTTGTCACGACCTAAACGTAAACTCAGATCGTAACATGGGACAAGGAGGCCCGAGAGACTCCAAGTCGACCCATGACATGAACATACATCTAACTCAAAATTAATAAAGTGGAATACTTAGCATAATAACATAGTAGAAACATAACCCTGACATAACATAGAATAGAAAAGCACTTTATACATGATAACTGAATACTACGCATAGTCTCAAAGCCTCTAACATATTAGATGGATTGATGGGACAACACCCACAACTAACTTGACAAGTCTAGAAACTGAACATAAAGAGATAACTAATATCATCTGGTCCTCGGAGAATGAGGACTCACCAATGAGTTGGATGCTAACTCTGAGAATGAGCTAATGAAGGTGCTAGGTTTGAAGATCGCAGCCTGTATCATGAAATGATACATTATAGAGTATGCGATTAGTACGTGGAATATACCGAATATGCAAGGTAAGTAAAATAGACATTTAAAATACATAAAAGCTCATAAGAGATCATAAGAGTGGGACGACATGCTCATAACATCAATATCATAGTGTAACATCAGGCTCAAGGTTTTCAAAACATTCGTAATACATTCATTATCTTAGTCATTAGAGAAACTTTATAAATCATAACTTTAGACAGAATATCATAAATATAATAATGCATAAAAACATGCAGAACAATGGGAGGACTTTTCATAGATGACACCATCATGGTAGAGCCTTATATGATGCCCCTACTATCTCTCTCAAGTGGGCAGAGCCGTCCCTGGCTTGCCAAGCAAGGGATGTGCATTATGTGATATCACAAAAGAGGGGATCCATTAACATTGTAATGTATCATCATGAACCTACGGTGGCACCTAGTTATGAGACACCAATGTAGTCCTCTGAACGCTGGGCTACTTGGTGCTAGACACTTCTCCCAAAAACATGCACATTAGGCTCATACATAAATCATAAACCTCCTTCATGAGATACATGGCTAAATAAATATTTAACATCTTTGATCCCCATTTACAAAAACATGTTTATCCATGAACAAGGGCCCTTTAGTCGATGAACATCATAAATTGATCAATAATGAAATCAATATCATAAATCGTAAATCATTCTTGAACATGTGGACATTTCCCAATACCTTAACATGCTTGAAAATATTCAATTCTCTTGAAAGAATGAGTATAAATATGGGTAACTTGAAAACATGCTATTCATCATCAATACTTCATCATACATGAAGATTCATCACAAATCTTGACTTTCATAAACTTCTCATAATTGGGCAATTTAAATTTAAAAAGCTTGAAACATGATTTTAATGAAAAACAACGTAAACTTGCTTATGAATCATAATTCAATAGTAGAAATACATTTAAATCATGTCCATGTGGAGAATTATGAATTTCAATCATTGGTTTAAAACCCCATAGAATAGACCTATTGTGTATTTACAATACTATTGACACTCAAAGTTAAGAAAATAGCATAGATTTAGGTGTATTTATGTGGATATGAGGCACTTTTCCTTTGATTTCAGGATAAATGTGTGTTGGATCAATAAATTGCAAAAGAAAGCTAAAAGTCTGCAAAAAAGGGCAAAAAGTGTAGTCCAAAGTATGATCCATAGGATGGACCTACAAGTCATACTGAGGGCCTTGATAAGAAGCTGAAAGTTTAACCTGGAAGACTGATCCCACAAGACTTGTTACGGATTGTGCCATGATGGTACTCGTGGTAAGCTAGTCTTGATGAAATCCAGCAGAACTACATAGGAGGCTGATTCTCAGTACGAGAGGATCCTACGACCTGTGAGATGAAGGTATGAGTCGTACCATACTGGTCGTGGTGAAGTTCAGAAAAAGTTCAAAAATATCAGGATCAAGCCACGGGTGTAATGTACGAGTCATAGGATGTAGGTATGAATCGTACCTTGGCCCGACACTTAGCCAAAATTCAGCAAACACTTCAAGCCACGAGTCGATGCCATGGTCCGTGAGAAGCCCCTACGAGTCGTAGGATGACCCGTGATGAGCTCGGCGACAGATATGGAAAGAAGTCCTGTTAGTTTAGGAAAAGGATTCTTGTGTCTCTATAAATATGTTTTATGTTTTATTTTTCAGAGAGGACAATGAATAGACTTAATTTTAGTAGGAAAACATTGTAGTAAGCAATTTTACATCATTGAAAGAGAGAATTGAGTTGGTTCAACCTTGTGATCAACCTTTTCTTGAACTCATATTGTTCTTGCTACTTGTTTTTCAAGATTTTGTGGATTAATTGAAGGAATCATTTTTCTCAATCATATTTGTAAGTATTGTTTTATGTCTTTAATCATGAACACAGTTCACAACCTTGCAACTATGAGAGGCTAAAACTTCCATCTCTAGGGTTGTTGGAACCATGGTGGATTAATATGGTAGGGTTGTACAAAGTGATTCTAAAACCAATACTAATTACTTATATTGTAGTCTCTTCATCTTTAATGATTCTTGGCGGTGCGCAATGTTAGAAAGTGCCCAAATTCTTTACTTGCTTTGGTCGAAGAGGTAGAGATTAGGAAAAGAGAATTACAACAGAGCCTTGATCTTGATGATCATTGTATTAACTTAAGCTGTGGTGGCAAGATAGTTATATCTGGAACTTCGTGATAACGGTTAGTTTGCAAAACTTGTGAGACTTGGTTGAGTAATTGAGGATAGTCATTCAATAGGGATTGGTCGATCGTTTGAATGAACCTAAGTTATCAGTTCTGTAAGTAAGTATTGGTAAAGATCACAAGTGTATACCCAAAGCTGTTATGAGCCCATGGGGAACAAAAACCCTAGTTATCCTTTAATTATTGATTTGAAAATATAATCCTGACTTCTGTTTATTTTTATTATTGATTTTTATTAGAATTACCCCCATTGTGAAATAACTATCATATGAGTTCATCTACCGGCTGTAATCTAGATCTTCTATATCCTGTGGGATCGACCCCAACCTCTAAGTTGGATTTTTTATTGACAACATCCGCTTCATACTTCAGTTGGAAGTGTGGTTTGAGCGTTATCAAAAAGTGGCGCCGTTGCTAGGGAACACGGCTAAGACTAGGTTATTTGCTTGTATTTGACTTTTTGGTAGTTATTTGTTTAATTACATTTATTTTTTTTAATATACCCACAGGTTGTCCTCCGGTGAATGCCAAGCACTCGGAGCAGAGGAGACCCTCTTGTTCCACTAAATCCTGAAATAGAACGAGCACTACACAGAATGGAGAACCTTGAGCAAAGAGAAGCCCGCTTGGATGAAGAAGCTAGGCAAGTCAAGCTAGCTCAGTTAGCTGCACTTCAGCAAGTTGATGATGACAGAGATGAGGTGGTAAACACTGGTCTACATGAGAGGGGCAACCGAGCTCAGCGAGTTGTCCCTCTATTCTTCGATGATGAGGACCCATACATTGATGAAGTTGGGTCAACTGGAGCAATTGTAACACCACCACTTCCCACTGGGGCCAAATTTGATATTACGAGAACCATGATTCAATTGTTAAACATGAAAGGGGTGTTCAGTGGCCACGCGCGGATGACGCCAACCTGCACTTGATGAACTTCATTGGAATATGCAAGGCATACAGGTTGCCCAGAGTAAGCCAGGATGCCATACGACTCCGGATCTTCTCTTTCTCTCTATCAGGGGAAGCTACTTTGTGTTTATTGGAGTTGCCCAATGACTCCATAACCAATAAGAAGGAGCTTAAACAGGTCTTTTTGGAGAGAATCTTTCCCCCATCCAGGATGTTGCAGCTAAAGGATGAGATCCATAATTTTCAACGAGGCACTTCATAAAACTTGGTTAAGATTTAAAAAGAACTTGACTAAGTGCCCCAACCATAAAATCCCAGATGATAGTTTGTAGGAAAATTTTTTACAGGTCTCTTAATAATAGCACCAAGGCTGTAGTAGCCACGGTGGCTGGAGGAGCATTGATGAGTCACACCTGGAAGGAAACAAACACTATCTTTTACAGGGTGACTAAGACAAACAGGGCCTAGCATACGAGGGAGGCTGATGTAGTGGCAGGTACATATGTTGTTGGTTTGACTGCAGACCAATGAAGGAAGGAAGAAGAATGCGATCTGGAGTTGGCTCACATGCACACATCATTGGATTTGCTGACAAAGCATATCATGGGAGTAGGATCCAAAAAAGTAAATGCAGTGGGAACTCAAGGAAGGAAGCAAGGAGCATATCACTCTGATTATGAGGAAGAGGCAAACTTCCTAGATGGCTAAGGTTCTAGAAATCAAGTTCAAAACCAATACAGAGAAAACTACAACAGGAACTAGTTCAGAGATCGGAGCCGTGGTCATGAGCGAGATGGAGAATGGAGAAGAAATGATGGATATCGCAATGACCGGGCTGGAGTCTATGTGCCTCCCAACGCATGAGAAGGGGAGACCGAACAATCAAAGTTGGAGAGCATGATGGCTGAAATGTTGAAAAAGGTGAGGTCCATGGATGATCAGTTAAAAAAAATTCGAAGTGACTTATCTAGCATGGTTCAGAAAGTGGAATCTCATGCCACCGCCATCAAGCAGATAGAACACTAACTTAGGCAACTGTCAGCATGAACGAACCCTAGGCAAAAGGGTACACTTCCTAGCAACACTATCCAGAATCCAAAGAATGATGCTCATTGCATGGCAGTGATGACTAGGAGTGGTAAAACCACAGTTGACCCCCCTTTCCCTGTTGATGTTGAAAGGAGAAAAGAGAGCGTGATTGAGGAAGAAGAGATTGGTGCTGAGACACAACATGATGAGTTGCAAGAGGCCCCTAGGGGTGAGAAGGAATGCAAAATTGATCAAGGGGCAACTCTAGTGCAAAAGAATATCCTAAGACCATCGCCACCATTCCCACAAAGGATGAAGAAAAAGGCGGACAACGGTAAGTTTCAAAAATTTCTTTCAATGCTTAAACAACTTTTTGTGAATATACCATTGGTCGAAGCACTAGAGTAGATGCCAGGATATGAAAATTCATGAAGGACCTAGTGACGAAGAAAAGAGTTGTAAGCTATGAGCCGGTTGACAATGTCCATCACTGTAGTGCCATAGCAACAAGAGTTTTAGCTCAGAAAAATGAGGACCCAGGTGCCTTCACAATACCTTGCACCATTGGTAATGTCGAGTTTGCAAGGGCATTCTGCGATCTGGGAGCTAGCATTAATGCTTCAAGAAGCTAGGATTGGGAGCCCCCACATCGACCAACATGCGGCTACTGATGGCTGACAGAAAAGTAAAGAGACCAGTGGGCATCCTAGTTGATGTGATCGTCAAGGTTTATAAGTTCATATTCCCAGTAGACTTCGTGATCTTGGATTGCGAGGTCGATTATGAGGTCTCTATCATTCTGGGGCGACCATTCCTTGCTACTGGGAAAGCTCTAGTAGATGTGGAAGCTGTCCTATTAAAGTTCAGGCTAAACAAAGAAGAGGTCACTTTCAATTTCTGTCGGACCATGAAGCAACCAAAGGAATTTAGTGTGGTCTCAGCACTTGAGGATGAGTATGAGTCACTTGACAAATTCTGAGTAGTTAAGAGACTTTCATTGTGTCGCGACGTTAAATCAAGCGCTTCTTGGGAGGCAACCCAAGTGGTGGTTTGGTGAAATCTGAGTAACCAGACCACATGCGTCGTGCCGCAACGTTAAATCAAGCGCTTCTTGGGAGGCAACCAAAGTTGGTGAACTAATGTGTGCTCAGTGTGCGGGGAAACAAACACAGGTGGCTGAAAAATTTGCTGCTACAAAATCTCAGTGCGACTCGTGGTGAGGTCCTACGAGCCGTGGTAGCAATGGTGGTGAAAAGCAGAGAAAATTTGAAACAAAGTCCGACCTACGATTCATCCTACGATTTTTACCTCAATGGTACGAGTCGTAGGATGCACTCATTGGTCACCAAGTAAGTTTTTGTTTGTTAAACTCACTACGAGTCCAAGGGACGAGCTGTAGCTTCATCCTACGACTCGTGGTATGAGTTGTGACGGGTCAAAATTACCCAATTCAGCCTAGATTTTTAAATCTTCCCTTACCTACTTAAACTTAAAAATCCACCCTTCTCCCACGCGAACACCTCACAAACCCACAACCCATGACTTGAGAAACCTCTTCCCAAAACCTGTAACTTCTCATCATTAAGAAAGTGAGCAAAAATTCTTGCTTCAACTAAGTGTGCAGAGCCCTAGAAGTCGATTTCCAGTCTATGAATCGACAATCGAGTAAGTTATTTACATTGCAAGCTCTAAATGTTTGAAAGTGAACTTAAGGGAATCAAAACCCATAAGAATCACTGGGTATGCTTGAAAATTGATTTTGAAAACACAAACTCGACTGGAAACCCACGTGCTATTTATTGATCTTTCGCCTTGGATCACCTAAAGGGAGTTACGGGTAGGGGTTGAAAAAAAGGGAGGATTGAGTAGTGTAAAAATGGAGTTTATAATATGCTTAGACCTTAGGGAAATCTGAGTACCTAAAAATGTGCAAAACAAACACTTACACACTGATCAAAAGAATCGTGAATATGGTCTGAAAAAGGGTATGTAGCATAGTAAGGGTTGTAGGTTGACACTACAACTCGTACTAAGTGCTCGTACCACTTATCTTGAAAAATTTATCTGGGAAGCCCACCCTACGACTCGTGGAATCGACCTACGGGTCGTACCATGAGTCGTGGTGAAAAATAGAGATTTATTAAAAATGGGACTTCATCAGATGACTCAAGGTATGAACCGTACCTTCATGGTACGAGTCATACCTGCGAGTCGTGGGGCATCATTAGGACTTCTCACGAGTCGTACCTTCATGGTACAACTCATAGTGAGGACCCGTGATGAGATTCTGAACTTCTCTTATCTAATTTTTCTTTTTCAAAAACGGAATGCTAACCTCTTTCTCTACAGGTACAATGACATACAAACGCAGGGCAGACAAAACACAAGCCCGCAGGACATTGATTGATGAGACAACTGACTCGGAGTCTGATAAGGCTGTAGATTAACCTTGTGGTTCACTTGAGGATTATCAAGTAGACACCTCAGACATCGATGGAACCAGAACCTCTAGGGCAAGAGTAAAGGCCCAAATCGAAGAAACCACTGGCACATCCACTCAAGCTCCCCAGTCTGAAGAGGGAGTTAGAAATGAACAACAAAGGCCGGAAACCGACTCCAACACTGAGGAAAGGTCAGAAGGGACCCAGAATGATGCGGAAGCAGTGATCAAGAAGTGGAGGAGGATACCCCTGCTAGAGAAAACAGAACAATGCGGTGGAGAGTTCCGGGTTCTAAAGAAATATATGAACAAGGCATCGCTCTCACCGCCAAGAACAAACCAAAAAGAAGCATCTAAGAAGAACCGCGAATCTTCACTAATTCCTTGAACGAAGTTGAGGAGATAAAGCGTATTCTTAGATTTTATGGATTAGAATGGATGGACAAGATCCCTACATGATACACAGATGAGATCGTCAGGGAGTTCTACGCCAACTATCTGGCCACAATGGAGGAAAAGCAAAGGAGGGGCAAAAGATAAAGGATCAACCTTGTTTGGAGAGTGTTCTAGATCGAGGGTGAGTAGTAGATGTATCTGATCGGACCATTACATGGATGTTATATGGACCTCAGTTCAGACCAACAAGGATAGCACCAGAATATGACTATAGGGTGAGGCCATTAAACAGATCAGACAACTGCTCGTGCTCGAGCGACGAAGGCAGCTGGAGTGGTTATCCGGAGTGATTGCTGAAAATAAAGATGACATTGATTGGATCACAGGGGGAAAGTAGGTAACAAAGAGCTCCTTGAACTTTATAGCAAAAGCCTGCTGGACACTGGTACGATATCAATTAGCACCCACAATAAACGAAATCACGTTGAGTGCTGACAGAGCGACTTTGGTGGCACGCCTCATGTCTCACTACCCCCTTAACATCTTGAGATCATAGCTACAGAGATACGAGACTGGGCAGTGGGAGTAAGTACTACTATCCCATTCCCGAGCCTTGTATACAGTTTGTGTAGGGAGGAAAGAGTTCAACAGGGTGATGAGAGATTGATTGGAGGCCAAAGAATTGCTGACATAGGTCTTATCAGGGATGAGATGAACCTGGTAAGAAGTAGATCGAGATTCGCTACAGCCATACCAGCAGCTCAGCCAGCAAAGGACTCACAGGTGAATGTCCCCACCACACAGAAGTAGAGCGAGACACCGGCTATAGATGCCGGTCACACTAAGTCAGCTCCTAGTACCTCAGCCACCCCAGTGCATAGCTCACAGACTTTAGCACAAGCAGGACACATCTTGGTATCACAGGATTTCCTCCAGAAGCTAACCAAGATATTGACCATGTTCGAGCAAAAAATTTAGGCAATGATAGAGAATGTAAAGCCATGGGTCAAATCCGAGATAGATGCAGTAGCTCAGGCCCTTCATGCTCGCATGGATAGCTTTGAGAGTAGATTTAACATGAGGATGGTGGAGCAGTCAGACACTGGCAGTCTCTGTACATAGTTGAGGGCTCTTCGGAGTCAAGTGGTTGAGTTGTCATCACGACAACCAACAGCTAATGCAGCCCCTACTCTTCTGGACCTAAATGCCGAGCTTGATGATAATATTGATCTAGCGACATATTGGGAGTCGTCCATGACTGCTAAGAAGGGTAAGAAGTGAGCTACTGATAAGGCCAAAGAGGAGAGTCTAAAAAAGAAAAAGAAGAGAGAGAAGAAAGAAAGCAAGCGGGCTAGACTAGAGAGCATGCAGACCCACACAACGTATATGACTAAGTTGCTTGAGAGAGTTAGAGGAGCGGGAAGCTCCACCACAGCTCAGCCTGAGCTTGCTAGTGGCCATGACCCTTCGGGTGAGCCACATTCAGTCCCAGTTACCATACAGGATGTTTGAGCAGCTATATTCATTGAGGGGGGAACCACTCCACCCATTGTTACGCCATTGAGTGCACCCGCCACCGCTAGAGCCACTACTACCGTGGAGGTACCACCTTCGCAAGATGATAGAGGTGAAGTCTGAGTAGCCACAGGTATGTCTTTTTTCCTACATGCTTATATTTTATGCTTCGGGGATGAAGCTCATTTTTTAAAAGGGGGGATGTACTTGTATTTTTGGGATTTTTGTTCATATGAGGGTTTTTCTTGTCGTATTTCTTTTCCCCCAGGAATGCTATCTAGTAGAACAGGCATGTGTTAGGATTTTTTTTTAGTCGTGATTTTTCTTTGATTAGAAAGTAACTTAGGAATACTCAGCCAATGGATATGCACTAATTTTGTTGCTTTTGAAAAAATTGACCCTGCTTAAAATTTTTTGCGATGTATGTGTGACAACAAAGCATGATTTCTGTGGATTGTTTTATGTTATTTAGATATTAATAGTTCTAGTCTTGTTAAGCCATGTATGAACCAGACAAGTAATGTAAAAATAGTTCAAGTACCATGTGTGAGTGAGGTCTTAGTATTTATTGCAGTATGTTGTTGAAGATCAAGAACTTGCCTGGTTGGTCTCTGCATAGGTTAAGGATGGTTGGTTAGGATGATCATAGGCCATTTTTTGTTTTATCTCACTTTTAGCCTATATTTCCCTACCAAAGTTTCATGAATCCCTTGATCCCAAGTTTGAGCCTTAATAGTATTTCTTTGATTTACCTGTTAACCGTACCCATGTATTTATAATGAACCTATATGGCCCTGGTCCTTCCTTGGATATTGTGAACCTCAACATAAGCAAAATGCTTAAGATGAGGGTGACTAGAGTAGGGGTGTATAAATGGTGGGAGCGGGAGAAAAGGAAAGAAAAGAAAAAGAAGAAAAAAAATGGTGAAAAATAAGGTGTGGTGAGGTAAAAATGTAAGAAGCTGAAAATTGAGAATAGTGAAAAAGAAAAATTCAAAAGAGCTTGAAATTGTTGAAAAATGTGAAAAATCACCTCACCCATACAAATATTCTTAAAATGGGAAAAAGGGAAGAACATAAGATTAAAAAAAAGGAAGGGTGAAATAGGAAAACGGTGTAGCCAATGGATGTAGTGCCAAGGAAGGGATAGTCACTCATAAAATCTTTCATCTTTATCATGTCCAGCCCTAAGCCTACATTACAAGCCATATCAAGTCCTATAGTGATCTTAATTTGACAATCTAACAAACCAAAGTAGAGAAAATAAGGGCAAGCCTATGATATCTGATGCAGAATACTTGCATTTCTTTGAGAGAGTGAGTGCTTCATTTTCCTAGTCCCATGTTTCATTTTGATACTTCATATTAGAGTGGGGACTTTATTTTTGTGAGGGTACAAGGATTATGTTTTCTTTTACCATTGGTCTGTGTGAAACACATAGGTGATGATTTGATTGCTTGTTGATAGTTAGATGACATGTCTTGATCCCTATATATGATGTTTTGATGTTGCTTGCAATACATTAGCAGATGATGTTTCATGAGGAAGGGTCAATAGAGTTTGTATATAGAGTGCACAAATTTGTTTGAGTTTTGGCTGTAGTATCTTAAGTTTACTTTCTAGTTGAGCGTCGTGTTTAGTTTTTCACTGTAGTATCTTAAGTTTACTTTCTAGTTGAGCGTCGTGTTTAGTTTTTCTTTTTCTTTGCCTAAGGACATGCAAAAGTCTTAATTTGAGGGTGTTGATGTGTTGTGGATTTACAGCATTATTGACGCTCACAACTATGAAAATAGCATGGACTTAGGTGTATTTATGTGGATATGAGGCACTTTTCCTTTGATTTTAGGATAAATGGGTGTTGGAACAAAAAAATGCAAAAGGAAGCTAATAGTGTTCAAAAAAGGGCAAAAAATTCATTCCACAGTAGAACACCAAAGATTGAGAGGTATGACTCAGGATATTATTAGCATACCCACATGGAAGTGGGAAGAAGTAAATATGAATTTTATTACGGGTCTACCTCGGACTCGATGGCAACATCATTCAATCTGGGTGATAGTAGACCGGATGACTAAGTCAATACACTTCCTCCCAATTAAACTACAGACTCAGCTGAGGAATATACTAGTCTTTATATTCGGGAGTCGGTCAATGTCATACCCCGGGAGCCCAAGGATCTGACCACGGATTTCAAATGGGAAAAACTAGAATTTTTGCACTAGGTCACAGAACGAGTCATGCTGTGACTCATGAGGATGGACCACAAGTCGTTGGGTGACTCGTGGTGAGGGACTGGGACCAAGTTGGAAGATGGAAATTTATGTCACTACGGGCCTGACCATGAATCTTGGTCAGTCTTCACGACTCGTGGAGTCAATCGTGGTCAAGCGACATGGGTAAAGGAATTTGGGTTGGCAGTGTACTTAACAGAAGCTGACCATGATTCGTTGGTGGAAGTAACGAGTCGTGGCGAGAGTCGTAGGAAGAGATGAGTGAGAAATAAGGGAGTTGGGCAGTGTACCCAATGAATGGTGACCATGAGTCGTGGTCACCCCTAACGAATCATGAAGTGACATGTTATGAGCCCATAAGACAAGGTAAGGCAGTGTACATGATAAGCAAAGTAATGAGTCGTGGCCTGTGTGGACGAGTCGTCAGGTCGTCCGTTAGGACCACCTGACAGTCCTTTCTTGCCAAATTAGTAAGGTTCTTTTCATCATTCCTAGGTTCTTAAAATCCCTAACTACGTCGTTTTATTTATTACTCTGAGCCTTTTAAGATGGGTAAAGTCCCTATTTCATAGTTCATTCCCATGCATGCATTCTAAGAGAATTCCAGAGAGATCAAGCTTAGATTCAATCATTCCCTATCAATCTTCCATTGGGCATTCGACAACTTGGAAATCTAATCTCACCCAGGTATGTAAGGTTCCAAATGGGTGTTTCTGTTCACACCCACGCCCATTCTCTATAATCATGAAAATTTATCAAAAATCTTATGGGGTTTTGAGTTCAATTTTGTGAAAAACTAATGAATTGCTAATGGGTTTTTGTGATTTATGATATATATCATATTTTATGGATATATATCAGATTTTACAATAATTTTGATTATTAATTCCTTGATTTCATTCTACCAAATCAAGCCTAATTATGCATGATCTATGATGAATCGATTTATGATCTACTCTTTAATTGTTGATAATTATAAAACCAACATGATTTATGATTTGAATTATGAAATTATCCAATTACCCATCATGATTTGATGATTTACAAGTTATATGCATGATCTACAAGCGTATGAAACCTATGATTCATGGATTATGTTTTGGTTGACTCACGGGCCTTATGTCATGGCTAGTTCACGTATGTACAACTATGTTTATAATTATCATTATTTGGCTAGCCCATTATTTCATGCATGTTATACTATGAGCACTATATATGTGTTTTGGGAGTAGTATCGAACACCGAGTAGGTTCGGGGCCTAGGTTCTGCCCCGGATCTCATAAACTACTTGCCACAGTAGGTAAGTTGGGACCTCACTTGTGACTGTCCCTGGCCCAAATGTCCCTTTTCATGTGTGATCACGCCTTTCATGGTTCTTCCCTAGGTAAGGTACGAACACTCCCGACTAGGTTTACAAGTCGAGTTTCATGTGTGCTCATATGGGGTATGTCGATTAAGAGAATCTCCTACTGTTCCTCAGGATTTATGCATGTTTATGATTATGTATATTGTCTCAAGTCATGTTGAGTAAAGCTTTTCTCTTATGATTATGACTATGAATGTATTGCTAATGTTTTGAAAACCTTGAGCCTTATATTATATTGTGATATTTATGTTATGAGCATGTTCTCTTACTCTTGTGAACATTTATGAGTTTTTTATATATTTTGAATGTCTGTTTTACTTACCTTGCATACTCGGTACATTCCACGTACTGACCACATACTTTCTATGTTGTATCATATTATGATACAGGTCCCGGCTCTCAGGCTAATACTCATATCTATACCCCCCCTTTCGAGTGAACTTTTTCATCTTACCAGTGAGTCCTCATGTCCCGAAGGCCGCTTGACAGACATTCACGCTACTTTATGTCTCAGTACTTGCCGGGTTAGTTGGGGCTGTTGTCCCATCAACCCATTGTATGTAGTAGAGGCTTTCAGATAGTGTGTAGTGATCTTGGCCAGAATTATATGCCCAAGTGATACTCAAATGCTTCATTTCATCTTGTTTATCCATTGATAGTTGTACATTCTCATGTGATCTGTAGTTAAAATGTGAATTTATATTATCCAACATGATTAGTGTTGTTTTGCAGGAAAAATATAATTTTAGGAAGCTAAGATGCATGTTGGGAGAAATCGGCAATGGACTCGGAAGCGAGTAGTGGAAAAGGCCAAGGTCATGCAGCAAATTAAGGGGCTCCGCGATGGAGCCGTGTCACGCTGCCATCGCGGATGCATTCTGCCCCGGATGATTAAAATAGGCCAAGTTCCATTGAAAGTCCGCGTTGGGGCGGTGGCAGGTTGGCCAAGCCCCGCGTTGCACGCCGTGGCACGTTGGGCATAATTACCTGGAGGACCGGATTCCAGTGAGGGTCTGCGTTTGTGGCGTGTCACGGAGGCAGTGCTCCGCGGTTTATTTTTCAGGAAAAATCTCCGCTAGTATAAATAGCACACTTAGGTTTATTTTTAATAATTCTGACTTGGTTGAGCAAGAACGTGGGTTACAGACAGTTGAGGGGATGAAATTCTTAGGGTTCTTCTCTATCTCTTTCTTATTTATTCCAATTGTTTGTATGATTTACACTCATTTAACGATGTTTAATCCACAAATGAGTGGCTAAATTCACTTCTTGCTGAGGTTAAGAACATTTGTAGTGGAATGTAATTATTGATCATCTTGGTTTTTCATCTTTTCTTCCATGTTTGTTCTAATAATTCTTGTTTTTACTACATTAACGTGTGGCCAATATTAATGTATATCTAAAAATCCGGTTTGCGCTCGAAAGAGAAAGAAATTGGAAAGTGGTGAATTAATAGGATATGATCTCTTCTTGGTTTGTGAAAATTGAGAATTCTTTTACCTTCAGAATAGAAATATATTTGAAAGTCGTATTAGTCAATTAAGGAATCGGTTTCGCATGGCTAGAACATGAATTTCTTTTTATCACAGAAATGTAGGTGGAAGGTTCATGATTCTTAAGTTGGGTTAAATACGAGAGTTTTAATCCATAGGCAATAATTCTTGACTAGCAACCGAAGGAAAGATTAACCAATTTGTATCAATAAATTGCTTCCCTGCATGTTTGTTTTAGCCTCAACATGCTCATTACTATAGTTCAGACTCAAATTGCACATTTGTTGTAGATTAGTATAAATTAGGAAACAAACTCCCAAAATCTTCTTGAAACTATTGTCTGCATTATTAGAGTTAGAGTTTATTAACACTTAATTAGATTATTACCTGGGTCCATGTCACGCCCTGCCCCGGGGGGGGGGGGGTATGATTGGCACCTGGTGCCCTAGGAGGACCTAGACTACTATCTGGTGAGCCAAAACACATCTGGTGCCTGGCTGGCTCTAACTCAAATTTCTAGAAACAAAGGGCTATATAACGGTTGTAAACACAGCCCCCGGCCAACATGCCTATAGCATCTGTACCTGAAAACCAGCTAACCAGAAACATACTACTGTAGGGGAACCTATGTGGGCCGGCAAGGCCACCATGCTGTCTCCCTGTAACTTAACAATAGCACGCTAAATAAATACGTGACCGGCAAGGTCACCTCTACTGACTGGTTGTGGCCACACACGGTCAACAGGAACAAAAATAACAAATAACTATAACAAGCTGCACGGCCTCACACGACCGGCTCGACTGACCACAGGGAAACATATACAAACTACAAGCCTCTAGGAATAACAATAGAAATGATCGGGATAGGGCCCTGACCTACCCGTACTATACAAAAAAAGAAAACGAAATACACCTCTAGAATTCAGACTCCGGATGACAGGAGCTGAATACTCAATAGCTGGCTGGAATCACGAGGGATCGCCTCCTCGTCTATGAGTATCTGCAGGCAAGTAATGCAGCGCCCCACTGGGCATCAGTACCACTGGTACTGAGTATGCAAAGCAACTGAAGTAATACAACTGAAAACAACTGAATATAGATAGCATAACTAGCATTTCTGTATAGCAGGAGATAGCTGAATCTAAAGAAGCTGATATAAACTGACTCAAGCTTTATGTACTGATAAGGCAGAGGCGTACCTGTAGACGCGATGGCCTGCTGTCTGGTAGCTAGTATATAATATATAGAGCACATAAATAGATATAAAAGTAGCAAGCAAGAGCCAATACCAACCCCTATAAGCCGGATGGCGCCAAGCAAGCAAACAATCTATATACCCCTACCCGGGTCAAAACCAACCAAAAATAAGTCACTCCACTCATCTGATAACTGTGAGCTCCTCCTACCGGCCCCCTTGGGTACGTAGCTCAGGCCTTGGACTCTGATAATAAACTGTGTCTGAGTCCGAAGACTCCTGCCTCTAGGCGCAAGTGCACACGGGGTGTGTAATAAAAATTGCCCCTAGGTGCAAGCACGCAACAGGGTAATTTTATAAAAATCTGTATCTGAGTCTGCCCCCGGCCACAAGCACACACAGAGTGTTCTGCCCCTGTAAACAGGGTGGACTGGCTCTGCGCAGAGTAAACTGAACTACCCCTGCAAGCAGGGTGGTCTGGACCGTATTATCATGGTGGTCGGCCATCATCGTCCTCTAGGCGGACGACATCGCCCAGCTGGTGGCGGTATCTAAATCTGGTATCGACACAGCTATAACCTAGGGGCGGTGGGGATGCTAAAAGGGTGCCCACATGCCACAACAAGTCTCAACAAACAAATAGCACGTAGAAATAGCAAGCATGTATAACTGAAAAGACTATCTGGAATCTAACTTCTTATTCTAATTTGTTTCTATACTGAACTGATTCTTTACTGATTATACTGATTCTGAAATCTCTGTTTAACTGTATGGCTAATCTGTAGCCAAGATAATGTCTGTCTGAATGGCTAGTCTGTAGCCATAACTGTCTGTCTATCTAATCTTTCTTTACTGACTTTTATTATGAAAATCTGTTCCTTTTTATTCTACAACATGCTTGCTATTCACATAATAGGCTATACTGAATCTGAAATACTAACTTGCCCTTGGGCACATGCTTTTCTAACTTTCAAACTGAATAAGATATAACAACGCAAACTAGGTTTACTGAACTTTGCACAATACTTAACATTCAACTCCGGGAATTCTACTACGGAGTTTATTGAACTATACAAGGCTAAAGCTACTAACTTGCCGAAGAAACTAACTTTACATACCTTAACCTCGAGTTATCCGATTGTCGGACGAGGCTCGGTCAATATCCAGCAATTTCTCCCAACTGCATTCATGTATACGCTAATTAATACTAAATATAGCTTTATTCTAAAGAACAACATCACTTTCGATATAATTATAGCCTAAACTTAGGCTTATCGAAAGACGGTCAAAAACTCGCTATTTTTCAGAAGTCCAGAAGGGAGAAGTACTCACTTCACAGCTAGGAGCACATAGACACTAGTTTGGAGCAATTCTACTTAACTTAGTCCGGTAGCTCGACGATTCGTCGGCTGTATTTCGCAAAACAAAATCCGTAGGAATGCTCCCTGCTGCTAAATACCTCGGTACCTGAGGTTGATTCGAGTTTGGACCGCGTTTGACAGCGTAATCGAAAGGAAAAAATCAAATACCTTACGTTCCCTCTGTTTCTCTCGCGTCCTTTTTGGAAAGTTATGAAAATTATCCGATGTAGAGGGCTTATATAATAGGGACTTATAAGTCGCATTCAGGGAATGCGATTTATAAGTCGCATTTTGCCTTGCGACGCGCCGACTTGGCGCTTGTCTGATCTTTCCCCGGGCCTTTTTCTAGCATGTATGGCTTTCAAATACTCTTAACCAACATGCGAATAGGTCATCTATATGTCCAAAATTTATGGGGTGTAACAGTCCAGTCCTGTGGGATCAATACTTGGCCACTCTAGCCATTTTACTACTTGTTCGACCACGTGCACTTGCGTGTAGGCATTTCAAACCACCGAACAAGAATTTGGCGCCGTTGTCAGGGACTGGCAATTGGTAAAATTGTTTTCTTAAGTGTTAGTTTATGATTTCTTATTAGTGCTGACAACTTGGTTTTAGCCTGTCTTTTGCAGATATTGAATTCTGTTGAACACTAGCAAGAGACAAAGAGCTGGTGGATTCACACTTAGAGCCGGAAAGACAATTTCATCATCAGAGGAGAGATGCTCTAGAGAGAAAGTTGCAGTTGCTCAGACAAACAATCATGGAGCAACAACAGAATCCACCAATTGTAAGGGCAGTGTTAGTGCCTGAAGAAATGGCAGCTAGGCCGGTTCGCGAAGTGGCAATCCCATATGCTAACAATGTTACAACTTGCATTTGCAAACCTGAGCCAGGAGGGAGGTTCGGGCTTAAATAGAATATGGTGCAATTGCTGCACATCAGTAGGCAATTCACAGGTCTCCCTCACGAGGATCCACAACATCTCCAAAACTTTTTTGAGATAAGTGACACTTACATCCCCGCTGGAGTGTCACCCGATTATGTCAGGCTTACATTGACCCCATTTTCACTTTTGGGAGAAGCAAAGAGATGGATGAAAGCTGAGCCACCTAATTCCATCACTACTTGGGATGATCTTTCAAAGAAATTCTTGATACAGTTCTTTCCATCCGGTAAAACAGCAAGACTTAGAAGTCAAATTATAAGTTTTAAACAAAGAGAGGGGGAGAATCTGTATCAAGCTTGGGAACGATTCAAATCTATGTTGCGGGATCATCCTCATCATCAGCAATCCAATGACATGCTGGTGCATTCTTTCATAGAGGGTTTGGAACCCCACACAAAAATCTTGTTAGACTTAGCAGCTAGGGGACAAGCATTAGAAAAAACTTATGAGGAGCTGTAAACTTTGTTGAACCGTATTTCGCAGGGAAATCAAGAGTGGAATGCGGACTCTTCTGGAGGAGGAACAAGGAAAACGACAGGAGTCTTGGAAGTGGATGGTTTTACAGCTATCGCTGCACAGATAGCTGCATTACAGAATCAACTCAATACCCACTTCAGCAATATAAGCATGAATCATTCTCAAGCCCCAGTGAATGTAGTGCAGCAGATTTGGTGTGAAGTGTGCGGCAGTAATGAACACTCAGCTGAGTGTTGTGGTGCAAATCCTGATTCAGTAAACTTTGTTGGTAATGTATAGAGAAATAATCACCAACAGTATGGCAACAATTACAACTCTAATTGGAGGAGTCACCCGAATTTCTCTTGGGGTAGTTACAACCATCAAGTGCAGAGTTCGAGTCAAGGGGCACAGAGAAATCAAGGAGGGCAACAGAACTATCAATCGAAATACAAAAGCAATAATGCACCTCCTCCACCACCATCACCCAGTATCGAGGAAATGTTCAAAACGATGATAGCTAACAAAGCTTAATTGCAGGCTGACTATGTGAAATTGGCAGCTGATGTAAAGAACAATCAATTAGCTACAAAGGCATTAGAGTACCAGTTTGGGCAACTAGCTGGAGCTCAGAACACCGGGCCGAGAGGAGGACTTCCGAGTGACACTGACCCCAACCCTAAGCAAGTGAATGCAGTGACCACAAGGAGTGGCTTACAACTCAAGGAGGTGGAACCAGAAAGACCACCATAGTAGTCGGGAGCTGTGGAGAATGAGAGGGAACACAATGATGATAGGGGGAAGGAGAAGGAAGCTGAACCAGAAAGACCACCACCCCCGTTCCATCAAAGATTAAAGAAACACAAGGAGGAAGCGTGTTTCAAAAATTTCATGGAGGTGCTTAAATAGGTACACATTAATTTACCTCTTGTTGATATTTTGCAGGGAGTGCCGAAGTACGCAGAATATATCAAGGATATCGTGGCGAACAAAAGCAGGTTGATGGAGTACGCTATGGTGGCGCTTACGGAGGAGTGCACTTCCCGGATACAAAATAGGTCGCCCACAAAGCTCAAAGACCCTGGGAGCTTGACAATTCAACTTACAATCGGGTAGAGTATCCAAGCTCGTGGATTATGTGATTTGGGAGCGAGCATTAACTTGATGCCGACATCGGTATTCAAGAAATTGGGGCTAGGCATTTCTAGACCAACAATAGTGATCTTGCAACTAGCGGATCATTCCTTGGCCAGACCAGATAACATTGTGGAAGATGTACTGGTGCAAGTGGGCTCCCTTATCTTCTCGGTAGACTTCGTTGTGCTGGATTTTGAGCCGGATGCGGAAGTCCCATTTATTTTTTCTTGGCGACAAGGAAAGCACTGATTGATGTAGCTGCAGGGCAGCTAACCATGCGGGCACATGACAAGGTGGAGGTATTTGAAGTGTACAAGGCCACGAAGCTTCCGGCCGTGTATGAGGAACTCTCAGTGATCAACGTGCTTGATTGAGCGAATATTGCTCAGAGTGTTGATTCGCGAGAGCCAGTGGGAAAACCACTGGTGAAGGACCCCCCAAAATTAGAAACATGGCAGCTAGATCGAAGTGTCACGTTCTTAGTCAATGGGCAGCAATGTAAGCATTACTGTGGTGAGAACGGTAGTCAAGAGAAGACATCCGTCACCCTAGAGGATGACTAAGCTTCAATGACATCGAGCCGCGACGGTAAACCAGGTGCTGCACGGGAGGCAACCCATGAAATTGTTGTAATACTTGAGTAGATTTAGTAGAAAAGAAAAAAAAAGAAAGAAAAAATAGAAAAATAAAAAGAAAAAGAAAAATTGTATTTTATGTGAAACCTATGAATGCTAACCAATTTCTGGTTGTGAGATGAATTTAAGGTTGAACGGATGGCAAAAATGCAAAGGATCGCAAAGGAAAAATCGAGGTGAGAAAAATAATAAAAAGTGGCAAAACAGTGAGCCTACGCGATGGCTCCGTGTCATGGAGGAGGGCCTCCGCGTTACCCTCCGTGACACGTTGAGGTGTAATTCTGGAATTATAACCCTCCGCGACACGTTGAGGTGTAATTTTGGAATTTTTATAATTCCAGAATACCTCCACGTTGGCTCCATGTCACGGAGGGGGTGCTCCGCGTTACCCTCCGTGGCACGTTGAGGTGTAAAACGCGACGGGTCACACCGGGTCGCCAGGTGACCCCCACAAAAATCCCCCTTTTTAACCACAAATTCCCTCAATTTTCCCTCATTTCTCACCCCCTCCGTGACAAACACCCAAAATCTCCCCCTTCCCCAACGTGACACGGACCTAGGCACAAGTTTTCTTCGACTTTTCTTCGATTTCATTGAATTAAAGGTATGTTCTTTAACTTCATCTCAATTCTTGTCAAATTTTTCAATTTTTGAGCATGTGAAGTGAGTAAAACTTGCCCTAATTGTAAATTGAGCTTGAATTCATTTAAGTTATTGTTAATTGATGTTCGTAGTATCATTTTGATTGTATGAACTCGATAAATACATGCTTGATCGAATTTTGGTGAAATATGTAGCTAGGGTTAGAATTTGATTGCGAAGAAACTAAATGCGATTGAAAATGTGGAAATTATGGGTTGGGCATGTTGGGTAAGGTGAATTGTGTTGGCTTGATGTGAATATGCTAAATAAACGATGAATTTTTGGGAGAATGAAATTGTTGAATTGCATAGAAATTGGTGAAGTGCATAGGTTGTGTTGAGAGAAATTTTTGCTAAGTGCTATGTGATGAAATGGTATCGATGGTGATATTTTGATTAGCTGTATGAAGTCTGAGTAGTACGTAGAATTTATCCCATTGAATTCTCTGAATGCACAAGGCATGTTATTGTTTTTTTGTAAATTGGAAAGTGAGAATTGTCTTGCCGTAATGTCGTAATTGTGGCAAGAACTAAGTGTGGGGTGGCCTAGCTTAACCCAACCTTATTTGAAGCTAATTTTGATTTGAATAACATTGGGAGGGACTGTTTGATTTGACAGGAATAATGGCAAGCAGGCAAGACAAAGGAAATGGTGCATCTATATCGGGCGCCGGAAGGAAAAGAATTAGACTAGGAACAGTAGTCCCAGCAGCAGCAGCGGTTTCGTGCAGCCAACGCCGTCAATACGGAACCCGATGGGTGACAGGCGAAGGGAAGAAATGGTACACAAAGCATAAGGAGAACAAATACTTTCCCGAGCATATTGCAAGGGAGCCATTGGCATAGGAATTCCCTAGAATTGTACACCGGATTGACGCTGTCAGGCTGAACTTCACTTTTGAAGAGCCCAAGGAGTGCAATCTCGACCTGATTCGGGAGTTCTACGCCAACTGGAACCCAACACTCCGAAGTCACACTGTCAAGAAAAGGGGGAAGGTAGTCACCTTTGAGCCCCATCACCTTAATGCCATTTTGGGGGCGAGGGACACAGACGCCCATGTACTCCGGCAGCTGAATATCACTCCACCATATGCGGATAACGGACGCACTCTATGTGGAGCCCGTTCTACAGCACGGTGGAGCAGGCGTAAGGAGAGGGGATACCATCACACGCTGCCCTACTCTCAAATGAACAAGGAAGCCAGAATTTGGCATAAGATCGTGTGTTCCTGCCTGATCCTGGGGGTGCACATGACAGATGTCACCCGGGATCGTGTGTGCTTGGTCTACACCCTGATGAAATGGCAGGAGATTAATGTTGGGGCGGTGATCATCTCCGCCATGAAGAGAGCCCATTTGCATCAAAGGCACAGGTACGGGTTTGGTGGCTTGCTGACCACGTTCCTGAGGGGCCTGGATATTGAGGAAGAGGCCCTGGACTACATCCCGCAAATGGAGAGGCGTGCCTTGGACGTCACCAAAACTAAGGCACCTGACACCACTCACGGGCCAGTTCTCACATTAGCCGAGTGACATGCTCGGGATGATCAATATATGGCCCGCATGTTCGGGATGCAGATGCTATACTTGCGCATAGGCGGGAGGCCAGCAACAGAAGATGAGCTGTAGCAACTCGAGTTGGACTACCCCTTCAGCGAAAATGCCAGGGCTCTATGCCGAGTGGGTCTAGCTTTTGTGGAGCCCGTTGATGATGATGTCCCCACAGACGAGGAGACACGCCACGATGACTCAGATGTTGAGTCAGATGAGGATAGTGGGGGTGTTTCGGATATGGGAGATGAGGCAACCGCACCTGACGAAAAAGTGGAATACTTTGATTGATCTGGGAGTTTCACCACCTACTCTTGCACTATGCTGAATTTTGTGAACACTGGGGATAGTGTTCGATTTAAGTGTGGGGTGGGAGTAGTTAGGTGTTGGTTGTTTTGTTGTTGTGCCTGCGAAAAATTGTGACCCTTTGATTTTGGTGTTTATGTTTCGTATTATAATTTGGTGTTGTAATTAATGTGAAGCTGTTGTGTGCCGTATGGAGTTGTTGTTAGTTGGTTGTGTAAATATTGTTGTTTTATCGAAATTATCGATATTTTTAAAAATTTTTGTGAAATATTTTTTTATGATTGGGTTTCTCGGCATTTGTTTTCGGTGCTTTTACCGACAATAGTCCCATTGAACCAAAGTCGTAAATATTGACCGTTCCCTGTGATTGATGGATGATGATCGTCTTAATGGAAATGTAGTCGATAGGAGTAGATTTCTTTTGTTCTTTTTAATTTTTTTCTTTTGTTTGTTTGTATCCCAAACGTGTCGTTACTTTATGGTTCAAAATTTTGGTTGCGTGTTGTACATGATATTTAGAATGCAAAGGTGATTCGTATGAAAGCATGCAACTTTGTAAACATGTTGAGATACCTAGACCATAAAGTTTGATTCGGTGTGATTGAGGCTTAATGTTTGAATTCTTGTAATTAGCTGATTGAAGAGTCTGTGGATATGGCTTGAGTTTAGCATGTGCAATGAGTGTGTGGTGAGGTTTTGATTCTTCCATTCTATTGTGAAGTGTCTAGAACTTGCCTGGCGGGTGTACAAAACAAAATGAAGGATGTGTATTGTATGAAAGGATGTAGGCATTTCTTTGATTTAACCGAAAGTTTTTTTTCATTATCGTACCTACCTTGAATGTACATCCTAGTTAGCCCAGTGAGCCTTTAGCCTATTTTTTTCTTTTGTTGAAAAGGTACAAACCGAGCTTAACCCCTTCTTTTCATTATCCGTGAATTTGATCCAAAACTCTTAAGCGCTCAAGAAAAGAAATTTTCCCACAGTGTCAAGGAGTGGTAATTGTGAAAAGAAAGGAAAAGTGGAAGTGGTGAAAGTAAAGAAAAGGTCAAAGCTGCACTTTCCGAATTTAATCAAATGAAGATGTATAACTAATCTTTGTTATTAAGTCGAGTTTTCTTAAAGAAATGGGAACGAAAATAAAGAAAGGCTTCAAGAAAGGGGAGGATGAAGGAAGAAACAATGCCCATAATGTGGTGGGATGTATGGAAAAGCGCTTAAGGGTGCTAGTTGCTATTATTAGTTAGCCCAGTATGTACTAGTTCCTTAGCTTACATTACAACCCGTTAAGTCCTACGTGATCTTACATCACTCGTCCTTATATTAGTGGAGTAATACACTAGAGGCAAGCTTATGAGTCATGACATGATGCATGTGAATTCTTTGGAAGAGAGCGAAATCGTGTTCATATGCCCCTGCATATAATGTTTTTGAGATCATATTATTGAAAAGGGGGAAATTCTCTTGTGTTGTGAGGGCACATGCTTGACGAGAGATTTAATTTCGTGTCGGATGTCTTGATCAGCTGATTTGCATGAGTTTGCCAAGATCGAGAGTCGACTCTTCAGTCTAGGAGGTCTTAATGTGTTGAATGTCATTGTATTGATGAGACTATGCATGTTTTCTTGATGATTTGCTATGTAAATAATCTGTATAACCGTAGCTTGAATTGTCAAGCCAAAGTAGCTATGATTGGGTGTCAATTGCATGAGATGTGAGATTATTGTTCGAGGATGAACAAAGTTTTAAGTGTGGGGTAAGTGATCTTGGGAAGAATTATATGCCCAAGTGATACTCAAATGCTTCATTTCGTCTTGTTTATCCATTGATAGTTGTACATTCTCATGTCATTTGTAGTTAAAATGTGAATTTATACTAACCAACATGATTAGTGTTGTTTTGCAGGAAAAATGTAATTTTAGGAAGCTAAGATGCATGTTGGGAGAAATCGGGAATGGACTCGCAAGCGAGCAATGGAAAAGGCCAAGGTCATGCAGCAAATTAAGGGGCTCCGCGATGGAGCCGTGTCACGCTGCCATCGCGGATGCATTCTGCCCCGGATGATTAAAATAGGCCAAGTTCCAGTGAAGGTCCGCGTTGGGGCCGTCGCACGTTGGCCAAGCCCCGCGTTGCACGATGTGGCACATTGGGCATAATTACCTGGAGGACCGGATTCTAGTGAGGGTCCGGGTTTGTGGTGTGTCACGGAGGTAGTGGTCCGCGATGCACTCCGTGACACGTTGCTTGTTATTTCGGGAAAAATTCCCACTAGTATAAATAGCACACTTAGGTTTATTTTTAATAATTCTGAGTTGGTTGAGCAAGAACGTGGGTTACAGACAGTTGAGGGGACGAAATTCTTAGGGTTCTTCTCTATCTCCTTCTTCTTTATTCCAATTGTTTGTATGATTTACACTCATTTAACGATGTTTAATCCATAAATGAGTGGCTAAATTCACTTCTTGCTGAGGTTAAGAACACTTGTAGTGGAAAGTAATTATTGATCATCTTGGTTTTTCATCTTTTCTTCCATGGTTGTTCTATTAATTCTTGTTTTTACTGCATTAATGTGTGGCCAATATTAATGTATATCTAAAAAATCCGGTTTGCGCTCGAAAGAGAAAGAAATTGGAAAGTTGTGAATTAATAGGATATGATCTCTTCTTGGTTTGTGAAAATTGAGAATTGATTTACCTTCAGAATAGAAATATATTTGAAAGTCGTATTAGTTAATTAATGAATCGGTTTTCGTATGGCTAGAACATGAATTTCTTTTTATCACAGAAATGTAGGTGGAAGGTTCATGGGTTCTTAAGTTGGGTTAATTTAATCCATAGGCAATAATTCTTGACTAGCAACCAAAGGAAAGATTAACCAATTTGTATCAATAAATTTCTTCCCTACATGTTTATTTTAGCCTCAGCATGCTCATTACTATAGTTCAGACTCAAATTGTACATTTGTTTTAGATTAGTATAAATTAGGAAACAAACTCCCAAAATCTTCTTGAAACTGTTGTCTGCACTATTAGAGTTAGAGTTTATTAACACTTAATTAGATTATTACCTGGGTCCAGTCCCTGTGGGATCGATACTTGGCTACTCTAGCCATTTTACTACTTGTTCGACCATGTGCACTTGCGTGTAGGTATTCCAAACCACCGAACATGTAGTTCTCAGCCTATGTATGTCTAGTGATTTCTTATGTAATGATGTGCTATGTCACATTTACGTTTCCGCTATGTTTTGTGTTTAGTCTTCTGCTTAATGTGAATGATGTCAGATATGCTTATGCCATGGGTCGGCTTGGGGTATCTCGGGGTTCCTTGTCCCGTGTTTATGATCCGGGTATACTCTCGGGTCGTGACAAATGTCGTATCAGAGCAATAGGTTTGAAGTGTCCTAGGGTGTCTGAAAGCCGCGTTAGGTAGAGTCTTTCTCATGGGTGTGAAGTCCGCCACACTTATGACAAAGAGGCTATGAGACGTTTAGGAAATGTTCCCTCCTTTCATGATCTATGTCATCCGGTGAAAAGTCCTTCTATTCTTCTAACTCGTGCTATTCGTGATTGCAGAATCATGGCTCCTAGAAGAATGAACGGCAAGAAAAATGAGAACCTTGAGGCCCCGGAGATGGCAATGATCATGGGCATCAGCAAGCCCCACCAGTTCAGGAGCCCCAAGCATTAGAGCGAGTTGCCCATGCTGAGTTTTGGGCGGCTATCGAGATGTTGTCACAGGCCTTGACCGCTCAGGTCAACCAGCAGGCTATTGCGCAATCCCACAGAATAGTACTGCGGCAGTGGCTCAGATTAGAGACTTCTTGAGTATGAACCCTCCAGAGTTCCTTGGTTCCAAGGTGGATGAGGAACCGCACGATTTCATCGAGGAGATTCTTAAGATCACCCAGGTTCTGGGGGTGACAAATTGAGATTGTGTTGATTTGGCCCCCTATCAGCTAAAGGGGATGGCCTACATATGATTAAAACAGTGGAGAGATTCTAGGGCAGTGGGTGCAGGCCCTATCGGTTGGGAGGAATTCCACACAACACTCTTGGATCAATTCTTCCCTCGAGAGATAATGGAGAAAAAGGCGGTCGAGTTCGTTATCTTGAAGCAGGGTGACATGTCCGTTCAGGAGTACGCATTGGAGGTCACCCGTTTATCCTAGTATGAGCCAGAGTTGGTGGCGGACTAGAGGGCTCGGGTGAGTCATTTTGTGCATGGAGTGGCAGACTATCTGGATAAGGACTACAAGATCTCCATGTTGCATTGGGATATATATTTTCCCCGTATTTTGTTGCATGCTCAGTAGATGGAGTCAGTGTATCAAAGGTAGAGAGAGACCAAGAGGGTTAGGACCGATAGTTATGAAACTTCTCAGGTTAGATCAAGGGGTGGACAACGTCAGCAGTCTCAAGATAGGTTTATTGCTCCAGCACCATCATCGGACAGTATGCCATCTAGATGCTGAGGGAATCGGAGGAGCAAGGCTCCAGGTTTGAGAGACTAGGGAACCATGTAGATAGAGCACACTTTACCAACTTGTGCGAAGTGTGATCTTGGGCAGATTTATATGCCCAAGTGATACTCAAACGTATCATTTTTACCTTGTTTGTTGTGCAATGTGTATATAATATCATGTATTTGGTAATAAAATGTGAATTTATACTAACCAACATGATTAGCATTTGTTTTGCAGGATAATGTGATTTTTAAGAGCTAAAATGCGTGTTGGAACTATGTCGGAGTTGGACTTGGATGCGAGCGTGGAAAAGACCTCGGATGGCATATTTTATACTGGCTCCGCGATGGTGCCGTGCCACGCTTCCATCGCGGTAGCACACTGCCTGGAGAGGAAATTAATTGGCAGATTCCAGTGAGGCCTCGCGACAGCTCCGTGGCACGGAGACAGGCCTCCGCGATGGCCTCCGTGCCACGTTGAGGCTAATTAGCCGAACCATGCAATTCCAGAGAGGGTCCGCGTCCACGCCGTGTCACGGAGGCAGTGCTCCGCGTTGGCCTCCGTGACACGTTGCTTGTTATTCCGGGAAAAATTTCCCACTAGTATAAATAGCACACTTAGGTTATATTTAAATGGGAGTTTTTTAGTTTTAGTTTTTTTAGCCCGAGTTCAGAAGTGGGAGCAGGAACGTGGTTTTGTGGCAGTTGAAGAATAGAAAAGATAAGAGTTTTCTTCTCTTCCCTTCTTCTTTCCTTCAATTGTAGGCATGATTCACACTCATTCTAGGATGATTAATCCAAGAATGAGTGGCTAATTCCTTTCTTGCTGAGGTTTTGAACTTGTGTAATGAATGTTGGTAATAATTGATATGGTTTCTTCTTTTTCTTGCATGTTGTTCTATTAATTCCTGTGCTTATTACATTCTTGATTGGCCACCATTAATGTATATCTAAAAAGTCCAATTTCACTCGAGAGAGCATGAAATTGGAAAGTTGTGAATTAATAGGGTATTGTTCTTAACTTGATTTGGGAAAATTGGGTTTTGATGTGCTTTCTTGATAGAAATATACTTGAAAGCCGTATTAGTCAATTTAGGAACCGGAATTGTAGTGTTAGGTCATAAATTGCATTTGATCACAGAAATGTAGACGAATGGTTTATGAATCTAAAGTGAAATTAAATACGGAAGTTTTAATTTCTAGGCAAACGTTCTTGGCTAGCAATATGAAGAAGAAGATGACCAAATTATCCTGATTATCAAGTTCATTACTCGTTCTTAACCTTGGCATGCATATCCATTGTCTAAACTTAACGTAAATAATAGTTATTAATTTTAGCAGATAATTAGTTTAGAAACAAAACTCACTCAAATCTTGGTTGGATTGTTGTTAACATAGTTAGAAATAGAATAGAGATATAGTAAACTAGGCAGTATTGCATATCTAGAGCAGCCTCCTTGGATCGATACTTGGCTACTTAGCCACTTTATTACTTGTTTGACCACGTACACTTGCGTGTCGGTGTATAATATATACCGAGCAGCAGAGCACGAGCAAGTATTTGGCGCCGTTGCCGGGGAGGCTAGGCGATTTGTAAAATTTTGTTTAGTGTAAATTTACTGTATTTGTATTTTTATTTTCTTAAGTGTTACCAACTTGGCTTAGCCTGTATTTTGCAGATTTTTATTTCTGTGAACACTGGCAAGGGACAAGGAGCTGGTGGAATCTTACTTAGAGCCAGAACGTGAATTGCACAGTCAATGTAGAGAATCTCTTCGGAAGAAGTTGCAGTTGCTCAAACAGTCTAGGATGGAGCAACCCAATCCACCAGTTGTGCGGGCAGTGTTAGTGCCCGAGGATGTAGCAGCCAGGCCGGTTCGCGAGGTGGCAATCCCACACGCTAATAATGTACATTCCAGCATCCGCAAACCAGAGCCTGGGGGGAGATTTGAGTTAAAGCAAAATATGGTGCAACTTTTGCACACTAGCGGGCAGTTTACCGGTCTCCCTCACGAAGATCCGCAACAACATCTCCAGAACTTTTTGGAGATAAGTGACACTTACATCCCCGCTGGAGTGTCACCTGATTATGTTCGGCTCACCTTATTTCCATTTTCCTTACTTGGTGAAGCCAAGAGGTGGTTAAAAGCTGAACCACCCAACTCTATATCAACGTGGGATGATCTTGCAAAGAAGTTCTTGATCAGATTTTTCCCTTCAGGTAAAACAGCTAAACTTAGAAGTCAGATTCTAAGTTTTAAACAGAGGGAAGGAGAAAATCTTTATCAAGCATGGGAAAGATTCAAGTCCATGTTGCGGGACTGTCCTCATCATCATCAGTCAAATGAGGTGTTGGTCCACACTTTTATTGAGGGTTTGGAACCCCACACTAAAATTTTGTTAGACTCAGCAGCTGGAGGGCAAGCGCTGGAGAAGACTTATGAGGAGCTGTACACTTTGCTCAACCGAATTTCACAAGGCAATCCGGATTGGAATGCAGATTCTTCAAGAGGTGGAGCAAGGAAAGCAGCGAGAGTGCTTGAAGTGGATGGATTCACAGCTATCGCTGCTCAGATAGCTGCTTTGCAAAATCAGTTAAACACTCACTTCAGCAATATGAATTTGAACCAGCCGTTAGCCTCAGTCAATTCAGTGCAACAGATGTGGTGTGAAGTGTGTGGTAGTAGTGAGCATTCAGCCGAATGCTGTGGTGCAAATCATGATTATGTTAACTTTGTGGGCAATGCACAGAGGAATCAACAGCAGTTTGGTGGTGTCTACAACTCAAATTGGAGGAATCATCCAAATTTTTCGTGGGGTAGCAACAATCAACAAGGTCAGGGTTCAGGGCAGGGTATGCACAGAAACCAAGAAGGGCAACAAGGCTATCAGAATCAGTTTAGAAATCACAATGCCCCTCCTCCACCACCATCACCGACTATTGAGGAAATGTTCAAGACCATGATTGCCAACCAGGCACAATTGCAGGCTGACCATGTCAAACTAGCGGCCGAAGTAAAGAACAATCAATTGGCAACCAAGGCTCTTGAATATCAGTTTGGGCAATTTTCTAGTGCCTAAAATACTAGACCAAGGGGAGGACTACCTAGCGACACGGATCCCAATCCTAAGCAGGTAAATGCAGTGGCCACGAGGAGTGGTTTACAATTAAAGGAGGTGGAACCGGAAAGACCGCCTCAGAAGTCAGGAGCAGCAAATGTTGAGGGAGAACAAACCTCAGATACAGGGAAGACCAAAGAAGCTGAACCAACAAGGCCTCCACCCCCGTTCCCTCAACGACTTAAGAAACACAAGGAGGAGGCGTGTTTCCAGAAATTCATGGAGGTACTTAAACAAGTACATGTTAACTTACCTCTTGTTGATGTCTTGCAGGGTGTGCCAAAATATGCAAGGTATATCAAAGACATCGTGGCCAACAAAAGTCGCTTGACCGAGAATGCCACGGTGGCTTTAACGGAGGAATGCACATCCCGTATTCAGAACAGGTTGCCCACTAAACTGAAGGATCCTGGAAGTTTTACTATCCAGCTGACGATTGGGCAAAGTATCCGAGCTCGTGGGTTATGCGACTTGGGGGCAAGTATAAATCTGATGCCATCTTCGGTATTCAGAAAGTTAGGGCTAGGGAGTCCTAGACCTACAACAGTGATCTTGCAGCTAGCAGACAGGTCTTTAGCTAAGCCGGATGGCATAGTTGAGGATGTGCTAGTGCAGGTAGGCTCCCTCATTTTTCCGGTAGATTTCATTGTTCTGGATTTTGAGCCAGATGCGGAAGTCCAATTTATTTTGGGACGACCATTTTTGGCAACCGGAAAGGCATTGATCGATGTAGCTGCGGGTCAACTCACGATGCGAGCACACGACAAGGTTGAGATGTTCGACGTGTACAAGGTACCTAAGCTCCCGACTGTCTATAAGGAACTCTCGATGATCAACGTGATTGATCATGGGAATGCAAATGGATTGAGTGATTCCCGAGAGTTACTAGGTAGGCCACCAGACAAGGTTGAGAACTACTGGGGAGATGACCATGATCGGGTCAAATCGTCCATCTCCCTAGTAGAAAATTGAGCATAAAGGCTGTCGAGCCGCGACGTTAAACCAGGCGCTGCACGGGAGGCAACCCGTGAAAAATATTTTTCTTTCTTTTTCCTTAGTGTAAAGTTTTTCTTTTATTTGATTTTCTTTTCTTTTTCTTGACTAGGTTTAGATGTGCATTTTAATTAGTAATTTTTATTTTTTTTAGTAGGGAATCTAGTCATTTAACCAATTTTTGTTTAGTGAGGTGATTTTCAGGTATACCGGAGGAAAAATACTTGGAATCGAGAAAACGAGGCGAGGTATGAAAAATAAAATTTGATAGTGAAACAGAGCACTGGCGCGTTGGCGCCGTGTCACGGAGGCAATGCTCCGCGTTGGCCTCCGTGACACGTTGAAGGCAAATCTGGAATTTTTTAAAATTCCAGTAAGCCAACGCGTTGGCTCCGTGTCACGGAGGAGGGCCTCCGCGTTACCCTCCGTGACACGTTGCCCTTATCCCAGTGCCGGGTCACACCGGGTTTCCGGGTGACCCGCGTGTTTCTTTTAAATAAACCCCCGATTTTCGCCCATTTTTCCCCATTCCCTCTACCCTCCGCGACCAAACACCCATTCCCCTACCCCCAAGCTCCGTGCCACGTTAAGAGGCAAGGAAAACGTCAAGTCTTTATCGATTCTTCAATTCCAAGGTATGTTTTCATCGTCTATCTCAAATTTTTGGCGATTTTTGTCGCTTTTGAGCATGTGAGGTTAGATATATCACCCTAGGTAGAAATTAAACATGACGTGAATTATTTTGCGATTGATTGTGTTCGGATTGTTGTAGTTGACGTGTGAACTTATCGATTGATTGAATAATTCATTGTTGATTGTCGAATTGAGTTCTAGGGCTTGGGGTTGTTGAATTTTAACTTGGGTAACTTGATAGTTTGACGAAATTGATGCCGGGGTGTGTTTATTATTTGAGATAAGTCGTGGTAAATATTGTATAATTGGTGAAAGACGACTAATTCTCGAATTTTTGTGGGACATTGCGTAATATGTGAATTGGTTGAATTGCTTAGATTAGTGTATATAAAATGTTTGTATTGTTGTTTCTATTTTGTTGTTGTTATCGTTGCTAAGTGCTATGGGTGAATAGCTGTCGATAGTAGGATTGGGTTAGCTGTATGAAGTCTGAGTAGTTCGCTAGCCGTTATGCTGTCGAATGTTTGTGAACGCACTAAGCAATATGTTTATAGTGATTGTGTTTGGGGTGTAAATAGAGCTATCCTTGCTAACATGTTGTAAATATTGTTAAAGACTAAGTGTGAGGTAAATTTTGTTTAACCCGACCTTAGCCAAAGCTAACAAGTTTTTAGCTTAACGTTGTGCTTGTCTGTGTAAATTGACAGGTACAATGGCCAGCCGACAAGATAAAGGCAAGGGTGCTTCAACCTCAGGCACCGGCAGAAAGAGAATGAGACTGGGCACTGCTATCCCAGCTGCACCTACTGTTCCACGTGGTCAACACCGCCGATACGGAACACGATGGGTTACCGATGAAGGGAAGAAGTGGTATGCAAAGCATAAGGAGAACAAGTACTTCCCGGAGGAATGTATTGCAAGGGAACCACTCGCACAGGAGTTCCCTCGCATCGTACAGAGGATTGAGGCAGCTGGGCTAAGCTTTATTTTTCAGGAGCCCAAGGAGTGCAACCTTCACTTGGTTCGGGAATTTTATGCCAACTGGAACCCGACCATCAGAAGCCACACTATTAAAATCAGAGGGCAGATTGTCACTCTGGAACCCCAGCAGCTGAATGCCATCGTTGGAGCGCGGGACACAGACGCCCACGTTCTCCGCCAGCTCAACATCACCCCACCGTATGGCGACATCAGACGTACGTTGTGTGGGGCTCGATCCACAGCCCGATGGAGTAGACACAAAGAGAGGGGTTACCACCAGACTCTGCCTTATTCGCAGATGAACAGGGAGGCCAGAATCTGGCTAAAAATTGTATGTTCGTGTTTGATCCCGGGTGTACATATGACAGACGTGACCCGAGACCGTGTCTGCCTGGTGTATGCCCTTATGAAAGGGCTTGAGATTAATGTGGGGCGGTTATAATATCCGCCATGAAGAGAGCCAGACTACACCAGGGCCACAGATACGGGTTTGGCGGACTCATCACCACCTTCCTCCGAGGCCTCGACGTTGAGGAAGAAGCCTTGGATTACATTCCGCAGTTGGAGCGGAGGGCCCTTGATGTGACAAAGACCAAGGCCCCCGACACTACACATGGACCTGTGCTGACTCTGGGCGAGCGACATGCTCGTGACGACCAGTATATGGCCCGTATGTTCGGTATGCAGATGCTGCAGCTACGGATAGGTGGGAGACCAGCCACCGAGGATGAATTATGGCAGCTGGAGCTGGACTACCCTTTTGGCGATAACGCCAGAGCTTTATGCAAGGTGGGGCCAGCCTTTGTGGAGCCGACTGACGACGACATCCCTACTGATGAGGAGACACGTCGTGAGGACTCTGATGTGGAGTCCGATGACGGCGAGGGAGCTGATTCAGATATGGGCAACGAGGCCGCAGCACTGGATGAGGAAGTCGAATATTTCGACTGAGCAGGGAGTTTCACCACCCAAAATTTTGTGCTTTGTATTTTTGTGAACACTGGGGACAGTGTTCGATTTAAGTGTGGGGTGGGGAGTAGTTAGGTGTTGGGTCATAGGCTCTAAATCTGCTGTATATTCTTCCTTGACGTTTATGTATGTCTGTGCTTTCCCTGTTGTTGTGAACTGATTTGTGAATGATGTGTATATATTTGTTTGTGGCTAATGATGTTTGTTTTTAAAAAGTTATGGTTGCCTTTGTAAATATTTTGTAAATTTTGTAAATATTTTTTTCTCTATCGATATGATCGATATTTTTCAAAATTTTTGCGAAAAGATGTTGCACTTATCAACATATTTTGTGAATATTTTTTTTTCATCGAAATGATCGATGTGTTGCAAAAATTTTGAAGTTTTATTTTTGGGTTTCTCGGAGTTTGTTTTCGGTTCTTTTACCGAGAATAGTCCCATTGAACCGATGTCATAGTTAGTGACCATTCCCTATGATGGATGGATGACGACTGTCTTAAGGGAAATGTAGTCGATAGGAGTAGATGTTTTGTTTTTAGTTTCTTTGGTGGATTGCATCAATAAACTGTAGTTGCTTATGGTTGCTAAAATTTTGTTGCGTGTGTAATTGATGTTCGAAATGTGAAAGTGATTCGTTTGAAAGCATGTAATTGTGTAAATATGTTGAGTTACCTAGGCTATAGAATTTGGTTCATTATGATTGAGGCTTAATCTTGAATTCATGTAATTGACTAATTAAAGAGTCTGTGAATGCATCTTGATTCGAGCATGTGCATGAAGTGTGAGTGAGGTTTTGCTATTCCATGTCATTGTGAATTGT